>CP136068.1:121942446-122646675 GCA_032622095.1 Siphonodentalium dalli | reverse complement strand
AAACAGGGGCATATGACGTGGTACGTGTACACCGGTACCAGCCAATCTTGATACAGAGAATATCAGAAGGTATCTTTGTTGAAGACTTATAATCAGTTTTGTCCATATTTTGCCAAGATAAATTATATTAACCCGCTTGCAGCATTAAAGATCCTGTGCCAGTGCATTCTCTTATATATGTGTCTCCCATAGGGAGAATGCACTGGTTTACAAGGTTGAGGTAAATATTGTTAGGTCAAGGTATGCTCTCATATATGTGAGGATCCCAATGGGAGACTCATATATAAGAGAATGCACTGACACAGGATCTTTATATATGTAAGAGAATGCATTGGCACAGGGTTTTTCAAAAAATTTCAAGAAGTCCCAATCATGGAATGGTTAATTATAAATGACCATATTGGCTCAATATTGGGAATATAAATTAATAGCAAATTTAAATAGCAAAATTGTTATTTTGTACATACATGTATATGTTTCACTGGTGTCCAAACTAGACTGAATTATAAGGTAAATAATGTGAATGACTTGTTCATTTTCAGTAAATAGTACTTAATACTCCATTGGAATTAACCCTTTTATAACTAAACAATGTGGTGAATTGGTGATAGGGGTGGGGTTTATCCACTAGATACCACAACCCAATTTTTTTAACAGTTGGGAATTTCATACCTGGTATATTTCAAACTAACTATAAGTCGAAAATTTTCTGATATTTATTTTTGCATTTATACTATATGGACCAAATGCGGTTTTTTTTAAAGTAAAAAAACCCATACTTGTAGATGATCAATGAAGAGCGCTTGTTATTAGCTCAGAAGATATGTGGGATAATTTGTGCACACAGAGATAAATTGACATAGGGAGTGTCATGGGATAGTTGATATTGACCTCAGATGACATAAAGAGGCACTAATAATTACAAATAAAGAGCGTTTATTGTCAACTTAAAGAAAGAAACTGTGGGAATGTGCCAATTTCTACATATTCTGGTAAAGTATTTTAAAAGCAAGAGCAAAATTAAATAATTGAAATCCATATGCTCTACTTTTCTCATATTAACATTATATATACTAGATTGAACAAAGTGTTAAAAAATTACACAAAAAATTGAAGAAAATTAATCTCCAGAAAAAGTTTTCTCGAACACTATCTTTTAATTGATAATGAAGTTAATAAACGCTCTTTAGTGCCAATTATTAGTGCATCTAATCTTAGGTCAATGACACCTATACCATGAAACCATGGAGCTGATAACAACAATTCTCCATAGGTCATCTACATGTATGTTAGTATAATTTATTAGTCCCGCTTAAGTCATTCATTTGAGGTCAAAGGTGCCTAATACTGCCTATTCCATTGTATTCCCCTGGTCAGGTGAACCATATGGTGTACCAATTTTCCTACATATCATCTATACTTATGAGGAATCCTCTGTATTGCTCATATCTGATAATATAATTATTAAATCCCTTTTAGTGTCAATGGCACATATCCATTTGTACAAACTGGGCCAATTTACCCCGGCATAAAATGTACAGCCTTCCACCATTTTGGGTTTTTGAATTTTTTTTAGCTCAACTTTACTTTTTAAGCTTGAGCTATTGTCATGGCTTTGTCATCCGTGTGTGCGTGCGTGCGTGTGTATGTGCGTGATACGTCAACAATTTACTTTAGCACGCGCTACAGGTCGTACCTTTGGTCGGATCATTATGAAATTTGTAGATGGGAACGAGTCATTTTGGGATCATTTGGTAAAAAAACATGGCCGCCAGCGGCCATCTTGGATTTCAAAATCCAATCCATTAGCACAAGCTACAGGTGGTACAGTTCGTCTGATCATCATGAAATTTGGCATGGATGTTAATATTGACATCTAGATGGGAACGAGTCATTTTGGGGTAGTTCGGCCAAAAAACATGGCCACCAGCAGCCATCTTGGATTTTACTCTTTGCATGACTAAATCCTTTGGCACGGGCTACAGGTTGTATCTTTGGTCCGATCATCATGAAATTTGTCATGGATGTTAACAATGACATGTAAATGGGACAGAGTCTTTTTATGGTCATTCGGCAAAAAAAAAAACATGACTGCCAGCCGCCATCTTGGATTTTACTCTTTGCATAACTACATGTAGGCCTTTCAACTGTCCACATTCCTAATCACTCCATTGACTGTAACACAAAAATTCTTCCATTGACATTGACACTTTCATTTAATTAAAATTTGATTATTAGTGCCCCTTTAAGTCACATGAGGTCAACAACACCTATCCGATGGCACTCATCGGGTCAATTTACCACAGTGAATAAATGTTCAACTATTCAATTCCAGATCCCAATATATAATTATTTATTTAGTTAAATTAAATATTAGTGTCTTCTTAAAGATATCTGCGCCTTTCTTGTGGTACTCCCAGTGTCAACATGAATCCATTTTTTTAAATATTATTTCAGGGCTTTTTTGTGAGACATATTTTAAGGTCACAACCTGTTATTTCTTCAACAAATGCCAAACATTGATTTTGATAATAGACACAAATTTTCACTTTGGCCAAGGGCTTAGGTCCAATCTTATCTGCTGAATCTTAAATACATGGAAATATCTAGTTCTGGGTTAAATAGCCTTGATAATAGTGCAAGGATGGATACCTTAAAGGTATACATTTTTTTTCTGGTTATTGTTCGAATTTTAAAAAGATCAGATTATTTTTCACCATATAATGTATTTCCATGACAAATATTTAGCACAAATGTTAATGCATATGGAATTATGGATTTCTATGTACTTCATCCTTTTTCTCTGCACTATTCCTAATTTCTGGAACATTTATTTGAATCTGTGATAGTGCTAAACCTATATAATATCCATGCACAAGTCAACTGTGTATGGCTTGACTGGAGGCCCAAGTGGCAGTTTTTTCTCTATTGGTGTTGGGGAAACGATGGATGTCCTGTGCATAAATTTAATAATTAGGTGTCACTTGAGTAAATAGGTGGTTGTTATATTATATTATCTTATTGTTCTTTGTCTTGTGAATTGATATGGATAAATCTTCAAAATGAGATCTTAGCCCACCAAATGTGCTTATAGTTGGTACAATGATCCAGCTTAATATCATGAATATCCATGCTTTTGACCAGCAAGGGCCATCATGGTAAACATACAGTTAGATTAGGTGAATAGCCACTGGGTCCATACCTGTATGGTGATTTTTATAGGATTTTGCCTACTGCAGTGGTAATGTAACAGTATGCTGTAGGGCAGATGTTGGATTAAATCAGCCAAGTTATACACCTTTTTGGTCAGGAAGAAATACTATATACATCTAAAATTCCCTGGATCTGTATTTGTGAAGAAATCTTGAAAGTCTAGTGCATTTATGAGAACAAATGGCAAACCCAGAGTAACATGTCATCTCCCCTGGATATTCCCCCACCCTGGACATTTCCCTCCTGGATATCACCCCACCCCACCTATAAATAACAAAATTGACTCCTTTTATATTGTTTGATCCTGAATTGGCCAGAAAAAATACTTTTTGAGATTTAATTTTTTTTTTTTTTATATATTTTATATATATATATTTTTCCAAGTGAGAATTTTTTTTTTTACTCAGTGATTACTGATATTGTTTTATCCTGAAATGTCCAGCAAATTTTTTTTTATATGATTATTGATTTTAGAGTTATCCATCTTCAACCCTGTTTGACCATGTGTTTATGCCAACTTTATGGGCCACATATTATTACACATCTCGAGAAATAACAAACTTAAAAAATTTATATTTGTTCACTCTGAACTTTGATGGGTGGGATCCTCAAATTGAATCAAATATTTATTACCCCCCCCCCCCCCAAAGCCAAATCAAAGAAATAGTAATTTAGGAGCTACTGATAGGAATGAGTATCAATAAATGCATTCACACTAGCTAGTCAATTTAACTACAGGTAGTGTAAATATTGCATCCTGCATGCATGGATAATCCCCAAGACCAAACCCAACTACTTGTCCCACTATTGTCCCCAAAGTAGACACCATGAATAATTGATTTAATAACTTGATGTTTTCTATTGTTTTCCCTTAAGTTAATAACAATAACACAACAAAACTTATAAAATGAGTTGTTTCTCACTGAGTCTACAGTAATGTCCTATATAATCAACCTCTAAACCACAGCAGAATTTGGAGAATTTGGCTGAAGGGGTCACTCTCACCAAAAAAAGTGCTGAAGGGTACACAGGGTTTGAAAATGTGCTGAAGGGTACACAGGATTTGTGATCGGCACGAACACCATTACTTAAATTGTGTTTATGAAAGTCTGGCGCCCATTAGCAGTTTGTTTTCAGTACATTTTAATATTCATTGGAACGTAAACAATTATTCTCTAACAGAAATCATGGCAGATACGCAAACTGAATGCCTTTAGAACGATATTTCAAACCCTGTGTACCCTTCAGCACATTTTGAAAATCCTGTGTACCCTTCAGCACTTTTTTGGTGAGAGTGACCCCTTCAGCGGGAATTTGTTCAAGATTTAGTTGGAAATATTGCCATATTTCCGACTAAATCCTGAAAAAATTCCCATAATTCTGCTGTGGTTAACGGATCATATACTTAGAGCATTACTGTACTGTACATTGTTGAACTTGGAATGTCCCACAAAATTTCACTCCACTATAAAATTATTTTTCACAAAAATGTAAGTTTGTCATATTTCTAACAATAATTATGTTAGGCCTAAACAAATAATACGTTTGTTTCCGCTAACCCGACCGACCCTATTTTAAACCGCCGACCCTAAACTTTTTATTGCCATTGCAAAAAAAAAAAAAATTGAACCAAAAAAAAAAATTTGATTTAAACTTTTTTTTTTTTAATTTAGGTCCCAATTCATATCATAACAAGATGCAAAACATTTATATATTTATATATATTGACATAAGAAATTTAAGTTTACAAAAAGATTTAAGTTTAACAGTTGGAATCATACTGTAAAGTATGTTTGGCTTTATCTAGCTTTCATCTGTGAAAACTTCAAATAATTTGAGTTCAGGTACGGTATGTTATCATTCAGCGTTCAGACTTCAGTATTTCAATCAATTACAGCACAGGAACATTAACAATTTGATCAAATCAACCTGGTTATCAAGTGGGATCTCATAATACCAAATGAAAAATTAACAGAGATTAGTACCATATATAGTCATTACTACCTTAATACATGTACATTGTTTCTGTACTACATGTACATGTAGGATTTCTGTATTACATGTACATGTAGTATATTATGTACGGTATGTGTCTCACTTGAATTTTATAAAATAGCCTATTTATGAATTAGAGTGATGATGGCAAGTATAATTTCAAGCAGGATAAGGCTTCCGATAAGCATAATCCATAGAACCAAAAGATATCTGACAATAACTTATAAGCATTTCCAATCCATACATATATAAAAAGTTCCAAAGTTATGCTTGAGAAACTTGATAAAATTGACCTCTCTGTAAAATTCAAAATACTGACTCAAAGAGCCTTAGATTAGCTCTAAATGCAATGGATTTTCAAAAAAATTCCGGGGGAAGAACCCCCACCATCATCAGGGGGTCACCACTTCCCAAACATTCCTCCAATCAGGCCTTCAGGTTATGCCTTCGGCTTATCATTGCCCAAAAACAGGTGTCTCCAAAAAATACCTAGATCCTTCACTGAATGCGGAGAAGGTGGTGTTGTGAAGCCATCCTTAAGAGATCGATACAAGACGGTCACTCCAATATGTTAACAGTGCAGTGGTGCTGGACTGACTCCAGTTGTCGCCAGACCATATAGGAAATATTAGGATTATCAAAGACTATCTTAGTTTATAGACTAGTATATATGTAGATATTAAAGCATATGTAAGATTGAATTGGAGTTTCTAGTTCCTCTGTCATCTGGGTTAACCTGATTGGGGCTAAGAAGTGCATAGTTTGGGTTATTGACAAGTATTATACAGTTATTTTTAAAGATACTGAAAAAAAAAAAGTTAACCAAAAAAAAAAAGTTAAGCCTACCTACCTACCCTAATTTTTTTTAGCTCCTTAGCGGAAACAAAGGTATTATTTTGTTAGGCCTTATCACTGCTAGACAATTTTTTTGTTGGTGGAATTCACATCATGAATTTTTTTTTTTTTGAGTGACGGTGAATGATATATAAACACGTCTGGTGAGCTTTAATTAATGCAGGGTGGGGTGAAAATCTTCAAGACTGAACTCAACTATTGAACATAGTGAAGATAACCACAACCGACTATTTTCAACAACTGACACTAGACCTATGACTTAAATTTAAATTTTGTGTCAATGCTGAACCTGACCGGATTGACAACATTGGAAAAATAACATTTCTACAGTTAAGTTATTTTTAACAAAACCAACTATGGTGCATTGAGAGGGGTGGGGTTGGTGACCGACATTTGGGGCTTCTTATTAATCTTAAAGTAATATCCCCCGCCCCCAAAAAAATGGAATTAATTTGGATTGAAATAAATTTAATCATACTGTTATTAATATTCTATACTAGACCACTAGTAATATTATAATTTCAACAATTAGAGTCTGGATTTGTACTGTTCCTTTCACTGTGTCAGATTAACAATGTCAATGCTGGTTAGCTGCTGCTGGTGTGTACATTCACTTTGTGAATGTGATGACTGTCTGTTGTGTTGCAGAGTTCTAACTTCTATCTTCATGGACATTGCGGTAGTCTGGGAGAGAATTGTTGACTCTTAACTTAACTAGTCATGAATTAACAGAATTTCAGAATCCCACACTCAGGACATTGCCAGACTCTGTGAGTGTAACTCACTGACTCGGTGTAACTTTGACTGACTCTGAGACGATCGAGGCACAACACTCTCAGTTGTAAGCACATCGATTCCATCCCGTTTTGCGTAATCATTCTAAATTCATATTGTATTGTATTCTGGATTCCTTTGTTTCCATTACATTTGACCGCGATTATCTAATAATTTGAAAAACATTTCGTAATTCGCGGATGTAAACACTTTCCAAACCGGTTTAACGCTCGATGTATCGTGACTACTAACTGCTTTCATGTTAATGTACTTCCTGTTGAATGTCCGCGCATGCGTACAGCCGACCTTCCTAAGCCGGCCGGTAACAACTGCCTACCCTCGACAAGGCATAACTATTTTAACTTTGATGTTGGTACTAGTAGTTTATAACCATGACTAGTCTAGCTGTCGACAAGACTACCCGGAAGTACGATTTGCCTAATTTATACTCGAAATTACGATTGGGGTCCATTTATTCGACGAACCCATGAAATATAGCCTTATGTGAATCTGATTTGGAGGGAATACCAGAGAAACTATAAACTGATTTTAATAAAAAAAAGAAAGAAAAAAAAAGCCACAGCTACCCTCTTATGAGTGGTTTTGCTTTGGTTTATTAATTACACTAGCGTATGATCATATTAAATGGATTCTCCCATTACATGATAAAAGTATACATTAGCATAGTCTATTATTCATTTGGACGGATGCTCAGGTGATATATTAGCAGACAACAAATAATTACAAGTACAGAAAGAGTCCTATTTATTGAGGGAAATGTTCAGATAATAAGTTCAACAAATGATGAACTTATTATCTGAACATTTCCTAAGGCACAACTACTCATCAATGAGTGTTTATGATAGAAAGGGTTAGCACATCTCGTACACACATTTTGATGACAATATATATTCGCTTACTCTGTTGCTTTTGTTTTGTCAGACGAATGACCGGCTGAACATTCATGAAGACAGATCCACATATCAAAAGACAGGGGACGATACACTGCATTTAACTGTGTAGCCTAAATATGCAGTGCTGGTTTCTTCAAACACATGGATGACCCTTACGGGATATTTGAGGGGCTGGGGCATCAACTGTGCTGGCAGCTGTTAGTGGTGGAATTACATTTCAGACTTATATACCCAAAACCAGCAAATAACTTGTACAATAAAAATTGGCATACAATTGGATGACTGTGTGATATTGAGTAGACTGACACTTATTAGACATTTTGCTAAGTTCAAATACATTATTCTGATCAGTGGTATCGCAGTGTTGTACATATTGATAATAATTATATACTAGTGTCATGACATGGCAACTTGGGGAGCACTATTAAAAAATACTAGTGGTGACCTCTTTCTGCTTGAGCCTCAACTGATATTGGAGGCTTACAATCAGATTGAAGTTCACCAATTAAAGTTGGTGATGTTCACACATTAGTCACATCGAATATGCAATTTATCTTCTGCAAATTATGGGATATAGAAACTGAAGAGAAGGAAAAATGATAGCTCCGTGGTCCAGTGGTTAGCGCGTTGGACTTGTCTTCGCTGTCAACACAGCGAGGCGAGTTCGCGGCTGGCTGGTGGTCTGTTATGAGTTTCCATACAGCAGTGGCTTGGCCGACTTGAGCGATGTGCAATTGTTGGATTGTACACTGTTTGAATCTCGCGCCAAGTTGTGACCCTTGAGCAAGGTCGCTCGTACTGTGTCTGCTTTGCACCACCCATGCATTACAAGGGTACCTGATAATGAGCAGTGAAAGATCTTGTCAGTATGCTAGCCATATGGTATCCTCGCATACTCCCGGCTGTACCCCCCCCCCCCCCCCTGTCCCCGGGGAGCAGTAGATGGTTACTGAATGTTCAGGCTCATCAGGGTAATAATTGTAAAACTTTGAGCGCTTTGGGCCTCATGGGAAAGGCGCTTTACAAATGCTATACATTATTATTATAGACACACTATTTGGAGGCTTGCTTATTGGTGGGTTCATTGACACGATTGAATTATTTTTTATATACCAATGATAGTTTTATGGCCTCAAATCGGACCATGGATGCCTTCAGTGCATATTGTATATATTAATTATTATCCCCGTACCTACGTTATATATAGTTTATATTTTTATGAGAATTTTATGTCCTAAAAATTGTAAGAAACATTTATTTAAAAAACATGATAAAAAATTGTTAGGCCAATGCATTCTCTTATATATGCGAGGCGACCTATGGTCGACTCGCATATATAAGAGAATGCATTGGCACAGGGTAAAACAATCCCGTTTATCCCCGTACCTACGTTATATATAGGTTATATTTTTATGAGAATTAAAACTGATTGAGATTTAACGAAGTTTGACTGTACTACTAATTGTAGGAGGTAATCCAATCATGCGATAAATGTTTCAATCGACTATAACGTTGTTCTCATGGAGGAGCGTGGTGCGACCCGAGCGCACACTCATACCTATACAAAATCGACAAAATTTCCTCACCGTATGAAGAACGCGATTCATTGACAACCATGCTGCTTTGATGGAAAGGATTAGATTTAACTTATAATCTCGCTCTTAAGCATAACAGACAATCATTATAAATTCCCGAGGCGGAAAACTATTACACTGTTGGGCAACTGGGTTCTATTTCCAAACATCCTTGCAACATTCCACAGTTCAACAGCGGTTTCGTTATTGTCAATGAAACACGAAACGTACCACCCAATACTATACTTACCATCATACGAGGCCGCTATTCGTACGTAACAATTCAAACATTTACACATTTTAATCATGATTAACCCTGTTTATACTAAATGGATTCTCCCATTCAGTTAAAAAATGTACATTGTAATGGTCTATTATTTATTTAGAGGGATGTTATAGGGTGATAAAACAGACGACAGATACACAACAGAGCAGAAGGAGCCCCATTTATTGAGGGAAATGTTTAGATAATAAATTCAACAAACCACCGGTGTTGAACTTATTATCTGAACATTTCCTATGGGAAAACTACTCATCAATGATGTTTTAGTATAAAAGGGTTAATTTCCCCATAATATAATATACATTCATCTAGTGTAACAACATACAAATTAGACGTCGGGTTCCGTTCTCGTGTCACATTTATCCAGTGAGACGACCTACAACAGGAAACCTCACCATAGCCTCTTATCTGTAGATGTAAAACACAAGACAACCATAGTCAGAAATGGTAACGTCCCCTAGATCATAGTATTAGGAGCTTTAATGTAGTGATTGTGAAAAATATGCATATATATAGGTAATGGCTATGAAAATAAAATTGGTTATATGTGTATAGTATGTGCTTGGTGAGAAAGCATGTCCAAACATTTAAAAATTTAGATGCGCCATACTAAAGTTAGGATAATTATGAAATACGTCACGTATGATATGTGCTCACAAAGGGCGCATACGTTCCAATTGGTTGAAAGGTCATCACCAAACATGCAACGGCCATTGCATTGATACACCAATATATTATTGGTTATAACCACACGCCCATTGCCAAACAAATGACTAAACGCCTCGACAATTGACATGTTATTATGTTGACGCGTTGCCAACTCGCGGAAAATTGACTAAACTGTTAGTTTCTCGGTTCTCTTATGCGACATTTTAATTGTTTTCGGCTGTCATGTATAATTTTTTTATTATGTGTTCTAATTTCTATCGAAATAGAGGCTAGCAATTGATTGACATAAGCCAATATACGGCGGCTGAACACTGAATGATTTACAAACAATCTCGATACTCATTACGAAATTATTTCCGACAAGGTTTCATTCACCACTGATTATGGAGAGTAATTATTCATAATTCCTTGAATATTTCATGAAAGAACCACCTCAGAATACCGTTTAAACAACTAATCCGTCAAACTACATGTATTACAAACAACTGCGGCTTATCACTGAATGTTTCTCATGCACCACACCAGAACACCGCTAAATACAGACCAGAAATCTTCTCATCCGATTGAATGTACTCCAGATACTTTGCAATACGACATTTAGTCTATATTCCATAATATGTCTCCTTTGGAATATAGACTAAATTATGTACACAGTGTTGAGTTGATTGTGTTGTTTCGGACACCACCAAGGAGTAATAAAAACAAATTTCACAACATCGCTATGATGGCTTTGAGAATAATAAAAATTACCAGGGCGTCAAATTTTGACGTACATTAAAAAACAAAGAAAATCTTTCAACTGCGTTAAAGACCATTCCTGGTAATATCTGGAATGTATTCGAGCTCAAACAACATTTAAAATGAAGGTTAGGGTTGGCTGACAAGTAAAACACAAGTGGATTTATAAAAGCATGTGTCATAAGAAAGCGTTAGATGTTTGTACCCTTCGAGATTAATACTGTATGAAGTAAACTCACTGTCCAAAATCATCCCATATTGCCGTACATCAAAGTTATCTGAATATTATATTATGTATTGTGTTCCCGGAATAAGCTCTTCAAGAGTTGTCCAGCTATTGTTCACATCTAGATATATAAAGCAACTAGCAGGTTAGCCCGCCACCGGCGGCGTTCCTCAGAAACATGACATTTAAATTTTTTTAAATGTTTTAATGATTGATTCGTCAATTGAACTGAATGATCAGAATACAGAACTGAAAACGCGAGGAGACACGATGAGCCCGACGTTGTCCGGGCTATTCAAAAACCAAATATCAAGTCGATAGCTCCACCCGTTTCCGAGATCTGGTCTGCGCATGCGCGAAGCTGGCGTCGCACGGGCTCGGCGACCCGATAAAATTCGTATCCGGGGCAAGATACATTCACATACCAAATTTCAAGTCGATAGCTCCACCCATTTCCGAGATCTCGTCTGCGCATGCGCTGCACTGGTGTCGCACGGGCTTGCCAATACGACAACGACGACCACCTGGTCAAACTACACACACGTACCAAGTTTCGTCCCGATCGGTCGAGGTGTTGGTATCTGATGCAAAAGACGAAATTGTGAGTGTTGATTTGTAACCGGGATTTCTGAGAAGTATCCACACTAACTACCCCCCTAAGCCCTGACCTAAGTGTCATACATACTATAATAATTATGCTGAACACTTTGAGGCAATTATATTGCAGAAATGTTGTAAGAGTACTATGGCATCCAATAAATCTCCCCGCATAGGAAACCACTCAAAAGTATTTCCCGTATATCTCTCTGCAGATGCTAATAACGTTGAATGGTAAATAAACGCTCTTTATAGCGATGTGTCAAAAACAAACGCTCATTAAATTATGACTTGATTAACCACCGCGGTGCCGATTGCGGTGATTTTTATGATTGGGAAGGGAGAAACGGTGCTCTGAGCTTCTCCAAAACGCGACCACGGCGGTGTCCGTGGGATTTCACACGTATATACGAAATTTGAGCTCGATGGGTGCAGTCGTTTTCGATTCTATAAAGTACACACATATATATATACGGGAGTCTCAAAATATATAGTATAGATTAACACAGTCATAAAAGTTACATACTGCAACAATCGGCGAAGATACATCAGCGAATATATATACATACGTCCTGCAAAAAGTATAACCGGTACGGAAATTGCTAGTACCTTTTTAATCACATTTCTACAAACAGAACCTCCATGTCCCCACTGACATCCCCAGAACAGCCTCTCATTGTACACCCTACGTATAGGGCGTAATAACAACGGGGGCCTCGGTGGTTCAGTCGGTTACGGGTACAACTCCAAGCCGTTTCGCACTCCAGCACTGGCGATCTTTCCATCGTGGACTTTGTAACTCGAAATCGTTATCTAGTGAAGTTGCCAGTTACATTATCGACGAGTTTATCACTTATCAGCCACTGGAATCACTCACAGATTAGCCGTGAGTGTGCGAATTTTCTCCAACACTAAACTGGCACTGTCGTGATATGGCCTTAGTTGCTGAATGCGACATTAAACCCCAATCAATCAATCAATCAATACACAGCAGCTGAAAATATTCTGTCATATTATTCACAAATATTGTATCGAGAGAGGCCGGGTCTTCTGTAAGTTTCTGTCAATTATGTAAGGTGTACCCCAATCCCTTTATAATTTGATAAATCACAATAAAATATGTTTAAAGTTAAAGTAACAATATTTATCTGCATAGACCAATATAGGGTGTGTGCTTCTAACTCAGGAACGGGAACTATTTCAACTATTGGTTGTGAGAAAACGACTAATAATCAATTAATTATTATATATTGTGTCACTTATTCGACCCGAAGAAACAAGTTCAAATCAAATAAATAATCATCATCCGACAATGTTTTCTGGATTGCAATTGAAATCATAGCCTTCATTTAACTTACTGCTACACGTATATGTACACGTTATTATAAGTACTGTTAATGACAGCAATTGATTAGCTATAAAATATATAAATATATAGAGGATCTACAACTCGTTCCCAGTTTATAGTGGAATTTACAAAACTCGGCCAGTAAATTAAGTCTGGACCTCGCCTTTATTACATGATCCAAAACCTCGAGAAAACATACTTAAATCATTAAATGGAACGCGAAACTAGGATCAGCTTTTATAAGGCATGCGATGACGTTTCACGTAACTGTGCGTTGTTTGCCCGCATAAAGAAATAGTCCGAGATAAATAAAGACTCTTTTGCGTATTTAATGGCGTATATTTAATGACATTTTCAAACTTTTCAAACTCTTCATTCCTTATAGTTTGTTGGAAAAATATTGGAAGCCATAGTATGTTGTGACGTAGCATACGGAATGTAAACAGACGACAAACCGGAAGTCAAAGGTAACTTGGCACTATTTCCTGTTATTAAACGAACGCTTAATATCACAATTTATAGAATGGGTTTACTGAATGGAATAAGGGTGGGATCATGTAATAAAGAAGTTTAATACTGCGCTAATGGTGTTATATTTCATTTCAATGCGCCAAGCCGAGGGCCGCCAACAATGAGAACTGAGACAGGAGAAATGGCACACAACCAAGACCGAATTGGCCCAAAACAAGTGATTTTTGTATCAACCCATATCTCCTTGATCATATTTCAAATTTATTGATTATAATAATGTGATACATTGATGGAAAGAGCTCAAATTTATTGATTATAATAATGTGATACATTATTATAATCAATAAATTTGAAAAATGATCAAGGAAATATGGGTTGATACAAAAATCGGACTTGGCACTGAAACGGTTAACAATGACCGATTATGAGTTATGGCTGAGTGCCCTCACGAGACACTGATATGAGAGAAAGATCTGGAGAAACCTACAAGTCAGAAAGTGAACCATCATCTCCAAAAACAATGATAATCTTATTACTCCAATCTGAATGAGAAAGGACCTCAATCTATGTGTACCTTCGAAATTAAAATGTAAACCATCTGCTGCATATAATATATCTTTGGGTGATCCTTTCTAAAAAAAAAATAGTCTGTATGTTTTGAGAAACTGCATGTGATTATGCAAACAATGTTCGGTTGAGTTTTCTTGACTTCAATTACTCTGTTCCCCAAGATTTTCAAAATCATTGTGGTTGGGAATAATTGATGACATGCTAATCTTGCTTGTGGTATGTTGTATGTTGCTTTTATCAAATCTTGATAGAGTTTTTAAACTGCTTTTCTGTCGCGCTTAAATCTTCGATGATGTCTGTACCCACATTGTATAAGATATGAGATAATTATTACATTTAAGCTTCTTGTTTCTTACTTTCCATCTGAGTGTATGAATTTCAGTACCTCTGAATGGTAGCACATCCATATGAAAAACATTTCATAATGGAATGCAGTGCGTACACTGACTTCAGGAAAGAATTATTTGATGTTGCTAACACTAATAACATACACTTTACAAACATGAACGATGACGATAAATTCATTTTTATATTGAAAAATGAAGACAAAGTAATTATGAATTCCGTGTGCAACATGATCCGGTTATTCTTCAAAAGAAGAACAAATATAAATATGGGGAAATGAAAATTATGGGAAATTTATATTTAATTAAGAATCGTATGTAGGATATAGTTATATGCTAGTTTACTGTTATATGCACATATATTATGTATTATGTTTAATTTACTTGTACATTATGTTATTTATTTGCAACTGCCTGCACTGGTGTATTGCAATAAACTATCTTATCTTATCTTATCCATATCAAAATTACTATACGTATCTACCTATCAAATCACTGACCAATAGAAGCTTCGGGTTTTTCTTGTCTGAACAGAGAATATTGAAGCTTCGTCTATAGAGAATGTTTTTGGATCTGCCCCAAATGTTTCTAAGTCTGTTTTGAAATTCAAAATAGGTCACAGCTCAACCATTTGATTTATGTCTAAAGGCTGGGCATTAGGAATAGATACGACTTATAAACTGAAGACTGTCTGTCCAAACGGAATTGTTTTACTCCACTTTATGATAACTAACACGTCTCGTCCTGCAAAATATCCCCGCCAGTAAGCTGATGTGGCGTATTAAATTTCTGGAACCATATTTGACTTTCTCAGCATTAAAAAGAAGGCTAACAATGATATACTCCAGCAGGTAGGTTCCCCTGCACTGTTAAGGTCAAGATTATTGAAATACCATTGATAAGAGATGTGGTGTGATTGGCGCAGCTTGCTTTATAATGTTATAAGGTTTGCTCTAGCTAAACATCTTAACATTCGTGTCAACACAAAAGCTTCTAAATTTTCCGCACTAATAGTCCAGGCACATTAGGGTTCACTAGGGGAAAAAATCGGGGAAAGCTGATTTTTTTCAGTGATTACTAAGAAGATGTCTATGAACAATATGGCCAAAAGTCCCCTAGAATCCGAGTTGAGCTTTTTGAAATATCATGATTTTTCGTAATGGTGCAAATTCTGACGAAATTCCATCAGACCATATGTGAATGCTGTCATATGTATGCTAATTTACGGACTCAATCTTCACACATACTCGTCCATCGTGGAGCAGGTGTCGCTAGATATGTGTAATTGACGCTAGAGCTTACTAACAGTCGATATTCCATAATTGTGATGACAGTTATTGCCGAAGAGAGCATATAAATCGCATGATGATTCAAAATTTTCCTAATAAAAGATGGCGAGTAAAGATATTCAGACGACAATGAGCTAAAATATAAGCCATTATACTAGAACAATGGTTAATTTAGAGAAAGAAATTAATAAGATATATCGAACCATCACCATCCTTAAGATTTTATAGCCGGAAACTTAACACTACCCCCTAAAACGTACGCCATGGCGTCGAGTGTCTGAAAGGAAAAAATACCACATAATAGTCCTGGCGTTTGGCGTAACAATTGTTCAATTAGTGATAACACTATGAAACTGTGCGCATAGGTTCCTTATTCACTATTAATCATTTTCAGATGTGTAGACATCGCGGCAGGTCCTTCTTTAGCAACGGTTGCTATGCAACTATCCGACATCGAAGAAATACAAAAATATGACTGATATTATGGCAGTTTTAACAATCTAAACTACGTCATGCAGCATTTTTATGGTGACAATAATATTATTTGTTGTTAGAGTGGATCTGGCTGGAAAATTACCATATTTCTTACTTACAGCGGTGGTAACGGTTGCTAGGGACAGACCCGAAATCGAAAAATGCCGAGCTGACTGATATTATGGTAGTTTTAACTAACTAATATAAACTACGTCATTATCATTTTATGGTGAAACAATTGTAATAGTTGTTGTTAATGTGGGTTCGACTTTAAAAATACTAAATATTTCTTGGTTACAGTTGCTAGGGACATACCCGAAATCGAATAATGCACACATGACTGATATTATGGTAGTTTTAACAAACTAAACTACGTCATGTAACATTTTTTTATTGAAAACTATTATAATTGTTGTTAGTGTGAATATGACAGTAAAGTTGCCGCATTCGTTACCTAACGGGTGGTGTAATGGCTGCTATGGACATATCCACCTTAGCAAATACACCATATGTATGAGTTTCTGGTAATTTAACTGATATAACTTTCATAATATGGTATGAGTTTCGGGCAATTTACATGATATAATTGTTTCATAATATGCCATATTATGCTTATAGTGACACTAATGCATCACTAAAGGTTGTTGTATTGTGTAGTGATGCATTCTCATGTGATTCTCATGTGGCAGATTGGTATTGAGGTTTCAATGTTGCTAGGTAACCACCTACCATTGACAAATCTACTTAAAACTGACAGACTATTCAGTTATTTTTATCAGAATGACATATCTGTGTGGAGTTTACGATTGTATCTTCTATCAATCGATTTAATGAGACATGTAAAAAATATTGACCCACATTTATGTCGATACCACCTGACTGCCCCCCCCATGGTATCCAACATTCGCTCTACATTTGGCAATGGCATCCATGAAGTACACTCTATCAAGGTTTGGTAGCATCCGCATACTAGTTGCTATACGGTAGGAACTAACTGTGTGTCCATCCTATCCATGCCATAACTACACATATGTCAATACATGGTCATGGGTCATTTGCTCGTACATGAACATGGCATATATACCATGAACTACCTTTGGGAACCGGTGCCCATTTCCAATTTACATGGGCAGCCCATTACCAACCCATAGTTACCATGGTTCATGACCTATCTGTATGGAACTGCATTCAATGACGTGTCTTAACTACTGCGGCCATGTCATAAAAAGGGGCGGGACCGATGATATACTATTTAGGGCTGGTTCTATGGATTTGCTGTATAGACCTGGGTACATGTCATGAGTTCATAACTATAGGCACCTGTGTTATTGCACTACATGTGGTGTTCACATGGGTCCATGCGTGGATGTGATTATAATATATTTACACACTAAGTGTTGTCATAACTAAATCCAGCATTCTGATTGGTCGGCGCCCACGTGGCTAGTTGCAGTTATTTCTCGGTGAATGCGCAAACGCCTCATAACACCAAGCTCATAACACCATCGATACGTCATTGGGTTTGGAAAGACGAACGCGTAATGCTTTGGGCGCATTTGGACTCGCGCAGGATTGACTTAATACATCATCGGGTTTCAATATGAAGAGAAATTGTTCCTATTAACTTTTGCCAAGGGTGCTATTCGGTATTTTGGGCTGTTCTTGTCACGATACACTTTTCGATTTAAATACATTTACAAAAGATGGCTTTTTCGCTAAATGTATATAAATATAAGGATTAACTGTCATGTGGACTATTTTTATGGAGATGTAACCGTGAGGTAAGTGGTCATAACTTGTATGTAAAACCCTTCGGGTTTTACACAAGTTATGTCCACTTACCTCACGGATACATCTCCATAAAAACAGTCCACATGACAGTTAATCCTTATATAACCTAGATAGTCATGTAACATGCACATTCATGGGATGGGTTTATGTCTTACATATACATGCCTGATAATAAGGTAATAACTGTTGGATAAGGTTATAACTAAATCAGCCTGGATACATGGACTGTTCATGGTGGCCCGTCTCAATTTCCTACCTATATCACACCGACCATTCGAAAACGCGCATCTGTGTTGCCAACCGCGCTTCTACGACGATACAACCGCGCATCTCTAGTTTTATGTTGCAATTTCTGGTCACGAAAAACAGAAAAATACGGTTATCAATTAATTTTGAGAGAATGGAACGGTTGGTATAGTAGAAGTTACATTCGCTCAAAACCTCGATATTTGCCGGGTTGAATTCGATACAATTGTGTATATTTCGTTAAAGCATTGAGGTAGAAATAGGCTGCAGAAACAGCCCGGGGTCCTAATTTTGGCACATATTTTTTCACAATGTATCGGCATTTAGCAACACGATTGAGTATTTTCTCGTCGATTTTTTCGGATTCCTTTAGTCAAATGTTCCTGCAATCACATTGCGTTGAAATTTGGGTTCATCCTGTAGCCAATGTCCATAAAATGAGTCGATTTCGGAAGTGGGTATATCGAAAAATATACGACAGTGCTTCTTTGTGACCAACAACCAACCATCTATGTTGCCGAATTCCTGTCTGATTATAACTAAAGTAAATATCGCGTGTATATGTGTCCGAATCGATGTCCAGATGAGACTATTTCGTTTCCTGAACTAGATGTAGTCAAATTCGTCTCGACTCGTGCTCAACTGACACATTCGACAAATTATGTTAGTCAAATCAGCTGGTAAACGAGTCCCATATGCAATTGAATGTTGTAGCATGATATACTGGATAATCAGCTGGTTGTCCAGTGCAGATGGGGTCGCATGCATGGTTGTAGGAACGTTTTGTAAAGGACTCTGCTATCATTGAATACGCGTTTAACACGTCATATCGGCGTTATATTGGAAAACAATAGGTAGGGCCTATGATTTATTTATACACATCACATATTATTCCTTAGTAACGCCCGTCAATCAACGGCTATACTGGTGATGGATACACACATATGTTTAGTGCATCAAACATGTGCATCGTCTAAATTATCGAAGCATACTATACATAGCGAATATTGTCATTAATAACCTCACGCATGTGAGATATTCCTTGGTGACGCCCACCAGCGGTCACACGGATGCGATATATGTAAAAAAAAAATCTGCATCCAAACATGTGTATAATGTGGTAATCTAATTAGTCTATGCATGCATATTATTGGATTACCATAATAATCTCACGCATGTGAGATATTGCTTAGTGACGACCATCATCGATCACACGGTGCGATCTATGTAACTTCGTTCTGCGTATCCATTTAATGTATAATTTGTTTCATAAATAGTCTACATTACGAGTTATACCTTCAGCACTCCAGAACACGAGTACTATGTCTACATTGTATATACAATTATACATCAATCGCATGTGATCATTATATCGTCATATGACTATATTTATACATTGAGTGCATGTGCTTGTGATTTGATCTTTTGATTTATGTACAATGTATTTGTAAATAACCATGTACTAACTATTTCTCTCCTCAAAAGGAGGCAATAAAGAGTATATCAGTGTTTACAAATGCCCACGATATGGAATGGATTGCAGGTATTCTATAATTAAATACCGTGTTCACAGATTGGCAGACGATTACCTGTCGGGTTACTGTAGTTCATCCGAGTCAAAGGTGATGGGTCGCTGGTTCTTGTCTTTGTTAATACCTGTTCCTCAATAATCTGTTGCATATTTGGGGTGGTATCAGGTTGAGATTGCATGCTTTTCTGTAACTTTTGTGAGCCAATATCGTAATAAACATTGAATTTATTATCGAGAAGAAATTCCTTAACTGTAAGCAACGCAAAGCAAACACTCTCACAAAGAGTCACTGAAATCGCTAAATTTAGAGTTGCGACCTTCGCGCAGAGTGAATTACATAATTAAGGAACAGGTAATAACTAAGAAATATATTCCCGGCGTTATATTTTCGAGTTTATAATGCTCCAGTCAAAACTTCAAAAAAATCCCATATCTTGTACTGGTGGAATATGATTTATATATACGGGTGTTAGTCAGAATAGAAATTCATGGCATGCTGTAAACCTTTTATGATCGATCAATAATAAGCATTTCAATGTCAAAAAGCATTACAAACTGTTATAAACAACCTGTACTTGGCATGTTTCGTCTCATACCGTTATATAGTGATACGGGCACACATATAAGCGCGCACCATGCACACGCTGTATAATGTGGCCGTCCATCAAACGGTTCACGTTTTGTATTGAGTAATTCTATATATCTTACCATTTTAATCTATCGTGGATTTATACTGGTTTCATTTGCTCAGCCAGGTAACATTTGTCATCAACACATAATATTTTTACACCAAAACCTAGCGTGAACCAAGCCGTGTCTTGACATCAATCCGTTCGATTGTGACGTAGCCATGCAGTGGTCGCTGTTCTGGATTTAACCGGTCTACATGTAAGTGCTATGATAATCTCGTAATCTCGGTAATACTATTTGGTCTACGCTATACATACTTCCGCCACCGAATTCGCAAAAAAATAATCTTCCGATACAATTAATATATATTACGGTATTCACATTTCGTTAAACCACATATAGTCGTAATATTTCTTATCTTATGGTGAGATGATTCATATATTAAGAACGTTTTATTACCCACAATGTATAAGCGTGCTAGTATAGCTGTCCGTTAAAATTTCAGTCAACCCAAAGTCAATCACTCCACAAACAAGCTTGGTATATCGACATGGCGACAAGTGCGGCCATATGGATGTAACATAAGCGAGAACGTTTTATTTTAATCAACGCAACATAATGGACAATACTCTCTTATATATTTCGATTTCATTTGCTCAGCCTGGTAACATTTGTCATCAACACATAATCTTTTTCCACCAAAACCTAGCGTGAACCAAGCGGTATCATGACATCAATCCTTTCGATTGTGACATAGCCAGTGCTCGCTGTTCTGGGTTTAATCGGTACATGTAAGTGCTATGATAATCTCGGTAATAATTTTTGGTCTACGCTATACTTACATCTGCCACAGATTTCGCAGAAAAATAATCTTTCGATACAATTAATATATATATTACGGTTTTCATATTTCGTTAAACCACATATCGTCGTATTTTGTCTTATCTCAAGGCGAGATGATTCATATATATTAAACACTTTTTATTACCCACTGTGCATAAGCGTGCTAGCATAAATATCCGTTAACATTTCAGTCAACCATAAGTCAATAACTTTTCACAAACAAGCTTGTTATATGGACATGGCGACAATTGCGGCCATATGGATGTAACATGTGCGAGAACATTGTATTTTAATCAGCGCAACATAATGGACAATACTCTCTTATATATTCACTATTCATATATATATGAAATTACTCTCGAATATGCATTATATGTAATATATAATATAGTTTTGTCGGAAAATACACATGACAAGTGCTTCATACCATCCGGCCTTACGGTTGCGATATACATATATATGCACTAGTAGCCAGTGTTATTGTGTATTTTAACCACTGTATGAGGAAATTGGTCATGTTGATTAATATAGTTGCATGCATAATTATTATTCTGGTCCTTTTTTTAATTCTATGCACTTTTATTTCCAGAGACAAGAAGTTGAACAGTGAGATATCAATGGCACCAGAAGATTTTGTTCCATTAGCAGGGAATGTTGACTTGGACGTAGAAACATTCCTGTTTACAAATACATTGTACATAAATCAAAAGATCAAATAACAAGCACATGCACTCAATGTATAAATATAGTCATATGACGATATAATGATCACATGCGAATGATGTATAATTGTATATACAATGTAGACATAGTACTCGTGTTCTCGAGTGCTGAAGGTATAACTCGTAATGTAGACTATTTATGAAACAAATTATACATTAAATGGATACGCAGAACGAAGTTACATAGATCGCACCCGTGTGATCGATGATGGTCGTCACTAAGCAATATCTCACATGCGTGAGATTATTATGGTAATCCAATAATATGCATGCATAGACTAATTAGATTACCACATTATACACATGTTTGGATGCAGATTTTTTTTTTTACATATATCGCATCCGTGTGACCGCTGGTGGGCGTCACCAAGGAATATCTCACATGCGTGAGGTTATTAATGACAATATTCGCTATGTATAGTATGCTTCGATAATTTAGACGATGCACATGTTTGATGCACTAAATAGCAACATTACAAACTTTTTTGTATTTGAGATTTTGTTGAAATATTTTGGGTATTGTAGTAATTTAGAACATAAACATAACCATTTGATTGAGTTTCATTACTTAGAATTGGTCTAAGTTAGAAAAATTGACTTTGAAAACATTTCAGTTTTAAGACATGACAAATTCATATTTCGAGAAATGCTCCAAAGTCGAACCCATGACATAGAACACACCAGGATTCACTCAGTTAGGTAATATTGTGTCCTTGTCTTACTTAAGGTTATATTCTGTTGAAATATGATGGAATTAATTGTCAGCAATGAATGTGCCATGAGCGGCAAGTGGCGGACAACATGGAAAAAGGGAAGAAAATTGCAACATTTTGCCAGAATGTATATATATCTGGAAAGCAGCCTATAGAATGACACAGCATGCTGCAGCTAAGTTATGTGAATGACAATCCGGCTCACTTTATCGAATGTCCTTGATTTGATCTTGATAATATTGCCTTTCACTTCTTTAGAACTCCAAGAATGTGAAGTTCAAAATGTATAACTTGCCTCTCCCTTATAATTACGGTAACTAAAAACTGTGTCCCCCTGAGCACCATATATTGGAAATAAATGGGCATTGGACTTGTTATTATGTTAACCTGATAGCATTCAGTCATACACTGTATGACAGTCCAGTGAGTGCAACCAACTGATTTTCAATAATATGTACTGTCACCACAGGCCTTCTAAACAGTGATTGAGATCTTAATAAATATAAATATGAAAGTGTCAATGACACTGTAGCTCAACTTGGAAAGGGAATAATTTAATATATTACAGTCAATGGAGCGATTAGGAATGTGGAAAGTTGAATGTCTAATACTAGTTTATAGACATGAAGAGAAAAGTAAAATCCAAGATGGCTGCTGGCGGCCATGTTTTCGGCCGAATGACCCCAAAATGAGTCGTTCCCATCTACATGTCATCGTTAACATCAATGACAAATTTTATGACGATCAGACAAAAGGTACGACCTGTAGCCCATGCTATAGAATTTAGTCATACAAAGAGTAAAATCCAAGATGGCTGCTGGCGGCCATGTTTTTTGGCCGATTGACCCCAAAATGACTCGTTCCAATCTACATGTCATTGTTAACATCCATGACAAATTTGATGATGATCAGACTAAAGGTACGACCTGTAGCCCATGCTAAAGAATTTAGTCATACAAAGAGTAAAATCCAAGATGGCTGCTGGCGGCCACGTTTTTTCCGCCAAATGACCCCAAAATTACTCGTTTCCATCTACATATCAACATTAACATCCAGGACAAATTTCATGATGATCAGACGAATCGTACGACCTGTGGCCCGTGCTAATGGATTAAATTTTGAAATCCAAGATGGCCGCTGGCGGCCATGTTTTTTGTCTGAATGACCCAAAAATGACTTGTTCCCATTTACATTCCAATTTCAACAGCCATGCAAAATTTTATGATGATCAGACTAAAGGTACGACCTGTAGCCCGTGCTAAAGGATTTAGTCATACAAAGAGTAAAATCCAAGATGGCTGCTGGCGGCCATCTTTTTTGGCCGAATGACCCCAAAATGACTCGTTCCCATCTACATGTCATTATTAACATTCACGAAATTTTTTTATGATGATCAGACTAAAGATACAACCTGTAGTCCGTGCTAAAGGATTTAGTCATACAAAGAGTAAAATCCAAGATGGCTGCTGGCGACCATGTTTTTTGGCCGATTGACCCCAAGATTACTCGTTCCCATCTACATGTCATTGTTAACATCCATGAAAATTTTTATGATGATCAGACTAAAGGTACGACCTGCAGCCCGTGATAAAGAATTTAGTCATAAAAAGAGTAAATTCTAAGATGGCTGCTGGTGGCCATGTTTTTTGGCCGAATGACCCCAAAATTACTCGTTCCCATCTACATGTAAATATTATCATCCATGACAAATTTCATGATGATCAGACAATCAGTACGACCTGTGGCCCGTGCTAATGGATTAAATTTTGAAATCCAAGATGGCCGCTGGCGGCCATGTTTTTTGTCCGAATGACCCCAAAATGACTCGTTCCCATCTACATTCCAATATCAACAGCCATGACAAATTTTATAATGATCAGACTAAAGGTACGACCTGTAGCCCGTGCTAAAGGATTTAGTCATACAAAGAGTAAAATCCAAGATGGCTGCTGACGGCCATGTTTTTTGGCCGAATGACCCCAAAATGACTCGTTCCCATCTACATGTCATTATTAACATTCTTGACAAATTTTATGATGATCAGACTAAAAGTAGGACCTGTAGCCCGTGCTAAAGGATTTAGTCATGCAAAGAGTAAAATCCAAGACGGCTGCTGGCGGCCATGTTTTTTGGCCGATTGACCCCAAAATGACTCGTTCCAATCTACATGTCATTGTTAACATCCATGACAAATTTGATGATGATCAGACTAAAGGTACCACCTGTAGCCCGTGCTAAAGAATGTAGTCATACAAAGAGTAAAATCCAAGATGGCTGCTGGCGGCCATGTTTTTGGGCCGAATGACCCCAAAATTACTCGTTCCCATCTACATGTCAATATTAACATCCATGACAAATTTCATGACGATCAGACGAACAGTGCGACCTGTGGCCCGTGCTAATGGATTGAATTTTGAAAACAAAGATGGCCACTGGCCATCTTGTTTTTTGTCCGAATGACCCCAACATGACTCGTTCCCATCTACATTCCAATTTCAACAACCATGATAAATTTCAGGATTATCAGACTAAAGGTACGACCTGTAGCCGGTGCTAAAGGATTTAGTCATACAAAGAGTAAAATCCAAGATGGCTGCTGGCGGCCATGTTTTTTGCCCGAATAACCCAAAAATGACTCGTTCCCATCTACATGTCATTATTAACATTCTTGACAAATTTTATGATGATCAGACTAAAAGTAGGACCTGTAGCCCGTGCTAAAGGATTTAGTCATGCAAAGAGTAAAATCCAAGACGGCTGCTGGCGGCCATGTTTTTTGGCCGAATGACCCCAAAATGACTCGTTCCCATCTACATGTCATTATTAACATTCTTGACAAATTTTATGATGATCAGACTAAAAGTAGGACCTGTAGCCCGTGCTAAAGGATTTAGTCATGCAAAGAGTAAAATCCAAGACGGCTGCTGGCGGCCATGTTTTTTGGCCGAATGACCCCAAAATGACTCGTTCCCATCTACATGTCATTATTAACATTCTTGACAAATTTTATGATGATCAGACTAAAAGTAGGACCTGTAGCCCGTGCTAAAGGATTTAGTCATGCAAAGAGTAAAATCCAAGACGGCTGCTGGCGGCCATGTTTTTTGGCCGATTGATCCCAAAATGACTCGTTCCAATCTACATGTCATTGTTAACATCCATGACAAATTTGATGATGATCAGACTAAAGGTACGACCTCTAGCCCGTGCTAAAGAATTTAGTCATACAAAGAGTAAAATCCAAGATGGCTGCTGGCGGCCATGTTTTTGGGCCGAATGACCCCAAAATTACTCGTTCCCATCTACATGTCAATATTAACATCCATGACAAATTTCATGACGATCAGACGAACAGTGCGACCTGTGGCCCGTGCTAATGGATTGAATTTTGAAAACAAAGATGGCCACTGGCGGCCATGTTTTTTGTCCGAATGACCCCAAAATGACTCGTTCCCATCTACATTCCAATTTCAACAACCATGATAAATTTCATGATTATCAGACTAAAGGTACGACCTGTAGCCCGTGCTAAAGGATTTAGTCATACAAAGAGTAAAATCCAAGATGACTGCTGGCGGCCATGTTTTTTGCCCGAATAATCCAAAAATGACTCGTTCCCATCTACATGTCATTGTTAACATCCATGACAAATTTTATGACGATCTGACTAAAGGTACGACCTGTAGCCCGTGCTAAAGGATTTAGTCATACAAAGAGTAAAATCCAAGATGGCTGCTGGCGGCCATCTTTTTTGGCCGAATGGCCCCAAAATGACTCGTTCCCATCTACATGTCATTATTAACATTCATGAAAAATTTTATGATGATCAGACTAAAGATACAACCTGTAGCCCGTGCTAAAGGATTAAGTCATACAAAGAGTAAAATCCAAGATGGCTGCTGGCGACCATGTTTTTTGGCCGATTGACCCCAAAATTACTCGTTCCCATCTACATGTCATTGTTAACATCCATGACAAATTTTATGATGATCAGACTAAAGGTACGACCTGCAGCCCGTGATAAAGAATTTAGTCATACAAAGAGTAAAATCTAAGATGGCTGCTGGTGGCCATGTTTTTTGGCCGAATGACCCCAAAATTACTCGTTCCCATCTACATGTAAATATTATCATCCATGACAAATTTCATGATGATCAGACAATCAGTACGACCTGTGGCCCGTGCTAATGGATTAAATTTTGAAATCCAAGATGGCCGCTGGCGGCCATGTTTTTTGTCCGAATGACCCCAAAATGACTCGTTCCCATCTACATTCAAATATCAACAGCCATGAAAATTTTTATGATGATCAGACTAAAGGTACGACCTGTAGCCCGTGCTAAAGGATTTAGTCATACAAAGAGTAAAATCCAAGATGGCTGCTGACGGCCATGTTTTTTGGCCGAATGACCCCAAAATGACTCGTTCCCATCTACATGTCATTATTAACATTCTTGACAAATTTTATGATGATCAGACTAAAAGTAGGACCTGTAGCCCGTGCTAAAGGATTTAGTCATGCAAAGAGTAAAATCCAAGACGGCTGCTGGCGGCCATGTTTTTTGGCCGATTGACCCCAAAATGACTCGTTCCAATCTACATGTCATTGTTAACATCCATGACAAATTTGATGATGATCAGACTAAAGGTACCACCTGTAGCCCGTGCTAAAGAATGTAGTCATACAAAGAGTAAAATCCAAGATGGCTGCTGGCGGCCATGTTTTTGGGCCGAATGACCCCAAAATTACTCGTTCCCATCTACATGTCAATATTAACATCCATGACAAATTTCATGACGATCAGACGAACAGTGCGACCTGTGGCCCGTGCTAATGGATTGAATTTTGAAAACAAAGATGGCCACTGGCCATCTTGTTTTTTGTCCGAATGACCCCAACATGACTCGTTCCCATCTACATTCCAATTTCAACAACCATGATAAATTTCAGGATTATCAGACTAAAGGTACGACCTGTAGCCGGTGCTAAAGGATTTAGTCATACAAAGAGTAAAATCCAAGATGGCTGCTGGCGGCCATGTTTTTTGCCCGAATAACCCAAAAATGACTCGTTCCCATCTACATGTCATTATTAACATTCTTGACAAATTTTATGATGATCAGACTAAAAGTAGGACCTGTAGCCCGTGCTAAAGGATTTAGTCATGCAAAGAGTAAAATCCAAGACGGCTGCTGGCGGCCATGTTTTTTGGCCGAATGACCCCAAAATGACTCGTTCCCATCTACATGTCATTATTAACATTCTTGACAAATTTTATGATGATCAGACTAAAAGTAGGACCTGTAGCCCGTGCTAAAGGATTTAGTCATGCAAAGAGTAAAATCCAAGACGGCTGCTGGCGGCCATGTTTTTTGGCCGAATGACCCCAAAATGACTCGTTCCCATCTACATGTCATTATTAACATTCTTGACAAATTTTATGATGATCAGACTAAAAGTAGGACCTGTAGCCCGTGCTAAAGGATTTAGTCATGCAAAGAGTAAAATCCAAGACGGCTGCTGGCGGCCATGTTTTTTGGCCGATTGATCCCAAAATGACTCGTTCCAATCTACATGTCATTGTTAACATCCATGACAAATTTGATGATGATCAGACTAAAGGTACGACCTCTAGCCCGTGCTAAAGAATTTAGTCATACAAAGAGTAAAATCCAAGATGGCTGCTGGCGGCCATGTTTTTGGGCCGAATGACCCCAAAATTACTCGTTCCCATCTACATGTCAATATTAACATCCATGACAAATTTCATGACGATCAGACGAACAGTGCGACCTGTGGCCCGTGCTAATGGATTGAATTTTGAAAACAAAGATGGCCACTGGCGGCCATGTTTTTTGTCCGAATGACCCCAAAATGACTCGTTCCCATCTACATTCCAATTTCAACAACCATGATAAATTTCATGATTATCAGACTAAAGGTACGACCTGTAGCCCGTGCTAAAGGATTTAGTCATACAAAGAGTAAAATCCAAGATGACTGCTGGCGGCCATGTTTTTTGCCCGAATAATCCAAAAATGACTCGTTCCCATCTACATGTCATTGTTAACATCCATGACAAATTTTATGACGATCTGACTAAAGGTACGACCTGTAGCCCGTGCTAAAGGATTTAGTCATACAAAGAGTAAAATCCAAGATGGCTGCTGGCGGCCATCTTTTTTGGCCGAATGGCCCCAAAATGACTCGTTCCCATCTACATGTCATTATTAACATTCATGAAAAAATTTATGATGATCAGACTAAAGATACAACCTGTAGCCCGTGCTAAAGGATTAAGTCATACAAAGAGTAAAATCCAAGATGGCTGCTGGCGACCATGTTTTTTGGCCGATTGACCCCAAAATTACTCGTTCCCATCTACATGTCATTGTTAACATCCATGACAAATTTTATGATGATCAGACTAAAGGTACGACCTGCAGCCCGTGATAAAGAATTTAGTCATACAAAGAGTAAAATCTAAGATGGCTGCTGGTGGCCATGTTTTTTGGCCGAATGACCCCAAAATTACTCGTTCCCATCTACATGTAAATATTATCATCCATGACAAATTTCATGATGATCAGACAATCAGTACGACCTGTGGCCCGTGCTAATGGATTAAATTTTGAAATCCAAGATGGCCGCTGGCGGCCATGTTTTTTGTCCGAATGACCCCAAAATGACTCGTTCCCATCTACATTCCAATATCAACAGCCATGAAAATTTTTATGATGATCAGACTAAAGGTACGACCTGTAGCCCGTGCTAAAGGATTTAGTCATACAAAGAGTAAAATCCAAGATGGCTGCTGGCGGCCATCTTTTTTGGCCGAATGACCCCAAAATGACTCGTTCCCATCTACATGTCATTATTAACATTCTTGACAAATTTTATGATGATCAGACTAAAAGTAGGACCTGTAGCCCGTGCTAAAGGATTTAGTCATGCAAAGAGTAAAATCCAAGACGGCTGCTGGCGGCCATGTTTTTTGGCCGATTGACCCCAAAATGACTCGTTCCAATCTACATGTCATTGTTAACATCCATGACAAATTTGATGATGATCAGACTAAAGGTACGACCTGTAGCCCGTGCTAAAGAATTTAGTCATACAAAGAGTAAAATCCAAGATGGCTGCTGGCGGCCATGTTTTTGGGCCGAATGACCCCAAAATTACTCGTTCCCATCTACATTTCAATATTAACATCCATGACAAATTTCATGACGATCAGACGAACAGTGCGACCTGTGGCCCGTGCTAATGGATTGAATTTTGAAAACAAAGATGGCCACTGGCGGCCATGTTTTTTGTCCGAATGACCCCAAAATGACTCGTTCCCATCTACATTCCAATTTTAACAGCCATGATAAATTTTATAATGATCAGACTAAAGGTACGACCTGTAGCCCGTGCTAAAGGATTTAGTCATACAAAGAGTAAAATCCAAGATGGCTGCTGACGGCCATGTTTTTTGGCCGAATGACCCCAAAATGACTCGTTCCCATCTACATGTCATTATTAACATTCTTGACAAATTTTATGATGATCAGACTAAAAGTAGGACCTGTAGCCCGTGCTAAAGGATTTAGTCATGCAAAGAGTAAAATCCAAGACGGCTGCTGGCGGCCATGTTTTTTGGCCGATTGACCCCAAAATGACTCGTTCCAATCTACATGTCATTGTTAACATCCATGACAAATTTGATGATGATCAGACTAAAGGTACGACCTGTAGCCCGTGCTAAAGAATTTAGTCATACAAAGAGTAAAATCCAAGATGGCTGCTGGCGGCCATGTTTTTGGGCCGAATGACCCCAAAATTACTCGTTCCCATCTACATGTCAATATTAACATCCATGACAAATTTCATGACGATCAGACGAACAGTGCGACCTGTGGCCCGTGCTAATGGATGGAATTTTGAAAACAAAGATGGCCACTGGCGGCCATGTTTTTTGTCCGAATGACCCCAAAATGACTCGTTCCCATCTACATTCCAATTTCAACAGCCATGATAAATTTTATGACGATCTGACTAAAGGTACGACCTGTAGCCCGTGCTAAAGGATTTAGTCATGCAAAGAGTAAAATCGAAGATGACTGCTGGCGGCCATGTTTTTTGGCCGAATGACCCCAAAATTACTCGTTCCCATCTACATGTCAATATTAACATCCATGACAAATTTCATGACGATCAGACGAACAGTACGGCCTGTAGCCCGTGCTAATGGATTGAACTTTGAAATCTAAGATGGCCGCTGGCGGCCATGTTTTTTTTCCGTATGACCCCAAAATGAATCATTCCGGTACAAATGTTGATGTCAACAGCTATGACAAATTTCATAATGATCCGATCAAAGGTACGACCTGTAGCCTCTATTGTTGACGCGTTACGTACACACGCACACACGCACACACGGACGACGGACGACAAAGCCATGGCAATAGCTCAAACTTTACAAAGTAAAGTTGAGCTAATAATGCATCTATTCTCCATTTATAGTAAGGTAAGTGGGCGGTATCTGGAGAAGTCGCCCCCCCCCCCCCCACGGAGTCGGGCCCATACGAAGACGTCCCTACGCGAAGTCGGCCCCATTAATTAGAAGGGATTAAATCGGCTTAATTTGATTGAGGTAGTGTTAATGTTTGCTAATTGTGAGGTCCTCAATTTTTGCAAAAATATATAATATGATATCACTCAATTATGGAATGCGTTCCGTTTAGCACGAGTACAGTATCAAATAACTGCATGATGAAGACTTTTATTTTAAATGTGGGCTCAGTTTAATATAGACCCTGCCTGACCAAGACTCAGCCCCATAAATGTTTGTGTTATAGCGACTGATGGTTCACTAAAGACCCACCCCTGTGCTCTACCACAACTGTTTAGAATGCCTGTGAATGTCACTACAATACTTTACACATCACAGCTTTCAATGAGATTATTACATATATTATACATCCGAGCCTTGAAATAGTGTCTGTCATTTGCAGAATGAGGTCCCCAGAGGGCAAATTTAGTGATGCTAAACAGCAAAGCGTGTTGGCATCACCAAATTCACCCTCTGGGGACCTCATTCTGCAAATGACAGGCACACGATTTCAAGGCTTGAATGCACACAGTATAATATATATAAACCACTTTTACTTATGTTATACATACAGTTTATATTCACATAATGTTATACTTTCAACGTGTTTATTGCTGCTAACAAAATCAAATATAATCTAACACCTGTAGGGATCAGCTGTTTTGACCAGGTACTCAGGTGTGAAACTGATGTAACGGTAATCACAACAATTGATAAGTTGTGTCGGAGACAATTGGAACAAGGCCATGGGACTCAGAATATACGTATTCAATGTTTAGCTTCACCTACCACAAAATAAACAAGTGAAATATATTCTTCTTATAGCTTTTGCTTCGTAAAAAGCGTCCCGTTCGCGAAAACGTGCACGCTTCAGATCTGGATCTAAAGCGGAAGTGAGAACTATTCAAAACGAACTATTCAGTGAAACGGACCCTTGTCTATTTATAGCTACTATAAAATTGGGTTCGCCATTAACTTTTACCGGGCATACTAGCGGTTGGCCGATGAGAGCGCAGCAGGTAAATCATTTTTTTTTCTGTCTCAAACATTACTTGTTATCCACGTTCACTGCATTGAACCCCAATTACTGTGTCCGCGTAATTTTCGAATAATTCTTTTATCATGTTCTAATTGATCCCGGTTATTTATTTGAGCACTAAATGATAGCTTATTTATTCGGATTTCATTTTAGCGCGAAATCCAGAAATATCTATACAGATCGAGTGTCATGTGATTCCATAGATTGCAACACCCCGCTCCGGTTCCATGGTCGGGACGCCTTTTTTTTAATACCGGAAGTCAGCTTACGAGCGACATCTTGAGGGAGGTAATGTCTCTACACTAAACAGATGTGTGTATCCATCACCAGTATAGCCGTTGATTGACGGGCGTTACTAAGGAATAATATGTGATGTGTATAAATAAATCATAGGCCCTACCTATTGTTTTTCAATATAACGCCGATATGACGTGTTAAACGCGTATTCTTTCACGCAAATAAATCTGACTAAGAAAATCTGTTCAATGATAGCAGAGTCCTTTACAAAACGTTCCTACAACCATGCATGCGACCCCATCTGCACTGGACAACCAGCTGATTATCCAGTATATCATGCTACAACATTCAATTGCATATGGGACTCGTTTACCAGCTGATTTGACTAACATAATTTGTCGAATGTGTCAGTTGAGCACGAGTCGAGACGAATTTGACTACATCTAGTTGAGGAAACGAAATAGTCTCATCTGGACATCGATTCGGACACATATACACGCGATATTTACTTTAGTTATAATCAGACAGGAATTCGGCAACATAGATGGTTGGTTGTTGGTCACAAAGAAGCACTGTCGTATATTTTTCGATATACCCACTTCCGAAATCGACTCATTTTATGGACATTGGCTACATGATGAACCCAAATTTCAACGCAATGTGATTGCAGGAACATTTGACTAAAGGAATCCGAAAAAATCGACGAGAAAATACTCAATCGTGTTGCTAAATGCCGATACATTGTGAAAAAATATGTGCCAAAATTAGGACCCCGGGCTGTTTCTGCAGCCTATTTCTACCTCAATGCTTTAACGAAATATACACAATTGTATCGAATTCAACCCGGCAAATATCGAGGTTTTGAGCGAATGTAACTTCTACTATACCAACCGTTCCATTCTCTCAAAATTAATTGATAACCGTATTGTTCTGTTTTTCGTGACCAGAAATTGCAACATAAAACTAGAGATGCGCGGTTGTATCGTCGTAGAAGCGCGGTTGGCAACACAGATGCGCGTTTCGAATGGTCGGTGTGTATATGAGCCTGGGTCCATAGCCAAGCGATAGTGGTGCACACGGCCTATCTATAGGGACCTCCATCCTATAGGGCGTTGGTCGAATGGCTGAAAACGGGCGTACGTATATGATATGCATATAGAGATGTGGATCTATACAAAGGCATTTTGGTCCATGACGTACCCGCAGGGCCTGTGGTCCATGTGACTCCTATATATGTGGATCAGTCCATTGCCTATCAGCATATATGAATCTATGAACTGACTAATAACGCCGGTTCCGTAGCTTATATTTAGAGACCTGTGTCCGTGTCCTACCTATACGCACCTGTATCCAATGCATATATAATTATAGTCACCTGGGTATTAGCACTACTTAAACGTGCCTGGGTCTTTGGTGTAGATATACCACGTATAATGGGTGGGTCCATATCCTACATATAGACACCTGCTTATGCCTGGGTACAATGCTATATGGCCTACATATCTCAGTCTTGGTCCATGGTCTACACATATGGGTATGTGTCCATAGCCAACCTACAGTGCCATGTGTGTATGGGCTATTTATAGGGGCCTCCATCCTTAACCTTCATATATGTGGCATCGGTCCAATATCTATATATAGGTTGGTCTGTCACAAAACTGTCCCATATGTTCATACCATATATAGGGTCCTGAATCCATGATGTACTCATGTATTGTGCATCGGACTTGGTCTGTGGTAACTGAGTACATGGTCTACCTGTGGGCACTTGGGTACTTGCACCATGTACCAGTGTCATGGTCCTTGGCCATGCAGCTTAGATATCATACACGATTCATGGGCTGAGCCCATCGCCATAGAGTATACTATTGTATTTCTATAACACGGCATCGCTCCAGTGCGGCCTCGGTGACCAGGTATAACCTGTCTAACACCATGGTAAAATGGTGTATGCCTAGTCTACAGAAGCCTGGATCCAAGGCCAATATATACGGGCTTATATGCAGCTGTCTGGTTCATGGACTATACATATCCTACGTCCATATTCTATATGTATGGACATGTGTCCTATGACTATGTATTTGTGCCTGGGTCCTAACCTAACTATTGTAGGCTAGGTCTATGGCTAACATATTGGTGGCTGGCCCTATGTTCTTCATAGATAGTAGAGTGGGTCCGTGACTTACATTATACATCTAGCTGGGTGGGTTATGGCTTATATAACTATTATGGTCATGCCTCATATTAAATATAAGCAACAACTTTTCAACTCTCACTTTGAATTCCCGATATCTGAACTGATGGAGCATAACGGATAATTGTACCCATATGAAAACTAAATGTGTAGCACATTCTGGTTAGGCTCACACTAACAACATTTATAATTGTTTTCACCATAAAAAACGAGTTTAGTTAAAACTACCATAATACCAGTCATATGTGCATTTTTTTATTTCGGGTATGACCCTGGCAACAGTTACCTCTCATATAAGTAAGAATGGTATGGTATTTTTTTCAGCCAGCTCAACACTAACAACAACTGTTATAATTGTTTTCAACATAAAAGTGCTATTTGGTGTAGTTTAGTTTGTTAAAGCTACCATAATATCAGTCATATGTGCATTTTTAGATTGTGGGTGCGTCCCTGGCAACCGTCAGCCCCTGTAAGTAAGAACTATGGTAATTTGTCAGTCAGGTCAAAACTGACAACAATTATTTTCATCATAAAAATGCTACACGACGTAGTTTAGTTTGTTAGAACTCACATAATATCAGTCATATGCATTAATTCGATGCCGGGTAGTTGCTTAGCAACCGTTGTTAAGAAGAGCCTGTCGCGAATGTCGCCACATATGAAAATGAGCAGTAGCGTATAAGCAACATACGTGCCAAGTTTCATGTTTTTATCACCTTTTTCGCAGTTGTTGTGTTTTCTACAACAAGGGCTTAGAATGGCGGAAGAGCAAAATGTGACGAGAGCCAGTTTAGGGGGTAGGGTTATGTTTTTACAAGTATTGGCCACTTATCATAGGTATAATAGCTAGTGATAGCTAGTGATTGAAGGAGTGACGTTTGTTGTCGAATACGACAGTTTGTCTAAAAAAATCGTCATTTTTTGGGGTCATTATGTTATTTTATATCCATATCTGCGAAATTCATTCAAATCCCCCCCCGTTGATTTGGTATCCCTGGTTCGAGAATTGTGTAGTGAACAATATTGAGTACATTTGGTATAATTTTCGGCTGAAAATTTGTTATAGCATCCTATTATTCCCATGATTGTAAAAAATATAAAAGTTTGTTTTTTTTATATAGAAAAAATAGTTTGACTCAGAAAGCTCAACCCGGATTTTATGGGACTTTCATGTCGCATCCGCGATGATATGGCTTAAATAATATTAAAAAATCAACTTTCCCCGATTTATTTCCTTACTTTCCCCTTTCACGTCCAATGTGCCTGGACTATAAATCCTAATCTGAAATGTAAATACTTAACTCCGATCAAGTGATTTCTTAGTGAGTCGGTGGATTCAGTAGAACGGTTTAAAAATTCTGCTCAAAGCTTTAACCCTTTACCCAACAGAAGGGCCCTGTGCCAATGCATTCTCTTATATATGCGAGTCGACCATAGGTCGCCTCGCATATATAAGAGAATGCATTGGCTTAACACATTAAAAATTATAAAATTGTTAAAGAATGTAAGAAAAAATGGTAAAAAGTGTTAAAAAAAGATTTTTTAGGCCAATGCATTCTCTTATATATGCGAGGCGACCTATGGTCGACTCGCATATATAAGAGAATGCATTGGCACATGGCATAACTGTAACCATCACAATGTGGTCAATGAGCCGGTTCCAATGATACCCATATTTGTATGGTTCTATTGAGACAGACCGAAGATATTTTAGGCTGTTGAAGCTTTATTTGGCCGGTTTTGGCCGGTTTGTTGGGTAAAGGGTTAATGTATCCACACTAGCCGGAAGCGCCTTCCTTTAAAAATATGTGCAGAACAGTAAATATGCTCTCCATTGAATTTTGTCATTTGTCTTTGTTCCTTCGGCAAAGACTTTCTTCATTGAAAGTTTGGTGTCTCTCTTTAACTTTGAAAGCTCATGTGCTACAACAGAAATAACCAATTATGCAAAACTTTGAAAGCTTCTGAGTATACCCTGACTTCTGATAACTCCCTATTTACAGTTTTCTTGCTCAAATATTATTTGGTGATGATGAGGAATCTCGCTCCACATTGATAAGTGATCTGCTAGTCTAATATGAATCGTACGTGACACGTAGTGGAGCAACCACACATGATGTGGCTTTTTTCGGCGACATAACGCTAAGAATAATTTATGTAACATCATGCAGTGGTCACGACGGAGACGACATGCCAAATTGACAAGACGTGTCGTGGATTGTAAAATCTTGTCTGGATTATCGTCATGACTTCTTAATTTTTCGTTTTCATTAAGCTGACCAACAAAATTGGTCTAAATGAAATTAATAGACTAAATCACATGTGAATTCTCCGTAAGTTGTGAAGAAGTTATTTTCATTTTTATCGCGATGCTTCACTTCCAATTCCGCGTTTTTTTGCAATCTCCACACGGTTGCTAACCGGAACTCACGTGACAATTTCTCCAAAATCTATACCCGCGATCTTGAAAAATCACTGATGGATATAGAAAAAATTATATGACGTCATTCACCTACCTTAGGTATAAGCACCCTTGGTGGTTGCTATTATCGCACCCTTTAAAATGGACCAATCTAATTTCAAATTAGCCTAGTGCGGTCAGGAAACAAATTTAAGGATTGTAAGTATGAATTTCTTGTAGCATCCTTATTAACCACAGATACTGTACTTTGGTTGTCATATTTCATCAAAACCCTCTTACCTTTTAATTAATCTTTCCAGAATTTAATAGATGTGACGATTGCCAACATTTCCAATTAATTGACGTGTAATGACTTCTGACGAATGTCTTGTGGCAACATTTCATGGAAAAACTGATTGCAACCTAATGCACCACATGCTAACAGGGCGGAGTCTGACGAAATAAGTTCCATAAGTAATGGACGGAGTACTATTCTGAAAAGGCCGGCTCTCGCCAGAATAATTTTTAAATTGTGATCTACCAGCCTCTCGCACATGTTTGGCCATGATTGGCGTTTCGATTACAGCACTGTCATCTGCCCATGTGCTTTTGCCCAATTCCACTCTACGGAGACAGTCACCGTAAAATGTTAACGGAGCTGTCCGTTCGTAAATGGTATACTAATACATAATTACCTTTTCAACAAACTTTGTAAATGGTATAATAATACATAATTTTCTTTTCAACAAACTTTACCGACCATTTAATTCAATTTTTGAATTGTCTATAGGAATCAGGGAGCTAAATGTGTTCTAGAGTCGGGGAGCGAATACACCGTGGAACGCTAAAGGTGAAGGTAACTGAAGAATGACCTTCACCTGATACATGCGACACGTTATTAAAGGATGACATCGCGTTTATTTGATTTGTACATCATATCTAAATAATTTAAACTGGTGAATGAATGGGGGAAGGGATTTTTGTGAGCGGGAAATTTATTTAACTAGCTGCTGTATGTCTGGGTTTTTCCAGATCAAATTTGGCTGTGTGGTAGCCCTGTCGTACACTTGGGGATTTATTTTAAAAAGTAAACACATGACCTATGATTTTTCATGCATTTTCGTGATCAACTGGTGTCCATCTAGCTAGGTAAACATCACTGGTATGGCCTGCAGGCTTCAATTCAGTGAATTTGGCCGAAACGTTAACACTGTCGCCTATGTGAAACAATTTAGTTCAGTGATTCCTAAAGCTCCCTAGCTACAAACTGATGAAAGCTCATGTATTTGAACGAAATATCCATTCCCACATATTCTTGCTGCATAGATGAATGAGGGAAGACTTGCGGTAAATAACCATATGCCGTTTCCCCAACTTTCTCGCATGCAATAAACATTGGTTCTCCTTATCCGGTTAGGTGTATTAACATCGGAGAAAGATAAAGTTACACCCCACTCGCTATCTTCTCTTTCATTATATTTTTTCCAAGCAATTTTGTCATCTATCCGAAACTTATTGATTGATGAGCGCTGTGTCAGAGTTACAGAATACGGAATTATCACCGGAATTATTCAGTTTTATTCATACAGTCCTATAGGAATCAGGGAGCTAATGTGTTCCAGAGTCGGTGAGCGATTGCACCGTGGAATGCTAGAGGTGAAGATAACAGAAGAATGGCATTCACTTGATACATGTGACACGTTATTAAAGGATGAAATCTTGTTTATTTGATTTGTACATCATATCTAAATAATTTAAACTGTTGAATTAATGGGGGAATGTATTTTTGTGAGTGGGAAAATTATTTAACTAGCTACTGTATTTTCATGGTTTTCCAGGTAAAATTAGGCTGTGGGATAGCGCTGTCGCACACTTGGGTATTTATTTTTAAAAGTAAACGCATGACCTATGATTTGTTTTGCATTTTCGTGATCAACTGGTGTCGGTCTAGCTGGCTAAACATCACTGGAGTGTCCTGCAGGCTTCAATTCAGTGAATTTGGCTGAAACGTTAACACCGTCGTCTATGGGAAACCTTTAGTTCAGTGATTCCTATAACAGTATAGCTAGCGGAATATTATTACAGGACTGTATGAATAAAACTGAATACTTCCGGAGACAAAGTGAAGATAGCGAGTGGGGTGTAAGTATATCTTCCTCCGATGTCAATAAAACTAACGGAATAAGGAGAACCAAAGTTTATTGCTGCATTTATGCGAGAAAGTTGGTGAAACGACATAATTATGCCGCCTCGATAAATCACCTATTTTCGTGATACTGTCGCAAACCTTGTACATAAGGGTGAGTTCACACTGAGTGTCCAATGCCTGTGCCATATTACTAGATTATGCCTCAATTCCTGATTGTAATTATTGAGAGTGAGGATGTTTATAATGATATTGAGTCTGCCGTTCCTCCGAATGTGTAGCATTGATTTCATCATTCCCACTGGCACAATCGGATTCATCACGCGATAACAATTGTAAAAGTCTTCTCAGCCGAGAGTCTATACTTTATTGGACAATTCCTCACACCTTCTCAACTCATGCAAATTATGGCAATAACTTGACGTCATTTGAGAACGAAGCTGAATGTTTATTGAGATTTAGAACATATTTGACTCAATCTAAGCTTCTAAATTAATTATCTCACCTCTTATACTCTTCCTGTTTCGTGCCTTATGGCCGACATATCTTCTTTCCACGGGCTTATCTCCAGCTGTTTTCTATCGTTCATCATCGTAAGGTTCGCCTCTCTAACCTGTCCCAGCAGCTTAGCGATCGCATCAACAATACTCTCGACACCATCGTCAAATACCTCAAACTTCTTGTCTTCGAGACCGAGGAATTCCTGAGCTGGCAAGACCTTTTTCATTGTCAACTTTACTTCCTTTGTCTTTTCCTTTGTTGGGATTTTTACGTCTCTTCTGCATGGGTCGAGCGGATTCTGACATTTCTGAAAACCGATACCGTTATTGTTAGAGGCCAGCCCAATTGCGAGATCGTTTTGACAGGTGTCGTATCGTTGATTAGTTATTTAAATATTGTTTATCAGTCGAATCAAATCAAAGTTTTGTTTGATTAGATCGGCTTTCAACTCAAATTTATAGAACGAACTTGTTTCTTTGGAGTCAAATAATTGTATGCATATACACAATGGAATTTCACGCGAAATATATTTATCACTCATTAATGAAACCCGCCAATGATATTGTCGATAAGGATAACCAATCAGTGGCCTTATTTTTAATTCACTAAGGCTAGACCAAAAACATCAGGGCTGTATTTAATTAAAGAGACCTGTTCAAATAGTCAAATTTCGATTCAAACGAACCAAAGGCGTTCCTACTCTATTTGCGAAATACGTAATTTGTAAACAAATTGTACAATTCAAACTCGGTGGAATAAGTTTATAAAATATACTGTAGTTAGGCTACTATCGGTCACGATCTCCCAGCCGATTGAAATCTCCCGTCGTTGGATCGGGACACCATTGCCAGGCGCGAGAGAAAGTGTACGCTCTGTGGTACGAATCTCGTAGGGGGTGACATGCATATAATTATGTAATGTTTTATTGCCCAAAATTCTCTCAAGAAAGAGAGCAATATATCCCGAAGACTACACTAAGTTTCAAAATATCGGTAAGTTTCGCATTCGAATGAGCTCATGGAAAACCTTTATCTTGAAAACACTTAGAAGCATCATGAGGACCGATAGTTCTCCAGCGTAAGAAGCGAGTCGATGTAACTTATGTTTGGTATATAGTCCAGCATACGATCTGAATATTGGAAGATGAATGTAATTCCACCATACATGGACTGTTGCCTGTTCTTACCCGGACGGCCTGTACCAGCTAGCTCGTTGATTTTGATTTGTAGAATTTGTTTGGTGGAATCTCCATTCTAAGCCGACTGGGTGTTCTCTATATTTGTGTACACTATTATTTATTGTGTGTTCTATGTGATTTCTTATCATGCTACTTCCATTCATTCTTCGCACTATTATCAACTGGTGTAATAATAAAATATACTAGCGAAGCTATGGACGTTTTCAATCTTAACCTCTCTATGGTCACTAAAATGCATTATATGGAGTGATAGTGTCGGTTTTAAAGTGTTTTATTATACGCACCTATTAAGTATTTTCAGTATATTCACTGGTGTCGGTCTGTGTGATATTTTTCGACGTATTTCCACTGATGAAAAGCGACGCGATTTACGTTGTCAGAGCGAGCGTAACTCCTCGAAAATCAGAGGTCAGCATAGTGTCAAGTAGATCATGCCATGAATCTCTACTCTATTGCTGACGACCGTAGAGATCATATTCCACCAGTACAAAACCCGAGAACGTTTTGATCCGTAACTATAATTTTACCCAGTGTTATTCACTTGAATTTGTTTTTTTATTTATCTCCCTTCCGTAGCAATCTATATATCCTACACAACTTCGAAGGTGACACCAGCCAATGCCTGTCTCCCAATAACAACAAAAAAACCATAGTCAGAAATGGTAACGCCACCAAGATCATATTATTAGCCATAAATAGAAATTATAATAATATGATATAAACTAGCTTTCAAATCCCATGTGGGGAATTTGGATACTTCCATATATCAAGTTTTCCCCGTTTCTCGTGTTATACATTACATTCTTCAAGCTGTCTTTTTTATTACACTAGCTGGTGGGCCCGACTTCGTCCGGGCTGTTTCCCATCTGATTTCCGGCGAAAGGCCCGATTTGACCTTGAATTGACTATTTTGAAAGTCAAGGTCAGGTCGGGGTCATGATTTGACCCGTCCAAAACACTCCCCGGAGAAAAGTACCCCTAGGTATAAAATTTCGTCGAAATCAGTCCGTTTTACCCGATTTGACCTTGAATTGACCATTTCGAAGGTCAAGGTCGGGTCGGGGTCACGATTTGACCCGTCCAAAACACCCCCTGACAAAAGTACCCCTAGGTATCAAATTTCGTCGAAATCAATCCGTCTTACCTGATTTGACCTTTGATTGGCCATATTGAAGGTCAAGGTCACGCCGGGGTCACGATTTGACCCGTCCATAACACTCCCCGGATAAAAGTAGCCATATGTATCAAATTTCGTCGAAATCCGTCCGTTTTACCCAATTTGACCTTGTCAATTGTCAAGGTGAGCTCGGAGTCACGATTTGACCCGTCCAAAACACTCCCCGGACACAAGTACCTCTAAGTGTCAAATTTCGTCGAAATCCATCTTTGATTACCACACGATCGCATGCTTTCCAAAGGGTGTGGTAATATCAATATCAGCACATGTGCTAATCTGTGTCGGACTATTTTATTCAGCGGGGCAAGACTACAGCTTTTAAAGCGACCCATTTTTACTTTTACATCGACCTAATTACTAGCCTAGTAACCAGGCCAGAAAGGACAGAATCTCTTGGGATATGCATTGATTGAAGCGCGTGATGAAATTGCAAAGGATAGTAATGGCGGCGATTCCAAATGTGAAAGCGAAGAGAACCCAACACATGACTCTGCTGTGGGGTATGTAATGACTGAGACGCGTGTTGAAATTTCAAAGGAAAGTAATGTACGTGACTCTATCGGTACGATTGAGTCTGTTACGACACTACCTAATTACCCATAATGCAATCCCCCATTGGACAAGAACATATTACACCTGTGGCAATTACATATAAAATTATGTAGCTTCTCATGTCTCAGCCACAAATAATGATAATCCTATTTATTCGATCAACGTTTTCGGAAACACACATGAATAGTACAACCACCGGCCCCTGGCACAAATTGGTCATACTACTAAAAGTACATATATATAAGACACAGGGGTCTGGGATTTTTTTTATTATATTATTTTTAGGGTCACATTCCCCATTTTAAAGAAATAATACCAAGCTTCGTGAAAATGGCTTCAAAATCACTATTTTTTTAAAATACCAAATGTGTTGACAGGACTGCCCCTTCCTTAAATATTATAATAGTCTTCAAAACTAACATCCATAAAATAGAATAAAGCGAAACAAGTTTTAAAAATCTATTCCCAAATTTAAAAAAAAAAGATAAATTTTTAAAACATCTGCCGATCTGCATGCCCGTCCGTTTGATCGCCTATATAATTTATAGCAAAAGTTATAAACATTATTAGCGCCATTAATCCCCGGGTTACGTGCATGCTATGACCCCATGTACACATTTTCAGAGGGGTTCGGTCGTTTTGTCGCCTTTTGCCTGACAGACACACGAACTCAATTTATTTTTATAATAGTAAAAGTTAATGCTAATATGTCACTCTACATTTGCACGCCTGACACCCCCGTCAACAACCCCGCCATCGCCAGTGTACGTCCGTGGCATCGGCACAGAAACTGGCCAACTTCCCGCGACTGGACGTCGCCTTGATATGAATCAAGCATAGTTCCCAGTATTACTATACGAGTAGGCTGCACTTTCAAGAATGGACAGTCCGTAGGTAAAATAAAGTCCATCCTGATTACGATACGGCAAACTAACTTCATTTTTATTATTCGATTAATACAAGTCGTTACTCTTTTCATCATTACTATCAATAAAACACGAATTATGCATGCACGCAAGAAACAGGTCTGTTGTCTTGTGACAAACGCATGTCTAATTAAATAGCCTACTGGTCTCTTTGAAAGCCGACGAAATTTCTAACAGATGTACACATCGTTATGAATTCCGTCTGCTTTTCAAAGCCAAAGGCGAAGCAGTTAACCAAACTCCAGACAGAGGTATCTCATCGTTTCGGAGCGATAGTGTAGAGGGCGCTTAATGGAATTTGGCAGTTAACGCATTCTGTGATAAACACAATCTATTAATTATCTTCATCCCGGCAATCTGAACCAACGGAGCATATCGGTACCATTGAGCCAGGGTACAAAACATAATTTTCCCCACAGTGATACAGTGATACAGGCGATATGAAAAACTGTAAAACAACTTACACCACCTTGTGGTGTAATAACATCGACAACCGTTTCACTGGCTGGTCCATTCAGTGAGCATTATTGTTACGCAGGGAGAGCATGACCCGTTTTCGAGGACCGAAACCACAGCTTGGCGATCGACCAATCAGAAATACGTCCGCATTGGGTCGCTTACGATATCGGGCTGTTGAATTCGATGACAGGGAAGAAAATAAATATTTATCTCGGGAACGGGTATCAAAAGTCACGTAAATTGGGTAATCTTGAGCTGGGACCTTCGCGTGCCGATGAATACAATATTAAGCAACATGTATTAACAATTAAAGAAATACATTCCCGGGTTATATTTTCGACTTAAGATTCCCTGTCAAAACTTCAAAAAGTTCTCAGGTTTTTTTAACTGGTGGAATACGATCAGCCAGAGTAGAAATTAATGGCATGGTCTAAGTGTCAAGGTTATTTCAAAGACAGTAAATGGCGAACGCAAGAGATTTAAGTAATATCACCTTTGTACTGATTCATCACATTCGTTGACTGGTTATTAATTATAGAGCCACGCTGGTATTTTGGGACGGCCCGGATTAGCGATAACTCCACACAGACTGAGGGTGTATATATATAGGGATCACAGAGCCTTAGACTATGGCGGTATATATACGTGTGCCTGTGATAATTGCTAACATGTCCCAAAATGTTCGCAGCTCTATATATTTATTACTTGACTTATGGCTATAGTGTATTCTTTATTGAATATACTGCTGGCAGAATCTATAGTCTGTGTGACGTATATATATTTCTTGACAACCCGTCCTTGGTTATCTCGATTCTCTCAGCGATCGCGTGATGTAATGTACTTCGCCATCAACAGTTAACTTGGAGCGAATCATACTGTTTAGGCCTCAAATAAAGCTACATAATCTGATTTAACGCTCCTAAATTACTATTTCCTCGACTTATGTGGTAAAAATATTAGATTTGAGTCCAGGAACCCACCCATCAAAGTACAGAGTTATCATATTTCGAGTTTTGGAATCTGTTATTTTTCACCACCTCGAATATTTGCCGACCGACATACTCTCGATACCAAATTGCGCTGAACAAAATGTTGATATATCAAACTTTTTGGGCAATTTTGACTGTAGTTGACAGTGGTTAGCATTATTTTTTGGCAATTGATCGACTCTGATAACTGAAGCGACATTTCAGGAAATGTTGTTGGAATCTGATGATATGGGCACAATCGAATCAAATTGTGTATCTTTAAACACAGTAATGATTAACTTGTATCACGTTTTGGTGATAAAATAGGTCGATAAACACACGGAATACAAGACACGGGAAATAGTTTCATCAGAAAAAAAAAATTGGTGGTCATTACCCATGAGCATCTAAATTGTCAACAGCAGATTTTTGTGTAATTACGTTGGCATTCAGCACATCCGTTATTCTGTTGAGCAGAATCTCAAGTTTTTGCATGCATTTCTGATCACATCCGTGGGACAGTTTATGTGCTACATTTAGAACAGAAATCCGCGCAGAAACTTTCGGAGCATACCACGAAGGAGAACTCTATATTGTTAATAACGCCAGATTGCATTTTAAGTGGAGATTTCGCCACGATCTTAAGATCGTAACAAACCACTTGATTATGCCTTAAAGGAATATTATTCTGAAAAAAATGTTTATTACTTTCTTTCAATCAATTACGATCGTAACAAACCAATTTAAATATTATGTACCAATTCTTCAGTATTATATCTATTTTATTCGCAAAATATCGATTTGTAGCCTTGATATTGGGATTAATACAAAATATCTTGTTGTTGTAATTGTAACCCGGAAGAGATATACCATCTTTAAATTGAAGTGGTAGTGATTGTAGCCACCGAAAACAAAACGGTATGTCTGCAATATGTTACAATAAAGTACAATAGCATTTTTATATTATAATGTTGTCATAATAAAGAGCGTCTGATCGAGAAGTTGAATACAGAGTAATCAATTGGTCCCAAGAATTACGTTAAATAATTCACGAGAGGCGAGTCGGTAAGAAACGCATCGAATGAATTATTTAACGCAATTCTCGGAACTAATTGATTATTCTATTTATTACACTTCTGCATCAATTTGGTTGGCCAAATATAAATAAAACACGCAGAATTCACGATTGAAAGTCCCGATATGGAGAAAGATCAACCATCAACAATTCAGTCTAGATCAGTATGCGACATAACGTCAATGACCTCACGAGAAATGACTAATTCACTAGTATAGGTAGCAGGAAGACAGCCCGATATATAGGGCTATAGGCTACCCCCGACAATATACTGCTTTACCTTATTATGTATTTCTGCCATTGTATAATTCATGTATATTGTAAATAAATTATCCTATCCTATGACCTCACGAGAAATGACTAATTCACTAGTGACATTACAATTTTTAATTAACGGCGTTTTCAATGGAAATCGCGCATACGTGTGTAATACTTATATAGAGAGTAATCAATTGGTTTCGACGATTACGTGAAATAATTCACGAGGGAAGCCGACCCTGGTAAAACCCGAGTGAGTTGGAGTGATACCACCGGCTCCCCAAGTGAATTATGTCACCAATTGATTACTCTGTTTATTACACACGTCCCATCAGTAAAAAGCGCTAATTATAAAGATAATGGCTGCGGACACCCGTACCACAGTAGCGATGGCATAGTAGGTGTGACAATTTATTATGGTGGAGTTAATATGCCATAGCAAGCAATGTCGCCGTCTGCAAATTCGCACAATGATCGAGTCTACCAAGCACTACCAGCGACGGTCGATCTCTCAAGGATGTATTTACCTGAATGTCTGGTCGCTGTTGATCTTTACTCAACACGCAGTGTTATATTTTGCATACTAACACACAAGTCCACTTGATAACTTAATGAATAACCCATTTCTGTCAACAACCATGATTGTTCTTACTAAGAACAAATCGCCCGTGTAATTTATCATCAAATGTAAATGAGTCAAACCTTATGCGTAGAACTAAACGTCGCAAAATAAAAAAACGCAATTGGGGAACTGTCTTAATACGTACTTGGGGAACTATCTTAATACTCATGAAATTAATATAAGTATAGATAAAAATGAATGCATTGAGATCATATTAAAAACGTACCATATGCATGATATGTGAGCCAATAAGGAATTGCCACCAGGCCACGGTCAAACACAATTCTGGACGATCGATCGTGCAATTATATATATCGTAGCGAATACAATTTAGCAAAACGTAATGAGTATAGATCAACCTTGATGAGACGCAATGGGTTAATTGGTCCAGTCGACTCATTGTGCGGAAACTCAGCGAACAACATGGCTGGCTATGGCACATTAATTATGACGACCAATTGTCACCAAACTCCATTGTGAGATCGTAGAGACAGGAAGAGACAACTCGTGACGAATCAAAGAGACAGGAAGTGCCCGTGAGGACGACGGGAGAAGAATCAATCGAAAATCAGACATTTTTATGTTGTGTTGAAACTGAATAATTACGTTTATTTGATAATGAATAAAACATTCATTTAATCTCCAAAGTCGAACATTGATTCTCACAAGTGGTGGCAGCCGTTTGGGATGGTCGGATTCGGACGTGAATCCACTCATGCGCTATTTGGCCGTGATTTTTAACCCTGAAAGTGATAGGTAGACGCCGTGCAAATGTTCACGTGTTCGGTCGTAAATTTGTCCAATTTTTATTAATAAAAATCATTGTTTGGGCTTTGGGGACTCGTGTTGTTTCCTTTGCGAGGGATTGCATGTTCTGAATGGATACAGTGGTTTATTGAGGACGTAATTAAAGTTAAAGTCTTGGATTAAAATATCCAATTTTCGTGGTAAATTTGTGAACCTGGTTCCCGTTTCCCATTTCCTATTTCGTGCACTTGGAAGACGGTAGATCAGGGGCTCACAGTGGGATCTCCAAAATGGTTGGTTTTATAACCGGAGTTATAGGTGGAATAACAGGGGTGCTGTTCGTGGTCCCACGCCATTTCCAACCATTTTATGCCCTCTACTCGAGCACAAATCAAAAACATGGAACCTCTAGCTGAAGTGTTAGAAAAGATGCGGTTGAGCATGGAAAATCAACAGGAAATGCACAAACAAGAATTGGAACAGGGTCAGTTACGTGAAGATAGATTGCTACTAGCCCTTGAGTCGATAGAAACAGCCAGTGAAAGGAGACGAGTGGTACCAGACGTGGTTGTGCCGAAAGTACCAGCACCTACCCTTCGCCCGCTGACTGAAAATGATGATGTTGATAATTATCTTTGCCTTTTTGAAAGAGTTGCCGAACAACAGAAGTGGAAGAAAGAGTTTTGGTCTATACAGCTGGCACCACTCTTGACTGGTCGTGCTCAAGAGGTATATTCTTCGATGCCGGTAGCAGAAGCGAGTGATTTTGACAAGATTAAAGTTGAAATACTCAGAGCTTATCATGTTTCCGCAGAAACTTACAGAGTGAAGTTTAGGACAGAGAGGAAGACGCCAGAAGAAATATACAGAGCGTTTGCGGCTAGATTAGAGCGTCTATTTTATAAATGCATTGAACCACCGAAAGCTGTTGTGGAAAATCCTGAAGCAAGAAAAGCATATGAGCTCCTAATCATGGAACAGTTCTTGAAGAAGATGTCAGAAAACTTAGAAGTTTGGCTGAAAGAAAAGAAGCCAGCGACGGTGATAGAGATGGGAGAGTTAGCTGATGACTACATTGTTGCGAGAGAAACTAAAGGTTACAAATACACACCTTGCAGTAATCCAGAGAGTAAGGGTACCAAATATCCTCCTTGTGGTACTCCGACAAATAATGGTTCTATTTCGAAGTCCAACTTCAACAATCAGTATGGTAAGCCACAACAACCATCGACGAAGTTTCCTGAACGTAAACAACAGATGGGTCCTACTAAATACCCACAAGTTGAAACCAGAAGCTGTTATTATTGCGGTTTAAAGGGACATTTATCGAACGTCTGTCCAGATAAACGTAGCTACACGAAAGCTTCGGCATCACCTGCAATGAAAGTTACAACTCCCAAGATACATCCAGCGACTCAGAGATACCTGTTTGATGGTAAACTAAATGGACAGAAAATACAGTTTCTATGGGATACCGGATGCTCGCAGACAGTTGTCCGAGAAGATGTATTATTACCTCCAATTAAATGGCGTGATAAGAAGATAGAAGTTATCTGCTTACACGGATATCAGATGCAACATCCAGCTGCTGAAGTTGAGATAGAGGTTGGCGACTTGAAGAAAACTGTGGAAGTTGCAGTAGTACCTTGGTTGCCGGTTGATGTTCTACTTGGACTTGATATTTGCCAGGATTCAGACATGTTGAGAAGTCCTAAATTGGAACTGCCTGTGCTAACACGAAGTATGAAGTCAAAGTTAGAGGAACAGTTGGAAAATAAGAAGGAAGTTGCTAAATCAGAACCGATGATTACAGAAGAAAACACTAAAACAAGGAGGAAAAATGAAGAAAACTTAAAAATGACTGATGAGAAGAAGAAATGTAAAGATGAAAAAACAGAATTGATGTTACAACATTGAACTCCGATGAAGTTAAGAAATTACAGAAAGAAGACGAGAACTTGAAAAGTTGCAGAGAGTTAGCAAAGGAAGAAGATGAGATGAAGAATGAGCCAGTTGGATTTTTCTACAGAGATGGTTTACTCTATCGCAAATGGTGTTCGAAGAAAAGACGTGCGAGCGGCTGTCAAGTGGAACAGCTCGTTGTTCCGAAGCCGATGAGAAGTCTGATAATGGAAACGGCGCATGTTAAACTCCTTGCAGGACACCTCGGAGTGAATAAAACGAAAGACAGGATACTTTATCGTTTTTACTGGCCCAGACTCTTCAACGATATAGCTGAATATGTAAGAGGCTGCAGTTCATGCCAGAAGCCAGAAAGCAAAACCGAAGCCACGACACTCGAAAGCAGCTTTAGCACCTATGCCAATCATCGATCAACCTTTTCGTAGGATTGTGATGGATGTGATTGGTCCCCTACCTCGTACCAAGAGAGGAAATCGCTTTGCGCTCGTCATATGTGACTACGCCACAAGATACCCAGAAGCTATAGCCTTGCCTCACACCGAAGCTCACAGGATAGCAGATGAATTGGTGAAGTTGTTCAGCAGAGTGGGAGTTGCAGAAGAAATCTTAACCGATCAAGGGAGTAACCTCATGTCTGACTTACAACAACAACTCTATAAAATGCTTGGTATTAGCCGCATAAGAACACCATACCACCCTCAAACTGATGGTCTCATCGAGAGATTCAATGGCTGTTTGAAAAGCATGTTGCGTCGAGTGGTCAACAAAAATGCCAAAGATTGGGATGAGTATTTGCCATATCTACTATTTGCCTACCGAGAAGTTCCGCAGAAATCTACTGGATATTCACCTTTTGAACTTATGTATGGATGGAAAGTGAGAGGTCCTCTAGATGTATTAAAGGAAACTTGGACTGATGACAATGTCGGAGGGAAAAGTATTGCAAGACATGACATAGATATGAGGAATAGATTAAACGAGATGACAGAGTTGGCGCAAGAAAATCTCAAAGAAGCTCAAGTATACCAGAAAACATGGTACGACAAGAAAACGAGTGATGTCGATATAGAAGAAGATGATCAGGTCTACATGTTAGATGCAACAAAAGGGAATTGTCTTCAAGTAGAATGGAAGGGGCCGTATAAAGTTACGAAGAAGTTTAACACCAGAAACTTCATGATACGAGTACCTGGATCAAGAAATCCTAACAGAGGAGTACATGCAAATCTACTAAAGAAGTGGTATCCTCAACCATTCATCGGTTTGAATACTGCTGTCGATCAGGAACTTGAATTCCAAGAACTGGACTATGTCAAATCTTCGGATACATTCTTAGAAGAAGTTCAGCTATCGGATAATATGTCGGCTACTCAGAAAGAAGAGATGGTTAATCTACTTGAACAAAATGAAGAGATTTTCAGCAAGAAACCTGGTCTCACAAACTTGGCTACACATCACATCGATACAGGAGATAGTCATCCGATCTCCCAGAAACCTTACAGATTGCCATACTCATCGAGAGACACAGTTAAGTTAGAGGTGCAGAAAATGTTGGAGTTTGGTATTGCTCGACCATCTTCAAGCCCTTGGAGTTCCCCTATAATTTTGATTGAAAGGGAGTGTTCAGATCCCCGTATAGTAGTAGACTACAGAAAGTTAAATTCTGTGTCTAAGTTTGACTGTTACCCTCTCCCAGATGTGCAGGAGGTACTTGACTCAGTGGGAAACGCCAGGTTCATAAGTAAGCTGGATTTAGTACGAGGCTACTGGCAGATCCCTCTGTCGGAAGACTCAATACCTAAGAGTGCTTTCACAACGCCGTATGGGTTGTATGAATTCCTAGTACTTCCATTTGGTATCCATTCGGCGCCGGCATCCTTTCAAAGGTTGATGAACAGAGTACTTACCCCCTGCGAAAGTTTTTCTAAAGCCTACTTGGACGACGTCTGTATTTACAGTTCTAGTTGGTCCGATCACATGTTACATTTGCAAGCCGTCTTTACCGAGATAAAGAACGCAGGGTTAACAATTAAGGCCTCTAAGTGTGGTTTGGAGCAGCTAAGATTCCGTACCTAGGACACGTGCTGGGAAGCGGTCAAGTAGAACCAGACAATCGAAAAGTCGAAGCAGTGATGAAATTCCCACAACCCAAAACTGTTAAGGATGTTAGAGCCTTTTTGGGACTCACCGGTTACTATCGTGCTTATGTGCCAGACTATTCTGTTATAAGCGCTTGCTTAAGTGACTTGACAAGAAAAAACAAGCCAGATAAAGTTGTATGGACAGATGAACATGACAAAGCTTTCAGAGAGCTTAAGAGCAGACTGGCAAGTAACCCAGTGTTGAAGTCACCCGATATTAAAAGGACATTCATAGTACAGACTGATGCCTCTGATCGAGCTGTTTCAGCTGTTCTGAGTCAGGTCGACAAGGACGGAAACGAACACCCAGTGGCTTACGCCAGCCGAAAATTGTTCGACAGAGAATGCCGATATTCAACAATAGAAAAAGAGCTACTAGCGATGGTGTGGAGTGTTAAACACTTCGAAACGTACATATATGGGACTAAATTCATTTTAGTGACAGACAACAAACCCCTGACATGGCTGAAAACAATGGGATTAAATACTTCAAAAAGACTAACTCGATGGATATTAACTTTACAGGAGTTCAGATTTGACATTCGCCACCGAGCAGGCAGCAACAACGGAAACGCAGACGGCCTGTCCCGACCATCACTTACCTGATTGACTGTCACCCTCATACACCTAATTAAGGGGGAGGGATGTGAGATCGTAGAGACAGGAAGAGACAACTCGTGACGAATCGAAGAGACAGGAAGTGCCCGTGAGGACGACGGGAGAAGAATCAATCGAAAATCAGACATTTTTATTTTGTGTTGAAACTGAATAATTAAGTTTATTTGATAATGAATAAAACATTCATTTAATCTCCAAAGTCGAACATTGATTCTCACATCCATCATAATAAATTGTCACACCTACTATGACATAGCTACTGTGATACGTGTGTCCGCAGCCATTATCTGAGAAAATAGTCCACAATCAGCTGATTGCGTGCGTTCACCGGGGACGTATTGTCACTTATAATTCACAGAGAAATCCTTATAAATCACGGCTAAGTGTGTAATAAAAACTGATAATAAAGTTCTGTCATTTCGGTATACGTCTATTACGAATATATAGAGTCACTATATCATTATTTCGTGCTCCTATCGACCATTTTCCAACACCAGAATGCGACAGAAGTCAGTAACAACTATGTTTCGTTATAGATGCCTGGATATTACCGATATATAGATCTCTTAGTTTAAAAAAACGATGCATAATGATCAACATACACTAGCTGTTTCGAAACTATCACTTTTTAACAGGTTTGAATTGTAATACTTAAAGCGCCACACGTATACGTGATCGATCGCGAAGCTTTGTTGATTACTGTCATTATTTGTGCAAATGGTAGTTAAACAAGAACTCCGTCATAGTCAATAACGCTGAAGGGGTCACTCTCACCAAAAACAATGCTGAAGGATACATGCACATGTTTGAAAATGTGCTGAAGAGTACGCATGTTTTGAAATCTTGTTTTAAATGACGTTTTATTTTCATGTCATGGTTTCTGTTAGATAATAATTGTTAATGTTCCAATGAAAATTTAAACGAACTGAAAACAAACTGATGTTGGGGCCAGACTTCGGGAACACAGTTTAATTAACTGGGTTAGTGCCAATCACAAACCATGTGTACCCTTCAGCACATTCTCAAAACCTGTGTACCATTCAGCACTTTTTTTGGTGAGAGTGACCCCTTCAGCGTCACATATGTTCATCTGGATTTGAACTGGCCCCTTTCATTATTATCTACAATTAACATTTATATCGAATAATCATAATATTACGGATACCAACTTTACATCCATTAAAATATTGTCAAAGATTGACGTATGTCCAGGCACGTACCGAGTGGTGGTGTGGGAGTGTCCACACATAAGGACCATAATTTTCAAAAGTTGGAAATTTCATGACTCAAATTCCAATAGTTGTACTTATACTTATACATTTAGTTCCTCCCATAGCAATATATTAATTAGTTTATTATAATCTGTCCTGCAAGGTAGCAATGTAATGTAAATATTACAAGTTAACGGTCACTTAACAGTCACTTGAGTAAATAAATTCCAGTAATGCTCATTACCTGAACACATATATGAAATTGAAAGCAAAGCATTTCCTTCAAGTTCAGACTTGGTATGTTTACCAATCATAGATTAATGGTCGCTAGTCTATTAGTAATGTCAAACTCCATATCTTACTGAGGACAGCTGTAACCCTTTCAGTGCCAGGGGCCGATCTCATCGGCACTAATTTTCGGTCTGTAAAATCGGTCCTAAAAATTAAAAAATATGTTGTTTTTTTTTAAAGATGTTTTTGGGTTAAATTTGTTTTGGGTATGCCTAAGCATGCTATAGCGAATTTAAAAACAAACTGGTTAAAACCTTAGGGACATGTTATAACTCAAAACTATCACCAAGTATTCATAGTAATAATTTTGATGCCCATGAAAAACGTAAGATTCCCTGGCACTAAACCTACAAAATAAGTCTGTTAAAGAATATAAGAAAATATTATTAAAATTGTAAAAAATTGTAAAAAATAATAACAAATGATGAAAAATTGTTAGGCCAATGCATTCTCTTATATATGCGAGGCGACCTATGATCGACTCGCATATATAAGAGAATGCATTGGCACAGGGTATATGGGTTGATACAAAAATCGGACCTGGCACTGAAAGGGTTAACAATATAACAATCATTCAGCATGCATACGTGTTACCATTGTGTGAGTTATAACTCATGACTCCTTGAATTTGAATACATGTAAATCGTATTCGTTCCTCAACCATGTTCTGACAAATATCATGTATAATGTATTGCATGCAGTATACTCAATACATAAAACATGGATCAATGCTATTTCATTCTTATTACTAGTTTCAGTGTCTTTATTTACACAGTCCATCCTCTTAAAAAGAACATATAGAAACCCAAATTATTAAGCCATTAATCCAATATTGAAATTTTGCATTACTCAAAACCAAATCCTATATAGTTGGAAATTGTATTAGAACAAATCGTACATAGTTGGAAATATTATGGTCTCAACCCCCAGTATCGTCCCTGCGTATGTCCTAAATTGCCAGTCAACGGTGTCCAGAACAATACGCATTCCATGTTACACAAATATAAATAAATAATCCCGTGTTGACTAGAGTAAATGCGCTTCATGCGACTTGCACGTGTCACGTGGTGACAGGCCAATAACACAAACACGATCACATTTTACACCCGTGATCTTTCCGTTTGGCTAAAGCACGTTTAACTTTACAATTGTATTTTTGTTTGGTTATTGGGTCACACTCCCGACACACGATTACCCATGTGGAATTGGGGAAATCTCCAGGTTTTACGGGTCTATAAAGGGTATATATTCCGAATGTTCTGTAAACCAGTTCACGTGTCAGGATATAATTGCACTGAGCAAATACTCAAAATGATTACATGATTTCCACTTGGCGTCAAGACAATCATTTAAAATATAGTTAAAGTTCACATAAAGTTCACATATGTCATAAATCTGTTAAGTCAATGGTGTCCAGAACAATAATTATAGCATATTTCACAATGAACATACTTTACGATTTTGTTAATGTTTGGTAATCGGTAACTTGCTCAACATACAGTTGCCTTTGTGAAATTGGAGAAATCCACTAGTTTTTCGGGCCTAAAATATTTTTTTCCGAATTTTCTGTAAACAAGTGCACGTGTTGGGATATAAATGTAGTTTTTCTCGATATGAATAGCTCTATGCACCGGCCGGCTTTGCAATGCGGTTCTAGATTATATTATTCTATTGAATACAGCTTTTGGTCATGCAAATAACCTCCAGTTGATTGTTAATGGAATTACTACATTGGGGAGATGCCACCTTCGCTGTGCACTAGGAATTCCCCAACCTAGACCTGTCCAAGTATCTATACAAAAGCCAAGTGTTTGTTTGTGTGTGTCAGTGTGTTTATCTGTCACGATTTTGGCGCGTTTAAAAATTTATCACCCTCATGTTCGATTGCGCCCAAATTTTTACCTTGTCTCGAGATAAATCTTAAAATACGACACGCAAAATTCCAGAACAATCGGTAGAAGACAAACTTAGATATAACGCATTTCCAAAAGGTTATCAAGGTGATCTACGTAGTTCGAAATTGTGTTCTTATGTTCGATATAGCCTTTGATCACGCAAAACACCGGAGTTCATTAGGTTAGAAGGAACTAAATGTTTTTCATAGGCCACAGTGTCAAAGTTTGACCACGCCCACGCTAAATTCGCGAGTTCCGAAGTGCACGATGCATGCGTTCGTGAAGACCAACCCTTTTGGCATCTGTTCGCACAGAGGAGAACCTTTCGAGCCGTACATTTTTCAAAAATCAACATACATTTTCCACACTACCAATCTTTATGCACAGCATTTGACAGTCTGACATATATAACAGATATAACATTGTACGGAAAACTCATTCACAATACCCAACGGCAGAAAATAAGCGGCTAATGCAAGAAGAAAGTAAGACATACAAGTCAATACTGCGTAAGCATGAATCGGAACACAAGGATAAATTATCAGGTAAAATTAATAAGGCAAACTCTAATAATCCAAAGGATTTCTGGAATCTGTTACGTACGAGGGCACTAATCCCCCGGCGGTTAACATCGATGATATGTATAATTTTATGAAAAGTAATCAAAAAAAGGACGATCATGACCCATTTTCACATTATGTTTTCCAAGAGGATAATGATATTCTTGATATGCCCATCACACAGGACGAAATACTTCGAGCAGTATCGGTGTTAAAAAACCGTCGTAGCAGCGGAATTGACAACATCCGTAATGAACACATCAGGAGTACCATAGAAATGATGTTACCATTGTATACCGAATGGTTTATTTTGATTTTTAACACGGGCATAATTCCAGATGAGTGGTTGACAGGAATAGTTATACCAATTTATAAAAATAAAGGTGACAATACATTACCAGAAAATCATAGACCTATTACAATCCTTAGCTGTCTAGGAAAATTATTTACCAAAATAATTAATGCACGATTAACTGAATATTCAGAATCTATTGATCTTATTGACATCAACCAAGCAGGTTTTAGAAAAGGCTTCTCCACTACCGATCATATACTAACATTGCACTTCATAATTAGTATTTACAGAGAAGCCAATGTAAAGCTGTTTTGCACATTTGTTGATTTCAAACAGGCTTTTGACACCGTTTCGAGAAACGGCTTGTGGCAAAAAATGATTACCGCAGGTATTAATGGAAAGTGCTTTAAACTTATTAAAAACATGTATAACGAAGTAAAATCTAAGGTTAAAATCGGTGAATGTCTCTCAAATAGTTATCAAAGCTATTCTGGTGTTTTGCAAGGAGAAAATCTATCTTCTTTTTTATTTTCACTCTACCTAAATGACCTTGAAAATTTTCTATTGTCCAATAGAGTTTCAACTCTGAAATTAATTGAGAATGACACATTGACAGAAATTGGAATGTATATCAAATTGTTGGTACTATTGTACGCAGATGACACAGTCATTTTTACGGAGACAGCCAAGGATATGCGTATAGCCCTAAAAGAGTTCTCTGAATACTGCGAGCTTTGGAAGCTCACAGTCAATGTTGACAAAACAAAATTAATGGTATTTGGCTGTAAAAGAATCCCAAAATCACGAATACTTTTCAATGGCGCAAGATTACAAATTGTTCCTCAATTCACATATCTGGGTATTATTTTTACTAGGAATTGTTCTTTCTCAAAAGCCGTGAAGCAAAATATAGCAATAGGCAATCGGGCCATGTTTGGCCTACTACATAAGGCGAAAGAACTAAATTTATCGATAGACATTCAAATAGAACTTTTTTCTAAGACTGTAAAACCAATATTATTATATGGATGTGAAGTCTGGGGTTACCAGCACGTCGCAGATTTAGAAAAGATCCAATTAAAATTTCTCAAGTATGTTTTAGGGTTAAAACCAAGCACACCAAGTATGATGGTATATGGAGAAACAGGAGTATATCCTTTAATTATTGACATAAAATGTAGAATGTTAACATACTGGGCTAATGTAGTTATGTCAGACAAACAAAAAATTAACAAATTGCTGTATAATTATTTACTCCAAAAATCTGAGAGTGGAACTTACACTCGCCCCTGGGTCAATTACATCCAGACGTCATTAGGAGAATTAGAACTGCCCGACATCTGGACAAACCAGTTTATACACGAAATTAACCCGAAGTCGGTTAAAAATATCACACGACAAGCTCTGGAAAATAAATATCAAAAACAGTGGAGAAACGAGATTAACTCTATGAATAAGTGTCGAAATTATCGAATCATAAAATATAAATTCGCACAAGAAAAATATTTATCCGATCTCCACCAAAAACAAGCAGTTATTTTAGCTAAATTCAGATGTTCAAATCATCACCTCCCCGTAGAAACTGGATCATGGTACAAGATTGATTACCAAATGAGAACATGCACGCTGTGAAATAAGAGCGAAATAGGGAATGAATATCACTACATAATGGACTGTAACCAATTGAACTCACTCCGGAGACGATTTTTACCCTTACACTTGACAGAACAATAAAATGTTCATAATTTCATAAATATAATGAACCCAAAAAAACAATGTATGCTTTTTGTTGTTGTCGACTTTGATTATTACACCAATGACATGCCATGCACTGTATAATTATAAATGTCTCTTGTATCACATACTGTGATTTGAGTAAATAAACATTGAACTGACGAACCAACACAGCCACACTCTCCCGCCATTGTTTGGAATCGGACGCATTTCAGACAAAGAAACGCCCGCGTTTTTACATGCTATATGGGTATTATATTTCTTGAATTTGTAAATTGATTTGACATATTATCCGTCAATCGCGCGCCACAATTTTTTAACTCGTATTCGAGATACCCTGTAAAACGAAAGGGACGTAATTCTACTTATTTAGTTCCTTCTAATACGTTCTACATATGGGAGATGCGGGAGATGATAGCTCCGATGTGCACACAGTATATACTGTCACTGGTGCAAATTTCGTATTGATATAATTCCACCCTCTTATCTGGTGCCTATAGTGTATTGTATCACGGACCGCTCTAATTTGCTAATCACCAACCATCCCAACATGAATGACGCCGTATATATGGTTGTGTTTATCATCTATACGTAACAACTTTATCACTAAACCCCAGCCACGGCTGCTCGGACTGGCATTTCAATTACCAGCCATCTGTCATGACATCAAATCAGTCAAAAGCTTCCAAACGACATGTGAGCATTAGTCACAATTAACGCTGGTAACAATTGCGCGCGCATCGCGAAGAGACCACAGTAAGGGTTCGTTCATACACTACAGTTCCATGGTATTTTTTGCAGGCACTTCGTCATTTATGGTGCCAGAATATAAACTGAACAACGCATGTAAGATGCTTCTTTATATACCAAAGCTAACAACTTGAGAAATAAAATCTCTATAGTTCCACATGTAACGGTGCTACTGACATTTGCCTTCAAACACCTCCATGGTTGATTCTTGCGATATAATTGCATGATATTTACACGGAAATTTCGGTAGCATCGCAACAGGTGGAACCACAGATGTTTTTTCTCACGTTACTGACGTGTTGCTTAAGTTTCATCTGGACATATAGTGCAGTCTATTATTTTTCAATGGAAGGGGATTAACTCTATATCTTAGTTTGAATTTTGTTGCATTCTGGGAGCGAAACGGGGAAAATGTTTCTATGATTTCAGCTATTTTATATTACTCTATGGGCACCTTCTAAGTATTCCAAATGGCGATGAATTATAGTATTTTAATTATATGTTATGTCATAGCTTGTTGTTAAAACCGTATATCAAAGCACTATAAAAAAAATAATCGTTGACTCGAAAATTAAATAGGCCTTTAATTTATAGAGTTCTCAGTTATGATCGTTTGCACAACGTAAAACTGGTGGATACTTTTGATGGATTTCGCGATGCATGCAAGACGTCATGCATATGTCATACAAATGACACTGATTGCATGTATTTTTATTTTGCCGTGGGTGAAAGTTATACAAGTTTGGTGTGACGGTGTCAAATCATAAATCTTTTAATGAGCGTTCCTTGTTCGTTTGGTGGAGCCCCACATACACAAGCCAGGAAAAGCAATCAATAATCATTACACGGTATCGGCGGGAAGACGGCTCTCATATATAGCTACGTCATCCCCATACACAGAAGTACCGAAACAGCAATATATTCTTTGAGAAACATTGAAATTTACCTATATTTTGATATACAACACAATAGACATGCCCATGTACCTTACTTGTGACGTACAATGTTGATACATGTAATCGCCATTATGTAATGCTGGTGATTCAAACTTATACAACCATGTCAATAAACCATGATTCTGATTCTGTCCTTATATACGGTAAACGTTAAAGAGTGTTTGTATCACTTATGTGTGGAACATATGATAAATAGATAGAACCGCATGAGTGTCTGGATTTTGACGAAATTATCGCACGAGATTTGTTGGCGGAGCGATACATCGAGTGCGGGACGCAGTCCCACACGAGAGGTATCGCGTTCCGCCAACAAATCTCGTGCGATAATTCGTCAAAATCCAGACACTCATGCGGTTCTATTTTTATTACATATCTCAGTATCATAGTAAATTGACTCACAATCGTACATCTCCGGTACAGAAAATGTGAATTTAATTGAGTTTTAACACTGAATGAAATAGTTCCGTCGACAGATTGCACTTGTGCGATTCTGAGAATTATCACACGCCTGGAAACTCGTGCAATCATGCGAATTACGTTGACAGATCAGGGGGGGGGGGTCGGAAAAAAATTTCAGGCACGTATGGCATTTTTTCCCTTTCGATCATTTTTTGTACCCACCCACCCCCACCGCCAAATTTTTTTCCGTTTTCGGCAGTTTTTTCCGACCATTTTTTGACACCCACCCCCCCCTTTTAACACTAAAACAGAGATTTGTGGGGGGAAATTCACTGTAAACAGCTGTATATGAATTTCTGTGCATACTATTTATCATGGATGTTAACATGGACATGTAAATAGGAATGAGTAATTTTGAGGTAATTCGGCCAAAAAAACATGGCTGCCAGCGGCCATCTTGGATTTCAAAATTTGCAACAAAATACAACACGATAACTGCCTGCAGTCAGTTTACCAGTTAGAATTACATTATTTCTCTCATTCAAACTGATTCAAAGTGGTTTTGAAGCCCAACTCATTGCCAAAACACTAAAAACAAGCAGGAATTTTTTTTTTTAGTTGCGGAAAAAATTGCTTGTTGGTGGCTTTGACCACCCACCCACCCCGGCATACGTGCCGGAAGAAATTTTTTCACCCCCCCCTGGACAGATATGTAATAAAATCGTGACTGCTGTGAGTTTGTGTTTAATAGTGTAATTATCGACTTAACTTGATCCTTGATCGCCGATACATGACAAAAGTGAGAAATAACTCAAAACAATTATATTTTTTTGCTTCTCTGACAAACATTTAAAATGTGTTACAACTTCCCATTTTGAAAGTCGTCTAGTATCTGACCATCAAAACCGTTACTAGTGGGCTCATTAGTGTAAACAATATTTAATTGAACAAAAGAACAGAACATCACATTGACAATTATACATATTGAGAAAAAACATAGTTCAAATGAGGATTAGATAACAAGCCATGAGCCTATGGCTTTTATAAAAATCTTTTCCTCCAAAAATGTTACCCCGAGTGTCAATACAGACAGCTACAGGGTAAAAAGGACGGGAATTTGAATATTGTTCTGTGTTTTCAAATAAATGTTGGGAAGTTAGTTAAGCGAGTGCAGGGATCAGAAAGATGGAGGAGTGATAGAAGGGAGGAGATTATGAAATAGACAAGAAAGATAGTAAAGTAGGTGGAAAAGAAGTGTGATAAATGCTGTATACAATAATCCCTCAGTCATAATCTAAATTTTACATTTTGGCGTTAAATCATGGTGTGTTGTCCAATATAGAAACGGAATTAGACCCCAAATACGTCTCGGCACCCAGGAGAGATGATGCATGAAAATAAGTATATATTAGGATAATTGTTATACTTGTAGTGCGTATCAATATAATCTAGATACAATTAGTACATGTAAGTACAATCAGTAGTAAGTCCATTAATATGCCAAGGTCAGCACGGTTGAGCATGCACTCCGTGGACAGACAGGCGGATATGCCAGAACACAATGTGCAGAAACGCGACTTACATATTTATACATACAAGTTATGCACATCATGTTCACATACACGACCCCCTGCGCACGGAGCTCACACATTATCGAAACGTCGACTTTGGATAATAAACAGTTGTACAGCTTCAAATATTATAGAATTTGTTTCATAGTGGGCTCATTACGCCACCGTAGTGTGGTGTTTCTAGCTTTTGGTTTTTTGATATCGCATGGTCGATCGATAATTCACTGGGTGATTGTACATTCGGCAAACCTCGTCAGATTCCGTCACCGTTTCATCGTACCGATAATTACGAGAGTACAACTAAGATTGGCACATGTGTTTACGTCACCGGTGTAATTGTGGGGACATGCTTCTATTATGAAGGTTTGCTATCCCGAAGGTCCGCTATTCCGAAGGTTCTCTATTCCGAAGGTTTTTGTTATTTTTAGGTTAATTCTATATTTTAAAGTATTGAGACTAATTTGAGAGGGTTCATTTTCACAAAGATTCTTTATATGGAGTGTGCGCTCACATCCGAACTGATCTTGCGCGCACACCGATACAGATACAGGAGGAAATAACTTAACTTAGAACATTAAATGTGATTTTGTTTTGTTTTCGCTGGTTTTCTTGAGATTTTATGTCATTACGTGGGCCCATACCTTTGAATTCTTGGCATATACTATGAATGTTGTGGTATATATGGACCCTCCCGCATTGGGACATGACATAGGTTCAGTTGACTTAAGTGGTGTTCTGTGTGTGCTCCAATTTGGAGTTCAATATTTTAAGGGCCAAGTTTAGAATTTTATGGGTCCATACCTTTGAACTCTGGGCATATAATATGAATATTGGGGGGCATGTCTCTATTCCGAAGGTTCACTATCCCGAAGGTCCACTATTCCGAAATTTCTCTGAATGTTCGCTATTCCGAAGGTTCACCAATCCGAAGGTTCGTTATTCCGAAGGTTAATTCTATATTCTAAAGTAACGAGAGGGTTCATTATCACGAAGATTCTTTTTATGAAGGAAATAACGTAAAACATTAAATGTGATTTTGTTTTGTTTTCGAGGGTTTTCTTGAGTTTAATGTCATTACGTATGACCTATTTCTCATTACATATTCACGCCAAGGAGCCCACACAATTGCTATGTTACGATGCGATTTAATGTGATTATGTGTGACCTAATATCTCAATAATCTGAGGCAAGAGTACGCCTGCTAAAGGCGAATTATAACAGTTGGGGGTATAACGCTCAATACATACTGGAGGCTATAACAAACTGCGCAGTAGAATATCGCTGAATGGACGAGTATGAGATGAGCCTAAATGCAATTGTGACTTTGTTTAAAGGCCCACTTAATTTTCGAGTCATTAATTTTTTATAGTATATACGGTTTTAATAACAATTTATGCCATAAAATTTGAATAAACTACTATAATTCATCACCATTTGAAAGGCAGAATACTTCTATCTCCTAGTTTGAAACACCTTCAAAATACCGCGTCGTATATCTAGCAATTAGCAACCAACATGTCCTCCTCGGCTTTCCATAGAATTCAACGTAATTTGATACTTATGGGTATTTGTGTCCGGGAAGTGTTTTGAACGGGTCAAATCGTGACCCCGACCTGACCTTGACCATTAAAACTGTCAATGCAAGGTCAATTTGGGTAAAACGGACAAATTTCGGCGAAATTTGATACCTAGGGATACTTTGGTCCGAGGAGAGTTTTGAACGGGTCAAATCGTGACCTCGGCCTGACATTGACCTTCAATATGGCCAATCAAAGGTCAACTCGGATAAAACGGATAGATTTCGACGAAATTTGATACCTATGGGTACTTTTGTCGGGGGGGGGTGTTTTGGACGGGTCAAATCATGACTCTGACCTTACCTTGACCTTCAAAATTGTTAATTAAAGGTCAAGTTGGGTAAAACGGACGGATTTCGACGAAATTTGATACCTATGGGTAGTTTTCTACGGGTGGGGGTGTTTTGGACTGGACAAATCATGACCCTGACCTGACCTTGACTTTCGAAATAGTCAATTGAAGGTCAAATCGCACCTTTCACCGGAAAGCAGATGGGAAACAGCCCGGGTGAAGTCGGGCCTATCAGCTTGTGTAATAAAGAAGACAGTTTGATGAAAGTAATGTATGCCACGAGAAACGGGAAAACTTGAAATATGGAAGTACGCAAATTTCCCGCATAAAATTTGAAAGCTAGTTTATAGAATAATTGTATTATTATTTATATTTATGGCTAATAATACGATCTTGGTGGCGTTACCATTTCTGACTATGGTTTTCTTGTTGACTATGCTGCCTCGGCTAGCCGTTGAGCGGGCAGGTTGTACATGCTCTGCGCTCTATGACTTGTCGCTGTTCCGGCTGGCTGAGCGGGATCGCTTGTGAGTTGTGTGGCCGATCTGAAAAGATCCTAGACGCCCGAGCGATTCCGGCGTGAGCTGATTTGGACTTGGCAGGGCTTATTCTTACTTATCCGGCAGGGATGTGTGAATGCATCCGAGCCGGCAGGTTATAGTCTGTTTTTACAATGCGTGACTAATGATCCCATCGCCACAAGTAGTGTTTGTTTAAGCAAAGTGTAGCCCAAACTTATACCGACAATAACTGTATATCACGATATGAACTCTTGTCACTGAAAACAACTCAAGTGAGTGATTTCCAGAGATAATCATGTTCTCAAGACAGATCACCTCCGGTGTCCCCCGTCAGAATCGCGAAAAAAGAATACCAACTACTACAATTAAGACAGAAACCAGCCCCGTCTCCATCTTCAGGAGAAAAGCCACCAAGAAAGAAGAAACACAAAAGAAAATAATTATAAAAAATGTATAAAAATGCTCTTTAAAAAAAAAAAAAATTCATGATTCCAATAAAGGCAATAAAATGAGGGGTGAAAGAAAGGGTCTATCGGCCCTTTCGACCATCCCGGGGCATACGCTCAAGTACATATTAATTTCATTCCTAATGATCGCGGTGGTAAATATCTCGTCTTTAACCACTATAAGTTCTGCGATAAGTCTCGAAGAAACGACAGTGTACATTGGCGATGCTGTTCAAAGACATGCAGCGCTACTTTAAATACCAAGAACGACATCGTCACATCCTACAAAAGCCAGCATAACCACGACTCAGACCATGCAGGCCCAAGTTGCTGCTGAAACCATCATCGCAGAGCTCAGAACCTTAGTTCGTCATACATCCAGACCAGTCACTACTATCTACCAGGAAGAATTATCTAGTATGTATATCTTTGAAAAAACAATTCTTATCAAAATATCATAAATGAGAACGCTCTTTGTTAACTGTACGATATGTCAAATATTTCAACAAGTATAAAAAATTAGTTATATTCAAAACAAAAACAATTCGTATCTATCATATCATAATTGATAACGCTCGTTATTATATACCGATCTGTAAAATGATATTATTTTCCTTTTGCAGATTTGGGGACAGACGAAACACATTCTGACATCATTGCAAATGTTCCGACGTTCTATTCCGTTAGTGTAAACAATATTTATTTGAACAACAGAACAGAACATCACATTGACAATTATACATATTGAGAAAAAAACATAGTTCAAATGAGGATTAGATAACAAGCCATGAGCCTATGGCTTTTATAAAAATCTTTTCCTCCAAAAATGTTACCCCGAGTGTCAATACAGACAGCTACAGGGTAAAAAGGACGGGAATTTGAATATTGTTCTGCGTTTTCAAATAAATGTTGGGAAGTTAGTTAAGCGAGTGCAGGGATCAGGAAGATGGAGGAGTGATAGAAGGAAGGAGATTATGAAATAGACAAGAAAGATAATAAAGTAGGTGGAAAAGAAGTGTGATAAATGCTGTATACAATAATCCCTCAGTCATAATCTAAATTTTACATTATGGCGTTAAATCATGGTGTGTTGTCCAATATATAAACGGAATTAGACCAAATACGTCTCGGCACCAGGAGAGATGATGCATGAACATAAGTATATTAGGAAAATTGTGATACTTGTAGTGCGTATCAATATAATCTAGATATAATTAGTACATGTAAGTACAATCAGTAGTAAGTCCATTAATATGCCAAGGTCAGCACGGTTGAGCATGCACTCCGTGGGCAGACAGGCGGATATGCCCGAACACAATGTGCAGAAACGCGACTTACATATTTATACATACAAGTTATGCACCTCATGTTCACATACACGACCCCCTGCGCACGGAGCTCACACATTATCGAAACGTCGACTTTGGATAATAAACAGTTGTACAGCTTCAAATATTATAGAATTTATTTCATCGGACATCTCATTAGACCCATTTAATAGGACATCAATGTTCACATCTGCTCGCGAAAATGGTAGAGCGGCTATCATATCAGCTCTAATTTGACTATATTGGGGACATTGCAAAAGAAAGTGGTACGCGGATTCAACTACAAATTTTCCACAAGAGCAAAATGGGGAATCTCTTACGTAATTTACAACAAGATCTTTGTTCAGATGGCTGCACCCCAGTCTCATTCTTGTGTGATATACTTGGCCTCTACGAGAGTGACTATGATAATAAAACTTAGCTAAATTAGTATGACCGACCTTCAGAAGACGCTTGAATTCTTCCACGGTTGATGATGCTTTTATTGAGACAGGTATATTATTCCATGCGCGTATTGCTGACGGTAAGAACGTATCCATATATTTATTTCTGTTACTATTTGGAGGGTGAATACTTACGCGTCTGTGATTATATCCAGAAGATGTCGAATCGGGTGGGATCATGGTTGAAAGATAAGATGGGGCCTGATTTCTATGCATCTTGTAAAATAATATCATTTGTTGAGTATGTCTCCTGGATGAAAGGGTTTCCCAACCAGTTTCAAGTAATAAGTTTTTATCACTGACACTTCTGGTAGCCCCAGTAACAATCCTCGCCATCTCATATTGAATATCTTCAATTTTGTCACTCTTATAAATTGGTATATTATTCCAAACAGGTGACGCATATTCGAGTATCGGCCTTACATATGAGAAATGGGATTTTTCAAGTGTTGTCCTGCTCAGTCGGAATTTATGTCTCCGAATATGATTTACTCTTTTCCAGGTTTTTTCGGTTATCGTTTGTATATGAGTTTCCCAGGATCCGTTGTTATCGAAAGAGAAACCTAGATGTTTATGAGAACTTACCTCTGTAACTTGCGATGCCGCCATAATTAATGGTGGGTGAACAATAGCAGAATTCATCCTTGATACTATTAACGCTTCCGTTTTTAAAGGATTAAATTTTACTAACCACATTTTTGACCAGTTCACAATAGTTTTAATGTCATTGTTCATGATTTCTGCAGCTAACGTTGGATTTTCAACACATAAATATATTGAAGTATCGTCTGCAAAAATTCGTATATTACATATAATATTTTCAGTTATATCATTAATGTATACAAGAAATAGGAGTGGACCTAAGATAGATCCCTGTGGTACGCCTGCTGAAACATCATGCCAATCGGAGCTAGCATTGTCAATTAGGACTCTCTGTTGTCTGGATTGTAAATATGATTTAATCAAGTTATATGCCTTGCCATTGATACCCATTTTCGAGAGTTTATGTAGAAGCCCCTTATGCCACACTTTATCAAAAGCCTTACTGATGTCACAAAAGATACAACGCACATCCTTACCTTCATCGAGTGATCTGCTAATATAATCATATACATCAACAAGTTGGTATACGGCAGAATCACCTTTAGTGAACCCAGATTGGTAAATAGAAAGCAAATTGCGTTTGTCAAGATACGACGAGAGGTATTTATATATGCACTTTTCGTATGTTTTTGATACGCAGCTCAATAGTGAGATTGGGCGGTAGTTAGATATGACACTAGGATCACCACTCTTGAAGACAGGGGTTACATTAGATCGCTTCCACTCTGATGGATAATAACCGTCATCGGTAAATTTGTTGAAAAAATATGCAAGAGGTTCACATAGGGAGGACGCACATACTTTTAATACACGGGGGCTAATATTATCAGGGCCACTCGCTTTGGACACTTTTAGTGCCTTCAGTGCGTTCTATTCCGTTAAAGCATCACTGTACAGTTCCCGAGCAAAACTCCACCAAAAACTACCACGACCACAGCAGAGAAGGGCAGTTGGGAATGTTAGAATATTTAGATTAAGTCGGATATTTATCTGGCTATTGAAGACCTGATGTAATGATTATTATGTTATTGTAATTATCGTATAAATGTATTCTGTTATATTATAATAAATCGTTGCTAATCCCATCTGTCGCTGTCGCTGCTTCGGATAAACTGCGCATTGTGGATATCCTTAGCTGGACACTTACCCAGGCTAAGGGAGGCAATGTGCGTTTATCCATGGAGTACCGGGCTGTTCCAGTAGTACCCTCTGCTGGCGATACCTCGGAAGCTGGATTCCACCAGCGACCTACCATCCGGTACGGGGATCTGGACCTCTGGGATCAGAAGATAAAGAAGAGGCGGAAGAAGACGCCCTCCAGGAAGAGAAGGGACGCCGAGAGAAGAGCTAAGTGGATACAGGGGCGAGCTGAGAGACGCCCAGCTCCCCCCACTTGGTTGCTGACCCGGTCGTCGGTGACGTCACACCAGCTAGCAGGGACTCCGTTGATCTGCCGGAGATCCCTGCTGTCGTCACGGATGCAGGCGGAGACAGGGACGCCGACACCACCAGGGACGTGCCTGCCGCCAGCTTCGCAGTGGAACTGGATTCACCACCTTGCCAGTTTTCACCAGGAGCGGATTTCAGCACCACCGCCCCTGCGACGCCGAGATACCACGAGGAGCCGGCGTCGCTCACCGAAGAACAATACAAATACATGGAAGAACAAGCAGACGAACATCAAAATTTCTTAGTGTAAACAATATTTATTTGAACAAAAGAACAGAACATCACATTGACAATTATACATATTAAGAAAAAAAACATAGTTCAAATGAGGATTAGATAACAAGCCATGAGCCTATGGCTTTTATAAAAATATTTTCCTCCAAAAATGTTACCCCGAGTGTCAATACAGACAGCTACAGGGTAAAGAGGACGAGACATTGAATATTGTTCTGTGTTTTCAAATAAATGTTGGGAAGTTAGTTAAGCGAGTGCAGGGATCAGAAAGATGGAGGAGTGATAGAAGGGAGGAGATTATGAAATAGACAAGAAAGATAATAAAGTAGGTGGAAAAGAAGTGTGATAAATGCTGTATACAATAATCCCTAAGTCACTATCTAAATTTCACATTATGGCGTTAAATCATGGTGTATTGTCCAATATAGAAACGGAATTAGATCCCAAATACGTCTCGGCACACAAGAGAGATGATGCATGAAAATAAGTAAATATTAGGATAATTGTTATACTTGTAGTGCGTATCAATATAATATAGATACAATTAGTACATGTAAGTACAATCAGTAGTAAGTCCATTAATATGCCAAGGTCAGCACGGTTGAGCATGCACTCCGTGGGCAGACAGGCGGATATGCCCGAACACAATGTGCAGAAACGCGACTTACATATTTATACATACAAGTTATGCACCTCATGTTCACATATACGACCCCCTGCGGCGCACGGAGCTCACACATTATCGAAACGTCGACTTTGGATAATAAACAGTTGTACAGCTTCAAATATTATAGAATTTATTTCATCGGACATCTCATTAGACCCATATAATAGGACATCAATGTTCACATCTGCTCGCGAAAATGGTAGAGCGGCTATCATATCAGCTCTAATTTGACTATATTGGGGACATTGCAAAAGAAAGTGGTACGCGGATTCAACTACAAATTCTCCACAAGAGCAAAATGGGGAATCTCTTACGTAATTTACAACAAGATCTTTGTTCAGATGGCTGCACCCCAGTCTCATTCTTGTGTGATATACTTGGCCTCTACGAGAGTGACTATGATAATAAAACTTAGCTAAATTAGTATGACCGACCTTCAGAAGACGCTTGAATTCTTCCACGGTTGATGATGCTTTTATTGAGACAGGTATATTATTCCATGCGCGTATTGCTGACGGTAAGAACGTATCCATATATTTATTTCTGTTACTATTTGGAGGGTGAATACTTACGCGTCTGTGATTATATCCAGAATATGTCGAATCGGGTGGGATCATGGTTGAAAGATAAGATGGGGCCTGATTTCTATGAATCTTGTAAAATAATATCATTTGTTGAGTATGTCTCCTGGATGAAAGGGTTTCCCAACCAGTTTCAAGTAATAAGTTTTTATCACTGACACTTCTGGTAGCCCCAGTAACAATCCTCGCCATCTCATATTGAATATCTTCAATTTTGTCACTCTTATAAATTGGTATATTATTCCAAACAGGTGACGCATATTCGAGTATCGGCCTTACATATGAGAAATAGGATTTTTCAAGTGTTGTCCTGCTCAGTCGGAATTTATGTCTCCGAATATGATTTACTCTTTTCCAGGCCTTTTCGGTTATCGTTTGTATATGAGTTTCCCAGGATCCGTTGTTATCGAAAGAGACACCTATATGTTTATGAGAACTTACCTCTGTAACTTGCGATGCCGCCATAATTAATGGTGGGTGAACAATAGCAGAATTCATCCTTGATACTATTAACGCTTCCGTTTTTAAAGGATTAAATTTTACTAACCACATTTTTGACCAGTTCACAATAGTTTGAATGTCATTGTTCATGATTTCTGCAGCTAACGTTGGATTTTCAACACATAAATATATTGAAGTATCGTCTGCAAAAATTCGTATATTACATATAATATTTTCAGTTATATCATTAATGTATACAAGAAATAGGAGTGGACCTAAGATAGATCCCTGTGGTACGCCTGCTGAAACATCATGCCAATCGGAGCTAGCATTGTCAATTAGGACTCTCTGTTGTCTGGATTGTAAATATGATTTAATCAAGTTATATGCCTTGCCATTGATACCCATTTTCGAGAGTTTATGTAGAAGCCCCTTATGCCACACTTTATCAAAAGCCTTACTGATGTCACAAAAGATACAACGCACATCCTTACCTTCATCGAGTGATCTGCTAATATAATCATATACATCAACAAGTTGGTATACGGCAGAATCACCTTTAGTGAACCCAGATTGGTAAATAGAAAGCAAATTGCGTTTGTCAAGATACGACGAGAGGTATTTATATATGCACTTTTCGTATGTTTTTGATACGCAGCTCAATAGTGAGATTGGGCGGTAGTTAGATATGACACTAGGATCACCACTCTTGAAGACAGGGGTTACATTAGATCGCTTCCACTCTGATGGATAATAACCGTCATCGGTAAATTTGTTGAAAAAATATGCAAGAGGTTCACATAGGGAGGACGCACATACTTTTAATACACGGGGGCTAATATTATCAGGGCCACTCGCTTTGGACACTTTTAGTGCCTTCAGTGCGTTCTATTCCGTTAAAGCATCACTGTACAGTTCCCGAGCAAAACTCCACCAAAAACTACCACGACCACAGCAGAGAAGGGCAGTTGGGAATGTTAGAATATTTAGATTAAGTCGGATATTTATCTGGCTATTGAAGACCTGATGTAATGATTATTATGTTATTGTAATTATCGTATAAATGTATTCTGTTATATTATAATAAATCGTTGCTAATCCCATCTGTCGCTGTCGCTGCTTCGGATAAACTGCGCATTGTGGATATCCTTAGCTGGACACTTACCCAGGCTAAGGGAGGCAATGTGCGTTTATCCATGGAGTACCGGGCTGTTCCAGTAGTACCCTCTGCTGGCGATACCTCGGAAGCTGGATTCCACCAGCGACCTACCATCCGGTACGGGGATCTGGACCTCTGGGATCAGAAGATAAAGAAGAGGCGGAAGAAGACGCCCTCCAGGAAGAGAAGGGACGCCGAGAGAAGAGCTAAGTGGATACAGGGGCGAGCTGAGAGACGCCCAGCTCCCCCCACTTGGTTGCTGACCCGGTCGTCGGTGACGTCACACCAGCTAGCAGGGACTCCGTTGATCTGCCGGAGATCCCTGCTGTCGTCACGGATGCAGGCGGAGACAGGGACGCCGACACCACCAGGGACGTGCCTGCCGCCAGCTTCGCAGTGGAACTGGATTCACCACCTTGCCAGTTTTCACCAGGAGCGGATTTCAGCACCACCGCCCCTGCGACGCCGAGATACCACGAGGAGCCGGCGTCGCTCACCGAAGAACAATACAAATACATGGAAGAACAAGCAGACGAACATCAAAATTTCTTAGTGTAAACAATATTTATTTGAACAAAAGAACAGAACATCACATTGACAATTATATATATTAAGAAAAAAAACATAGTTCAAATGAGGATTAGATAACAAGCCATGAGCCTATGGCTTTTATAAAAATATTTTCCTCCAAAAATGTTACCCCGAGTGTCAATACAGACAGCTACAGGGTAAAGAGGACGAGACATTGAATATTGTTCTGTGTTTTCAAATAAATGTTGGGAAGTTAGTTAAGCGAGTGCAGGGATCAGAAAGATGGAGGAGTGATAGAAGGGAGGAGATTATGAAATAGACAAGAAAGATAATAAAGTAGGTGGAAAAGAAGTGTGATAAATGCTGTATACAATAATCCCTAAGTCACTATCTAAATTTCACATTATGGCGTTAAATCATGGTGTATTGTCCAATATAGAAACGGAATTAGATCCCAAATACGTCTCGGCACACAAGAGAGATGATGCATGAAAATAAGTAAATATTAGGATAATTGTTATACTTGTAGTGCGTATCAATATAATATAGATACAATTAGTACATGTAAGTACAATCAGTAGTAAGTCCATTAATATGCCAAGGTCAGCACGGTTGAGCATGCACTCCGTGGGCAGACAGGCGGATATGCCCGAACACAATGTGCAGAAACGCGACTTACATATTTATACATACAAGTTATGCACCTCATGTTCACATATACGACCCCCTGCGGCGCACGGAGCTCACACATTATCGAAACGTCGACTTTGGATAATAAACAGTTGTACAGCTTCAAATATTATAGAATTTATTTCATCGGACATCTCATTAGACCCATATAATAGGACATCAATGTTCACATCTGCTCGCGAAAATGGTAGAGCGGCTATCATATCAGCTCTAATTTGACTATATTGGGGACATTGCAAAAGAAAGTGGTACGCGGATTCAACTACAAATTCTCCACAAGAGCAAAATGGGGAATCTCTTACGTAATTTACAACAAGATCTTTGTTCAGATGGCTGCACCCCAGTCTCATTCTTGTGTGATATACTTGGCCTCTACGAGAGTGACTATGATAATAAAACTTAGCTAAATTAGTATGACCGACCTTCAGAAGACGCTTGAATTCTTCCACGGTTGATGATGCTTTTATTGAGACAGGTATATTATTCCATGCGCGTATTGCTGACGGTAAGAACGTATCCATATATTTATTTCTGTTACTATTTGGAGGGTGAATACTTACGCGTCTGTGATTATATCCAGAATATGTCGAATCGGGTGGGATCATGGTTGAAAGATAAGATGGGGCCTGATTTCTATGAATCTTGTAAAATAATATCATTTGTTGAGTATGTCTCCTGGATGAAAGGGTTTCCCAACCAGTTTCAAGTAATAAGTTTTTATCACTGACACTTCTGGTAGCCCCAGTAACAATCCTCGCCATCTCATATTGAATATCTTCAATTTTGTCACTCTTATAAATTGGTATATTATTCCAAACAGGTGACGCATATTCGAGTATCGGCCTTACATATGAGAAATAGGATTTTTCAAGTGTTGTCCTGCTCAGTCGGAATTTATGTCTCCGAATATGATTTACTCTTTTCCAGGCCTTTTCGGTTATCGTTTGTATATGAGTTTCCCAGGATCCGTTGTTATCGAAAGAGACACCTATATGTTTATGAGAACTTACCTCTGTAACTTGCGATGCCGCCATAATTAATGGTGGGTGAACAATAGCAGAATTCATCCTTGATACTATTAACGCTTCCGTTTTTAAAGGATTAAATTTTACTAACCACATTTTTGACCAGTTCACAATAGTTTGAATGTCATTGTTCATGATTTCTGCAGCTAACGTTGGATTTTCAACACATAAATATATTGAAGTATCGTCTGCAAAAATTCGTATATTACATATAATATTTTCAGTTATATCATTAATGTATACAAGAAATAGGAGTGGACCTAAGATAGATCCCTGTGGTACGCCTGCTGAAACGGCATGCCAATCGGAGCTAGCATTATCAATTAGGACTCTCTGTTGTCTGGATTGTAAATATGATTTAATCAAGTTATATGCCTTGCCATTGATACCCATTTTCGAGAGTTTATGTAGAAGCCCTTTATGCCACACTTTATCAAAAGCCTTACTAATGTCACAAAAGATACAACGCACATCCTTACCTTCATCGAGTGATCTGCTAATATAATCATATACATCAACAAGTTGGTATACGGCAGAATCACCTTTAGTGAACCCAGATTGGTAAATAGAAAGCAAATTGCGTTTGTCAAGATACGACGAGAGGTATTTATATATGCACTTTTCGTATGTTTTTGATACGCAGCTCAATAGTGAGATTGGGCGGTAGTTAGATATGACACTAGGATCACCACTCTTGAAGACAGGGGTTACATTAGATCGCTTCCACTCTGATGGATAATAACCGTCATCGGTAAATTTGTTGAAGAAATATGCAAGAGGTTCACATAGGGAGGACGCACATACTTTTAATACACGGGGGCTAATATTATCAGGGCCACTCGCTTTGGACACTTTTAGTGCCATCAGTGCGTTATATACGTCAACTGACGTGATACTAATTTCTGTTAATTCAGTATCAACATTTGATCTGCATTTGTGGTTATACTGTGGTATACAAAATATTTGAAGCCATACTTCTCAAACGATTCATGGATAGTGACATACTGGCTGCATTCCCACATGACCTTCAGAATGGATTTCAATCTAGGGTAGGCTGTAACATGACAACTTTCGTCCTTCAAGGGGCCATATCGTACGCACATGAAAACAGTTCCAAACTTTATGTTGCATTTTTAGACTCTAAAAAAGCTTTCGACAAAGTATGGCACACCGGACTGTTATTCAAGTTTCTTCGCCTTGGTTTTTCAAGAAAAGCCATTTGCATGTTACAGTGCATATACAGTGACATCACAAGCCAAGTTCGTTATAACGGATGTCTGTCAAACTCCTTTGTGATTAGCCAAGGAACAAGGCAAGGAGGTATCCTCTCACCTTTTTGCTACTTAGTGTACATAAATGACCTTCTTGAAATCCTAACGACCACACGAATGGGACTCTCCATAAATAATATATCATGCGCGGCACCTACTACGGCGGACGATATAACACTTATATCCCTCTCTAAAATTGGCCTCGACAGTTTAATCGACATGTGTTATCAATACAGCATCAGGTGGCGATTTTCTTTCTCTTGTACTAAAAGCAACATTATTGTATTTAACGAGTCAAAAAGTTGCCACTCCAAAGCTCACAGAACATGGCATTTAGGCCCGAACACCATTCCAGAGAAAACAGAGAGCACGCACTTAGGAATTGTACAAGATAAATTCGCTACAGGAAAATCACATGGACACTTAGTTTCTCTGAAAATGCGCAAAACATTTTTCTCAATTGCTAAGAGACAGTTAACTGCATCTTTGACTCCTGTTTCACTGAGGCAGATCCTAAAATGTGTTGTTCTGCCGAAAGCATTATACGGATGCGAACTCTTACCCATGCAATATACCTCTGGTCTCATGATAATGGAAAGATCACTCCGAACATGTATCAAGAGTATCCAGTCACTACCGAAAAGGGCAAGCACTAGACTGTCCCTTGGATTACTTGGATTGATGCCCATTGAACAGGAAATTCATACCCGAAAATTATGCTTTCTTGGAAACCTTATCCATTTACCACTTCACCACCAAACTCCTCTGAGACTGTTCCTACTCAAAGCGCACCAGCAACGTCTGTTTAGAAGATCATCTTCCGGCTATGTTCATGATATATTTCAAATTCTCGCAAAATACAATCTAAAATGTTATCTCCTAGAATATCTCGATGAAGGTCTGTTCCCAGCAAAAGAAGTGTGGAAGAGGATTGCTAAAACAGCTGTGCAAAATTATTATATTAACTCATGGCGTTGTGCTGTACATTCTGATCCAAATTTAATTGTTCTATCAAAAGTTCACCATAATCCATTAGACTGTTGGTCAATATGGACTCGAGTACACGCCCAAGCACATTTATCATCCAAATATGTCAACTTGTGCCGGTTACTGAATAGGACAGCATTCAACAACAATACTCTCTGTAACCTTTGCTCGGTTCGCTTTAACAGTGAAATAACACATATCATGTTCTCGTGTCAATCGGGCATATTGATTCATGCGCGAAACATATACTGGGATTTCATAACGAACAGATTCGGAATTCCAATATACATGTTCATGGCTTCGCTTACCGTTGACGACTTGTGTGCCATGCTTTTAGGTTCAAGATGTAACATATTAAATATATCGGATTTTCCTCTGGATTTCATCGTCGACTCGACCGCAACATTCCTTCTGCATGCGAGCAAGGCTGTCAACGTTCTACGATCTACACCCGATGGTCTCGGCTGATGGACAATTCGAAGCTATCTATAAATAATTTGTTTTTGCTATAATGATTCACACAAGAAACCTCTATATATACACACGTACATTGTGGTCGATAGTTCAAAGATAATTAATGCATGATCACCAGCAATCGGCAACACGCCTATTGTCACATCAAAACTGTTTTCATGCAGCTGGGCCATTTGCGTGTTACATAGTATCCATCATACACGCACATTCACATTATACCTGACATATGTCTTAAATAGGCCATTTTCATGCTACTTTCTGAATTCGATGTCTGAAATCCTTGTCTAATTTCACTCGATACGGTGATATGACGAAACACATTCTCAATTTCTTATACTCAACTTTGATGTTGACTAAATATTTTATTTGGAAGTTTTATTTCGCTCGATCACACGCATGTGATTTTGCTAATTTATTTCCAGAAACGCTCATCAACTTTCACTCGACAAGTTAATATGACGACTCACATTCGAAAGTTTCAATACTCAACTTTGATCTGCAATTAATATTTTATTCGGAAATTTTATTTCGCTAAATCACACGCATGTGATATTGCTAATCAGGTTTTTTTTTGTTTTGTTTTGTTTTGTTTTGTTTTTTTGTTGTTGTTGACAACTGGCATTTATATCCTATCTCCCTACTTTACGACAATTCCCTGGGTACCACTGTTGGGCTAAATAATTAAAGACTAAGACATATTTGCGTAATGGCAATTCTTTAATCGAATTACCGAAATTAAGACAACCATCGGCATGTGGCGCGGCCCCGATTGAACAATATGCAACCTGGGTGTACCACGCCGCACGCCTAAACCAAAAAAGGTATGGCACGGCACCGGGCCGTGCCATACTAAGCACTAACCAGCCACTGGAGGAAGAGGGGGGGGGGGGGGCAGAAGCCCACACCTGAAAGGGTGGGATGGCGGGTAGAAATTATTGACCTTGTGGTCTGTGCGAAATTCGTTTGAATGGGCAGTCGGATATCGACAACGTCACCACGAAGACAATCAATCAATTAAGGTACCCGACTTTCTCGTGGTTGGCGCTCAGATGTTCACTTGACCTCGAAATTTCTAAACCGCTGACCCCGGTCGCAGGTCGATACAATATTAAGGTCGACCGTCTATAAAAATCTTTTCCTTCGTAAAATTTATTTTCTATATTAGATTATCACCGACCACCTTAACACATGGAATTTGAAAATATCAGACCTGGCCGCATGCGTGTGACATGGCATAAACACTGTTATATTAATATTGTGACTAGTATTACATTTGCATGCATATTTATGTAACTTGTATATAATTGTCATTTGTATATATGCTCTCCTAAATTGAGGAGGTTAACAATAAACTTATATGCCTTGCCATTGATACCCATTTTCGAGAGTTTATGTAGAAGCCCTTTATGCCACACTTTATCAAAAGCCTTACTAATGTCACAAAAGATACAACGCACATCCTTACCTTCATCGAGTGATCTGCTAATATAATCATATACATCAACAAGTTGGTATACGGCAGAATCACCTTTAGTGAACCCAGATTGGTAAATAGAAAGCAAATTGCGTTTGTCAAGATACGACGAGAGGTATTTATATATGCACTTTTCGTATGTTTTTGATACGCAGCTCAATAGTGAGATTGGGCGGTAGTTAGATATGACACTAGGATCACCACTCTTGAAGACAGGGGTTACATTAGATCGCTTCCACTCTGATGGATAATAACCGTCATCGGTAAATTTGTTGAAGAAATATGCAAGAGGTTCACATAGGGAGGACGCACATACTTTTAATACACGGGGGCTAATATTATCAGGGCCACTCGCTTTGGACACTTTTAGTGCCATCAGTGCGTTATATACGTCAACTGACGTGATACTAATTTCTGTTAATTCAGTATCAACATTTGATCTGCATTTGTGGTTATACTGTGGTATGCTATGTGATCTATCGTCTAGGTTTGATATTGCACAAAAGTAGTCGTTTAAAGCATTCGCCTTTTCATCTGGTGAGACCATATAATTTTCCCCACTTGCAAGAGGTGGTACGGTTCTGTTATTATTTGGAAATAAGAGTTTCTAAAGTTGTTTCCACCACGTAGATATGTCTGTTTTTGGGTCTGCCAATAATTTGTCGATTTTAGTATCATGGTCTATTTTTGCTTTCCTTACGGCGGACACGCATTGGTTTCGTTTTTTACGGAAGTTTGTCCACGCTGTGTCAGTACCTTTACATTTTGCAATCCTATGGAGTCTATTCCGTTGACGCATTAGTTTCCTAATACTACAAGTGAGCCACGGTGGAATGTCCCGTCTTATGCATACATTTTTGTTTCGAATATATCTCTTACATGCGTTCATAATCATATCAGTTATTTCACTGGTTATCGTGATGTTATCCAAATTCAGTCTATTATTGCGAAAGTTCCAATTATTAAATACGTTGTTCATTCCATCATAGTCGGCTCGGTTATATTCCCAAATAAGTCTTCTAGTTACTGAATGATTTGGTGTAGGTAGTGTGATGTTAATTTGAACAGGTGAGTGATATCTAATTTTGTCTTCGAAAAATGGGCTTATAACCTCTGTGTTATCAATGTAATCCGGACAATTAGTCAAAAATAAGTCAAGAATTGTCGAAGACGTCTCTGTGAAATGAGTGGGAGAATGCACTAACTGGGAGAGACCACAGCGAGCACAAATACCATTAATTTTACCATTAGATCCATCTACATAATTCTCATTAAAGTCGCCTCCAATTATTATGTCATTGGTATCATCAATCGCTTTTTTTTATATTCAATTCGATAGCGTCCCAGTAAGATGACGGCGAAGTTGGGGGTCTATATATACATCCAAGTAGAATTTTTGTGTGGCATATGGTGACTTCAGCCCATACTGATTCCAGATCAGGTACTATTAAGTCTTCGCGAAATTTCGTGCAAGAACAAAGCAGGCTGAATGAGGAGTCGAGAGAAAAACATAAAAGAAACATGGAAGAACATCAAAAGACAATAGAACATCTTGTGAGACAACAACAACAATTGACATCTCCTCCATCTTCCGGGGAAAAGCAGCACCCCAAGAAAAAAAAGAAAAAAGAAGAAATGAAAACTCTATAAAAATTGCTTCCTTTTTTTTGTATGTGTATTTATCAATTAAAAGCTGAAAATGAGGGGTTAAGGAAGGGGCCATTCGGCCCTTTCGAAGATTCCGGGGTTAGCCCCCCAAACCACTCTCCCTACTGCTGCCAAGTCGGACCGTGGATCTTTAAAACCTGATAAAACTTCCGGTTTTTACCCTTTCGTGACTGGAGTTTCCTGAAATTTTGCGAAAACCCCGTGCCAATGCATTCTCTTATATATGCGAGTCGCCCATATAGGACGCCTCGCATATATAAGATAATGCATTGGCCTAACAATATTTACATTGATCGTGTGTGCCAGTGCACTCTCTTATATATGGGAGACTCGCATATGTAAAAATGCACTGCCACGGGGTCTTTAATGATGCAGCAGTGCAACTCCCGTCATAAAAGGGTTAAGTCGGTATCTGGCAATCAAAACACCATCATATGAATGGCCTCAAATGTTATATTGTATTGTTATTCAAGTTGAACAATAGTCCTCACTGAAACGTTAATTCTGATTCGTCGAGAGCTGCTAACATTAGTTTTCGATTTACCAGCATCGTCCGATGTTAAAAGCATGCATACAACTGGATAGCGCACGCTGCTATTGACAAAGAGCGTCAAATGCATAGGAGTCGAGTAATAGAGTTCATTGTTTACAATATATAGATACGATAAACAGGAAGTTTTTCGAGCGTTGCTCAGGGTAACCGCATGGAACGTACCCACATATGTGATCACATGGCAATAGATTTCTCACTTCATAGCATGCATGTAATGCCGATTAAAAGTGCCTATTGTGCAGTTTCTTTTTAAGTTTTTGGTGGATTGAATTACAATGTACAATATACCCTGTTGAGTTGGATATTCCGGGGATTAGAGCATGCAAACAGTCTGTGACCTCACCGGCATGCCGTCCTGACTCGTTCTCGTGATCAATGTTTTCATGTTCGAGGCCCTGTACATCCACTCAATACAGACCAACAGTATATATACTGCAGTAAAGGAAAAGTGTTAAAATATTACACCTCAGTATATACAGACGCACGCCCTGTCTGACGCTCTGCCGTGACAAAATTGCTTCACTGCAACCAAACAAGTAACAGTATCGGAAGGGTGATAACTCTAATTACGATGTATATATACTTTGGCGAAATAACGGCGATGTCAATGTGTGTGGACGGAAGTGAACGCTGGTTTGTGGTAATCAGTCATAAATAAAAGTCGCTCGCCTCCGACTAACTACGGTACGTATATTTTCGTCTTTCCCTCCAATTATGTAACAATCCCAGCCAGGGTGCCAATCTGCCGCGATGAGGGATATGTTCCGTTACATTTTCGTACTAATTTCGTTTCAGTGTCTTGTCTAGTTCTCTCGTAAATCAAGGTTAAACCTCCTATTTTCGTGCTAAAAACACGTCACTTTTGCGATCAAAAGCACAGTTTTCAAACTATACGATGTCTTATTTTATAACAAAGACATGTTTTGGATGCCTTAATATCCCATTGAAAGCCACGCTTAGCGTTTGTCCCATGTTTCCTGTGTTTTCTCGACATACTAGTCCGATTTCAAAGCGCCCGGTAAAATCTGACAAAAAAGCATTGAACTCCCGGTATGTTTTTTATTATTTGTATTGAACTCCCTGTAAACTTTCGATTACACCCTGTAAAATGCCTTTTACGGCCGGTTAGCATCATATTGTACGTTTCTAACTTGATTTTCACATGCCACAAATGTACATTTTTACATTTCCACAGCCAATATTGCTACTTATGCTAACAAATGTTTATTAAAATGGTCAAATGTCACAGTCAAGATATGAGCTGCCTTAGATCATCCTACAAATAGTCCTTGAATGTCCAATGTTTGAGATTTCCCCTTGTTTGTTATCTCAACTTGCACTTTAACTATCATGAGTAGCCATGAAAACCCCCACACAATATTATTGTATACCAACCATCATGTGCAAATAAACGGTTTCGCTTTCTCGAGTGTAACCTTGGAAACCCATCATCTTTGGTCGAATGTAATATTTTGCATTTATAATAATACTAGTATATATATAGTTTATACTGTGTTATATTGTGTTATTTTCTAGAACATGCTATCATGTGACTTATTTCCACTATAACAAGATACAATTTGTCGTATTTTGGATAAATTCTAGCACATTGTAAACTATAGTTAATCTATAGTTTTAAAATATAAAAGACTACCACTGACAAAAGAGTGTGGGGTTTTCATGATTACTCATGATAGTTAAAGTGCTAGTTAAGATAACAAACAATGCATCTGATATCTTGACTGTGACATTTGACCATTTTAATAAACATTTGTTAGCATAAGTAGCAATATTGGCTGTGGAAATGTAAAAATGTACATTTGTGGCATGTGAAAATCATGTTAGAAACGTGCAATATGATGCCAATCGGCCGTAAAGGGCATTTTACAGGGTGTAATCGAAAGTTTACCGGGAGTTCAATACAAATAATAAAAAACATACCGGGCGTTCAATGCTTTTTTGTCAGATTTTACCGGGAGTTCAATTCTGTTGGAGCACCACGCTTTGAAATTCGGCTCGTATGTCGAGAAAACACAGGAAACAGGGTACACTCGCTAAGCGTGGCTTTCAATGGGATATTAAGGCATCCAAAACATGTCCTTGTTATAAAATCAGACATTGTATAGTTTGAAAAATGTGCTTTTGATCGCAAACGTGACGTGTTTTTAGCACGTAATAGGAGGTTTAAACTTGATTTACGAGAGAACTAGACACGACACTGAAACGAAATTAGCACGAGCATACCCCTCGTCGAGGCAGATTGGCACCCGGGCTGAGAATTTTACACAATTGAAGGGAAAGACGAAAATATACGTACCTTAGTCAGTCTGAGGCGAGCGACTTTTATTTATGACTGATTACCGCAAACCAGCGTTCACTTCCGTCCACGCACAGTGGATGTGTCTGGAGGAGTTTACAACACCACAAGTAATTAAGTTTGGTCTACAGTAAATCAAAATTCTCCTAAAGCCTATTCGACCATCCGGTGTTAGCCCCCCCCCCCCCCCCCAAAACCACTACTTCAAAAAAGCCTGAACAGCGAATGTTTAAAATGTTCAAATAAATTATTATTGTGACTTGCTTGGTTCTAGTGAAGCAGTTTTGGCATGCCATAATAATCACAGGTCGCCAGAAAAAAATTTGACCCCAACCCAATTATACTTAATCCTATAGGATTAAGTATCATTGGGGTGGGGTCAATTTTTGTTCTGGGGACCTGTGATTATTATGTTAACCTGAGCTTACTGTTTTGTTGTAGAGAAGTAATTTTGGCATGCCACGCAAAGCGTCAGATTGACATGTAATAATAGACTGAACCGAATGTTAATACATGTGAAAGGGGCACTGTACTCAAATGTTCTTGTTGGTTTCTTTCGTCTCTGAGTTGTAAACTAAGGTAACCAGATTTCCATTATCTGAAACTATGTTGAGTACGAAGTAATGTTACGGATGGCAGATTAGCCGGAATGCGAAAATACCAATTTTCGCTGTCAAGTAATTTTTGGAAAGTTTTCAAGCAAATCAAATGTCAAATAAATGTTATATTATATGCATACTAGTACCATATATACTTATTTAAGTCATTGTATAGTCACTTGTCAGTGAGTGGCTTCAGTTTACGCCCGTATCAACATAATTTTTTACACGATCATGTGTGCCAAGGGTTGCCCAATCCACTAGCCGTGAATTATTTTGATTATGTCTTGTACATGGAAGTTCGTAATTTAATTTAAGGCTCCAGACATAAATTAAAGGTACGGTTGGCCTTGGAGGTGGGTATCCTGTGAAAATATTTCCACCCGTCAAAAACCGCCACAAACAGAAAGAACATCAAAATGTAGACAGACTTTGTCTGTATACAAATAAGAAATATCGCATAAACAGTATGTTATTGTCCTAATTTTGACCATTGTTATGTAAACAAAAGCATAAAAAGTTACTTTTCTGGTGTTTGTTTATATTATGATGGTAAACATAAAGAGCGTTCTTTGTTGGTGAATACCTGATATGGAACTAATAAAGAGCGTTTGTGCCATTTGTGTGTGATTAGCCAGTAGCATTGTGCTGTTTTCTGTAACACAATCAGGCTCTTGCTTAGGTAAAATATAGTAGGTCTTTATGATAACATGCTGTTTACGCGATGGTCATGGTATATATGAACGAAACTGTATGCGTTTTACTGTTTTTTCTGTTTACGGTGATTGGAACAAATATGAATATTTTCGACAACTAAGGCCTCACGTGCCTTTAAATTTATATCAAATTATTAACTTTGATTTTAAGATAACCTATTAAAGACACGGGCGGCGTTCGTTGCAGAACTATTCATATTCGTTCAAATCGCCATCAACAGAAGGAATATTTAACTATATATAGATTTGATCATATGCCAAACATAATCAGCGCGTAAATAATATATTGTCGTCAAGACGTACGTTGGTGTACGCAAACAAGAACCTGCTCGTGTTACAGAAATTTTGCTTCTGTGTACATAACACAGCGCAATTCTATTGGTTAATCACACAAAAATGATATAAACGCTCTTTATTATTTCTATATCAGGAAAACAGTAACAAATAGCGCTCTTTATGTTTACCATATCCGGATCTAAACAAAAGCCAGTTTCTGTAACGTTTTTTTGCTTTTGTTTACATAACAAAGGAAAAACATTTGACAATAACATACTGTTTATGCCATAGTTCTGATTGGTATAAGAACATAGTCTGTCTATTTTTTACTATTCTTTCTGTTTATGGCGGTTTTTGGCGGAGGTGAATATTTTAACACCATACCCACCGCCAACGCCGCCCGTATCTTTAACCTGAATGTTTACATAATACATCTTCGATTCAAATTACTTTGGTTCCTATTATATTATCGATATTAGAACGTTGTTATAGTACAGTAGCCCTTTAACAAATTTGTTTTACTATTGTCTTATGTTGTTCCGTATCGGGTGTGAAAATCCAATTCAACTGAGTTTATTTATCATTTATCTCCACAGTATAGTCTGGTACAGAGAACATACACATAATACATTTACGATGCCATCATCGATTGGGACATCTTTGAATACATATTCAGGCCATAGAGATATTGATACTGATACTTGTTTTGTTATCGCGACGTTACATTATCGAGACATATTCTTTGTTTATGGGCCGCACACGGACATATACTGATATACAGTTATTGAACAACAGTTTTACACCGATAAGTGATGCATCCTGTTACAATGTCAAGCTGTTTGAATATATCCGATTGACGTTGTAAAGATTCCGCTTGGTGTGTGTGACTTTATAGACAATCAGTGGAGCACGTACGCCAATTTCAATAATTTACCGATAACAACGATTTAACCCTTTACCCAACAGAACGGCCCTGTGCCAATGCATTCTCTTATATATGCGAGTCGACCATAGGTCGCCTCGCATATATAAGAGAATGCATTGGCTTAACACATTAAAAATTATAAAAATTGTTAAAGAATGTAAGAAAAAATGGTAAAAAGTGTTAAAAACATATTTTTTTTAGGCCAATGCATTCTCTTATATATGCGAGGCGACCTATGGTCGACTCGCATATATAAGAGAATGCATTGGCACAGGGCATAATTGTAACTATCACAATGTGGTCAAGGAGCCGGTTCCAATGATATCCATATTTGTATGGTTTTATTGAGACAGACCCAAGATAATTTAGGCTGTTGCAGCTTTATTTGGCCGTTTTTGGAAAGCTTTGTTGGGTAAAGGGTTAAAGGTACTCAATTCGGGTTCGATGGTTCCCATATCATCAGATTCCAACAACAGCATTTTTTTTTAAATGCCGCTTCAGTTATCAGAACGTGTTATTTATCAACATTTTGTTCAACGAAATAAAGCCACTTGATTTTAGAGTTATCCATCTTCATCCGCAATTTGGTCCGAGAACATCGGCTTGGAAATATTCGCCAGATCGCCAAAAATTACTTATCTCGAGAAATAACAAATTTAAAAAATCGATATCTGATCACTCTGAGTTTTGACGAGTTGGTTCCTCGACTCGAATAAAATATTTGTTACACCCGAAGCCGTAGAAATGGTAATTTGGAGGCGTTAATTCGGATTATGCATCTTTAATATCGATAATTAATAGAAAAATAATGGATTTGAGTCGGAGATGTTTTCAATAAATGTTCAGGTTAACAGATTATCATAAAATCAATTTTAATTACTTGACATAAATTTAGTTTATAGCCATAAATAAGTTGCGAATGATTGTGCACTATTGCAAATTAAACAGCTGGCAAACATCAGGTAAAAAGTTATGTCGACGTTACCCGCTGATTATACAATAAAATTCATTAATTTCTGGGACAAGTATGCATATAATGTAACATTTTATCCACCTCCTATCCCTCTGTACTATACATAAAGCCCATCCGATAAACCAAGCCTCCATATATCCGTCTCTAGACAGATAAAGCATCCTCTACTCGACAGATAAACTTAATAATATGCGAGGAAGAAAGGATTACAAGAACTTGGACCAGTTGACCTCCAGCAGTTCGTGAGTGATGTCACTGGATCGTAACAACGTTATGGAGCATCATTATCTTCAAAGGTGTTATCCCTCATACGACCGCACTCATTACTGCAAAAGTGTTGTTCGAAATTTTTGTACCAAGATGTTCATTAATTGCAAATAATGTGTTGTGTTCTGTCGTTATCATTGTCGGTATACGCCCTGTCACTAACTTGCGGCCATATTGGATCCACCAGCCCCGGTTCCGTAGTTTTAGTGCAACACGTCAAAGTTCTGGAGTAGCATTTCCATATATGGAGTTTTTAATTATTCATGAATTCCATATATGGAAATATTACTCCAGAACTTCGACGTGTTACACTAAAACCACGGAACCGGGGCTGGATGAATCCATGAAAGCACGGAACGGAGCTGGATGAATCCAACACGGCTGCGACTCAGTTAACTCGCTTATTCTATGCAGTCATTTATTACTTTAATACGCACCATGTTAATCATATCACTATTATGTAATGCTACCAATTTGAACTTACAATCTGTCAATAAATCATTCTGATTTCACAAGCATCCTTGTTTTTTAACATGTGTGCACACTGTAAGCATGTCATTGAAGCTTGTGTCATTGTATGTGCAATCATAATATGCCATTTTAACATTTCCATGACCGGAGCTTCCTGGTTCAGCACTGCATATTCTTATATATGTAAGTCTCCCATAGGGAGCCTCATATATATAAGAGAATGCACTGGCTTACAAGATCAAGGTAAATTATGTTAGGCCAATGTATTCTCTTATATATGCGAGGCGCCCTATGGGCGACTCGCATATATAAAAGAATGCATTGGCACAGGGTTTTCCCAAAAATTCAGGAAGCTCCAGTCATGAAAGTGTTAACCCTTCCATGACTGGAGCTTTCTTAGTTTTGCCAAAATCATGTAACAATTCATTATCTTGCAAATGCGAGTCTACGTTATATAGGAAGCCTCGCATATATATGAGAATACATTGGCATAACAATATTACATTGGCCTTGTAAGACAGTGCATTCTCATATATTTGCGAGGCTCTGATATATAAGAGAATGCACTGACACATGATCGTTAATGCTGCACCAGCGCTGATCCCGTCATGAAAGGGTTAAAAGCTACAAGCAATACGTTACAATCGGAAGTATCTAGTAATGGAGAGGTAACGATTGTAGCTGCATCAAGCCTCAAATAGTGTGTTTGTCGTTTGCAGAATGAGGTCGCCAGAGGATGAATTTATTGATGCTATCCCTCACAGCGGGCTAGCGTCAGCAAATTCACCATACGTGGACCTCATTCTGCTTAGGCATCAACTGCTACGGGAGAAAGAGAATAAGATTGAAGTTGACGATGTTCAACCATTAGTCACCTCGATTATGTATTTTATCTACTGCAAATTAGGGGATATAGAAACTTCCCAGAAGGGAAAAGGTAACTAAAACTATATTAATTTGAGACTATAGATGCCTCCCAGAAAACTAGACCTAAGCAGATTGCCCGTTCCCAGAGGGTGAATTTGTTAATGCTAGAGCTAGCTCTGCGGGATAGAATAACTAAATTCACCCTCTGTGTACCTCATTCTGGAAATGACATACTCATGCACTATTTGCAGGTTTGAGCTGCATGGTGACTTGTGGTTTTAGCCAGTTGGACATTTTATACATAGGACAACATTGTTTGGAAATTTTGAGAAATGTGTTGTTTTAGACATAAAACCTAGTTTCATTAAATATTCTGGACTAATATTGGCACCAGTTGGAAAATTTCCAAACTCAGAGGGTGTCAGGTTAGATATGTCAACAGTTTGGAAAGCTCATATTTTTCCAACTGGTGCAGTTGGAAACTCTAAGTTTGACATACCCCAACGGATACCCTCTATCCACGTCCCTGGATACAACAAGGCCACCATGCATGTCGAGCATGTAGGCGACTGGTATCTGCAGGGATTTAAAGGGTAAACAATTCAACGGGGACACAGGTCTATACGTTATGATATACTCAATGACGGTATATGGACACAAAGATGGTATCGTCAATGATGGATGGTAGATAGTTTGTTCTATTATTGACCATTATATATAAATCAGATACAGAATGGTTCTTCTCGGTCAATAAATCATCAATTATGCATGCTTCAAAAACGTAGCTCCACACAGCCAGACCACGCACAAATAAACCTTTCATCGGAATAGCACGTCGGTTGAAACTACAGATATTGATGATTCGGTTCTCTCTTGCGATAAACAATGTATGATTTTGAAACCTATAATAAACTAAACTTCAGAGCATGCGACTGGAAATGAAGACAAATTATTTGTTTGCACACGACTTAATGAACGACTTCATATTCTGAGATGGCATGGAAAGGTCAGCCGCTGTATATACGGTCGTCGTCCCATCACAGCCTTTGAAAAATCACGTTTATTACACCAAACGAAACAAATACCAGGGTGCTTCGTGATCTGTCGTCTGCGTGCACATTTCAACATATTCCTCGTATCAGTATAATTATATTGATGACGAAAACAGCAACGCGCCAGTATCTTCAATCACAATCAGTTCCACCCTTTATTCTGCCGCCTCCTATATTTTCCAAAGAGGATTTTTCGGAAAGCATTTCGGAAGTCAGGACTGAAAATAGTGTATATGATTGGATTCAGAAGACTGTTTACGTAACCAAGCCACAATGTAACTGACCGAACTAAAAGCGGAATATGCAAAGTGTTTGGCGGGAAGAATGGTCCAATCAACGCTATCACGAAAAATGGCACCCAACACAGAATGAAAGCCCCCGTAATAATCCCTAGTGTCCTGGCTGCTTTCCGTTCTCGTTTGGCTTCAATCTTTTCCCGTGACCCCTTGTGTTTATCCCGCGGTGGAATCATCTCACATTTAGAGTCATCCGTGTTGTCCTTGACCTCTGTGGAGTCTGCTTTTGCTTCGTCACCTCCGTTACAAACTGTCGTGTTGCCATTAACGGCAGTCTTAGCTTCTGTTTTTGTCACGCTTGAACAGTCACTGGTTTTCTTGATGTTTAAGTTTACCTTCTGGAATCCTTTTTTCCTTATTCTGGACCGCGCCACTTGGAAAATCCGGGCGTAAATGATTAACATAACAAGCAAGGGCAGATAGAAGGCACACCCCGTGGAAAATACCGTGTAAACTAGATCCTGACTGATGATGCAGGCCCCAGTTATTGCTGGCGAATCAGATTCATTCTTCCACCCGAAAAGAGGTGGAATCGAGACAAATAAGGCGATACCCCACACAAGTCCAATCATTGTCAGAATTCTTTTCGCACTCCGCGTTCGCACATAATCTATATTAGTCACCGCCCAATAACGGTCCACGGCTATTGCGACCAAGTGCAAAATTGATGACGTACAACACAAAACATCGAACGATATCCACATATCGCAGAGTTCCTCACTCATAAACCACACTTGACTGATTTCGTTCATGGCACTAATGGGCATCACAAGGCTAGCAACCATAAGGTCGGCCACCGCCAACGACAGTATAAGATAGTTAGCCACATTTTTCAAGTTTTTTTCCAACAAAACAGCAGCTATGACGAAGCAGTTTCCGATAATTGTTGCCAGAATCATGAGACCCAGAATCGCTAAGGTAATTATCATATGCTCCAAACTGTACATTTGAAGATCGCGTGACACATATGTTCGATTTTCCGTAGTGTTCTGATGAAAGGGAGTCGTGACAACTACCGAACTCCAGTCTCTTTGGTTAGACGCGTTCGAATCCGAAGACTCCATGACGATCGTGTCTAATATGCCGTCAGGATGTCACTGAATCCAAACCACTTCCAATTAAATACGATGTCGAACTGTCCACACTGTCAAGATGGTTCCAGTTACGATACTCCTATGTTATTCGTGTAGCAAGCTGCAACACCACCACACAAAGCACCTGCAAATAGAAAGCAGCATTGTGAATATAGATGTTTATGCAATTACACTTTTAAAGCGACCCACAATCTCTAGGTTTGATACACTTAATCTCACCGCGTACGATTATCCATGCATTGTCCGGTCGTATTCAATAATCCTATTGGCATCTTTATTTTTTGGCGAAACGGATTTTTGTCCCGACTTTAACAATTTCATGACGGGAGCTGCGTCGGTGTTACATTAAAGACCCTGTGCCAGTGCATTCTCTTATACATGCGAACCTCACATAGGGAACCTCGAATATATAAGAGAATGCATTGGCTTGCACTGTCAAGGTAAATATTGTTAGGCCAATGTATTATCTTATATATGCTAGGCTCCCTATGTTAGTCGCGCATACAATGTATAAGAGAATGCATTGGGACATGGTTTTCGCAAAATTTCAGGAAGCTCCAGTCGTGGAAGGGTCAACTTTACGACGACTAGCTAAAACCTAGTCGTTACTGCTAATAGCGAGTTCGCGAAACCTCCCTAAATTAATATGGAAACGTCTGAGTGCTTGGACTGGGACTTCGCAGTATTGGTCATAAACAATACTTATGTAACTTCATATTATACAATAACACACCTAGTAGAAAAAAACATTTATTCATGGATTCGGATCCGACTGCAAGCGGAGATGATTTTATTGGTCTGTTCCATTAATATGTCTATCACCAGTTTCGCTATCCCACCACACGACAGAAAAGAGTACATATTTCAAAGGGTTTCAGTCTTTTGCATATCTATATATGCCCACTAATGACATCAGTTTGACGACCGAGAAATGGAGACAAGAAGACATAGTTTAACACAGAACAACGCGAGTGTGTAAATGGTGTTGTCAACACGGCACGAGTGCCAGCTCGTATAAGAGTACGAGGAGAAACAATCGAAGCATCGAGTTATATCCTTCTGTGGTGGCACACGTGCAGTATCGACAAACCCACCCAAACACGCACCGTGCTGTGTTTATTACACGTCCTAGAATCCTTAAGTTGAAACAAACAAACAAAACTTACAAAGTTTATGCAGAAACAGACACGGTTTGTCTTGTCATGTGTGATTATGCTTTTATTTTATCAAAAATACGACAATACGATTCTAGGAATAGGCGTGTAATAAAATGTGATATGTTCACGTGGTGTGATTAGGGATGATGATATTGATTTATTTTCTTCTACACACCTAGCAACAATTAAGGGCGGTGATGGTAGGAAAACTAATAGAACTAATAAATTTTGGTTTAGTGTGGATTACTGGAAAAAAGCCAGAAGAAATAATTTGGTTAAAAAAATTTAAAAAAATGTGTTATATGGCGAATGAGGGTAAGAGTGTAGATTGGCATCTTGTGGGTGGCCCAACTAAGAAGGGCCGTGTTGTTAAATAAGTATTCAATTTATATAATAGCTGTTCAATTATCAAATATATCGACCACTGTCATTCCTCAGTGATGATACAAAATTCAGTATCGGCTATACATGTACATTACAATGTTAATTCACTAAATGGAAATCTGTTGTCGTGCGTCAAAGTTGTCCGTTCGCAAAACTCACGGATAGAGTGCGACTACGTTTAGGGTACTACGTCATACAAGTATGTGCACGACGTCATCAGATTATGTGCACGCTCTAAATGTAGCCATGATGTTCTAACCGCTTGGGTATCAATTTCTTCGGTTTGTACCGAACACTTCATTTAAAGCTATACATGCACTCATTCAATTAGTTTTGTTCTGCGATGCAGTAATATCAAGCCTCGGACAACTGTCCTCAATTGGCCGATTGGAAAAGTTAGGCAACAGTTAACCAAACTGGTAGAAAAATATAATAAACACAACAGTTAACTATTCTGAGTAGCCTACGGTTTTTCTCCTCGAGTGAGATGCGGGGACTATTAAATAAATCCCCGCATCTCACGAGAGGAGAAAAAAACCCGTACGCTACTCAGAACAGTTAACTGTTGTGTTTATTATATTTTTCTACCAGTTTGTTGCGACCCAGACCACACTGAAACACACCTTTGGCCCTAATACGTTCTTAAAGCTACAACATCAGCAGCCATTACTGTTAAAACAACGCGCAATGATACCGAATGACGCAAAAATTGACGCAGTGCTGAGAGTAGGATAACATATTGAGAGTAGGATAACAAGTTCGGTCTTCTGGGAGTTATGATAATTATGATTTATATTTTGACCCGCCATATCAAATCCAGTCGTAAGTCGTGATTTTTTTACCCTGTGCCAATGCATTCTCATATATAAGAGAATGCATTGGCCTAACAATTTTTTATCATTTTTTTTAAATAAATGTTTCTGACAATTTTTAGGACATAAAATAAAAAACATCCATTACCCTGCAGGGAGCCCCACACATATATAGAAGCATATAGAAGAGTGTCGTCTGCTCATGTTTGTCTGGGGCTCTGTATGGGTGAAATTATAAAATTGTTAAAGAATACAAGAAAAAATTATTAAAATTGTAAAAAATTGTTAGGCCAATGCATTCTCTTATATATGCGAGGCGACCTATGGTCGACTCGCATATATAAGAGAATGCATTGGCACAGGGTAAAAAAATCCCGACTTACGACTGGATTTGATATGGCGGGTCACATATACTGTGCTTAAGCTGGTGGATCGTGCAAAGCAGAAATTTCACTGCGCCAGACTATATATAGCCATATACTTTCCTTGTCATCGATCTCTGCTCATTCGCAGTAGGTATTCCTGGATTATCAGTGATGACATTCGTGTAGTTTAAATTAGTATTGTTAGTATTGGTAATTCTGTGAGTCCGTACAAGGTAATACGGGGGAGTCCGGCCCTTCAAATTAACGATCGTCTAATTATTGGATTTTTGAATGTACTCATCCTATTTGTGTGGTTTTATTTTTCCTTGAATAATTCAATCAAAGATGAGTACATTTAAGATGCTGTCGAAAGTGGTTGTGTTTTGAAATCTGGTCATGCGGCCAACAACAGGGTTGATACACCTTGCATTAAGTATTATGTACTAAGCTTTCGTGAGAAGGCCATTTGGACAAAAGTGGAATAGGAACAGCACCAGGCATCAAAGCCATATGACACTTCAAACTCTATGCAGGGTTTATCTGCCTTGATGACTCGTAAAGACCGCTTCTACCGGCGACATTTTACCCACATGTGGCGAACTTCCGCGATAATAATATATATACTAAGCGAACAGAGCAACACGTTGCCATTATTAAGCACACAAAATACCCCAACAAAATTGTGTAATTCTGTACTTTAAGTTTGGAAAGTCCCACTATGGCCAAAGAACTAATTGCGAAACGGTGATTTTGTTTTCCTATAATCACAAACGTCTAAACGCACATGGTCGACATTGACACGACAACACGCATGCCTTGATTTCGAAACTTGAACTTTGAGCTACGTTTATTAGAAAATAATGGGGTGGGGTCTGGGGTCAGGTCACATACATGTAACAATTCCGGTCATCTGATGCATGGACTGCCGAGCAGTGACTCATGATGAGTTACTGTTTGACGGCCTATGCCCCAGATGGCTGACAAAGCCAATAAGATAGAAACATTGAACATGAGAGCAAAATCTAACTGGGAAAAGAACATTATGAAATTTATCTCCTATATACTGCCGAGTGCCGATTTCTAGGTTCATCTTTGTATGTGTTATACATACTACATTTATATATGTGTATTTCCTGTCTCTATATGTTTAATTGACATATAATGTTTATGTAATGTACTATATATTTGTTATATGTACTCATGTGTTATGTGACAATGTGGTCACGATAGACATATTATCATTAAAGTCATTAAAGTCATAAAGACACCACCTGTGAATGCTAAAGATGGGGACATGGCTGATATAAGCATCCTGCTTTCTGCCAAATCCTAATCTCTAATAAAATTGTCTTTATATTATATTTGTACTATTATCTTGTTAATTCATGTGCATGATTTAGAGAATAAATATGTTTACACCAACACGCATGCCAATTAAGTTAAACACAACGGTTCTAAATTGATGCAATTTTGCTGAGTAGCTTGCGAAAATCATCAACAAAACTACCGCTCCATTTCTCCATTATATCATCAAACTACCACTCCAATTCTCCATTCTATCATCAAACTACCACTCCAATTCTCCATTCTATCATGAAACTACCACTCCAATTCTCCATTCTATCATCAAACTACCGCTCCAATTCTCCATTCTATCATTAAACTACCGCTCCAATTCTCCATTCTATCATTAAACTACCGCTCCAATTCTCCATTCTATCATCAAACTACCACTCCAATTCTCCATTCTATCATCAAACTACCGCTCCAATTCTCCATTCTATCATTAAACTACCGCTCCAATTCTCCATTCTATCATTAAACTACCGCTCCAATTCTCCATTCTGTCATTAAACTTTTTGTGCGATCATTGGAAATTTGACTTTGCATGGGGCATCGGTATCGCCCTTTTGGCTAGAAACCCTCGCGCTAAATATAGAACACCACACACTAGTACCCAGACGGTCAGAAATGAAGTATGGCTGGTGTGCTCTGGTAGATATTGATGACACTTAACTGATGGAGTCATTGTCACAAAACTCCGATCACTTTAGTACAAGCAATCAGCTTTTCAGACCGGTCACACATGTCATTAGCTTTTCACCGGTGATCACTTTTGTCAATCTCTATCAGAGCTCACCAGTCATATACACTCTGTCACCGGCTGGGTACCATCTGTGGTTTTCTATATTAACGCTGGTTTTTCCAGTCAAAATGGCGGAACTGATCGCCCCAAAGTCAAATTTCCTATGTGCGTTGAGAATAATTCCCGCTGTAAAACTTATTGACAGAATGGAGAATTATAGAGCGGTTGTTTTGTTGACGATTTTCGCACGCTAGTCAGCAAAATGACAGACAATAGCACCCTTGTGTTTGACTTGACTAGTATTTGCCATGCATTTTCTTTGGTTTTAGTGGGACTTTCCAAACTTAAGATACGGAATTACACAATTGTTTTTGCAATAGTTTGTGTTCTTGATAAACGGCAACACGTAGCTCTGTTCGTTTAGTATATATCGAGGAAGTCCACCACATGTGGGTAAAATGGTCGCCGGTAGCAGCGGTCTTATCGAGTTACCAAGGGAGATAAACCCTGCATGGAGTTTGCACTTTCCAAATCTCGTTGTTTAATTACGTGATATGCATGCAGTGGATGATCTCTAAAATCGATGTCGTTTGTGACAAATAGCGGCGTCGGTTTATTCTATGAATAACTATTCGAGGAATCTGTATTTTTGTACTGTATGGGTACTGTAGTTGTCGTTGTTTTTGTTCTCGTCTGCTTGAAGTATGTATAGGATAATTGCTGAAAACTGTACATTATTCAGGGAATGGATCGATCGAGGCCGTAGGCCGAGATCGTTCCATTCGCTGAAATAATGTACAGTTTTCAGCTATTATCTTACTTAAAACATGGCCGAGTCCATTTGTTTGATGCGTCACCTCTGATCAGAATGACTTAAGCCGAAATTGGGTCAAGAAACCTGAGTTGTACCATGCGTTCGGGAATATCCACTCGCTCATTCGCTGCACGGATGGTGTGACATCTTAACCCATTGTCAACTTAATGGACAGGCAGTACCCCATTGCGTTTCCGACCGTTGACTGAACATGGCGTACCGACGATGAGCTCCTTCTGCGATAGATTTACGAATATCATCGGGAGTTTTTCCCTCACATTTCGGCATTTGTATTAAATTATTTGTGTGGCATATTTCGGATTTTGCGGAGAATTAATATTGAATGGCGGATTGGTGAGAGCGGTATGTATTATCGGAGATTTGGCGATCTTTAATTGAGATTGCCGATAATAGAGACCTTTCGCAAAACTCACGTTTACGATTACGGATACGAATAGGGTACCACGTCACCATCCTTTGTGTACTTTCTAATCGTTCTCGTATTTTACTATACGTAATGACGGTTACGATTTCATGGTTTCTAATAAGCTCAAATAACACCTGAAATTTATTTTCTGCAATATATCACTTTACTCCGTTCGAGACTGTATATGTATATAATGTAAACCATCCAGTTGTATTGAGCTACGACCTCGATATGCTGTTTAGATTGTCAATCACTGTACTCGTCGTCGTGAATCACGAGCTTCCCGCGAAATAAGATCGCTATTCACAACGGATAGCCATCGCTGGCTGCGACAGAAAACTATACAGTAAGAGGAGTGCACTATGAAACCAGTCGCCAAAAATACAGTATATAGTGTGCGATGCATGAGGAGTTTTGAGTGATTATTATGTGCAAGATAGTACACAATATATAGTGAAATTCAACAATTATTTAATTCAACAACCCATGGTGGTGTCCTAGCGTATGCAGTTATAGAATGCATCAGGATGGCCTAAAGAATGGCATAACCATATTAATGAATAGTGAAAGATTTTGTGTTCTCTTCCCCTTTCCCGAATTGAATAGTTCATTCAATTTAATAATATTCGGTTTTCGGTAGAAGTTGGGTTTTATATATCTCTCGTAGATTCTGTAATGCAGGGCATTTTAAAATTACATGGAATTCATAACCGATTTTAAAATTACATGGAATTCATAACCGAGTTCTAAGTTACATAAAGTACTCTGTCTGAGTAATCTGAACCTACCCTGGATCCCGATTCAACTGGTAAGTAGTGATTTCTGCACCTGAACCGTAACTAAAATAATATTTGGCACACCCACCAACATCACCATAGCTCAGCAGTCTCTGTCAGGTTTGTTCTTTGCATTTATTTTTAATTTAAAGAACACGCACAAATGCGGCATTTAAAGGTACTCAATCCGATTAGATGTCCCCATATCATCAGATTCCAACAACAATTTTTTTTTTAAATGCCGCTTCTGTTATCAGAATCGAGTAATTGCTCAAAATTAAAGCTAACCACAGTCAACTATATTATAAAATTGCCCAAAACCTGTTATTTATCAACATTTTGTTCAACGAAATTTTGCCGGTTTGTCAAATATCTGACAAAAAAGCAACTTGATGCACATCGATTCTACCGTGTCGACTTTGTTTCGACTTTGTTTCGATTTGGTATTAACAAATCAGAAGTGATGCACATCAGCGAGCTCACCAACCTTATGTCGGATTTCCTAAACCCAAAGAGATGAAGCCGAAATCGCATTGAAATCAACTCGCGGACTTGAAGGGGCTTGAACGATGGCGTCGTGGTTGATGTGAGGTCCAAATTCAGGAACCCCTCTTCCCCATCAGCATAACGTCTATCCGGTCATCCATGCTAACAACGAACTGAATTTCCACCACATATGACCTGGCATTTATACCTGTATTGCCACAATATATCACGAGAATCCCGGGTCGTACCTTGTGACTGGTCGAATTATTGACAATATTAGCAGGTCATGATTATCGCATTGTTGCAAATGAGACGATAAGTGAAGTATTAAGGGACTGTATACCAAACACACGCTTTGGGTTGTAAAAGTGGTACGAAATAATGATCGTACGTGTTCGTCAAAACTCTTACGCGTAATCGTTTTGCGAAAGGACTGTTTGGCCATACGGATAGACTTTTGACTACGAATAGCTATCCGTATTCGTAATCGTAAACGTGAGGATGCGAAAGGTCTCTAATACTGAAGATCGAAGGACTACATTTACATGTAAATTACGATATTAGTTGAGGTTTTATCATGAGGGGTGCTACAACATGCCACCCGGGACGGAATTAGATTTGAGAAATATTAGCAGCTAACAGTTGGAAATTCAATACCTATTCGTGAAACGACATGCCTGGAATTTGAAATCATACATTAACCCCCATACACCACAAACCGAGTGACGAAGCTCTATATATAGGTATATGCCTTCTGGCATGTTCTACCAATCAATAAGAGCGATATTAAACTTGAAAACCATTGTCTATAGATAGCTACATGCATACATTATGGAATCATACATGCAAGTCATATATCAAATGAAATCGTCCACAATAAAATAACCGTTCATTAAATTGGATATTGATATGGATCGTTGTTTGTAAATTAATGTACGATCTCGACAACAACAATCCCAATCAAAGTGATTTTCAGCGAAAAGCTGACTACGAAAGTGATTGCCAGCGAAAAAGCTGACTACATTTTTATGACCGAATTGAAAAGTTGACTACGAATGTGAGTCTTGTGCGAATGACACACATTAGCGATTGTGAATCAGGATGATAACACTTATGTATGTGACATTGCACGAGTGGTTAGTATTATCGTTTGGTAATTAATCGATGATGATCACCAACGAGTCTTTTGAAGAATTGTTGTTGTTGCTGTTGTTTTTGTTGTTGTTGTTGTTGTTGGAATCTGATGATACGGGACCATCGAATCGGATTGTTTACATTTAAGTACAGTATCAAGAACCATCGAAATATATATTAAGCTTGTTTTTATTTGTCTTTCAGTGTGCCAGTAGTATGGAGTCATGGCCATTCAGATTAACGATCGTCTAATCATTGGATGTTCATGGAAAATAGTGTATGCATTCCATTTGGGTAGTATATTTTTTCTATAAATGGATTTTATAATAATATAATCAAAGATAATTGCATTGAAGTTGCTGTCCAAAGTGGCCTTGTTTGGAAACCACGTCATGCAGTTAGCAGGGTGGGTAAATCTTGAATTAAATATGTCTGTACTAAGCTTCCATGTGAAGGCCCTGTCGATGAAGCAAAGATAGCGGTGATATGTTGGGACTATCTCGCTGGAGATAATTCCTACTTCCCATAACATGAATTATTCACAGGCAAACAATGGACGCCTCATTAAATATGCATCAGTTTATACGATGTGTGGATATAACGGGATGAACAATTGTAGATAAAACCTTTCGTGACTACAAAATATGAATGAACGGTCAATATTGCAGACAAGATCGACGTATTTATCGTTGAAGTTATCCAGCTGCATTGCGCGCTGTATAGTTACGCGGGGGTCACAACAGGGGAGATAAAATTAGAGATGAACTTATCAACAGATGTGGCATGATGTCTCCGATATATAGAGCCCTGTGTTGAATTGAATATATTTTATTTCTAATAATAATAATATCTATTACATGATCCTACCATTAAGCCATTCAATAAACCCATTTAATAAATTGTGATATTAAACGTTCGTTTAATAACAGGAAATAGTGCCAGGTGACCGTTGACTTGCTGTTTGTCGTATGTTTACATTCCGTATACGCTACATCTAAAAAAAAACTATGGTTTCCAATATTTTTCCAACAAACTATAATGAGTGAAGAGTTTGAAAAGTTATCTCATTAAATATACGCCATTAAATACGATAAAGAGTCTTTAATTATCTGGGACTATTTCTTTACGCGGGCAAACAACGTATAGTTACGTGAAACGTCATCGCGTGCCTTATAATTATAAGCTTGACGTTAATTTCGCGTCCCATTTGTTGATTTAATTATGTTTTGTCAAAGTTTTGGATAATGTAATAAATATAATCTACAACTTGTCCCCAGTTTATGGCGGACTTGACAAAACTCGTCCAGTAAATTAGGTCTGGGCCTCGTCAAAGGCTCGGCGTGGATTCTCTCAATTTATTAGACCATTTATCTTTCTGATATACGTTAGCACCAAGCGTGTTAAAGATGCATTATCCGAATTAACGCTCCTAAATTACTATTTATTTGGCCTCGGGGGTAAAACAATATTTGATTCGAGTCGAGGAACCCATCCATCAAAGCTCAGAGTGATCAGATATCGACTTTTGAAGTTTGTTATTTCTCGAAATGTGCAATAATTTGTGGCCCAGAAAAACGTGGTCAAACGGACGGTCTCGGACAAAATTGCGGATGAAGATGGATAACTCTAAACTCAAGTGGCAATACGGCCAAATTCCGTGATACTTTTCTATTCTCTTCTACAGGTTATGTGCATATATTGACAAATGCCAGCGATGTCTGAGACTGAATCATGTCGAAATAAATAATTTATACTTTAATCATTTCAATACTGAATGGATGCTCCCATTCAGTTATATGAAAGCATGCATTGGCATAGTCTATTCCACATTGAGATGCCCGGGTGTTCTGATAATATAACAACCATGTCGTTTCCATGCGAGTATGCCAATATTAGGCAATGCTGTTTAGTTCTTTGCGATTCACAGTGTAGAGTTGTGCTTGACATTATGTGCCCATAAACACGACTCATCCATTTTGCGGCGGAGATTTTTTCATGTGGCTGGCGTTAGAGGAAGCACTGAACTAAATGGTTTCCCATAGGCGACAGTGTTAACGTTTCGGCCAAATTCACTGAATTGAAGTCTGCAAGCCATACCAGTGATGTTTACCCAGCTAGATTGACACCAGTTGATCACGAAAATGCAAGAAAAATCATAGGTCATGTGTTTACTTTTTAAAATAAATCCCCAAGTCTACGACAGGGCTATCTCACAGCCAAATTTGATCTGGAAAAACCCAGGACTACAGCAACTAGTTAAATAAATTACCCGCTCACAAAAATCCATTCCCCCATTCATTCACCAGTTTAAATTATTTAGATAGTATGTACAAATCAAATAAACGCGATGTCATCCTTTAATAACGTGTCGCATGTATCAGGTGAAGGTCATTCTTCGGTTACCTTCACCTTTAGCATTCCACGGTGTACTCGCTCCCCGACTCTAGAACACATTTAGCTCCCTGATTCCTATATATATATATGTACATGTGTGAAACACGGCGTTTCTTATAGTATTTTATCAAAATATAGACCTTACTGAAATCAAAAATGGATTATATCGAGCAATTGTGGTTTATTTTTCCAATATGAGGCATCCTGAAAATTAGTGTCAATCCTCAAAATAAAGCCAAAAAATTCAGATTTGTTTTTTCAATTTTACTAGCTGATGCATCTCGTATAACTGAAGTATGCCCTGATATAACATAATATTACTAAATTGAAGAGGAAATGTTAATATATACTTTGAGAGCGATATATTGTCCAATTTTAAACACTTTTCATGCAGAATTTGGCAATTTATAATAAACATTTACCAAAATTAACAGAAGATTAAAATAAAAACACTTTAATAGCAATATAAAGCAACCATAAGTCAATTTAAATATCTAAACATAATGATACAACATCAGACACAGCATCAGACATAAAATTTTACCAGATGGCAGGCCATACGGTCTGTTTAACAAACCTGCCATGACAATTTTGCACGACAGTAACTCTTGTGGTGATGCCATCACCCCACCCCCCGACTTGGGGTGGGGCTACGGTCCCCGTTAAGACTACAGGGTGCCGGAAAAGCTTAATTGGGTCAACTGTCACCTTTTCCCAATGGGGGGGGGGCTAACACTCCTCAAAATTGTGGGAGAGGGGCTTTAGACCCCCTGACCCCCTAATGGTACCGGTTGTCCATGCAAAATTCCCAGATTTATCACTTTCTTTACTATCTACTGGCGAATCCATGGGTTTCTTCTTTAAATATGTCCAAAATGTGGTCATTATCATTTGAAAATAAAAAAATATGGAATTAACAACTTATCTTGGCGAGACGTGAATTTTCGTAAAATTCAAATTTTCCTTATAGGAATCACTGAACTAAATGGTTTCCCATAGGCGACAGTGTTAACGTTTCGGCCAAATTCACTGAATTGAAGCCTGCAAGCCATACCAGTGATGTTTACCCAGCTAGATTGACACCAGTTGATCACGAAAATGCAAGAAAAATCATAGGTCATGTGTTTACTTTTAAAAATAAATCCCCAAGTCTACGACAGGGCTATCTCACAGCCAAATTTGATCTGGAAAAACCCAGGACTACAGCAGCTAGTTAAATAAATTACCCGCTCACAAAAATCCATTCCCCCATTCATTCACCAGTTTAAATTATTTAGATAGTATGTACAAATCAAATAAACGCGATGTCATCCTTTAATAACGTGTCGCATGTATCAGGTGAAGGTCATTCTTCAGTTACCTTCACCTTTAGCATTCCACGGTGTACTCGCTCCCCGACTCTAGAACACATTTAGCTCCCTGATTCCTAGAGATAATATAACTGGCGGCGACTTGTGGCCAATATGGATGGCGGCGGCGTGCGATGGCGGCTTCTGGCTCTAGCTTGTTAAGATCAAACACGGCACTCAATGTTGCATGGCTGCACCGATTCGCACATTAAAAAAACTGAAGGATGGACATTTTGTTGAGATAATATGTCAAGTCAATGTAATACCTGTCAAGGAGACTAGATTGAGAACATTTGAAAGAAATGTCAGACATGACATTCGAAAGATTCGCGGATGTGACGGCAATTCATATTGAGGTGATATACAGGACGCTCATACAGAAGGATTGAAATCCTCTTGAGTTGATAAAAGCTATTGGTCATCGAACCAGGGCAAACGTTTGTGAATTCCGTTTCTATTGTTTGATAAACAGTCTCCGATCCAGAAAACAAACAACGGTAATTGAAGCCAGATTGACTTTTCTCGCGACGATTTGATTCTTGAGTTGGTAATAATGTCAGAGGTGAATCAAACATTTTTATTTATTTGCTGCGAATTTATGTCCGATTATCAACTCCTGTGTGGTTCCAGGCTTGGGGTGGGCTTCAAAGCAACACGTTGAACAAGATAATGGAGAAGACGGACAGCATAACCACTCAAATGTTCAAATTTATGAGTTCGTTATAACACGAGCTCGTGAACGGATAATATACCCACCCTCTATATTAGGTCTAATAGATCACGCATTGAATTTAATTGAAGTAGAAGATGTCACATTAGCATGCGATTGGGACGAGACGGTAAAAACTTGATACGGTGACAAAAAGCACTCAATGAGACTTGGGATTGACAAAATTCCGATGAAACATCAGAGAGGACATTCGAATGACGGCACATTCTTGTTGAGACAATGATAGAGGGCACTCATGGAGACTATGGATTGAGAAAATTTGGATGTAATATCAGATAGTACATTCTGACGAGCCTATGTTGGTACTGTCGATTCTTAGTGGGATGTTACACAGCACTCAACGCCGCATCGATTCACCCATGACGAAAACCGAAGGATGGAAATCCTCTTGAGTTGATAAAAGCCATTGGTCATCAAATCAGGACACATGTGTGTAAACGCCGTATCTATTGTTTGATAAACAGGCTCCGATCCAGAAAACAAACAGCGTTAATTGAAGCCAGATTGACTTTTCTCGTGACGATTTGACTCTTGAGTTAGGAATACTGTCAGTGGTGAACCAAATATGTTTATTTAATTTCTGCGAAGTTATGTCCGAATATGAAATACTGGGTGGTTCCAGACTTGGGATGAGCTTCAAATCAACATGTTGAACGAACAAGATAATGGTGGAGACGAAAATCATAACCACTCAAATGTTCGGATTTATGGGTTCTTTATAACACAAGCTCGTGAACGGATAAAATTCCCACCCTCTATATTAGTTCCACTAGACCACGCATTGAATTTATATGAAGTAGAAGATGTGACATTAGCATGCGATTGGGACGAGACGGTAAAAACTTGATACGATGATACAAAGCACTCAATGAGACTTAGGATTGACAAAATTCCGATGAAACATCAGAGAGGACATTCGAATGACGGCACATTCTTGTTGAGACAATGATAGAGGGCACTCATGGAGACTATGGATTGAGAAAATTTGGATGAAATATCAGAGAGTACATTCTGACGAGCCTATGTTGGTACTGTCGATTCTTAGTGGGATGTTACACAGCACTCAACGCCGCATCGATTCACCCATGACCGAAAACCGAAGGATGGAAATCCTCTTGAGTTGATAAAAGCTATTGGTCATCGAACCAGGACACATGTGTGTAAACGCCGTATCTATTGTTTGATATACCGGCTCGATATCCAGAGAACAAACAGCGGTAATTGAAGCCAGATTGCCTTTTCTCGCGACGATTTGACTCTTGAGTGGGGTATATTGCCAGTGGTTTTCTTCGTGAATTGATCGACTATCTATTTGGGTCATCAAGCCATATCGAACAAAGAATACTTATATATCGGTTTTATCTGCTATCGGTGGAAACGACAATGGCCAGTCATCCATCCTCATCGACTATCAGTGGGATTGACAATGGACAGTCGTCCATCCTCGCCTATCTGTATAAATGTTGGTCCCTATTCGGTTTGTAAAACTCTAGAGGAAAGTAATCAATGAAATTGTTATGGGTTTTGTTTTTTGATAACAGTAAAGCGCGAACTATCCGTGCCATACTATTATTTATATTAACGATTGCGGAATAACGACAAAATATCACAAATTCCATGCAGCGCCCTCTCCGATATCACTGCGATAGATCACTGCTGGAAGGATGGAACTTTGCGGACCGATACATCTATTTTTACGTTTGGTTGGAACTATATTTAGTCACCTATTATCTTATTTTTGACCACCATGCACATTTTTGCAATAATGGTAATTATGTCGGTATTGATAAGAACAATATGAGCTGCATGAGTCAGACATAGACAATTTTAATCCTAAAACATAAGAACTAAAATATCATGTCAGAAATCCTTACAAAATGTTCTTGTGGCAGTGGTATCTCAGCGGAGTGATATGAGATAACTCTGTTTGGAGTTTGAAAATATTCATGTTTAGCCACACGTGCGTGTCACTTGTAAACGATTGTTACCACTGCCAACGGAAGTCGCCTGACTCAAGTGGCTATTCCGCCTACACTATATTAAATAGCCGTATTTTCAACGGTAGAATACCGTTAATTTAACGGTGTGTACGGTAATATCTATATTTACGGTAATATTGTTAATGGCGCGTGCACGCGCTATGTATTTTGGGAAGGGTCTGATCGCCGACGCCATTTTCTCGGATTGTGAAGTCGTGTGTTAGTCAATCGTTGGGAAAAACAGTTGTTGGTTCTTAGTGTGTTTGTCAAGATTTTGTATTGAATAATTTGTTGCTCATTGTTCGAAATCATCGTAGCTTCTATGACATTATTAAAATTGTAGTCATTACGCCATTTACGGCCAAATTACAATCAACCATTGAGCATGTTTGTATAATTATACGGTAGTGGAATATACGGTGTACTGTACATTTGATGGTATAATTGTATAATTATACGGTAGTGGAATATACGGTATACTGTCAATTATACGACAGACTACTGGCAACTGAGCTGCCGGTACTCTACCGTGAAAATTACGGTGGGTTATATACAGTGTACACGTACACGTCAAGCATGTAGTATACAAGACTTATAGCAAACTTGTAGCAAATTGGCCGATATCTACATACATAAAACCGATATGTTTGACGCCACACAATCGTGTAACTTTTCCCGCCAATTGTAGTAACACACGTTACAAGTTACACGTTGGTGTGACTAAGCTTGCTAGTATCGCTCTAATGTCAAACAAGGGGTATATTATTTAATTCTAGATATTAGTGGGTTTATTTCAATAAACGGAAGAATAGTTTTTATAAAAAATATCAGTCTACCAAATTGAAATAATATAACCAACAAACTTACACTCAACAATGCACAAAATCTCGTTTATTGTCAGATGTGATTAGTATGTGTATCCTTATTTTATTTTTGACAACCTGACTATCACAATCATTAACCCTTTACCCAACAGAAGGGCCCTGTGCCAATGCATTCTCTTATATATGCGAGTCGACCATAGGTCGCCTCGCATATATAAGAGAATGCATTCTCTTATATATGCGAGGCGACCTATGGTCGACTCGCATATATAAGAGAATGCATTGGCACAGGGTATAACTGTAACTATCACAATGTGGTCAAGGAGCCGGTTCCAATGATATCCATATTTGTATGGTTCTATTGAGACAGACCGAAGATATTTTAGGCTGTTGAAGCTTTATTTGGCCGGTTTTGGCCGGTTTGTTGCGTAAAGGGTTAACTGGGTATACCATTATCCGACGAGAGTCACGAACTTAGAACTACGAAGGATGTACATGTATAATGCTAAAACTTTTTTGCTTTTAAATGTTGAGGACTTCTGGACTAAAATAACAAATAAAGTATAGCCAGACCTTTTCATATTATAGAGAAAGAATATTGTACAACCTAAGTTTGGAATAGTGTCATTGTACCAGTCAAGTACTATCTGTGAAACAGCACAGCCATACTTGTACAATCTGGAGTATTTAATCAAGTTGGGAAATTCTCCTCTTATAAGATTTACAAATCTGACTTCGGTCTCGAGGCTATGTACAGAAGCGTGTGAAGAAAGACGCTGTTACGCTAGCTAGGTTTAGATGTATAAATCTTCGTTTACACACCGAGACTGGTTCGAGATAAAACATCGATAAATCGAAGAGATATTGCTTCGTGCGACGTCGCAGCTATTGGAGATGGGTATCATCATTTTATTTTGATTCACTTAAGGAGTCGCCCAAATGCAAACATCGTACTTCCTTTGGTTGATAGATTTTCTAGTTGGAATAGCACCCGATCCTTACAATGTTGTGCGCTACCAGTAAACCTGTTTAAAATGTTAGACCCCGGCAACGCTATCAAGATCTGATCTATATAGATCGAGATCCTGATCTCCGTCATTCGTAAACCTTGCATTTATATTTGGTTCTAATCAGGTGCAGTTGGAAATTTCATGGTGGACCCCCCCCCCCCCCCCAATGGAGACAATCTAGCCACGTCCATGCAACACGCACACAAGGCTGTGTCGTTCTGTGTGTATTAAGCACCCGAAGAGTTAGACAATGTAACTTGCAGTACACAAAATCTAGGTCGATATTACTTCATTCAGTTGAACATGTCAGTGAATTGGGTAGGGTATACATCATAATACATGTAGTAGAGACCATTTGGGTTTGATTTGACGTCGTCTCCATGTAAGATGTTCACATATTAGGTGTTTATTGTCCAGTTTAACCCTTTATATACTAAATACTCATTGACGAGTAGTTATCCCTCAGAACGTGTTCAGATAATAAGTCCAACACACGACCATTGTTGAACTTTTTATCTGAACATTTCCCACCAACAAATATAACTCCTTCTGTACTGTACTTGTATTATCTGTCGTCTGCTTATTTTTCCTGAAAACCCCTCCAGGTGAGTAATAGACTATTCCAATGTGTGCTTTTATAACTGAGTAGGATAATACATTTATTATAGAAAGGTTTAACGACTTAGCGGATTTATTTTGAACATCTCGAAGCCCTTTGCTCTATTTCGCAACAATAAAACCAAATATGTGTGCAATAAAAGCGTTTACATTCTATTGCGTGTCACCACATATAATTGTACTAAAATTTACAGTATACGTGACATGTTTGTATTGTCCCACACATCAGTGTCGCTTTAACAGTGGCACCTTTTGTGATGGTCTGTGGAAGCCTAGACATAAGAAATCTCTCATTAAGATAACAGAACACATAACTAGTGAACTCAATATAAAGAGCGTTTATTTTCAACTCGCATGGAACCTAATATAGCTATTAGTGCTTTATATATCATGCATAAGTATATATATCTTACTTGCACGAAGTTAGCTTAACTTTTACTGTTATGGATGGCACAACACCAACACCAATAGACATCTGGAAAATGTATAACTTATCTATAAATGCGTGTACCTTTAATTCAGGTACGATATATATGGTAAACTCGGTACCCAATGTACCGAAGGACGTGGGTCTTTATGGATTATTTTATTTCAACTTTCTGACTGATTCTTAAACTGCCTATACAGCAGTGTGCTCTGCCTACCATTAGATTATACCAGCTTCCGGTGGGCAAGACATGGCACCTCTTGCCGTGGTCTCAAGTGTCATTGGACATCCCCATTTACTCATATATGTGGGTCATACACAACCACAACGTATAGGCCAACGCTGATGCTACAGATTCTATAATATAAAAAGAAAGATTATGGAAGCGCCGAAAACCTACCAATTGATATGTTAGTTTGTGCTTTCCAATTTGCCAAAGTGAGTAGAATAAAGGTTCACTAATCCATGTGCAGCATATCTGTTACCATACTTTGAACCATCGGGTCGTAGTCAGCATGAGTGGATAACAAAATAAAATCCAAAGACATTCTCGTAAGTAATTGGGTATAGATCCTCAACAGCGGATATCCCTCACTGGATAAATATATTGTTACGTTTTTGGTGCAAAGCCATCATATGCCAATTGAGGCTGAGCACCATTTATTGAAGTTTTGGTGTCTTTAAATGGATTTGGTTCGTTTGAACCTGCACCGTGCATAACTATTTATGAAGAAGATTATATCACAGCATGTCTGCACGAAATATCTGGGGCTGAATTCGTCGATGTAAAGCTAAAATGTTTTGTTTCTCATAATATAATGTGAATTTGAAGTCGTTTCGGTTTCCGATATCGTTTCGATGTCGTCGGCTATCTTCTTTCAAAATGTCAGACTCCAATTTATGTTTACGTAATAAGGAAGGATGGATTTCACTTTTAGACACATGGAAGTTTTTCATCTGAACTAGTCGATATATCGCAAAAGATGTGTTTCGTTTTTATGGTTCGTCATCAATTCGTTCCGTATCCTGGTCCAACTGAAAAGGGACTATACGGCTTCGATGCCTTCAAGTCTTTTCGAAGAATATAAAGTACAACAGAATTTCACGTACAAAATTCATCGACCATTTTGTATCTTCGGAGAGCGACACTGGTATTACACAATGTACTATAATACATCGGCCTGCTGTAGTGTGTGTAATTTGAGACTGATGCCGTGACGACCTAGACTATAAAAACAAAATTCACTATTCATCATCAAGTTTTAAAAACAGTAATGTCACTTTCAAATTTTCAATGGAAAGTCACTATACGAACAAATCCAAAAATGCATATAAGAAGGAAACAAAGAACAAATAAAAAATGTCCTTCCAGGGGTTAGCACGATTGGAGTTGAACAAGGCTTGTAATCAGCCCATACATTATTGAACATATTCATAGATAACAACAGATTTTCACATGATGTATTCGTATGCGATCCAATATATTCATCAATAATCGTCCGCTCAGTCGTTCTTTATTTGCCGACGATTTAGTGTTGCTTCAGAATCCGAACAAGGTTATTGCCTTGAACTGTTAGAGAAATATAACCGATACAATGGTCTCGTGGTCAATGCAAGTAAATAAACAATGTGTCATGTTAGGTCAAAGAGGACTAAAACACGAGACTAGGGGTATCAGTGTCAGGAACCTACGTCACTAATGTAATCTCACAAACCGTCGCTTCACGCGTTCAGGGTCAGGAACCTACGTCACTAATATAATCTCACAAACCGTCGCTTCACGCGTTCAGGGTCAGGAACCTACGTCACTAATATAATCTCACAAACCGTCGCTTCACACGTTCAGGGTCAGGAACCTACCTCACAAATGTAATCTCACAAACCGTCGCTTCACACGTTCAGGGTCAGCTAGGAACCTACGTCACTAATGTAATCTCACAAACCGTCGCTACACACGTTCAGGGTCAGGAACCTACGTCACTAATGTAATCTCACAAACCGCCGTCGCTTCACACGTTCAGGGTCAGGAACCTACGTCATTAATGTAATCTCACAAACCGTCGCTTCACACGTTCAGGGTCAGGAACCTATCTCACAAATGTAATCTCTGAACCGTCGCTTCACACGTTCAGGGTCAGGAACCTACGTTACTAATATAATCTCTAAACCGTCGCGTCACACGTTCAGGGTCAGGAACCTACGTCACTAATGTAATCTCTAAACCGTCGCTTCAGACGTTCAGGGTCGGAACCTAAGTCACTAATGTAATATCTAAACCGTCGCTTCAGAATTTCTGATAGATGCTTCGTGGAACTTATGCAGTGGGGGAGCTAGATATGCAGTGGGGGAGCTAGATATGCAGTGGGGGGGGCTAGATATGCAGTGGGGGAGCTAGATATGCAGTGGGGGGAGGGGGAGCTAGATATTTTTTGGCAGGAGTTATTGTACTTACGGGTGAAAGGGATTATGTTCATTTTACGAACATCTATAACATAGTTGAGGTGTGTTTGATGTTCAAAATCAAGGCACAATCAATGCCTATTTTCCTTGTAAATCTGAATTATAAATACGAGAAATTAACGATTACTGATTTTGTGTGCATTGTGAGTTTCCACAGCTCATGGACTAGTTTATCCTATCAGACGAACGCCTATAAAAGTGTTAAACAAATTTAAAATTAAAACTTCTTTGGATTAGAGGCTTGTTGGCGTAGTTTCATGGCCCCGGATCTAAGGTAACACTCCACAGCTTCGAATGATCAGTAGGGGTACATTTCTTAGAATATAGTACCAGTGTTTTCTGGCACCGTGGATGTGGCATATTTATTGAGATAATTTGAATTTGTGGATTTTTAGAAGATGTCTTTGAGTTTTGAAAAATAGTGTTTCATGTGACTACCAGTATCTAGTTGTAGAAACTTCTGCGAAACAGTCGCTCCAGTTACCGGCGTGACTTTTTAGCACCTAAAATTTGTCATTTGCATGAAAACAAGTCTTTTGGAAATCCCAGTGGTGAGAAGTTTGCCCTTTTTTATATTAATGTGAGGAAACAGTGTTCTTCCAGACAACATAGGTTGTTATGCTCGAACTAATCTTGTTTAGGTGTCCCATGGGCCCGAACATCGCTTATTTTGGTCATTTCTGTATCAAAATTTCATTACTGGTTCATTACCAGAGTTTTCACTGTCTTCATCTGAGATGCATATCAGAGTATGTTTTTATTGTTATTGTTAAGTACGGCGTCCGTGAGAACTTTGTAACACTCACTACGTATTATGCGATAGGAAGAATTCCGAAGTTCAGATCCAACAAATTTCTTCAATATCACACCATGAACCATCCGTGCTTATTACTGGATATCGGTCACGAAGAATGTGCGTGTCATGGTCTGAATTCATATACACAAGTTCACAAATCTTCATATGGGTATCAACGGGAAGTTTTCCAGAGGGTGATTTTGATATCTCACTGGCAGGATGATTCAAAGCATAGTCTTTAATGGACAACTGTTCACATGTATACTGGTCACGTTGTGTCCACTTTTCATTGGCCGAAAGTCCAAGTGTTCGAATGCCCGAATTCAATTGAGAAATGACAACTGTTAGATTAACAGGAGCGAGGGATTGTCAGAACGGTTATACTAACGGGCACGTTCATTTTCTACTTCTTGTACATGACTTTTCGGCAACGGGATTTTTTTACAGTTTCGTTTTACCATCCAAGCTCGATAGCTACGATTTGACTGTTTTTTAAAACTATTATTGCATATAGCTTTAAAGCCATCTACGCACAACAGCTAAACGACTTCCAGATGGTTTTAGTTTCAGACAAAACTGTAACAAAGCATTACGCAAAGTTTAACCACATTCATTATCAATGACAACTGTATCTGTATACGAAGTAACGCATTCTCGATTTACGGAAATGAATTGTTTATTTATCCCGAAGACATCAGCTGCGAACAAGGAGCCTGATATCAGGGGAGGTCATCAGAACTCTGTTTCTGCATAGTTATTGGCACAGAGAGGAGAGACCAACACACGTGGCAATAGGAAGAAACTGCTTCGATTCAGAATTAACTTCTCCAGAGAATGTCCACCACAATAGGCGAGCTTAAAGGGGCACTGTACACAAAATCCGGCCATTTATGGGACCATCTCATTTTATACTCAACAGAATATATGCAACAAATGAATGAATTTGAGCCATGGATTAGAGCAAAATAAACTAATGTGGTATAGGAACGATGCAAACAACATGGTAATTATAAAGAAAGTGAATTTATGGCTCCAGTCATAAATTCATTTACATTATAATTACCATGTTTTACATCGTTCATAAAGTAAATGAGTGTATTTTGCACTCATCCATGGCTCAAAATCATTCATTTGTTGCATATATTATGTTGAGTACAAATGTAGATGGTCCCATAAATGGCCGAATTTAGTGTACAGTGCTCCTTTAACTACCACATCCTCCAGAGTACATCATCGAGTACACGTGAAATGAGCTCTTCGGGAGCTGATTTCGATCTTGACATCCCCATGGCCGATAGCATGTTGACTCGCACTCCGCGATATGATGCCACTACATCACAGTACTTTCTGGACTCTCGAAATAGTGGTATGTGGTAAAACTAGCTTGTAAGATCTGATACAGCAACATATTTCATTGACCAATAGTGGCCCTAGTTTGGAGTCGACATTAGGCACTATCGAAGGTGGATGTTTTACTATAACGCCCAACATCAGCGAACGCGTCACCAGTTTGAAGTTACCATTCGGATTTTACCTAGAAAGATGGGTTAAGGTATTCAGCAACGACACCTGCATCTTCTGGGCGTTGAACAACACAACACAACGCTGTTCCGGTTCATCAAACATGTGTTGTTTCGTTATTGTTGTGGCACCTTTCCTTTGGAGTGGCTGGACACGGCCCATGTTGACGACTGCATGACATTTACCACAGGTGCCATTATAACTAGGATAAGCAGGATCAAACACATGCATGATCATAGTCAGAAAGTACATCTAGCAACTTCGGTTTGATTTCTGGCGAAAGGATATGGTCAGGGTACAGTTGAACGGCATCATAGCAACCACCAGGTGGTTGTTTATACCTTAGGCGCAGGTGAATGACGTCATATATTTTTCTATATCCATCAGTGATTTTTCAAAGATCGCGGGTATGGATTTTGGAGAAATTGTCACGTGACTTCCGGTTAGCAACCGTGTAGAGATTGCAAAAAAACAAAACGCGGAATTGGGAATGAAGCATTGCGATAAAAATGAAAGTAACTGCTTCACAACTTACGAAGAATTCACATGTGATTTAGGTCTATTTAATTTCATTTAGACCAATTTCGTTGGTTAGCTTAATGAAAACGAAAAATGAAGAAGTTATGACGAGAATCCAGACAAGATTTTACAATCCACGACACGTCGATCTTGTCAAGTTGGCATGTCGTCTCCGTCGTGACCACTGCACGATGTTACATAAATTATTCTTAGAGCTATGTCGCCGAAAAAAAGACAATGTGTGGTTGCTCCACTACGTGTCACGTACGATTCATATTAGTGTTTATGAATTCCTTTGCTGGTACAAATGTCATTGGATGTACCGGTAGACACAGAAGGGCCATCAGTTGAAGTTGTCATTACATTTAAGACCATATATGTAAACGTTTGTGAAAAGCCTTTGCTTCCTGTGTGTTGTTTACGATATAATAGTTCCACCAACACTGCAGATGAGAACTGGTGGAGGCCAGGTATCATCAGGTTCGGATAACTTCTGCAAATCAGGACAAGGTTCCACTGCGATTGTGGAGTCGGCATCACTTTCATCAGGCAAAAGTTATTGTAATTCAACAAGCTCTCTGGGACAGACTGTTGTTGTTTGATGACCAAGGACCGCATAGGCTTAAGCACGTAGAACACGACGAGGATCCGACATACGAGGTGGTGATCCATTGACAAACACAGTCCCATCTCCAAGAATAACTTGATTTATGGCTGGTCTAATCGTTGTGCCATTAATATTCATAAACGGAACACCTGCTGGAATGTCCACATCCAAATGGTCCACAACCAGTGCTTCAAGACTGAAGGTATGATTATCACGAGTCAATTGTTGACGAGTTTCGCCAGTATAGTCAATGGGCTGCTGTCGTCCGCCTGCATTGCTGACTGATATGATTTCAACACTTCAAGACCTAACTGTTGTGTAGCTGAAGATTTAAGCATATGTGACCCGCCATATCAAATCCAGTCGGAAGTCGGGATTTTGTTTTACCCTGTGCCAATGCATTCTCTTATATATGCGAGTCGACCATAGGTCGCCTCGCATATATAAGAGAATGCATTGGCCTAACAATTTTTTATCATGTTTTTTTAAGGACGACCAGCTGGGCCCAGCCCAGCCGCGCATGTGCTGCGCAGCAACACTTGCGCTGGTCGTCCTTATACTAAGTTCGCTTTCGAACATGGGCGCCGCCATCTTGAATTAGGGGCGCCGCCATCTTGAATTTGAGGGGCCGCCATCTTGAAACGTCATTGCAATTAAGTTAAGACTACAAAATGTTACTTTTCACATAGCTAACATAACAGTATTCACCGTGTGAAGACATTACATGGTTTATACTTTAAACAATAATCATTACTTAAATCATAAATGTTGCCGATCTGACTCGGGTTGCTATGCCATTCGGAAAATGACGGAAATTACGTAAAGCCACATCGCGAATAGAACATGACTCATCTCGGAAATGTCTAAAATGTTTGTCATATCAGTAAATAAACTTTTCTTTAGTTTATTAAATTAGTAAAAGCACGTTCACGTAAACTGTTAGGTTATGTCATATGTTGTATCCATAGCGACGTCATATTGGCACGCGCATTTCCCCGCGAAAGTTATTGACGTTTTTGACAGCGACATGGCACACAAAGCAGGCACGTTGTTGTTCAATGTTGGCACGGTTGGCATTAGGTCTGATTGGGTTGACGTTGTTTCATAGTGCATGGCTCCGCGCAATTGTAATCAAACTGATCAAATCCAAACCTATAAAATCACTATAGGATTTGTACAGGTACAAACAAAAACATGTTCTTGAAATTGAATGTTCTTCCTTACTTATATTCTAATGATTTGGGTTGTGATTTGAAACAAACAAACAACCCAAATTTTGAGGGGGGAACCCAAGTACTCACTCATAAGAACCCCAATTTCCAACCAAGGCCAAGGGTTGTGGAGGCGAGTACAACTAATATTTCATCCAAATTGAGAATGCACGAAAGGCTGAAATGTGTGAGTGCAATATGATAATTCTGAGGTAGACCCAATCCCCCTACCACAAGCAACCAACTTCATGTACGTAATTGGTTATAAGAAATATTTATAGTTAATTAAATCTTGACGTTCATATAGGCAACACATAGTAGTCTGAGTAGTGCAGGTCGTGACTGCACGTCGTCCTTTTTTACATGGATTTCAATGCCATAATTTATTGTTTAAATAAATGTTTCTTACAATTTTTAGGACATAAAATAAAAAACAGCCATTACCCTACAGGGAGCCCCACACATATATAGAAGCATATAGAAGAGTGTCGTCTGCTCATGTTTGTCTGGGGCTCTGTATGGGTGAAATTATAAAATTGTTAAAGAATACAAGAAAAAATTATTAAAATTGTAAAAAATTGTTAGGCCAATGCATTCTCTTATATATGCGAGGCGACCTATGGTCGACTCGCATATATAAGAGAATGCATTGTCAGAATAGTTGCAATACTGTTGATAGTTCCACAACTTATGTCCAAGCAATTGTTCTGTATTTGTATAGAAATCTCTTCTTCGTCAATACCATCATCGGTTATCATGGCGGGCCGAGCTCTGGTCATGAACTTGTGTCAGGTGTAGGTATGCAAATTTTGCATCTTTTATCCATTAAAATTATCTATCTATCTATCTATCTGGGGACAGTACACGTGAAATGAAAACAATTTGGTCGTACGGCTTGTTGGCATATCGGGCAGCATATCTGTCTATTACCTGATGCTGCTTCAGAAAGGACTTATGTAGATGCTTACCGGTCGTATTGTCTGGTAAATGCACTCATAACTCTTGTTTCTTCTGTAGAGATGGGCTCCTCCATGAGAGAGTGCAAGTCCATCTATATTTCAGGTTTATTGTAGCATGCGAGCAGGGGGCTTAGTTCTGTATTTACCATAATGTTGTTCTATTAGCTTAGGTAAGTCTTTTATAACAGTTGCAACATATATCAGAACAACGAGGATCTCAAATGTCGGCGAAAGCTCTTCATCTTCCCCGGGTTGTGCGCTATGATGTGATATGCTACTATTCAGTTTCATGCGACTGTCGTCGATGAAAGCCGATAATCGTTGGAACAGGTCTTCTGGGCGTCCATCAGGGAGCCGTTTGATGTTAGCGAAGTCATTGAAGTGACAGCATGTTGACTGAAAGCCAAAATGTTGATGGATGGCCTGCCATAGGCTTTAAAACGAAGTAGATTTTTTTCACAATAGAGTTTCCTGAACTTATTGGACAGAAGTTGGCAATTTGACCCAGCAGCAACTAAAATAACGTGACCTTTTTTGCAGCTGTTCGACTAATAGCAGCCGCTACAGTATCTATATCATAAGTAAACACGCATGATAGATCAATCCGTGTCTTCGTGTCCCATGTTACACCATCAACCAAAAAGGGGGCAGAATTTTCGTCCAATGATAAGGTTATGTTGAATTTCCAGCTTTTGAAAGATGTCACATTTTCCTCTTTCGTTTCCATTATTTTGGTTCACGATATGCATTTGTCCTGGATCGATTACACGACAGCTTTTAGCCTGGAACCATTTCGATATTTAGTACGATTAACTCTATATAATTTAAATAACACCCCGTGTTGCCGGCATGTTCATCGCGTTAGTCCGTTGAAAGCTACCGGCACGCGCCACGACAAGGTTGTTGGTAGTAAATTAAGTAACCAGTTGGTTTAATCGAAGATCATTTATGACATCGACAATATATAGATGACAAGAAAAACCGGAAGTAACAAAGCACGTGGATATACAGCTAGTGTTCGATTGGACAGAACAGAACACAATACATCTATACCGGAAGTAAATACGCCGAAAAAGTTAAACTAATGTCGAGCAATGTTCCGGCGCCGGCAAATATACATTGTGTATATGTTGCGGGTTCACATTTTAATTATTTTTCAATGAATTGCCCCCCCCCCTGATTTCTGCACCCATCACTACGGAAACTGTGGGGTCGCATCTAAGAGCATGAAACATCGGGGAATATGGATGGCTTTTGAACGAACAGCTTAGGCCAATCGTGACGCTGTTCCAGTACGTTGTGTTTGAGGTCACATGACATCCGATCCGTTGTTGTGCTTTTGAACTCCACTTAAAGAGACCAAATCCACTCGCAGTGGGTAAATGTGCAAAAACAAAATATATATACAAAAAGTGTAAATACATCACCACTAAGAAGAACACGGAGAAATAGATAAACTGTGTTAATATATAATAACGAAATGGATCGTGTTGAAACCATTGCTATGCAACAAAACTATTACAGTGACTTGTCACCAACACACATTGCTAGTCGTTTCGTACGCTAATAGTTTAGTCCGAGTATGATTTTCAAAATATTTGTCAATGCTTCGACATTTTCCCATGTTGCCGTCAATATTGTATTAAACTATTGTATCTTATTGAACTAATTGGACTTTTATCGTTAATTCCGTTGTTTACGTAATAATGGGTTTGACATGCAAAATCGCGATTTTGCAGATGGAGAGTTATTATCATAAAAATAAGAACAAAGTCAATATATTTCTTCATGTACTTGTTGGTGATAGTTGTTATACAGACTTCTGAGTTATTTTGCATGAACCCAGTTAAAAGGCATTGCGTATCTTTAGAGATACTGTGAATTTGGTATTCACTAAAATATACACCAACATTTAGATAGAAGCAAATATTTTTTGAGTTTTGAGACAGTGCAAATTTTGTTTTTGTTTTGTTGGGATTGGGTGGGATTCGATTCCCGGCCCATGACGGCGAGCGCTCCTTGCACTCAAAGTCCAACGTCAATACCACACGACCACCGAAGCCAGGCGCGCTCCCCGTCGTGTGCCGGAGTTCGAATCCCACCCAAACCGAAACAAATAATATGCGCCTTGTGTGTTGTATAGTGTTCAAAGAGCAATGCTCAGCATGTTTCAGAGACGAATATATAACATGCTACTGTGCCATATCTGCTACATTTAGATAGAAGTCTCGTGGATGTGGGCAAAAATCTTTTTTTTCTTCTGGCAAAATCGGAGGTACATGGACATCCAGATTTGATTCCAGCATGCACCCCTGATGTTGCCGCGGAGCTGACTCATATTATACACGATGCCGTCTAAACCAGGTTAATTACCTCAACGCATAGTGTTACAACAATGCGACTGACCGAATGCAGCGAGATGTGAAGGGAACATATTGGAAATACACCAATCAATCGCTGATTCTTATACACACTATACAATACCGCGTGTTAAGAATTATTAAACAATGTTGGGGTTGTCTTCTTCCAACACAGTGTACAATGATTTAACAAAACCACGGGGGATTTGATGATGGGGGGGTGGGTGTATTTTTTGTGTGCATGATTGTATGCCGGTGTGGGTGGGTTGTTTTATCGAAACTGCAAAAACACATTTTAATTGTTCTACTAGAGACAGACTTTAAACTTAAAAATCCCATATATAGGGTATGTATTATGTAACAATTCTAAACATATCTTAAAGGGGTACTATACACACAATCATGCCATTTATGGGATCATCTCTTGTTATACTCAACAGAAAATATGCAATAAATGAATGAATTTAAGCCATGTTAATTATAATGACAATGAATTAATGACTGAAGTCATAAATTCATTTTCATTATAATTACCATGCTGTTTGCATCCTTCATAGATCACATGAGTATATTTTGCATTAATCCCTGGCTCAAATTCATCGCCTATACATGGAATCTAATGGTGTGGGCTTATAAAGGTGGCGACATAGGGGCCAGTGACTGGGGACAGGATATATAAAAGAATGTATTCGGCACTTTCGGGTTTTCGCAAAATTTCAGTAAGCTCCAGTCATGGAAGCTAGGGTTAAGCAATATTTTACTTTGAACTAAACAGAACATAAACAACAACATAAACATGAAAGCATAAATACGTTCAAAAATAGGATTTGGCAACAAGTCATTAAAGGCACGGGCGGCGTTCGTTGCAGAAATATTCATATTTGTTCAAATCGCCATCAACAGAAGGAATATTAAAATATATATAGTTTTGTTCATATGCCAAACATAATCAGCGCGTAAATAGTATATTGTCGTCAAGACGTACGATGGTGTACGTAAACAAGAGCCTGCTCGTGTAGCAGAAGTTTTAATGCTTCTGTTTACATAACACAGCGCAATTCTATTGGTTAATCACACACAAATGATATAAACGCTCTTTATTATTTCCATATCAGGAAAACAGTATCAAATAACGCTCTTTAGTTTACCATATCCGGATCTAAACAAAAGCCAGGTTCTGTAACGTTTTTTGCTTTTGTTTACATAACAAAGAAACACACTTTACAATAACATACTGTTTATGCCATATTTCTGATTGATATAAGAACAAGGTATGTCGATATTTTACTATTCTTTCTGTTTATGGCGGTTTTTGACGGATGTGAATATTTTAACAGCATATCCACCGCCAAAGCCACCCGTATCTTTAAGACTGTTGTACAGTCCTTTTCTCTGAACCCAGCTATACCCCCGATCAGTTCTGATTAAAATCGTACTCAGACGCTTCAGGCACTGAGTCTGACGAAATGCGCTATTTGTGGCATTACGGTCGCTATAAATAACTTCCACAGACAACACCTGTAGTATGACGTCACCGCCAACATTTTACTTTAAAATAGCTTTGATTGGCATAATGTACTTTCGGTTTCGTTTCCGCGAACGACATTCGTTTTCCTAAAAGAAAGACATTGCTTCTTATTCTATTTCAACCCCATTGAGCCAAATCCAAAAGTTAAACTAACTCAGATGGATTGGTACTAAAATGTAATGTTGGTCAATTCTGGACTCGTTATATACGCATTTCAACTAGTGTTTATTTGGATGTCGTAAACTCTGAATTTGTAAACACTGGGTCAAATTAGCCATGCGGTGGAAAAGTTCATACGCCATTTTTAGCTATCAGGTGGGGTTTACCGGAAATGCGCTGGCTTAGGGATTCCATGTGACTATCGCCTGATTGGTTACATCGCTTTAATGATGATATTGCGATTGGTTGACAATTTCGCAATTCCTTGCTTGTACTAATGGAACCCCTACCCAATTTCGTCAGACTCAGTACCTGAGGGTCTGAGTATACTTTTAATCAGAACTGACTCCCGATAAGAAACTGAAAAACTTGCCGGAATAAATTAACAGTTTAATCTCGCATTGTGCATGTAACACAAATCTTCTCTCACCGGGAATCGAACCAGCTTAGTCATCATTGGCTCAGCAGTAGTGCCCTATACTGACTGGCGACCCGTCAAGTGTCGCCGTTAATTATAAAGCATGTCAATGCACGGTATTTGACAATGACACAGTTGTCAGGCTCCTCGGCGTGTACATGCCTTGTGATTAGGAATTTCCGTCGGGTAAATGATCGAGCAATTAAAGCATTTGGAAAGTGGATAAACATGTTCCATCGGTTGCTCAATCACATGCATGCGACAATGGCGGATAACGAAGAGTATTCCTCTATATCGAGTATACGTATAATTATGTGTATATATAAGCAATTGTTTTTATCCAGAAAATTATCCAACACCGCTAATGTCTCTAATTCAGCTGTTCAGCGGATATTTTGAACATCCACATTATGTATACGTGATGTGTATCTATAGGAACAGTATATGTCAATAAAAACTGGAAATCATGAGCTAAATCTTGATATACTTTGACAAAAAACTTGCCAAATTCATATCAAATCCGCAACTGTTTCCAATTTTATTCACTGAGAAGTGAGCCAAACGCTTTTTTTTACCATATTAGGAATAGACTAACAGGAATTTTCTTATTGATCCATGCTTAAGAAAAACCGAGATCCGATTGTTTCTAAAGTGTATAAACTGAATACGCGGTTCTGTGGTATATATTCACAGAACAGCAGCAGTGTACTTATGTGTTTGTTGATGTATATGGCAAGGGGCGAGTGTTAGCGCGGAAGGATAGAACGAGAGACGTAGACTCGAGTTCTATCCTTCCGCGATGGCACACGTGCCGTTTCAGCAAACACATTAACACACGTGTCGTTCTGTGATTATAACACATCACCCGTCATAGTATCCGTGCACTAACACGTTCGATTATATTTATGGTTTACCAAGAGGGCGCGAAAACACTCAAACGTTACTTGGCTGATCCGCTATCAACAGTTCCTCCGCTATAATCGGTCCGGTTACCGGGGTGGACCTCCAGAAATCGATAACATCAAAATACTGAGCTTATTTAGAGGTTTTAAAGGCCCACTTAATTTCCGAACTCCCAGATAATTTTATATCAAACATATGCCATAGTATATACCATTTGAAAGAGGAAGCCCCAAAACATTGTATTATCAACTAATTCGGTGTAATAAACATGCTGTTTTTGTTGAGATACCAACTTGGTGTTCAGTGCTCAAGTTTCATTATTTTCAATGGAAGGGGAATAATGCTATATCTTATGATATAGAGTTATCCCCCTTCCAGTGGAACACCGAAATTGTTCTTCTGATGTCGTTAGCTTTGGTAAATTAGCATTTTACAAACACGTTGCCGTTCATAATCTGGCACCATAGATTTTTCTATGAGAACCTGCCTGCAAAATATGCCGTGCAAACTTGGCAGTGTGTGGACGTACCCATAGACGCTGATACATTCCAAAATACCAACAGAGGTCAGCAAACAATTACCGTATACATGCCGTAATATTGGACATTATTTCTGTGGCATTTCTACAAATTATTCATACCATTGGTCAATTTTCTTTACTAATTCGCCACCAGAAAAGTCTCTGCTTGTTAATTAATAATATCCTTTGCTTGTTAATTAATAATAACCTCTGGTCTTTCTGCATCACACATCATCCTGTCATAACATGCTATTGGTAAGTATGTCGTGGCCGGTAATTTGATTATTCCTTTGATTCAGCTCATCAGATGAATATTCATTTGATCGTTCGTTAGCTCCGAGGGGTCTCTATCAACCGATGCAACCAGAAGGATTCGCGCTGCCACTTGCCAAATTTGCCAATGGCAAACATAATTCACAATTGACAACAAATATTTTCATTTGGCAAAAGTTTTGGCAAGTAACTTTTTAATTCCTCAAGAAAGTTGAAAAATATTGGTCAATCATTACCATTCATTTCAGGAAACTCTTACAACATAATTATATTAGTGGTGTTTTATAAGGTTTAGGAAAAGATAACACCTCTATTAAGATGCAGTTGATCTCATAGCATTGGTACTGATGGTTGGAGGGATTACTAGTATTGTGTGTGGTGGTGGTGTTTCATAGCTAATCCTCCTGTGATGTGCCCTTCTGGTGAAGCAACCCTTCTACCATTGTATTGTTCGGTGAATGGCTTATTGTTGTATGACAAACCACAATAGAGATGCGAGTATAATTAATTATTAACTAACTGCTTTTCTATCGATATCAAAAGTCGTTCACGTCGAAACATAAGACTAAAGGTTGCAGAAAATGATACTATCAGGGATAGCATTTGGTAAATGCTAAAATAATTTGGCAAAAAATATTTTCATTTGGCAAATTATTTGGCAAATATAGATGTTGGTCCAGCGCGGACCCTGGCAACCAGTTCGTTCATTTAGGCAATACATGTACTCTGATATTCGGGAATTCGAACACAAGAAAAATTATGTGAGGTCACAAACTGTTTTCATGCTCAAATCTCTGAATTTCCAACGAAACAGGGTACACCAGTCTATCTCCATTGTAATTCAATCCACCACAATTTTAAACCAGCTACACGAAGGGCACCTTTTACCGGCATGCCATTTTATGAAGTGAGATGTTCTTTTTACCGGCATGACATTTTATGAAGTGAGATGTCCTTTTTACCGGCATGACATTTTATGAAGTGAGATGTCCTTTTTACCGGCATGACATTTTATGAAGTGAAATGTCCTTTTTACCGGAATGACATTTTATGAAGTGAGATGTCCTTTTTACCGGCATGACATTTTATGAAGTGAGATGTCCTTTTTACCGGCATGACATTTTATGAAGTGAAATGTCCTTTTTACCGGAATGACATTTTATGAAGTGAGATGTCCTTTTTACCGGCATGATATTTTATGAAGTGAGATGTCCTTTTTACCGGCATCCTTTTTCGGGTGATCAAATCTCTGGTGTTTACTACCTGTATATTTTTACTTTGCGCTTCTATACAGCCATCCAATTGCATATCCATTTGTTTTGTCTGTATTGTATTGCCCTTTCGAAAGCATGCTTGGCATGTTCAATAAAATATGCCACAACGAGACAAGGCGTATAGAGACAATAAAAATCATTGGTTTCTGAATAGATTTTTGAGTGCATTCTCCTCGAGACCTTGTGGTGTATGAACATATGTATGTAATTTGCATACGGTGTCGGGTATTGATTGCTACTATGGGACCTATCTATCCAGCATGTGAAAAGTTCCACTTATATAATTCACACTGTCGGTTCTAATTGCATAGTTTTCATTCGTACTGTTTCCAATTAGAAGGAGTGTTTTTATCATCGTGCTGCTAATCAATAAAACATGCGTTTTATTCAAATATATCACGTCCTTGTTCTGAGTGTCCTTCAATGGGTTTGTTCGTACAATACTAGAAGTGTGATAGAATTTACAATGATATACTTCATGGTGGAGTGAAGCATGAATATATTTCACTTATATTTCACTCAATCCGATTTAATGCTCCTAAAGTACTATTTAATGTGTATACTAGTCCCAGACTCAAGTGACAATATGCCCATATTTTGTTGAACAAGATGTTGATAAATAACAAGTTTTGCGAAATTTGATAGCATAGTTGACAGTGGTTAGCATTATTTTGTTGCAATTAATCGATTCTGATAACTAAAGCGTATTTTGAAGAAATGTTGTTGTTGTTGTTGTTGTATCTTGATGATATGGGGACCCTCTGATCGGATTGAGTCCTTTAAATTCGTTATAAAGTTCCCGTTTCTCCTAAAATTTCAGAACTTTTCTATAATTTCGGGGATATCTAAAGAGCATTTGCTGCCAAGTGTTGCCCTTAGTATGTAGGACAGGAACGACAATGTCCCTCTCTGTCACTGTGTCCGACATACCCAGCTTTACTGCGTTAGTTCGGTATAACATATTTGGGCATTCGGCTCATTCAGCTTGACCGGTGAGTTGTATAACGGTACAAATTAAGTGAATCCTGGAAAGGCATGATCACCCTTTGCCCCCCCCCCCCCCATCTGACCTCCGCTCCGCGTCTGGCAGATCTCAGCAATGGGCAATCATATTGACCGGTGAGTTATATAATGGGACAAACAATAAAGGCTGAATTTGTCATTCTCACCATGACCAATTGCCTCAGATAAAGATACCAAGGTTGCCAAAATTGTGATAAAGTTAGCCATTTTGGGGAGAGTTTTAATAATTTGCCCAGTTTAATCAAATTTCATGAATAGAACCACATATTAACGTTTATTAAAAAATTCCAGCCTCCATTACTAATATAGTACCATTTCCAATTAGACAGAGTGTGTTATAACGGCCGTGCTAATAAATAAAATGCGAGTTTTATTCAAATATCGTGTTCTTGTGGTGATTACTCTACATGCCATTCAATATAGATGTTATAAATTCGTATGTATAATGCTGGAAGTAAAATAGAATTTCTGTCACCTGTCTTCTGGCCGGGTTTGCCGCTCATTTCGTGTACAATAATAATACTATTCTGACTTAACATGCTCACTGTGTTCTATATTATCCAATATATAGTGTTGTCTGTTTGAACAAAGTCAACACTCTATTTGATGTTGAGCACATCTATATGTTATAGTTTTGAATAAAAATATGCCACTACTCAATTTTTAGTGAAACTATATATACGGGAATTGGGTGTTCGATGTTTTGAACATGCATGTGGTATTTTACAATGTATATGTGAGCAGTTTGAACCCGCGTGCACTGTGTGTGATACCTTATAGCAGTGCTGTCAACATTGGCTACACACGTGTGTATAGTGTTATACATGGTTCGATGTGCTTCGCACACAATGGTTTGTAACGACCAGAATATAGAACCATACCAGGTATATAATATAATTACAATAATAAAACTGTATCCCTTTCTATACTAAAGTATCATTGGTGAGTAGTTATCATGTAGGAACTTTTGGTTATATAGGTCGTTTGTTGATTTTATTATCTAAACATGTCCCTCAATAAATATGGCTCCTTCTGCACTTGTATTTATCTGTTGTCTGCTTATATTAACTCGAGAACCCTCTAAAATCAATAATAGACCATACCGATTTACACTTTTTTGACTGACTTTGAGAATCCATATGGTATAGACAGGGTTATAGCCAATTGGACCCAGTTGATGATAGGGTGGACATCTTCCCCCTTCCGCCGCCTGTCCATACTTCTCTGAGCACCATGGTGCACCCAGTCAGTCCTATGACAAATTGGGCATTCGACACATTCTGATTGAGCGACGAGTTATATAATAGGGCATACTAAGACCCATGCTTCCCTGGCTCGTTAAATGTCCGATCTGGGAGCAGTTGTGCCACCCACCAATACCACAATTTGTTTGCCTTTGTCGCTTCAGATTTCCCCGCGTGTCTGCAGGGACGATTGTCACGCGTTACCAATGATTATATTATGGATCGGTCGGCTCTCGGCTAATTGTGCGAATCCTCGTGGGAAGATGGCCAGACGATCTGGACAAACCCGTTAGCGGCACATGTCCACAGCCATATTTCAACATACCACACAGGCTTGGCTTGTATAAAAACTTCACTTGTTTATATGTAGTTTGGAAAGATTATCATACCCCACCTAAAACATTTTCAGGTCAAAATTGTTTTGGTATAATTCTGATTTTTTTTTAATTGTTGTAATTTTCCATGTGTTCTTCAAGTGGGGGGGGGGGGGTAAAAGTGCGACACACAATGCCCCCCACCGGGTGGGTGTCCGGAGGCCAAAACAAGTATTCTTCTATATCATGCAAATTTTATCCAAATACAATATTTTACTTTGTTTATAGTTTATAACAGCTTGCAGGTGTTCTTGTCTCCTCTGTTGATTAACAATGAAGCAGTTAAAGTAGAATTGCCTTTGATCAAAATATGTACACAAATAATGGTTATTTTCTGGTTATTTCTCCCATAACTATCAGCTATTATGCTTGCAAACATGTCACTATGCTGCGTGCTATGTTGTCGTTATGAGTGAATGATGTTGGAATGTGATTCTGACTATTATCATGTGATTGCACTCTTCCGAGCTGTCAACATGGCTATATAAGATTCGCAAAGAATAATGTCAATTATCACAGGTTTATCATATTTTAATAAAACTAAATTCTGGTAGACTAGAAAAACAATTTCCTGTAACATTCAATGGCATTCACTTTCATTACACGTCTAAAAACTTTATATGCATATATCTGCATATATCAGCTCGTGGATGCAGACAAGTACAACTGTAAGGACAAGGGTATACGTTTCAATAGCACAGACTGTGCTGCACAGCCAGTCGGTCAGTTGACACTTAACGATTCATACGAAGAAGATTACATTTGGGATGGCATTGCTTTGTGGTGATGGGTTTGGACAAGATCCCTTAACTTAAGCACTCAAAAGCAATGGAACCCCAAAGGTAACCCATTTTCTCTAAATTTGAATCAGTGACATTCAACATTCGATGCTATTGTAAGATTATGATGGAACAAGAGTGTAGCTGATATATTAGAGTTCTTATCAATCTTGTTCAGCGTCTTATTTTGTTTCGTTAAATATTAAACAACTGGCTGGCCGGGCAGGACAGAATTATTAAATAATTATAGACTCCCTTTTTTGTATTCCCCGTCAATCCCCGAATTTTTGGAATGACCTTGGGCACTTAAATTTGCAATGCTTAGCAGTTCTTTGTTTGGAATTAAACAGGGGAAGTAACAATAATTGCGGTTAATAAAAACAGAAAGAAATAGGAGGCAGACGCTTAAAGGGACAGACTTTGGAGATGGATAGGGGTGGGTGTAAAACAAAATTATGGATACAAATTTCACGGAAGGGTGTGTGGGTCCCAACATTCGGGGGGGGGGGGGGGAAAACAAATCAACCTTGTGTATGCACTTTTTACCCCCTCCGTTTCTTCATTAAAAATAAAACTGGAGGAAAAATACACCCTTCTGTCCCCAAAAAGGCTATTTCTGTGAATTGAGTAAGTGATTCAAAGTATGTTGCAGAACCTATGGACCGTTCTCAGACAAGCATACTTTTCCTCTGAAATCGGATGCTACACGGGGGGGGAGGGTCTGACAAAACAATCCGTACACAGGGCCGGTGGGTGATTGGTCGAAAGCCAAGAAAAATAAAAATGTCCGCTGATTGCAAAAGTGTTCCCTGATTATTTCCTAATTATATACAAACACTCCGATTGTTCTATTGTCCGGTAACTTAAATAACACCATTCTAGGAGGGTAATTTATACATATTGCAATACCAAGGTGCTTTAATATTGTTTTTTTTAACGTAGGGGGTGCATCGTGGGTCCCTGATTGGGTGGTTTGCTTTTCACCACTGTGCACTGATTTGTTTTCCATACCCCCCATGGATGATATGACCACATTTGCATATTCTATTACGGTTACTGCCACCACACCATGCACAGCCATGCACAGAATGCATGCAGTCCCCGTGAATTAACGCTGAACTTCAGGGCTGGGGCGTTCCATTGTTCAGGTCGATGGACGAAAAAGCATTACGGTGCAAGTGTACTATATAGCTACAGTATCTTTGACCCATTCTGGTAAAATAATATAAATTTACACTCTTACGTATATATATGGTCAAGTTAATTGAGTTCCGTTGAATATATTTGATTATATTTTCTATATTAAGGATATTGTTAATCATCTTTTGATTAAACTGTGGCTAGTAACCGCGAATGTTATCTGCTTCTCACTAACGTGGAGTCAGGAGCGTAGAAGTAATGACACTAATAGATCTAATTTAGTAATAATTATTGATTCCGTAATTTTGATTGCATGCGATTCTGAGGTGAACTTTTTGCACGATACTGTATATCGGGGGTCTTCGGATGGCATCCCCTCGATGAATTAGATAATATCGGCATGTTTCATCAACTTCAAGTTCTTCTGTTCATTGATTTAAAATTGGAAGTTGTTATAATATCAATTAAATAGGAGGAAAATTGTCCGCATTTATTTCGAACGTATAGTAGCTTGCAGTGTTATATGAACTACAACACCTATGCATGGGAATATCAAGTGACTTATTACATAGAAACAGACTGACGCCATGCCCTAAAAAGTATGTATGTACGCGTGACGAATATTCCTTATAGCGTCGTATTTGTGTCTCTAGGCGAGATAATATTATGTACTTGTTCGGGTGCGTGAAATTTATAAGTTTGTATTCAGGCGCTATGATAACTGGAGGGATGTAACATTCTACTATCATCGCCGAAAATTTGAAGCAAATCGACCGTACCACTCCATAGAAAACATCGTCAGAACAACGCTCAACTGTAAATGTTTACTACTCGATTCGGGACGCATCTGTCGGCGGTAAACCAATGAAAACGAGTTCGCCTTCAATTCAATTCAATATGTTTATTTCCCATTAAACTGTAAAAATAGTGTTTGAGAATATAATACATAATATAACAGGCGGGGTATACATTGACATAGATAATATATACATAATTGTTACGAGGTTACAAAACGAAAGTGGATTCTCTCTCCTTTAAGTATTAGTATATAACTTCAACTTACAAGTAATTAACAAAAAAATTTGGAGATGACCAATTTTCATTTCATCACGACAGAGTTATTATTGATAATTTCAATAACAAGCATATTGATCCACTTTATTATTGGATATGGTCAACACATTTTGCTGGTATAATCATAATATCAATACAATTTCTGGTATAATGGGAAAACTTCAGATAACTTATTTTTTCCGACTCCATTGTTTTATACTACATATATGCTGCTTTATAAAGAACAAGGAGAGAGAGAGAGATACCACATTTTTAGAGTAAATTCATCAATATATAATCACACACGTAAAATTTCTATAATTCAGATTTCACAATGAAATATTTACCCCGGGTGAAAAAGGAATTTGGTAGGGGTCACTCCGAGAGTCACTGCATTTAATTCATATATAAGAATGACGGTGTGTGTTGTCAATTTGGATATACTATTTGTAAAAATTACTACTTTGAACAAGATTATTCTCCATTTGATCACCATACCGGAGTGTTTCACATCACTAAACAGCGCAGTAGTTGAATTCGCGGAACAAATCAAAACTAATACGCATGGCATAAATAAAATACACCTATAGTAGCCGAGAGTAACCCTTTACCCAACAGAACGGCCCTGTGCCAATGCATTCTCTTATATATGCGAGTCGACCATAGGTCGCCTCGCATATATAAGAGAATGCATTGGCTTAACACATTAAAAATTATAAAATTGTTAAAGAATGCATTCTCTTATATATGCGAGGCGACCTATGGTCGACTCGCATATATAAGAGAATGCATTGACACAGGGCATAACTGTAACCATCACAATGTGGTCAATGAGCCGGTTCCAATGATATCCATATTTGTATGGTTTTATTGAGACAGACCCAAGATAATTTAGGCTGTTGCAGCTTTATTTGGCCGTTTTTGGCCGGTTTGTTGGGTAAAGGGTTAACACATTTTCACCACTCATGGTATTGTGGTTCTAACCACTCTCCAAAAAGGTTCTCCAGTCGCGGTGAAAATTTGGTACTCTCGGCTACTATGGGTGCATTCTATATTTCTTACGTTGCCCAATATGTTCACTAATATACTACATCATATGTGGACACAACCAGATGAATTGAAAGTGGTGATCTCCTGCGTCAAGGGTCTCCCTTTTGGCATTCCACATAAGAGCGATGTATTGTACAGACGTCCAGATGAGACAGCCCATTATGTCATGTCATCCGCAGACTCATTCCGATAATCATTCATCGGCGTGAGAGCACAGTCACTGCAGAACGAGCCTGCACAAAAGGTATGGATGGCGGTGGGCCTTTTTGTGGATGACGGTGGCCCTTGTGTGTAACACCATACACCACCAGATATACATAAACAGATATATATATATGTAATATTGATAATTTGAATTATCCCAAAACCTCACTCAACAAAGAGACTTTCCGACGATCCATATAGATTCTCATTCTGTTTACCTATATAAAGATGGCGGTATCTCTCGCCTGAAACCGTTGTAGCAACAGAAAACAAAATATTTTGTTCCTAATATATACCCATGGAACTGGAACTGGAACTGAAACTGTTAATATGTTTTAGATAATTTGAACAGTTCAAAAAATTCCTATGGAAAGATAGTACATCTTCGATCTGATAAATCGTCTGGATTGGCTCACAACCACGACAATACTCATTTGTGATATGCCCTAAGTACTAGATTCTAAAAAGTTTTATATATGACTATAGTCTGTACAAGTGCGTGGATCTGAAATACAAGCATCTATGCTATTACGTATAGTTATACTTGTTTTAGGGGATAGCAGGAAGACAGCCCGATAGGGCTAATCTACCCCCGACAATACACTGTTATAATTTATTATGTATTACTGCCACTGTATCATTCGTGTGTATTGTAAATAAACTATCCTATCCTAACAGCAAATCAAGGACCACTTGGGAATCGTTCTCCAGACGGAACTCAACACATTTGCTTCCTGTATTTACATCTTCGAAATCGATATCACGTGTATCTTTAACCCTTTCTAAATTAATGACCCATTGACGAGTAGTTCCCAAAAGGAATTGTTCACATAATAAGTTCAAAAAAACTACCGTTTGTTGAACTTATTTTCTGAACATTTCCCACCAATGAATTTGACTCATTCTGGTTTTCTATTGTCTGTTTAGGTCTGTCGTCTGCAATAGACACCTTTTGCATAATGAACGACGACATAAATAAATTGTTAAGAATAGGGTACTACGTCACTAGAATTTGTCTCCTTCTTTCGTTGTCAGTTTTTCCTATTCGTTGTTGCGATTACGGTATCGGATTTTCAACCAAACTCACACATACAACGTAGTGTAAGTAATGAGTTCGCGATCGTTTCTAAACTCCTCAATGTTGGAGGTGATTATGAGATTATGTCCTTAAATTGTGATCGCCATGCATGTGGCCTTAATTTTTACCTATTAATGGTAATCAAATCGTTCGTCGTTCGAGAGAATCTTTCCAAACTCAAAGCGCCAGGCTAAATATGACCTGATAACAACATAATTACTGCGAGTAGCAAGATGATATGTGACCCGCCATATCAAATCCAGTCGTAAGTCGGGACTTTTTTTACCCTGTGCCAATGCATTCTCTTATATATGCGAGTCGACCATAGGTCGCCTCGCATATATAAGAGAATGCATTGGCCTAACCATTTTTTATCCTTTTTTTTAAATAAATGTTTCTTACAATTTTTAGGACATAAAATAAAAAAACATCCATTACCCTGCAGGGAGCCCCACACATATATAGAAGCATATAGAAGAGTGTCGTCTGTTCATGTTTGTCTGGGGCTCTGTATGGGTGAAATTATAAAATTGTTAAAGAATACAAGAAACAATTATTAAAATTGTAAAAAATTGTTAGGCCAAAGCATTCTCTTATATATGCCAGGCGACCTATGGTCGACTCGCATATATAAGAGAATGCATTGGCACAGGGTAAAAAATATTGTCTCAAACACGGACATACAGTCGTCAATTTTGCGAAAAGGTTTTTGGACCGTGCGAAAGAATTGCGACTACAAATAGCTATTCGTAATACGTTTATTAGATGAACACCACTCCAAATGAATAATATGCCGTTCCCATGTATACGTCCATAACTTAATGGGAGAACCAATTTAGTATGGAAAGGGTTAACCAGGATTCCGAATCCGGTCACGGATTCGTCGGAAAATCATCTTTTTCGCGGACGAATTAGGATCAGGAAACCTGGTTAAAGATACACCCATCGATATTCCTCAGCAGACGATTGCCAGAGATAGCAGCTCCATACGTTTGGTAATTTGTACCAATAAGCCGACATCTTTATGATAAACCGAATACAAGAATCGCGATACGGAAACGAAATAAACTGTATATATACAAACACGTTCTGATTTTTCAATATTACATGTATAGGTATGCGATGGATTAAAACAGCCGATGCCGTGTGTTGGGGATGGGGGCTGTGCGTGTGTGTGTTGGGGGGCAATGTTTAGGACGCAAATGACGCATTTCATCTGACCGATAGCCAGACTGCTATATATTCCTTAAGTATATTTCAATTTCCAAGGCGTATATAAAGTACACAACTGATTGATGTGAGCACACCATAATGTAAGGTATCATGCTTTATTTCCCAGACACGACATCATCATTATCATAATCACCGCTAGGGATCGATCAATGAGTCGAGAAGGTGCTCAGGATAAATAAAGATATATTATTTGGTTTGTCAAAAGTATAAGTTTGGTGATTTGTTCCCCCCCCCCCGCACACCCATGCCGTATTCTGGCGTTACCGTTACCGTCATAAGTCGCTCAGCTGGTTCTATTTACAATGGGCGAGGATGTGTTAATTACGCGAAGGGGTGGCTTATTATCGGGGTTCAGTGGCCGCCGTGCATGTGTACGCAGTGGCGTTATTTCCTAGTGAATTTAACCATATGTGCTAACTTTTTACTGACGTAGACGGCATAACTTGTCATGAATAGTGTCATGATATGATGCTCTGGTGATTGATTCAACCATAATCCAATCACCATCATTATCCGTTCGCTATGTGTCGTGTCTTGGTTCAAAGGATTCAATATTTGAATACTCAAGCGTTGTGCGGCTTTAAATGTACTCAATGCCTCGAAATGTTAATGCAAAATAACATATACAAGTTTGTAAAACAACAATCACCAACAAGTACATGCAAAAATACACTCTTAACCCTTTACCCAACAGAAGGGCCCTGTGCCAATGCATTCTCTTATATATGCGAGTCGACCATAGGTCGCCTCGCATATATAAGAGAATGCATTGGCCTAACACATTAAAAATTATAAAATTGTTAAAGAATGTAAGAAAAAATGGTAAAAAGTGTTAAAAAATGTTTTTTTTTAGGCCAATGCATTCTCTTATATATGCGAGGCGACCTATGGTCGACTCGCATATATAAGAGAATGCATTGGCACATGGCATAACTGTAACTATCACAATGTGGTCAAGGAGCCGGTTCCAATGATATCCATATTTGTATGGTTCTATTGAGACAGACCGAAGATATTTTAGGCTGTTGAAGCTTTATTTGGCCGGTTTTGGCCGGTTTGTTGGGTAAAGGGTTAAAACAATATGTACTCTGGTGTACCTACGTAGGTACCATACTTGTCCAGTGGGGAATGCCAAACTATTGGTACCCTGGAGTACCTACAATTTAGGTACTATGGTGTACATAAAATTTAGGTACTCTGTGGTACATATCTAGGTACTCTGGAGTATCTATCTAGGTACTTTACGGTACCTAAAATTTAGGTGCTCTGGAGTACCTATTACAGTGGAGTAACATTTGTCTGAATGTCTGAAATAATTGGCCAAATTTCTTAATTTGTGTGTAATTAAAGTAAACATACGGAAGCCCATTAGTCGCAATGCATAAAAATATACCTGCGATAGATTGACAAAATCTTTGCGATAAATCACAAACTACCTGGACATTATACTTTGTGATTTATCGTAAAGATGTTTGCGATTTATCTGAAAGGATTGTGGTATCCAGTGACATGTGAACCTCATTTCTTGATTCATATAAGGATTAACTGTCATGTGGACTGTTTTTATGGAGATGTAACCGTGAGGTAAGTGGACATAACTTGTGTAAAACCCGAAGGGTTTTACATACAAGTTATGACCACTTACCTCACGGTTACATCTCCATAAAAATAGTCCACATGACAGTTAATCCTTATATTTATATACATTTAGCGAAAAAGCCACTTTTGTAAATGTATTTAAATCGAAAAGTGTATCGTGACAAAAACAGCCCAAAATACCCAATAGCACCCTTGGCAAAAGTTAATAGGAACAATTTCTCTTCATATTGAAACCCGATGATGTATTAAGTCAATCTTGCGCGAGTCCAAATGCGCCCAAACCATTACGTGTTCGTCTTTCCAAACCCAATGACGTATCGATGGTTTTATTAGCTTGGTGTTATGAGGCGTTGCGCATTCACCGAGAAATAACTGCAACTAGCCACGTGTGCGCCGACCAATCAGAATGCTGGATTTAGTGATGACAACACTTAGTATGTAAATATACTAGTGTGCACGTGTGCACATCACGTCCGGATACATTCGCGTGTATCAAAACGCTATAATCAGTATAACACTAAACAGTCAGATAGTTCGAATGAAACATTCAAGACAGTTATATAGCAAACTGCATAACAACATGATCCATCGGTCCAAGTATACAGCTGTTCTCTAATTAATCGACCCCATTAATGAGTTTGACCACCATTATATCACGACCGACCATTGTACCACCTCGTGTTCGCGGGTTGGACTGGATTATTCATGCGATGTTTATATGAATTGTATTTTTTTTTTTTTTATTAATAATGCAATCGCGAATGTCGGTCAGTGAACAACGTGTTATATAAACCGTAAACAATTTATTAATTGAAATACCGGTATTGTTTTGTGCATAAAGTTAACTCACCATCGAAATTAGCTACGACAAAAGGCGATGCCGTAGAAAAAGCCGTAGAAGCCAATATGGAATGGAATGTACGGTCAGTGAAATACTATTCGGGACACTTCCTAATGACGATGGCTTCTGGCGCATACCGAGAGCGACACAACATGCGACATTAGTTGTGCACCAAAAGCGACATAATATCGCTTTTTTTTCTCGCTTGTGTCACTTTTGGCGACCACCTTAACGTGACATGTGGACATAAGGCTAACATATCAACGAATCCGTGTTTCTGATTACGGGTCTAAAATAAATTGGGGCGGTCCGGCGGACTATCATTCAATTTTTATTTTCATTTAATTTTTGCAAAATACCTTACTAACTTCCATACTGAATGAAATCAGAAAATAAACAACGTATCCAATTCAATTGAATGCGTACTTAGATGAGATACTTAACATGCGAGTATAAATTGTGTACTTAGAAATGTAGAACGGTTGTGTCCAGATAAGCGATGATGATCGTCGAAAAAGAATGGTCATCGACGAAAAATGGCAACATAAAGTAAAATTGTTTTTGTGCAGTATTTTATATTTTGGCACGTAGGTCACCGGAAACACCCCTACATTTTATTTCGACCTAAAGAGAGTTTGTCTCATATACATGTATATGCGGAAAGTTGAAAACAGTATATACATTTCTATGACCGGAAAGTCCTTTCATACTGTATAATGTCAGTGTATATAGTATATACTAGCAGGTTTACCCGGCGTTGCTCAGGTTAAAGTGATGTGAAACCTTCTGTGGATAGTTGATGAATACTCTTGCTCTAAACGTGTTACACGAATTCTCATAAATTGTATATCCAAATGGCATCACAAAACATAATTCTTACATGGAATATAAGTAGTGGCTCACCTTGTTAGGTCGGAGCGATTATCATTTTGTTTATCGCGTTTAATCCGTCCCACCAATAAAGAAGTATTTATTTATTTACAACTGCGATACTTCAGACGTTACATCATGAAACATGAACATCATAAACACATTAGTTCGAAAATATAAAAACGACAATTGTGGTTTACATAGAGATGTATCAATCAACCAATCAACCAATCAATCTAGTTTATCATATCTTCATGAAGATACAGATTTGTTAAAGATATGGCCAGGTGCCCCTCTGTTCTGGTGCTATATACTGGCTAATCATTTTGAGTTTAAAAGAAATGATGTTATGCATTTATAGAAGCTACATTGTGCCAGACACAGCGATATTTTGAGTTGTTTATGTTAGGCGATGAGTCTGTTCTAAAAAATGAAAGAAATCCACTGTATCGGGCAGATATACCCTTGTCATATGTCACTTTTGGAGGATCCTGAAAAGTCATGAGCTACGGACAGCGTTTTCCTTTATCTCAGAAGTAACCATATTTGACTGCACACTATGACCACTATTTTTGAACAGGCCTGCTCTACATATCCATATCTCTTGGCAACTGAAACTTTTGTTGTGGAAAATATATTGAATGGGACAGACTCAATCGTGTTATAATATATACATGAGCCATTCTAGTATGCAATCCTCTGACGATTCAATGTCCCTCAGTTTGAATAAATATATGTATCTCTTAAATAGATTGATATAAATATACTTTTAATGCTTTCTTCTATGTATCTGCGTCGCTAGATCATTATAGGAATGCCCTGATTTCCGTCCCCATATGCATATGACATTTGAGAAGATATAATTGTTCAAGTGACTTAATTCGGTCACCATTCGTCCAGATTGTGAAATTGGAATGCCAGAAACTCATTAGAACGACATGGAGATGGCCTGGGAGATAACTATATATAACTTTGTTGGATATCGGCGAATTGAACAATCTTATAAATGCTAGTAAATCTCCTCTCGCCATCCATGACCCAAAACGACCCCAAATGTGATTTAATTGATCATATCATTAGAGAAGAACGTGCATGAATTTGGTGGAATAAGCGCTAAATATATGTGTATCAACTGTGGTGCAACTCTCCTCATGCATGACTTGAACCGCGTCACGTTTATCATATATAGACCACGTCTATTAGACTCATGCATGCATTATATAATGGAGATGATTATATATAAGTTTGGTGGTAATCGGCAACTAAGCAAATTCTTATCATGGTTATTACCCCCCTCCATCTCTCATCCACCCAAACGGCACCAATTTCGCGTCTTTAAATCACACGTTTATATTCCTCGTATCACGGAGAAGAATAATATATCAATTTGGTCGAAATCTGCGCTAAAAATAGCCCTTCCCCTGACACCAACAACGTCACTTTAGAAATTTTCATCCCACACCATTATCTTACTCGTAAAAAGTTACCCATGTTAGACCGTCTTGGTGCCATCTAGATTGTACCCTTAAAGTTATATATAGAACATACACAGATATTCGCGAATATTTGATTCATTGTATTATATGAGAAGAACGTGTATATGAGTTTGATGGTAATTGGCACTAAACGTATTTTTATAATTGTTTGGTGACCCTCCCGTCCCTATTTCGGACTCAAGCGGCGCCACTTTTGACATCATTAAACCACACACTTAGACTCATTATATAGATGAATATATATAAAATTTATGAAAACTGGCGAGTATACAAATTCGTATCAAATTTAGGGCCACCATTGCATATCTCTCACACAGAAAGGCACCAATTTGGCGCATTTAAACCACACGATTCGATTAATCGTATCACAGAGAAGAATATTTATTATATGACTACCACTAATCCCTTACAAATACCACTATTGTTTGGCGATAAATTCCGAGCAGTCGGAAAATGCTTGTCTGGTCGTGAGCCGTATCGGTATTCTATGAATTCCGTATCAGTATCCTTTGAATTCCGTATCAGTATCCTTTGAATTCCGTATCAGTATCCCGTGAAATTAGGTCACCGGAAGTTGGGAATTGGGAGTTTTGGGTGATGACTGGAAATGTTCAATGGAGTACTTTTGCCCGGGTGATGACATGGGATGGTGTAACAAAGTAGTTTTGCCCTTTGTGACATGGGATGAACCAAAAATGTGTCATATAATAAACGCTTTATCGGTACAGTGAAGTGATATGGGCTGCAGTATCACGTCTCGTTGACGATGTCAGATCGCCGCATCAAACTCGCTGCCTGCGGCAGCTCGTTTGATACGGCGATCTGACATCGTCAACTCGGCGTGATATTGCAGCCCATATCACTTCACTGTACCGATAATGTGTATGTATCAACCAGGTGGAAATCGGCCTAAACTTATTGTTTATCAAAGTTTGTGTCCCTCTCACCTCATAGGCAACCCTGACTCGAATGGCCCCACTTTTGACATCTTTAAACCACACATTTAGACTCCTGATATTATGGAGATTATTATTTGTAAGTTTGGTGCTAATCCACGAATAAACAATTTTTTATCAAATTTAGTGACCACCACACCCCACCCACACCATCTCTAACTAAAGCAGCACCAATATGACGTCTTTAAAATCACACGATTAGATTCCTCATATCATGGATAAGAATGTTTATCAATTTGGTGGAAATTGGCGCTAATAATATTGTGTATCAATTTTGGTGCCCCTCTCCCTTTCAGTGCACCCCTGACTCGAATGACGCTTTAAGCTTTAAGCCACGCCATTAGACACACCACGGGGATGAATTTGATTAAGTTTCGTGGCAATTGGCGACTAAACCTATTTGTATCAGATTTAGTACCCACCAACCGCCCCCCCCCAAATATCTCACCCCAACGACACCAATTTGGCGTCTTTAAATCATACAATAAGATTCCTTGTATCATGGAGAATATCTCAGAAGAATGTGCATCAATTTGGTGGAATTCGGCGTTAGAATTATTTTTGATCAATTTTGTGCCCCTCTCCCCTTCCGGGCATCCCTGGCGCGAACGGCGCGACTTTTGTCAAATTTAAACAACACCATCAGATTCCTCATATTATGGGGATGATTATATATAAGTTTGGTGACAATTGGCGACAATTTTTTTGGATAAATTTTGTGCCCCTCTCTCCTTCCGGGCATCCCTGATGTGAACGGCGCGACTTTTGACAAATTTAAACTACACCCTTAGATTCCTCATATTATGGGGATGATTATATATAAGTTTTGTGGCAATCGGCGACAATTGTTTTTTCTGCCCCTTCCCCGTTTCTGCCCCTGACAACAACTGCGTCAGTTTACAAAATTCTAGCCCTCGCCATTATCTTTCTCGTAAAAAGTTACCCCTATTAGACCCTTTTTGTGCCATCTATGTGGTCCACTGTGAATTTCTATAGAACACAGACAGACAGACAGACATTCGCAAATATAGATATAGATATAATATATATATAAGTTTTGTGGCAATCGGCGACAATTGTTTTTTTCTGCCCCCCCCCCCCTTCTGCCCCTGACAACAACTGCGTCAGTTTACAAAATTCTAACCCTCGCCATTATCTTTCTCGTAAAAAGTTACCCCTATATATATAAGATCCTTTTTGTGCCATCTATGTGGTCCACTGTGAATTTATATAGAACACAGATAGACAAACAGACAGACAGACAGACAGACAGACAGACAGACAGACATTCGCATATATAGATATATAGTTGAACAAACGAAGGGCATAAGATATGATATGCTAACATAATTCAAGATATTAATTCGTCTTGGAAATATATATTACGCCAAGACACGAAGCCTCTGTGACATCGATGTTCACATTAAGTCATAGAACATCATTCATGTCCGCCTTTAAATTACAAAATTGTAACTCAAAATCCTTGACGGGTGGAACAATAAAGGAAGCACATTGTTGGTATTTGCATCATATGGTAAAAAAAGAGCGTTTATCTCGGAAAGTTTAAAACAACGTCGTATATCATTCTGCCTCAAAACTACCACCTTTTAATACAGAATCACTGGTGAATGGAACAACAAAATAGTGTTGCTTGTTATCATATTTCTGATATATGGTAACAATAACGGGCGTATATACCAGACACGTGTGCGGTAAGTTGAAGAACTGACCATGTATATGTATTATGACTTCAGTGCAGTTCAGTGAGTCTTTTCGTGGAATTTAAAGTCAATATATACATGTTATCGCCGTAGTGAATTGATCTGAGCGAATTATCACGTCGAGTTGAAGAGGTCAGATCGGTGGATCAAACGAGCCGCCGCGGAGGTCGAATTTGATCCAGCGATCTGACCTCTTCAACGAGAGTGCAGCGATAACAGGTTTATTATATATCGCACTTTTTTTTTTATTTAAAAAGCACAATTTCTGTCATAAATTATGAAATGAAACCACATGTATAGGCCAATAGCTAGTAACAAAAATAAAGACAGAACTGTCCTGTTTTTACGGACATGCGCAGTATGCGAGATATGTATGACATCGGATCAAACTGTAGCTGATCCGATGGTCGGGAAATGATCGCTTTACTATGTAGGGTATTTGGAAAAGAAAAACGATAGTCATATAATACATAAGTTCATTATTTCAACCGATTTTGATTAGACTGTCACACATTTGAAAAGCGATATCTTGAACTTACATGTACGTGTATCTTTAGGACCGAACATTGAGTGGGCCTTAAAATAATCAATTTTATTTCATACGCGATTCAGAAAATAACAAAACAATCAGACTCAAATTTAGTCGAATAATTTTTATCGAGGTACGACAATCTATTCGTTGTGGAATATTATTATGCGAAAGACTGAAACCTTATATCAATACCTTTGGCAAGCGAATGAGAAACAAATGCAGCCATGATTGAACTGAGTTAAAGGCCAACTTAATTTTCGAACCACCAGATCACATTATATACAGCATATTATATATTATATTTGAAAGAGGAAGCTTCAAAACATTGTATTTTCAACTGATCCGGTCGAATAAACTGGGATCATATTGTTTTTGTCGAGGTACAGAGGTGTGTTCTGTGATTAATTTTGATCCAGACTGCACTATAAAATCTCTTAGTTTGAATTCTGATGCATATTGGGTTGACAAGGGGGGGGGGGGGTCTTGGAATGAATCTGAGAATATCTATCACTTGGCGGACACTTCAATGCCACAGCTGTTCCGTATTCTGGTGGAATATATATATATTTGGTTATTCTTCCAAATGGTATATAATATTGTGTATAATGTAATATGGTCATTCGAAAATTAATTGGACATTTAAAACAGCATATTATACACTGTATGCACTCACGTATAGGGTGTAAAACGAGATAAGTGAGCTTAACACACGAAGTACCTATATATGATATATATGCTAGCGCACACGTGACTTAGTAAAAGACCCGATCTATGCCGTTATCGATCAAACACGCGCGCAATGACCCTTCTTCTTCGACGTACACGTATACAGTAATGCTCTAATTAATCGACCCCTTAACCACAGCAGAATTATGGGTAATTTTTCAGGATTCAGTCGGAAATATGGCTTGTTGCCATTCATCGGAAAGCTCTCGGGGAGAGCTTTCCGACGAATGACAACAAGCCATATTTCCGACTAAATCCTGAAAAATTACCCATAATTCTGCTGTGGTTAAGGGGTCGATTAATTAGAGCATTACTGTATATATTCAAGACATTGGCGCATGCCATGAATTCGTCTCGGAGACATGAATGCACTGAGATCGTTCAAAGGACTGGTGCATTCTCGAGACACGAGTTGAATGTTAGTGGGCACTTTCCCAATATTTATTTCACTATTAACAATAGGTGGCAACAATGTAGGGTTAGTATAAGCTTATAGATGCCCGTTGCTCCATACTATACAGACAGTCTCAACGACGTTTTAGCGGACAAAAGACTCGCGGTTTCAAATAATGGGCATTGGCAGCAACTTGGACAAATACAACCAACTGAATTGAACTGGGAATCATCATATGCTTTAGTTGTTGGGCTATTTCCAAGGTTGTTCTTACCATTATTGATTCTTTTATGTCATTATATTCAAAGGGGTCTACGTATCATTCTAACAATATCCTACATGCAAAGTTGTATACAAAATCAAGAGACTATCACCATCCCATGTACGAACGAACCATACAATGCACAAGTTTTACCGTGGACAGTTTTAATTGGTTTAGCTTAAACACAACTAATTATATATCACACGCACTATGCAAGTAGAAGTTACCTAAATTATGCTGGTTCTAGCTTGACCAAAGCTTCCCAACCGAGTGGGTATGTTCAAAATGTCCAATAAATATATGTAAAGTCAAGTAAACCGCAACTCAAAATTACACCACGATGGAAGATATTGCACAGTACCGCTCCATAGATTGCTTGCATTATAAAAGTCTTTGATGCATCGTCGAGACACGAGTTGAATGTTATTTTGGAGCTTTCCCAATATTTATTCCACGATTAACAATAGATCGTGACAATGCAGGGATAGTGTAAGCTTATAGTTTTCCGCTTCTCCTCACTACAGATAGTACCAACGGCGTTGCAGCGGATGAACTCACGGTTTCAAATAGGCATTGGTACCGAACTTGACAATTACAGACAACTGAATTTGACTGGGATCATCATACGTCTTAGATGTCGGGCTATTTCCAAGGTTGTCAAAAGTTCTCACCATGATTGATTCTTTGATGTCTGTATGTGCAAAGGGGTCTATGTTTCATTCTAACAATATCCTACATACAAAGTTGTATACAAAATCAACAGACTATCACCATCACATATACGAACGATAACATGAATCAATTTCACCGTGGAAAGTCTTCAATTGGTTTAACTAAAACACAACTAATTATATATCACACGAACTATGCAAGTAGAAGTTAACTAAATCATGCTGGTTCTAACTTGACCAAAGCTTCAAAACCGAGTGGGTATGTTCAAAATGTCCAATAAATATATGTAAAGTCAAGCAAAACCGCAACTCAAAATTACATCACGATGGAAGCTGTTGCACAATACCGCTCCACATATTGCTTGCATTCTAAAAGGCTTGATGCATCATCGAGACACGAGTTGAATGTTATTTTGGAGCTTTCCCAATATTTTATCCACGATTGACAATAGCTCGTGACAATGCAGGGAAAGTGTAAGCTTATAGTTTCCCTCTGCTCCTCACTATAGATAGTTTCAACGACGTTGCAGCGGATTGAAGTGAAGGTATCAGATATGCATTGGTACCAAATTGGAAAATTACAGAAATCTGAATTCGACTGGGATCATCATACATTTTAGATGTTGGGCTATTTCCAAGACAAAAGTTCTTACCATGATTGATTCTTTGATGTCATTATTTGCAAAGGGGTCTACGTTTCATTCTAACAATATCCAGGCCATGCGCACGGGTGTAGATATCAAACAATATGTGATACTCCGTAGGATAGGGTATCATATAATATGTGATCCTCGTCTCAGGAGTCACTCGTGGCTCAACGAAGGCAGGATCATATATCAAAATGAGAGGATATGGTGATCCCATGAAAAGGGGATCACCATATCCTCTCATTTTGATATGTGATCCTAAAATAAGAAAATATATTTATTAACTAAATAACGGAGATATTTGAAGAAGTGTTTTTGACGAAATAACGGAAATATTTGAAGAAGTGTTTTAAACTAAATTATGTTGGTTCTAACTTGACCAAAGCTTCATAACCGAGTGAGTATGTTCTAAGTGTCCAATAAATATATGTAAAGTTAAGTAAACCGCATCTCAAAATTACATCACGATGAAAGCTATTGCGCAGTACTATTCCATGGGTTTTCCTGCATTCTAACACATGGTAGCACGGCCGCAGCGTTTAAAGGCATGGCGCATCCTCGACACTCGAGTGGAATATTAGTTGGGAACTTTCTCAAAATTTATTCCACGATTAACAACAGGTCGTGACAATGCAGGGTTAATGTGAGCTTATGTCATTATTTGCAAAGGGGTCTACGTATCATTCTAACAATATCCTACATACAAAATTGTATACAAAATCAACAGACTATCATCATCCATATACGAACGATAACATGAATCAATTTTACCATGGACAGTTTTAATTGGTTTTAACTAACACACAAATAATTATATATCACACTAACTATGCATTCAGAAGTTAACTAAATTATGTTGGTTCTAACTTGACCAAAGCTTCACGACTGAGTGGGTATGTTACAAGTGTCCAATAAAGTGAACTGCAACTCAAAATTACATCACGATCAAAGCTATTGCGCAGTGCCATTCCATGGGTTTTCCTGCATTCTAAAATGTGGTAGCAAGGCTCGTTTAAAGGTCTGGTGCATCCTCGAGACATGAGTTGAATGTTATTTGGGAGTTTTACCAATAGTTATTCCACGATTAACAATAGGTCGCAACAATGCAAGGTTAGTATTAGCTAATAATTTCCCGCTGTCCCAGACTACAGATAGTCTCAACGACGTTGAAGCGGACGAATTCAAGGTTTCAAATAGGCATTGGCACCAAATTGGGCAATTACAGACACCTGAATTGGACTGGGATAACTTATTAGACTATATCGAAGGTTGTGACAATTACATACGATGATTGATTCCTTGAAATCACTGCTTTCAAAGGGCACAAGTGCCATTGCACCAAATTGCAGATACTAAGTTCAATACAAAACAAACAGCTATCAGCAGCATCTATATCGTGAATCATTTCCCATGTTTGCAGGGGGATTTTCGGGGCACTTATGCCGGGGTGGGTGGGTGGTCGATGGGACCAACAAACATTTTTTTCCGCAACTCACAGGGTGGGTGTCCAAAAATGGTCGGAAATAAATGCCGAAACGGAAACAATTTTGGACGCGGGGGTGGGTGGGTCCCAACAAGGGTCGAAAGGAAAAAATCACCATACGTGCATGAAATTGTTTTCCGACCCCCCCCCCCCTGATGTGTGATGGATTTTCTTCAAAATATGGGAATGATAAAATTTAGTATAATGGCGTACTCACATTCAGGGACTTGACTAGAGGGCCACAGTTGGGGTGGAGGTCACCGCCTTAAAATTTCAACTGCACCTCCTGAACATGACCGAATTTCCGAGGCAGAGAAATTTCATTTGCACCCACATGGACGTGGCAATATGGGGTTTAGCGGTGTCTCACCCCTAATTTTGAACAGTTGGAAATTTTATGGCTGAGACAACATCAGTTTGAAATTTCAGATCATAAAGAGATTGGAATCGGTATGACAGAATTCATTTCGAATACTATTTTATGTCAATTGGACGAAATGATCGTCATTTGGAACGTATCCAACCATATGGTGTCAAGTTGGAATTTTCCAACAGATGGAAATCTGGGGATGTCAGTTGGGAAATTTCAATACAATGATGGGTAGGGGTGCGAATGGTATTTCCCTGACCTGGTGGGTCTCGTTCAATGGGGGTGCAGTTAGGAATAGTGAGTACCACCATACGGAGAATATCTAACCACACCCCTGTGCCAGTGAGGGTGGAATTTCCAATTGTTCAAGCTAACACCTTTATGGTTGTCATTTTTCAACTGATAGACATTTCAGTCTAAACAATTGACCGAAAGTTGAAAAATATTCAACTTTTGGCTTAAAACTAATAAAATTAGCATGACATACAGGTGGGTATAGCGAACTATCAGAAAACAATCAGCTATAGCTACTATAATTGTTCTGATGTATGCTGTGTGAGGCGTGAAATTTCCAAATGTTGAAACTTCTTACCAAAGTTGAGGGCATGGAAATCCCTGTCGCCATGACCCTGGTCACAGCGACTCTCACAACTGCTAACAATATCAATTAGATATAAAAAATATATTAAAAAAAATATATATATAGATGAACAATTTCTTTCGTTAGTCGATATATGTGTGAACTTGTTCCATCATTGTATCGTTGACTGTGATCACTCCATTTTTTAAAATAATTTAACTGTAGAAACACGTCCATATTTGAGTGACCCTCAGGCGACATTATTTACAGCTCCACCCATTGAACCAAGATATGTTCGGAAACTAGCCACGATGAGCGACTCTGTCAGGGCTAATGGACGAGCTACTGGATATTCGTAAACTAGAATATTAGTTTACTAATGTCTAGTCGCGAGTCCATTAACCGACTTAAAACACAGTTATATAATATACAAGGAGAAATTACATTGATACAGATGAAAAAATCCGATAAATGAGAAGTTTTTTCCGATGGAAAAATAGACCATGGCAGCCAACAAAACTACGCCCATTGACAATGCTTCTGTGAGTGGAATTTGCACGTGGATTTTGTCGCGGTAACAATTTTCCAGTTATATACATAAGTCCAGTACAGATCTGTTAGAAATTTAAAGGGACGGGCGGCCTTCGTTGTAGGTTATAATTTAGAAATAACATTTATCAAATTATGACCATTGCCTCAATTAAGAAGATACTAATATAATAGCAAGATTATGATATGAATGCGATATTATTCACGCTTTGTGTCAGAGAAAATTCAGGTCGAGTGTTGTTTAGTTTCTCGCAAAAGCGCAGTGAATAGTTCATTTGCAGAGTCACGATGTTGCGTTACTTCTAATTTAGATTCGCGCGCATTGTACGTCGGTTGTAAACAATATCAATTAGATATAACAATCCATATTTGGTGCGTCTACAACTTACAACTCACAATACTATCATAAAGTAAATTCCTTATTTGGTATGTATTACCATATATAGGTTAGGAGAAAATACTAACTGGATTAAAAAATATTCATCTCTTTGCAAGAACAATTATATTATGCACACGTTTTCTGTCTGATCATTTCCCAATCATGAAGTAACGTGGATTAGATGTATTTTGAACTGGCAGCGGGTAGAATGGGTCGATTAAAATAAAATTTGGTGTGATTGTAATGCGATTGTTGATGGCGCCAAAATTGTTATCTTAGCCTCCCACAACGCAACGGAACATTTTCATTTGACGATCCGGTAGTTCCAAGTGTTTCTCTATAAACAAATGGTTCTGTAACGTTTTTTTATGTTTGTTTACATAACAAAGCGTACAAACGTTATAATAACATGCAATATACGCAATAGTTATGATTGGTATAAGAACAACATCTGTCTATTATATAATAGTTTTCTGTTTATGGCGCTTTTAGCGGATGTGACTATTTTAATAGCTATACCCACAGCGACGGTCGCCCGTATCTTTAAACTTCGATATACGCAAACATATAATAAAATATCTGTTTTCGCTGTAAATATAACATAGTATATATACGTAATATATTCTGACGACGCAGTTATCTGTATTTTGGGCACGAATGCATTTTAGGATAGTTTGAATCGCGAATTATCAAAGCGATATCGTTCGGCGCAGAAGAACAGTAACTCTATTATGATGACGTTTCAAATATGTTTGAATATGATAGATACAACTGGTCTGCAAATTAACATGCTGCCTTTTCTGACAGGGAATTGTATTACATGGGGTTTATAAGCACTATATATGCAGATGTTTGTTATTGTTGGCGGGTGTTAGAAGTGAACTATTTCTCGACTAGAGCTCCCTGTGGGGAAGTTTTAGTCTTGACCGTCGATTGGGGTGATTTAGTTGCCAGTTTAAGGTTATAAAGTACACACTATTATCGGAAAAAAACTGATAGCTATATCATTTACTGATGTGAGCGCTTCTCATCCGATTAAAATATGCCCGTTATCTTAACTACCAATTCTTCACTGTATAGATATAACGTGGTCCGCATTAGGCAGGTGCGACTGTTCAGCTCCACGATATGAAGACACTATTGATAATACATTTAAACCGAAGATGAAGAATCTGTCACTCGGACCTGTGATCTCCGATTTAAATTATGTTTTTAGCTGCCAAAACGGCGGTTTAAACCTAGATGTTCACATTGACCAAATTTAAACTGGAGATGAAGAAACGGCCATAACATGCCTCTTCTGTTGTTTGACCGAGTTCACGAAACATGGATTAACTGGGCGGCCAGCAATGTTTAGCATCAACTCGAGCAATGTAAACAGGTCGGTAAATTGACGGGTCGGGTTCCTAAGTTCATACCAACCTGATCCGCCCATGTGCAACCATGTTTACTAAATCGCTCAAATTGAAGCCAAACATCATGCACTGACCGTCGAGTTAACCCGATGTTGACCCAGTCCACTGTCGAATACCGATTTAATTCGCCGGATGTTGGCCTTCGCATGCAAGCATATTGTGATACACACACGATACCTAATAATATAACCAAGGACAACAAGTAATAAAGATAACTGTCGGCTTGACCAATATATTGGTCCAAGTTAAGGGTGTGCGAGAATTTCGTTGCTGTATTGTTTTCGGATATGTACACAATGAGGCGACCATGATGGGAGGGTCCATTGTCGCCGGGGTTGGAATGCACACAATAGTGCACAATTTTGGTGTCAAAGTTGTTGATATAAAGTTATTTGTCAACCGCATTTACATTACAGTGGTGTGTAAATTGGTTACCACCTTCAGTCGGAGTCATTCATGGAATGGAATGACCTGCCAACAGTATGGGGAGGGGGGCTCGATTGTACCCTCCGCTCTCGGCAGGTCACTCACGTCCATGAATAACTCCTACATCATGTGGTAACCAATACTTAAGTCCTGGTATGTGCTTAATATCCAAATTTCTGTTTACATAAATATCCACAATGGCATATGAAATTATTTAGTATGTTCCATGAATAAAAACTGTCATCGCCGATTTGAACATCGAAATATGTAGGCCTATAAGCGTAATATGGTAATTACAGGTCGGTCAATACACGACATACATAAATATTTGTTATAATTTCAATTTTCATTCATGTGAATTGACTATATATGTCCAACACCCACGTATTATTATGTTTTGGGAAGTTTCATTATATATCAGATTTATGGAGGCACGGACTCAGTATGAGTTTTTATTGCTTCATATTTGCTTAAATCAGTGAGGGTGAAACAATTTCATGGAAATGGCCATGTGTCGATCAGAATGGCACATTGAGATGTCCGTCAAACCAGATCAAGCTTAAAAATCGGTCCCGATTTCACCCATTCCGGGGTTCGAACCCGCGTCAATCTCGCCACTTCCTCCGAAATTCTTGATCTGTCATACACTGAAACAGCACATCGCACTTACTCTTACATTTTGATTTTCCAAACAGTATTTAGTGTAGAATATCTTTTTTGGTTAGACGAAAAGTCGAATAATTTCACATTTTATTGTTTCACTTAAATGGTAATAAGTAGGAATATTTCCAATGACCGAAAGCAACCTTTATGCTTGATATCGGATCCCCTCTATCAAACTATTATTCATGCGGCATGAATAATAGTTTGATGGAGGGGGTCCGATATCAAAAACATCATGCGTCATATATTATAGTGTAATGTTCAATTATATGGAATAAATACTGTTTACATAAAAAATTCCAAGCATAGCGTGTGTTAGGTTGAACATTTCCAACATGTGAACAGCATCAGGTACTAGTTGAAAACTTCCGACAAATACAAGGGGTGGGTTCAAGTGTTGCAGTTGGAAACTCTAAGGTCACTTTGGTATATCTTATACATATGAAATATGTTTCAAGTAAAACAACTCTAAGGTGGATGCGTCTCCCAAACGGGGATCTCTAACCCCGCCCCTGAATACCAGTTCCACGTGGGGGAATCACGTGGTTTCGAGTTGATGTGTACCACGCATTCAAAATGGCGGAGGCGTTCGCAAACACGACCAACAACGAGGAAAAGGGTAATAAACTAGGATAATGATATATTACATAGTATTTTGGCAGCTACGAGCATATGCTATACTATTTTACAAACAAGCTGATACTTCATTTGTGTCTAAATTCACAGTTGTTTGTTCTTACATTCTGACCAAAGTTGTCAGTCGAAGGATTCTCCTAGATGTAATGGACTTGTGTACTCTACGAATCTCGCCTGGCAACTTTGGTCAGAATGTTATAGAAAACCAGAGTGTTTTCTAACAAATAAAGTATCAACTTGTTTTTAAAATAAACAAGCACATGCATGCTCGTAACAGTCAAAATGTTATGTTTTATGTCAGTTCCTCATATATTATGTTTTGGTGCGTTTGTACATTTTTAACCCTTTACCCAACAGAAGGGCCCTGTGCCAATGCATTCTCTTATATATGCGAGTCGACCATAGGTCGCCTCGCATATATAAGAGAATGCATTGGCTTAACACATTAAAAATTATAAAATTGTTAAAGAATGTAAGAAAAAATGGTAAAAAGTGTTAAAAAAAAGATTTTTTTTAGGCCAATGCATTCTCTTATATATGCGAGGCGACCTATGGTCGACTCGCATATATAAGAGAATGCATTGGCACAGGGCATAACTGTAACTATCACAATGTGGTCAAGGAGCCGGTTCCAATGATATCCATATTTGTATGGTTCTATTGAGACAGACCGAAGATATTTTAGGCTGTTGAAGCTTTATTTGGCCGGTTTTAGCCGGTTTGTTGGGTAAAGGGTTAATGCGCGGTACTCAACAGCCTCGAAACCACGTGATTCCTTACCGTGAGTTCCATCGAACTTCCATTTGTAGCCTGAGATTTTGTACTCACCAGTTCAGGATCCGTCCGATGAAAAGCCATCACAGTATGCACGCACTTCCTTTAACCTCAGTCTAAGCTCAACTTCTGGAAAGAAATAATGTCCATTATTCTTCGTCTAAAATCCGATAATTTAGCACAAGGCAGAATATAAAAGATAAAATAAAGCGGATCTGCGGGTGTATTGATATTCAGAGGTTTGTTTTATCCGTTAGTAAGCCCAGGTAGAAGACGCCTCTTCGTGATCCTATGTGGTGACTGGTCGAGGTTACCGCTTCAACTTTCTCTATCGGCCGAATGCTCCTCTGCATCGATTGGCAAGTCGCAACACGGAATACTTAGGGGAGCGGCGAATTCGTGGGGAAAGAACGCTATTTAGGCGCTGGTAATCTGTTGAATATAGAATGGATCCCTGAATTTCGCACCCCCGATATCATGCGCCTCGTTCCGTTCGTATATATACATCAATTTGCATTAATACATATCCAAAATAAGACAAGTTCGATTCAATTAACATTATATTGGTATAAATTCCAATATCGGAAGTATAGCCATTCGGCGAACATACACATAACATGCATATTTGATGAACATTTTGTAACATGAAGATGAGCATAAAGGATTGAATAAAATATATACTGTCCGTTCCTTTGCGCACGTCGGTGATTCATAAGTAATTTGTTTATATCTAATTAATTTAGTATTGTGAATTAATTTTTAAATTATTGATTCTACCTGCCAGACAGGGGAATCGGAAAGTGTGACATGTGATGTTTATCATTGACACTAATTGTTGAGTTCAAACCGTCTGGGAAGAATAATATCGTATTAACGTGTGAAATTCCAGCATGCGGATGTAAATTTTATCGAACCTTATCCAAGTTTCAGTACATACTATTTTAGATGGCAGAACATTTGATAAAAACCTCACAAAACCAAAGGTAACGGAACGAAACATGTTGTTTTATACTGCACGGGTTTCTAATTTGTTTCAGAATGCGTCGTAATTAACGCGAATTAACGCTCCTAAATTATTATTTCTTTGGCTTCGGGAGATAAACAAAATTCGAATCGAGTCGAGGAACCCACCCATCAACGCTCAGAGTTATCAGATAACGATTTTTTAATTCTTTTATTTTTGGCGGCCTAGCAAATATTCGACGAGCCAACCGACATACTCTCGATAGCAAATTGCGATGAACATAATGTTGATATACAACACGTTTTTTTTATATACTAGAGTTGACAGTGGTTAGATTTATTTTTTGGTAATTAATCGATTCTGATAACTAAAACGTCTTTTAAAGAAATGATGTTGTTGAATTTTGTTTGTTTGTTTGTTTGTTTTTGTTTTTTTGTTGGAACCTGATGATACGGGAACCATCGAATCGAATTGTGTACCTTTAAAGAACTCAGAGAGAATTACATCCCACAGTATTATTTGAAAGATCTGGCTACACGTAAATTCTATGATTTACTGACAATGTATAACGTGGCTATACTGATTATGTATATTTAAAGACATATGGTGGACTTGTTCGCGTGCGTGAAACTGATAAGTTATAGTTTTCAGGTGCTATGCCAACTGGAGGAATGTAGCATTCTACTAACATCGCCGAAAATCTCAAACGAATATACTGTATACATTCCACAGGCTTTCAATTAATATATATGAATTACGGTGTGTGTTGTCAATTTGGATATAATATAAGTAAAATAACTACTTTGATCAAGAGTATTCTCCATTTCTATTGTATCACCCTACCGGAGTGTTTCACATCACTTTAAAAGAATAAAATATGATGGATGGTAGTGGAGCTGGAGGATACTGAACATAGCATAAAGAGCGACAGTAATGCCCTATGTAATCGACCCTTTAACCACAGCAGAATTATGGGTAACTTTTCAGGATTTAGTCGGAAATATGGCTTGTTGCCATTCATCGGAAAGCTCTCACCGAGAGCTTTCCGATGAATGTCAACAAGCCATATTTCCGACTAAATCCTGAAAGTTACCCAATATTATGCTGTGGTTTAGGGGTCGATTACTTTGGGTATTACTGTACTGATGCGTCCGTCATGATGTGCCCATCCTGTTTCATTGTTGCACAGATGATAATCCAGTGATCCAGTGAACAATATAAGCCAGATGTCGCTTTGCCAGTTCAGTCAGTTCAAATCGTTTGTAAAAATGTTTATAGTATTGATCAATGTATTTGATATCAATAATGACATATATACCATGTATCATTGGTGGAACAATAACTAAATAATTAAACAACTCAGTCTTTGATGAACATACGACACGTCGACACATCGTCTCTGGTATTGAACAGACAGTACCACGTGACGGATACTAACCAGCCCGGCTATGCTATGCATCAACAACACAGATGGAATTACTATTCCAAATGTTTTCACTCAGTTCAGTATACTGAACTTCAGTAATTAATTACTTTAGAGATTTAAAGGCCAACTTAATTTTTCGAATGCCCAGATCACATTATGTACAACATATTCCATATTATATACCATTTGGAATAGGAATCAAAAATATATATATATTCCACCAGAATACGGACCATCTGTGGCCTATGTGTGTCCACCAAGTGATAGAGATTCTCAGATTCACCATAAGACTTACCCCGTTATTTATGCCAGAATGCATCATAATTCATAACTAAGAGATAGAGTTATTCCCCTCCCATGCAGGTCCTTTGAGAATAATAAACTGGCAGTACAGACCAGATCGAAATTAATCACAGAACTGGTACCTTGACAAACAACATGTCCACAGTCTATTCGACCGGATATATAAGTTGACAATACAATGTTTTGGAGCGTTCTCGTTCAAATGGTATATACTATGGAATATGTTGTATATAATGTGATCTGGTTATTCGAAATTTATGTGGGCCTTTAAATTCACACATTGAAATATGTATTACGTTTTAAGCTAAATCGCTACAAATTGAAGTAATTACCACGAATGCCCATCCGACAAACTTGTCAAAATGTCAAGTGTTAATGTTATTCTTGTATCATGTGAATAACACATGGTCAATAACTACACCTTACGTCAATATAAACACATGTATACGTCAGAAGAACTCCCAAGATCATCCAGGAAAAGCATAACAAACGTGCGTTATGCACGCCCTTCGTCGTTTATGGGCATGTTATATTATAGATGTTCTTTTGACATTTTTGGCACCTTTACACAGGTTAGGCATTCCGGAATTTATGGAATTCCGGGTTACGCCATCACTGTCCTTTTCATGACCATCCATTGGTGGTAACCCTGATGCTGGAGCCCACAGCGACCCGTCGGCAACAGGAACTGGGACAAGACCAAGAAATTGAGGCAAAAGACCCCATCATAGCCATATATACTGTGATGCAGTTAGTAGGGCCGAGTGGAAGAAGAGGAAGGCAGCTGTATGTAGCACCACAAGAAGCCCCCTCTCACATGGAAGCGGATATGGAGACTGATGTCCACAAGCCTAAAATTCTACAATCATAGCATTCTCAACGACTCGGCCATCTCCGCGCTGAGGAAATAACCTCTTCCATAAATAGAAACCATATATGTCGGTCTATTTCAATCACGTGATTGACCATCGGCATATACGACCGGTAAATACGTATGTTAGCTGTTAATCTTGAACTAATTATCACTATTTAATGCATGATCAAGTCTGGTGCTGCATGGCATACAGTGAATACATTCTTCTCCATTGACATCTATGGGCCAACGAGTCAATCACATTATTACCATGCAGGGCCGAAATTGTAGCATTGCGAGAATGTTTTTATTTATGGAAGAGGTTATTTCCTCAGCGAAGCGGAAATGCCCTAGTCGTTGAAAATGGCATCGTAGCTGCTCGCACTCAGGAGCGATCTGAAAGACGGCCAGATCACTGCGCCTGATCAGACATCTCTTACACTCCAATGACTCCGGAGTACATCAGTCCAGAGTCGTCCACCGCCAACAACAACAACACCGGCTCCACACACCAAGCGGCGGAGATCGAGGACTTCATTAAAAAGGCACACGATCAATTAACCGAGACAAAGAACTACCAACTTTTGATAGAGTGTGGAGAGTAAGACTTTGGTCAAAACTTCTCAGCTACAGAAATAGAGGCAAAATACTGACGTTGATATAGCTTTATTAGATTACCTTAAACTATTTGTTCGCCTTAATGAAGACGAATCCGACTATTTCGACCGTCATGTTGGCCTAAAGCAGGGAGTAAACCTATCACCTCTGTTTTTTGCTATCTATATCAACGACATTGAACAATACATTCACTCGCAGACAAATTATGGCATCAGCTTAGATAAATTCCGTGGAATCGAAACCAGTATATTACTGAATATTATGTTACTTATCTACTTTCTGATACGCACGAATGCCTACAGCGAGCATTAGATTCATTCCCATATTACTGCAACATATAGAAATTGAAAGTAAACACGGCAAAAAACTAAAGTTGTCGTGTTCGGTCCGAAACACAGAAAGAAAGAAAAAACTATGCCAGTATTCACACCAGATAATCTTCCAGTAGAGACAGTTGATAGTTATAAATTTCTGGGGACAGAAAAGATACGTTCGTAGCGGTACGAAATCTGAGATGTCAGGCAGATAAAACTGCAATTTATTCACACAGTTGAATCAATTCTTGAGATATACGAACAAAGCATCATACGAGTAATGACTTACGGGGATGAATTATGGGGACATGAACATATGAGGTGTTTGGAAATATTTGAATCCTGTTTCCTGAAATTTACACTGCATAATGAAGAAGTCTACACCATCCGTTTTATATATGGGGAACTAGGAATGTACCCAATTACAGTTATGATCAAAACCCGCTACCTCTGTTATTGGGCGAAAGTTATCTCAATGCCCACCCGTAGGACCCCATTAAGTTATATTAAGTTATGTATACTTTGTATTGCAAAAAAGTTTTTAATAATCTATGGATAAGAGCAATACATGACTCTCTTAATATGACTGTTATGAGTAATGTTTGGCTCAACCAGAAAGTATCGAGCACAGACCGATTTAACCGTACCGTTAAAGAATGCGTGACAACGAATGCGTGACTGCATGCTACCTCCAATAGCCACATCGAGTAAATATGCAATTTATCGAATTATTAAAACACGCTTCGAACGTGAGAATTTTCTCTCTAAATGTGATAATAGAACTGTCAGTAATGTCATTCGATTTCGGACAAGAAATCACAAACTACCAATTGAACAAGGTTATTGGCTAAGTACTAACTATTTGTGCCAAAGAACTATTTGATGAGTATAAGTTATCCTGAAGTGTACCAGCAACTGGACTAACACTATATCTACACCATGCTATATATACCCATATGTGCATTGCTTGGAATTATTGCGGATAATGTCGCGTGTCATAACCGAAGATGGCTTTGTAATAATCGGCAGAGTAGAGGGGATCCACAACTTATGACAGCAGGCAATAACATATTGGTGAAACCGATATAATTCCAGATATGCTGGCTGATGGCTTATACTTTTCAATCAAAAACCAAACAGACACATTGCAGACGTGCAGGCAGTGACTGATCCATTTGATGGATGAGGCTGCATGAACTAGACGTTGTGACTCGTCAAGGCAACGTTATGCATTATTTTGGAGGCTGTCTGTGCATCGTTAGAATATACGCGTATCATTTCCTCTGTGATACGCTTTTGGATTTTCACTCCCCGATTTTCGATTACTGAAAAAAAAACGGAATTCGCGCTCATGACGTTTAGTGTGGTCGTTCTGGCAATAAACAGGTTCATTTTAGCAATTATAAAGTATCATTCGGCGAAAGAGAGTCAATAGAACAGAATGAAAAAAGTCCGCAATAAATCCGCTTTGGGAAAAATTCCCAATTCAACATTAACGCCTTGTCCAAGATGGATGTCGGTATTGGAAAATGCTAAATTTCTGCGGCAGGTGCACAAATTAACAACAAATTAGTAATACATTGAAATATACACAAACAATGCATACCTGTAAATCATATCTATAGAATGTATGTCCAAAAATGGCATGAAATTTATCTTGTATACATTGTTTTAGCTTGTCCTTTAAGAACACACAAACGCTCCAATTTTAAGAGAAATAACGATTGCAGAGTATAAAAGAACCTATGACCACATATATACATACGAAATTTCTCTGATGTATCTCACGAGAGAGCAAGTGAACGCATGCTCTCATAAAATGATTAAATCTGGACTATTGGGCGCTCAGAAGCGGACAAACAACAAGGTTTGTTTTATCCTACTCATCTTGAGTCATGTAACATATGTGTAATTAAACAGTCACATAGGATTTACCAGGGATACCTTGATTATGTGGCTATTTCTATAGAAACAGAAGTATGTGTACTCAGAGCGGTATCACGAATTTGACGGATCCTCTTTTATTTTTATATAAAAACATCAAACCTTTAAAATTTCACTGTTATGGAACAATATGAGAGATATGCATAGATTATTGGATAAAATGTGTTGTTCCTGTTATCCTGTCTCACATTATTAGTCATAGTTGCATCCTATCGAGTGATAAAACACAACTATTTCGCTTTTCTGACAGGAATGCATGGTGGTACATGTATACTATGAAAGCAATTTATCAAAACGCAAATGGGTAACATGGACTCTTTTCAATAAATTCTAAACTGTGCCACAATTGCCTACATACTTTGTGGCAGACACTGCTTTATATCTGGAAATTATATTTGGTTACATTCAAGGCCACGCATACGCTAACGGCACTACGGTTACATTAATGTCATTGGGAGATCCCAGACAGGGGGAAGTTTCACAGACTTCTCTCCACACAGAATGTGAGCATTCTGAAATCCGTATCGATTTTCTTAAATAAAGCATTCATAGAATTAAGTAAAAGGGTGTTTTAATATGAATATACACCTTACCCAATTGCGACTCTTTAACCACATCCTTTTTGTTTGCAGTGGGACACAATTTATTCTCCTATGAATTTCGATGTGGGTGTGAAGTATCGACGGTGCAAGATCAAAATCTGCTCACAATTGTGAGTAGTGGTGAATGTATATAAGAAACATTGGTATTTATGCTGATGTTCCCTACTGCGCATCGATAAACTATGGTGCTTTTGTATATATGTATATATGTTTGCATGGTCCATGTCAATTCGTGGCTAGCAATAAACTCATTCACATAATATCGACTGTACACACAACCACAAACATCAAGATTGAGTGAATGGGCAACTCTGAAATAACAGCTTTAAACGCCGATCACCTGATAAACACACAAATGCGTGGGTGATATCATAAGATAGTTATGAACCAAAAGATATTGAAAACGAATGTTGTGCATTTCGTGGTAGCATATTCGAGTTGTAAAGTGCCGACTGAAGGAATTTGAACAATATGGTCCACTAAGAAACATATTTGGTAGCAACATGAACATTTGTTTAATATACGGTCTACCGTCTGCTTGATCTGGTAAAATTGGGTGATAATTCATTGGGGAGATGAGTGTTTCATAACAGTATAATACGTATTCATACGTGTATGTTTTGTTATCAGGGAAAGTGTTGAAAATTGCGAAACTGTAACTAGGATTTGTACCAGAAGGGTATGCAATTCAGATTCTGTGTTATATTCGAAATAAATCATTATGCCTAATGATACAACCACGCGCCGTGTGGCGAAATATTACTTCGTTTGTTGCATGCCCGAATTATATTTTTTTGCCCGACTGTTCTAAGCAGAAAACCGTCACATTAAAGACGTTGGTGCATTCAGCAAACCAAGTTTGTACCCATTTGGCGTAATGTCCATGGTCGGGAAATTCAGAATGCGTCTCGGTATTTATATATATATATAGTCTACCGTCATCGAACGATCACGAAAGCGGGTTCTAATACGCACATATACAGCCTGCCATATACAGCCTGCCATAGAAATATTGTACTGCGTTGAGTTTGTTCTTATCCAGCATGCCTGAGTTTAGTGTGCCTGTTATTTGCAGAATGAGGTCCCCCCCAGAGGGTGTATTTAGTGACGCTATCCCACATAGCGGGATATCATAACTAAATTCACCTTCTGTGGACCCCATTCTGCTTTGGCCTAATCTAAAGTTTAATTTTTATCAAATTTCTATAAACTTCTTCACAAAGATTCTATTTATTTTTTAGTTTAGTTTCTCTATATCCCAAAATTGGCAGACGACACATTGAATACTTGATGTTCCCAATGGGAGTACATCACAATATTCACCATTTGGGAACTTCAATCTGAGTCTATGTCTCCCATAGCAGATGAGGACATCCAGAATGAGGTCCCCAGATGGTGAATTTAGTGATGCTATCCCCGATATGCGGGATAGCGTCACAAAATTCCCCCTCTGGGGATCTCATTCTGCAAATGACAGGCACACTAAACTCAGGCTTGTTATTCAGTCGTGATAGATCACTTCCGGGTTCAATCCATTCGCCAGGGAACTCAATGTTGAAATTCATACCCAGTTGGAATCGGTGATTCGTAATGATGGATCCATGCGCTTGATCGAAAAGGAGTATCGAGTTTACATATCAGGACGACAGACTCTGCATAATTATGCATTTGGCAATCGGCAGCGCAAAATCTTTGAAAGAGGAAGTTAGTCGGGAGATATTCAAAGAAGCTTTGGGTTCGTTGTTGTCACATGAAGCAAATGTAACTTTCCAACTCAGAACACCGAGATTTATTTTAATGACTTCGAAATGTAACTTTGTAACCGTTACTACGATGGCTGAAAAACGACATTAACTACATTTTATTTAACTCAACATTTCGAGATAAATTTCTCAATATTTAGAGATAATATCTCGAAATGTCGACAAAATATCTCAATATTTTGCGATTATTTTCTCGAAATTTCGTGATAACTTCCCAATATTACATGTTTTTTTTTAGATAATATGACGAAATTTCGACATATATTTTGATATAATGTCAGCCATATGTCAACTCCATTGTAATGATAAGAGCTTCGTCGTGGGTTTAGTAACAGTAACGGGTAGAGATGGACAACACCATTCCCCCGAATCACCACCTCTGGTTTATTACGCGCGCTCCGCGTGTATACTGGTGTAGAGATTCTTGTTTTGCCTGGTTTGTGATAAGATATGCCAGTTACAAATAAAAGAAATGAAAAAGATAATTTGTCTTATATTTCAACATTTATAGACATGTTTCATTCTGCAGCCCATTGGGGGTCGTGGTCGGAGACGGCCGAGTCGGCCGCCGGTTCGTTTATTAGGTGCTGGTTGTTATTGTTATTTTAACGGAATTCTGAGTTGGTCATTCGCAAAACCAATATATTTTATATTCTATCATTATAATGATGGGTATATAATATATGATCTTGAGCGCGTCACCATTTCTGACATTGGTGTTCTTGTATTTGTCTCACATTCATAACATTGTGTGGCCCTACCATCTTGGGATCTGGGAACATCACGAATTATAGTTTAAATTAATCATACAGGTACTGAACATGAACAACATATTTGACGATAGAGGAATGTGTAATCTCGATGAGTGTCATGAAGGCCTTAACCCTTTACCCAACAGAACGGCCCTGTGCCAATGCATTCTCTTATATATGCGAGTCGACCATAGGTCGCCTCGCATATATAAGAGAATGCATTGGCTTAACACATTAAAAATTATAAAATTGTTAAAGAATGTAAGAAAAAATGGTAAAAAGTGTTAAAAAAAGATTTTTTTTAGGCCAATGCATTCTCTTATATATGCGAGGCAACCTATGGTCGACTCGCATATATAAGAGAATGCATTGGCACAGGGCATAACTGTAACTATCACAATGTGGTCAAGGAGCCGGTTCCAATGATATCCATATTTGTATGGTTTTATTGAGACAGACCCAAGATAATTTAGGCTGTTGAAGCTTTATTTGGCCGGTTTTGGCCGGTTTGTTGGGTAAAGGGTTAAGAGACATTTTCAGAAATGTTGGTCTGCATACACAAAAAAAACCCAGCCTAAGTTGAGAACTTATATATTATTTAAACACACATATGAATTAGAAAGATACGTAACTCTTAAAGGGGTACTGTACGCCATTTTCATTAAATTTCCGGTGACAACAACGATCTAATATCGATAATATATAGAAACATAAGTAATTTGAGTCGAAGATGTATTCTGTAAACGCTCAGGTTAATAGGCTATCTTAAAATTTAATAATTTAAAAGTTAATAATTTGATATAAATTGAATTTATGACTGGAGCCATAAAATGGCGTCAATTAAATTACGAATTACCGTAATCAAAAATAGTAATTGGGGGATACTGGATTTTTAAACCGATCGCACACACGATTGCTTAAAATATTATGATGATACGGGGAGAACACTCAAGCCACTCACTGACTAGCGACGATACAATAACTTAAATGATTATATGGGACTAGTATGCATATAATATAACTTTTATTTGATTCATTTTGTTGAAAACTTTACAAAAATTACTCGGCAACGACAATTTGTATTTTTGCATTCCGGTAAATTTGTCATCCGTAACATGACTTCGTACTCAACAGACTTTCAGATAATGGAAAAATTGTTACCTTATTCTCCGACTCGGAGACTATAGAAACCAACAACAACATGTGGCGTACAGTACCCCTTTAACATTATATCGATTATTGTACAATTCCGATGTGGTGTTCTCCCCCTGAATATTGAGACTGGGAGGTACAATAAGGAAGATTCCGACAAGAGATATTATTCTGTGTGTGATTGTAGCCAATTTGAAGACGAGACACACTTTCTCCTATAATTTAGAGAATTATTAAGACAAATTTCGAAAGAGAACACTACCTATCTTTGGACAATAACATATTTGTACACAGCCTGATGATGTTCCGAACAAGAAATCACAAACTACCCGTTGAACAGGGCTCATGGTACAATGTTGACTACTCGGAACGGCAATGTACCCTCTGTAATTTAGAACTGGGCGATAAATACCACATTATACTTAAGTGCTCACAAATTCACGAGTTGAGACTGAGATATATTCGCCCTTATAATTTTCGAAGACCAAACTCACATAAGTTACTGCAATTATTTAATTCCCGAAATGAAAAAACCACAAGGAACCTGTCGGAAAGGTCTTAGACTTGTTAAAGTCCTCTTGAGGCTATAAGTAGCATTCATAAATCAGTGGGACGAGACCAGGTCTCGAATGCGCGTTTAAAGGTGATTGTTCCTCTAATGAGTGATGGCTTTGCCAAAATATTTAACATAATTCTTCACACAGGGAACTACCCAACTGCATGGAGCGAGTCAATTCTCAGCTTAATCCACACAAAAAAGATGACAAGGGTGATCCGAATAACTATCGTGCTATAGCATTAAGGTCTACAATTGGGAAACTGTTTAATAAAATTGTAAACCGTAGATTAACAGATTTTCTTGTAAAAAATAAAATTATTAGTGACAATCAATTCGGATTTTCTAAAGGAAAGAGTACAATTGATAGTGCGTTTGTGCTGCATGCCATAGTTCAACGATATATGTCACTGAATCGACCGCTGTATGCTGCCTTCGTAGACTTCCAAAAGGCCTTTGATACCGTGAATAGGAAACTGCTCTTCGATAAAATGCAACACATCGGAGTTGAGGGCCAATCACTGCGTATAATCCGTTCACTATATTATTCAAGTTGTTACAAAACTAAGACAAATAGAGGACTTGGACCTGCTGCTTATCGACCATTGGGGTCATGCAATGATATATATTATCACCGAATTTATTCAAAATATTCATCGATGACATTAGGAATATATTTGACGAATCGTGTGATCCAGTGACGATCGGGGATAGTCAATGCAATCATATTCTTTTCGCTGACGACCTCGTTCTATTGTCTGATAGTTCCACGGGACTCCAAAACTGTCTAAACAAACTGAATCTCTACACGGATGCGAATGAACTTAAAGTTGACGCGAAAAAAACTAAATGCATGATGTTTTGGGCGAGACAAACAACAATAATTCCATCGTTTCATATCTCTGAGACCAAACTCGAAAATGTCAGGGAATATACTTACCTTAGTATAACCTTTTCTAGTAATGGCAAGTTCACAAAAGCTATCACAAACTTAAGTACTAAAGGGCTAAAAGCGATGCACTCACTATTCAATGCGTGTAACCATACATCACCTCTCCCATTGTTAACGTCACTCAAACTGTTCCATAAACTGATCAAACCAATAATCCTGTATGGCAGTGAACTATGGGGTGTAGAAATAACATCTAAAAATCACGATCGCCTAGCCTGTGAATCAGTTCATATTAAATTTTGCAAACGTGTATTAGGTGCTGGAAAATATGCATCAAATAATGCTGTCCGTGCAGAACTAGGCAGCTATCCTCTGTATATAGATGCAGCTTGAAGAATGTCGAATTATGCTATCAGTGTCACCTCGCGTTCGGACTGCGAACTTCTACGAAATGCGGTTAAAGAACAACGGACGGTATTATCTACAAAATCAATTTTCAAATCAGTCGAATCTTTAGGATTAACTTTACCAGAGACTGGTCACGCCACCGACATGGTAACGAAAAATTTCCGAAAATCTTTACAAAATAGCTATAACGAGTACTTCCAAGCTAGCCTGAGTGACAACTGCTCAAAATCAGGCAGCAACAAACTCAGAACATATCGTCTTTACAAGAAAGAGTTTAGGCTTGAGCCCTATCTTCTCAACGCGAAATCATTGGAAGACAGAATAGCTTTCACCAGATTCAGAATCAGGAACCATGTTACTTGTTATAGAGAAGTGGCGTAATTTACAGCCCCCAGTAAAATTAGAAAATAGAAAGTGTGTGTTTTGCCGTGATGATGTCGTAGAAGATGAAATACATTTCCTTATGGAATGCACTTCATATTCACAACTATACGAAAAGAACTTCTCGAATCAATGGTTAACCATAATCCGAATTTTTCACGCATTAGCGCAAACGATCAATTTATTACTATATTGACAAATGACTGTCCCACTCTAACACGAACAACATGTAAACTGATCCGTCGCTTCTTCGATGCTCGTGCTGAGCAAATAACAGTTAGGTAACCATCAATATGATACATGATCCCATAATTGTTTATTCTTACACCATGTGTACATGGGTTTAAAGAATTACATATCAGAAAAACACAAATAATCAACAATATCACAGTGTGGACATGACACGTGTTCAAATGTATATAAATGATGGATGTGACAAATCGATATATATATAATAATATATGTATACCATAACATTATATTGTCGACGTTCGGTCTGTAGTCATTGAAAACTGATGAGAACGGCTAGTTTTCGGTTGACAACACTGATAAACATGCAGAGCCTCTTCATGAAACTGGGCTTACTATTTGACAAAAGGATGCGGAATTTAGCTTCATTGGGAAAGTTATAATATGCACGCGGTATGTATCGTTTTCTTTCATCTACAAAAGCATCACAACTAAGAAGCGTGTGGTATTCATCACCGATTACGTTACGGGTACAAAGTTCACATGTACGTTGAATATACGGGATTTTGTTCCAACGACCGCGTTCTACCGGGAGTACATGATTTGCTGTTCCCGAGACTCCTTGTGCATCTTAGCATATTATGTAATTTTGTTCTTGTATATATTATAATCACACGTTTTGTATATACTATTATCCATTGTATTAGCAAACTGTCCTCGTGTGGATGTTTTTTGCCAATAAATTATTATCTAACATAAACCCCATTAACTGGACCACATAGAACAAATCTAATACTATTATTATTATTATTACATCTAAAAGCAACAAGCATAAACAATACTATATTTTCGTATATATGTACTCTATATATTATAAAGCATGTGCATGTATATATATACTATGTATCTGATTATGTAATTATATAATCTGTAATATCACTATATGATGATCAGAATAAATTGAATTGAATTGAATCCTTAACTGTGAACCGTATAAACACCTGCGATCAAAACTGATGTCATGTATCGCGATTGAATCTGTACAGACACCACTTTAATAGCGACGTCGGCTTACTTATTCGCTAATGAATCGGTATCCTCTTCCAGTAGCTAAATTTCTTCACAGCGCTTTTCAAAAAGGACAACATCTTCATAGCAAAACATTTTCTATTCCTTGAATGTACACAACAATTTTCTTTATTATTTTGTTTAACGTGACTTATAGGCCTTATTGGCCGGGTGTGTCCTTATTGACCGTGTGTGTCCTTATTGACCGGGTGTGTCCTTATTGGCCGGGTGTGTTCTTATTTTGTTACTTGATATTGCATGTATGTGATATACACTATACACACATGTCACTATAATAAAATATTCGTTCATTCGTTCGTATATATGTATAGCACAGCTCGTCGTTGACTATGCAAATATATTTGTACTCGGTTGAAGATATAGCCCACTTCGCTTCCGGATCTGGGCGGCTCATCCCCTCTGATCACTATATTTGCATAGACAACTTCAAGACATGCAGCAAGGGAGAGCGGAATCAATGGGCGTGGTCATGGGGTTTTGACCGCGAGGAGAATTCCTAACTTCGTGAAATGAAGGAGTTCCTGGTTGGGTCTCATTCAAGTTTCTCACGGTCAAATCGCACGACCACATTGATTCAGTCCTTCATCTATATATCTATATTTGGGAGTATCTATCTGTCCGCTATATAACTGAATATTGGACAATCCAAAGGACTCAAGACGGGTCTAACAGGAGTAACTTTTTTAAAGGAAAATAATTATGTATGTTAAAGATACAGGTGGCCTTCACGATGGGTATTACTGTTAAAATAGTCACATCCGTTGAAACCACAGAAAGAATATTTAAAATGTAGAGAGATTTTGTTCTTATATCAAAGATAAATATTACATAAATAACATGTTATTGTCAAGATCAAACGTAGTGTTAGTATAAAAAAGCCATGTTATGTTACAGTACAGTACGTAAAGCACGTGTGATAAGCACAATACTTAACACTGGAGAGGTCCCACTACGTGAACTCTGGCTAAAACTATACTAGGATGTTTACAATATACCGTTATAGCGCTCGCTAATCTTCGCTACTCAATATTTTGGTGTTGAATTGGTCACAGTGAATCAATCTCCCCCCCCCCCCCCAAATCGCCACGGTGTTGAGTGTTTTGCTTATCGCACACTCTTTATGTGTTGTATATAAACAAACGCTGGGAGAGGAGGTACTCATAAGTGAGTTAGCACTTGTCCTCCAATCCCATTGTCTATATAAAAAAATGTATGTATCATTTCCTATATGTGTTATTGAAATCAGACAAATAAATATGTTTAAACTAAAAAAAACTAACAAACGCTCGGATCGCACACGTGTGTTTTGTGGATAATATTAAATTCATACTATCATTATACTATATTATTATCGAATCGAGTCCAATACATGTATGACTTTTATAAAAAAAAATAGCGGGACCCCAGGTGACGTCATTTTGGATAAACATACATATGGATAATAAAAATGTCATTATACAATATTGTGTATGGTACATGTATGTGTTTTCTTGTACCCGTCCAGGTTTTGGTGAAAAGTCATATTGGAATCGACAATATGCGTCTCGTATACAATATAACTTTTCACCACAACCTAGACTCGTAAAAGAAAAACACGTACTGTATACAACACTGTATAATAACTTTATAATATTAGTATATTCTTGAGGAATTTCATAATTTGGTAACTTTTGACTTTCTAAATTACAACCAAGGTCAGTCGTGCCTTTAACATTCCAAAAGCAACGCTATCGGAATCGAGGGTGTAATAAAGATGGGGCACCAAAATCGATACCTATAGTTCCTTGTACATTTCAGTTTTGAGTTTTTAACGATTATTTATCTTTGAATGTGCATTATGGATTTCCACAGGTCATGCGTCAGATAAAATTTAAAAATAAAAACCGGACTTTGGGTTAGAGACTTGATTGGTGACATACATGTGGGTTCCTGGTCCTGAGTGTGTCCTCACATACTATGCAGTGCGACTTCTTGGGTGTAAAACCTTTTTGTCATCGGAGAAACTATGTCGAATTTATTTCCTTCCTACCAAATGTGCTTACGTCAGCTAGGTATATATTTTTTTCCAACAGCTTGGAAATTTCCAGTCGGTGCCCACTAATATTATGGATGGAAGGCATTCTCAACGACTCGGCGATTTCCGCTTCGCTGAGGAAATAACCTCTTCCATAAATAGAAAGCAAATTCCCTCAATTCTACAATATACGGTCCTGGTAAGGCGATGACATCGACTCGTTGATGCATAGATGTGAATGGAGCAGAATATATTCACTGTATGTCAGTACCAGACTTGATCATACATTATATATAATAAATAGCAATAATTAGTTAAAGTTTCACAGACGAGTCTCCCAGTCAATAGATGTAATCCCGGTAATATGCACATGATAAATTGCGTAACTGAAATAGTCTGGCAGATATGGTGTCTATTTATGGAAGAGGTTATTTCCTCAGTTGGAAATGACCGAGTCGTCGAGAATTGGGCGAAAGGTTAATTGGTTAATTGCCATTATAAACAAAATAAACGGCCGATTATGTTAAAGTGATGTGAAAAACTCCGAATAATCTTGTCCCAGTAGCAATTTTTTTTTACAAATATTATATCCAAATTGACAACACACAGCGTCATTCTTATATATTAATTAAATGCAGTTACTCTCGATGTCGAAATCGTTTTTGTTAGTTTATCGCCGATAGATGCGTCTCACATCGAGTAGTTAATATTTACAATTGAACGTAGTTCAGACGATGTTTCTATGGAGTGGTACGGTCGATTTGCTTCAGATTTTCGGCGATGTTAGTACAATGCTACATTCCTCCAGTTGGCATAGCGGCTGGATACTAACTGATCAGTTTCACACACCAGAACAAGTCCATAATATGTCTTTAATGTGTTGATGGCTTTATCATCTTGCACGCGACATCTTGGTTCGTGAGAGTAATTGTGAAATTTATTTCCTTCCCGCCATAAGTGTTATCGTCAGCTAGATATTAGTCTCAGCTATGCCTTTTCCACATAGCTTTGATACAACTCCACAGTCTGGATCTTCCAGTCTGGGTCCACTTCCACGATGGGTGAAAGGTTAACTGGGTAATTGCCAGTATAATCAAAATAACGAGCGATTATTTTACATCCCTCTGGACTACTTGGGCTTATTACCTACCAAAACTAACTCCGCTTGACTCGAGACGTGAATTTTTCAGAATGATTTCGATTGGATCGATGTCACGGGGTGCTTATTTCCGGTGGGTATAGCTATGTTAATGGGTGAAACAAGTACGGTCGTAAATGAGTGTCATTATTGTTAGATGGGCAGACAGACAAGCGATCAATTAACGCGGGCTCGCGCCGTCTGGGACGGCAGTAGAATTCGACGACTGTGTGATGCTGATATAAGAGATATTGGGTCCGTGCAAACATTGCCGGAAATGGACAAATTGGCATCCGATACGATTGTCGGGCTGGTTTCCGGGTGTAGTGACTGCCGAGACGGGCGTGATTGAGAACAGGTTCGCATTGGGTTAAATGACATAATAATGCGAACAAGCATACACATTCTCAACGAATCGGTCATTTCCGATTCGCTGGTAAATAACATCTTCCATAAAGAGAAACCATATATGCCGGTATATTTAAATTACGTGATTGACCATGTGCATATTACGGTAAGTGCGTCTGTTGGCTAACACTCGTCTTGTTAAACTTGAACTAATTATTGCTATTTATTACTCTTTATCACTATTTAATGTATGATAAAGTCTGGTACTGGTATATAGTGAATAAATTCTGCTCCATTCATGCGTCAACGAGTCAAGGTCATCGCATTATTACCATCTCCGTATATTGTAGCATTGCGCGAATATGGTTTCCATTTATGGAAGAGATTATTTCCCCAACAAAGCTGAAATTCCCGAGTCGTTGAGAACGCAATCACACTGTTGAGTACAGACGTCGCATTTCACAGCAAACACAGTTATTAAATCGAATGAAAAACTGCAAAAGGATTATTGGTTCGTTGTGTAGTTATTTGCAGCACTGTTTATAGGGACATTTGTCACAGTAACTCAGTTGGAATTGTGTTTACAGTAATGCCAATTATTGACGGAATGCCGGTCATTGCTCCGCATCACGGTATGGTTTGTTTGTCTCTATTACAGACGGTATGCCGGTCATTGCTTTGCATCAATGTATGGTTTGTTTGTCTCTATTATAGACGTTATGTCGGTCTTTGCTTCGCATCATGGTATGGTTTGTTTGTCTCTATTACAGACGGTATGCCGGTCATTGCTCCGCATCACGGTATGGTTTGTTTGTCTCTATTATAGGCGGTATGCCGGTCATTGCTTTGCATCATGGTATGGTTTGTTTGTCTCTATTATAGACGGAATGTCGGTCATTGCTTCGCATCACGGTATGGTTTGTTTGTCTCTATTATAGGCGGTATGCCGGTCATTGCTTTGCATCAATGTATGGTTTGTTTGTCTCTATTATAGGCGGTATGCCGGTCATTGCTTTGCATCATGGTATGGTTTGTTTGTCTCTATTATAGGCGGTATGCCGGTCATTGCTTTGCATCAATGTATGGTTTGTTTGTCTCTATTATAGGCGGTATGCCGGTCATTGCTTTGCATCATGGTATGGTTTGTTTGTCTCTATTATAGACGGTATGCCGGTCATTGCTTTGCATCATGGTATGGTTTGTTTGTCTCTATTACAGACGGTATGCCGGTCATTGCTTTGCATCATGGTATGGTTTGTTTGTTTCTATTACAGACGGTATGCCGGTCATTGCTTGCATCATGGTATGGTTTGTTTGTCTCTATTATAGACGGTATGCCGGTCATTGCTTTGCATCATGGTATGGTTTGTTTGTCTCTATTATAGGCGGTATGCCGGTCATTGCTTCGCATCATGGTATGGTTTGTTTGTCTCTATTATAGGCGGTATGCCGGTCATTGCTTTGCGTCACGGTATGGTTTGTTTGTCTCTATTATAGGCGGTATGCCGGTCATTGCTTTGTATCACGGTATGGTTTGTTTGTCTCTATTATAGGCGGTATGCCGGTCATTGCTTTGCATCATGGTATGGTTTGTTTGTCTCTATTATAGACGGTATGCCGGTCATTGCTTCGCATCATGGTATGGTTTGTTTGTCTCTATTATAGGCGGTATGCCGGTCATTGCTTTGCATCACGGTATGGTTTGTTTATCTCTATTATAGGCGGTATGCTGGTCATTGCTTTGCATCACGGTATGGTTTGTTTGTCTCTATTATAGGCGGTATGCCGGTCATTGCTTTGCATCATGGTATGGTTTGTTTGTCTCTATTATAGACGGTATGCCGGTCATTGCTTTGCATCACGGTATGGTTTGTTTGTCTCTATTATAGACGTTATGTCGGTCTTTGCTTCGCATCATGGTATGGTTTGTTTGTCTCTATTATAGGCGGTATGCCGGTCATTGCTTTGCATCACGGTATGGTTTGTTTGTCTCTATTATAGGCGGTATGCCGGTCATTGCTTTGTATCACGGTATGGTTTGTTTGTCTCTATTATAGGCGGTATGCCGGTCATTGCTTTGCATCATGGTATGGTTTGTTTGTCTCTATTAGAGGCGGTATGCCGGTCATTGCTTTGCATCAAGGTATGGTTTGTTTGTCTCTATTATAGGCGGTATGCCGGTCATTGCTTTGAATCATGGTATGGTTTGTTTGTCTCTATTATAGACGGTATGCCGGTCATTGCTTTGCATCATGCATGGTATGGTTGGTTTGTCTCTATTATAGGCGGTATGCCGGTCATTGCTTTGCATCACGGTATGGTTTGTTTGTCTCTATTATAGGCGGTATGCCGGTCATTGCTTTGCATCATGGTATGGTTTGTTTGTCTCTATTATAGGCGGTATGCCGGTCATTGCTTTGCATCATGGTATGGTTTGTTTGTCTCTATTATAGGCGGTATGCCGGTCATTGCTTTGCATCATGGTATGGTTTGTTTGTCTCAATTATAGGCGGTATGTCGGTCACTGCTTTGCATCATGGTATGGTTTGTTTGTCTCTATTATAGGCGGTATGCCGGTCATTGCTTTGCATCACGGTATGGTTTGTTTGTCTCTATTATAGGCGGTATGCCGGTCATTGCTTTGCATCATGGTATGGTTTGTTTGTCTCTATTATAGGCGGTATGCCGGTCATTGCTTTGCATCATGGTATGGTTTGTTTGTCTCTATTATAGGCGGTATGCCGGTCATTGCTTTGCATCATGGTATGGTTTGTTTGTCTCTATTATAGGCGGTATGTCGGTCATTGCTTTGCATCACGGTATGGTTTGTTTGTCTCTATTATAGGCGGTATGCCGGTCATTGCTTTGCATCATGGTATGGTTTGTTTGTCTCTATTATAGGCGGTATGCCGGTCATTGCTTTGCATCACGGTATGGTTTGTTTGTCTCTATTATAGGCGGTATGCCGGTCATTGCTTTGCATCATGGTATGGTTTGTTTGTCTCTATTATAGGCGGTATGCCGGTCATTGCTTTGCATCACGGTATGGTTTGTTTGTCTCTATTATAGGCGGTATGCCGGTCATTGCTTTGCATCAAGGTATGGTTTGTTTGTCTCTATTATAGGCGGTATGCCGGTCATTGCTTTGCATCATGGTATGGTTTGTTTGTCTCTATTATGGACGGTGTGCCGGTCATTGCTTTGCATCATGGTATGGTTTGTTTGTCTCTATTATAGACGGTATGCCGGTCATTGCTTTGCATCATGGTATGGTTTGTTTGTCTCTATTATAGACGGTATGCCGGTCATTGCTTTGCATCATGGTATGGTTTGTTTGTCTCTATTATAGGCGGTATGCCGGTCATTGCTTTGCACCACGGTATGGTTTGTTTGTCTCTATTATAGGCGGTATGCCGGTCATTGCTTTGCATCACGGTATGGTTTGTTTGTCTCTATTATAGGCGGTATGCCGGTCATTGCTTTGCATCAGGGTATGGTTTGTTTGTCTCTATTATAGGCGGTATGCCGGTCATTGCTTTGCATCATGGTATGGTTTGTTTGTCTCTATTATAGGCGGTATGCCGGTCATTGCTTTGCATCACGGTATGGTTTGTTTGTCTCTATTATAGGCGGTATGCCGGTCATTGCTTTGCATCACGGTATGGTTTGTTTGTCTCTATTATAGGCGGTATGCCGGTCATTGCTTTGCATCATGGTATGGTTTGTTTGTATCTATTATAGGCGGTATGCCGGTCCTTGCTTTGCATCAAGGTATGGTTTGTTTGTCTCTATTATAGGCGGTATGCCGGTCATTGCTTTGCATCATGGTATGGTTTGTTTGTCTCTATTATAGACGGTATGCCGGTCATTGCTTTGCATCATGGTATGGTTTGTTTGTCTCTATTACAGACGGTATGCCGGTCATTGCTTTGCATCACGGTATGGTTTGTTTGTCTCTATTATAGGCGGTATGCCGGTCATTGCTTTGCATCATGGTATGGTTTGTTTGTCTCTATTATAGGCGGTATGCCGGTCATTGCTTTGCATCACGGTATGGTTTGTTTGTCTCTATTATAGGCGGTATGCCGGTCATTGCTTTGCATCACGGTATGGTTTGTTTGTCTCTATTATAGGCGGTATGTCGGTCATTGCTTTGCATCATGGTGTGGTTTGTTTGTCTCTATTATAGGCGGTATGCCGGTCATTGCTTTGCATCATGGTATGGTTTGTTTGTCTCTATTATAGGCGGTATGCCGGTCATTGCTTTGCATCACGGTATGGTTTGTTTGTCTCTATTATAGGCGGTATGCCGGTCATTGCTTTGCATCACGGTATGGTTTGTTTGTCTCTATTATAGGCGGTATGCCGGTCATTGCTTTGCATCATGGTGTGGTTTGTTTGTCTCTATTATAGGCGGTATGCCGGTCATTGCTTTGCATCATGGTATGGTTTGTTTGTCTCTATTATAGGCGGTATGCCGGTCATTGCTTTGCATCATGGTATGGTTTGTTTGTCTCTATTATAGGCGGTATGTCGGTCATTGCTTTGCATCACGGTATGGTTTGTTTGTCTCTATTATAGGCGGTATGCCGGTCATTGCTTTGCATCATGGTATGGTTTGTTTGTCTCTATTATAGGCGGTATGCCGGTCATTGCTTTGCATCACGGTATGGTTTGTTTGTCTCTATTATAGGCGGTATGCCGGTCATTGCTTTGCATCATGGTATGGTTTGTTTGTCTCTATTATAGGCGGTATGCCGGTCATTGCTTTGCACCACGGTATGGTTTGTTTGTCTCTATTATAGGCGGTATGCCGGTCATTGCTTTGCATCACGGTATGGTTTGTTTGTCTCTATTATAGGCGGTATGCCGGTCATTGCTTTGCATCAGGGTATGGTTTGTTTGTCTCTATTATAGGCGGTATGCCGGTCATTGCTTTGCATCATGGTATGGTTTGTTTGTCTCTATTATAGGCGGTATGCCGGTCATTGCTTTGCATCACGGTATGGTTTGTTTGTCTCTATTATAGGCGGTATGCCGGTCATTGCTTTGCATCACGGTATGGTTTGTTTGTCTCTATTATAGGCGGTATGCCGGTCATTGCTTTGCATCATGGTATGGTTTGTTTGTATCTATTATAGGCGGTATGCCGGTCCTTGCTTTGCATCAAGGTATGGTTTGTTTGTCTCTATTATAGGCGGTATGCCGGTCATTGCTTTGCATCATGGTATGGTTTGTTTGTCTCTATTATAGACGGTATGCCGGTCATTGCTTTGCATCATGGTATGGTTTGTTTGTCTCTATTACAGACGGTATGCCGGTCATTGCTTTGCATCACGGTATGGTTTGTTTGTCTCTATTATAGGCGGTATGCCGGTCATTGCTTTGCATCATGGTATGGTTTGTTTGTCTCTATTATAGGCGGTATGCCGGTCATTGCTTTGCATCACGGTATGGTTTGTTTGTCTCTATTATAGGCGGTATGCCGGTCATTGCTTTGCATCACGGTATGGTTTGTTTGTCTCTATTATAGGCGGTATGTCGGTCATTGCTTTGCATCATGGTGTGGTTTGTTTGTCTCTATTATAGGCGGTATGCCGGTCATTGCTTTGCATCATGGTATGGTTTGTTTGTCTCTATTATAGGCGGTATGCCGGTCATTGCTTTGCATCACGGTATGGTTTGTTTGTCTCTATTATAGGCGGTATGCCGGTCATTGCTTTGCATCACGGTATGGTTTGTTTGTCTCTATTATAGGCGGTATGCCGGTCATTGCTTTGCATCATGGTGTGGGTTTGTTTGTCTCTATTATAGGCGGTATGCCGGTCATTGCTTTGCATCATGGTATGGTTTGTTTGTCTCTATTATAGGCGGTATGCCGGTCATTGCTTTGCATCACGGTATGGTTTGTTTGTCTCTATTATAGACGGTAAGCCGGTCATTGCTTTGCATCATGGTATGGTTTGTTTGTCTCTATTATAGGCGGTATGCCGGTCATTGCTTTGCATCATGGTATGGTTTGTTTGTCTCTATTATAGGCGGTATGCCGGTCATTGCTTTGCATCATGGTATGGTTTGTTTGTCTCTATTATTGGGTTTCAGCCGCTATGATATACCACGACGTTGTCACACTTAATACACTCTTAGAACACATGTGTATAAACTCTACATCCCTCGTCGAAACCGTATCTTAATAGTGGACTCATTTTGTCTATTACATAACCCATGTGTGCTTCTGATGACAACCGCAGTCCACTTTTATTTTCTGGCATACCCCAACTTTGTAATTGTGACATTTTTCGGCCTGGTCGTAGTAATTCTTTCTCTGAAAAATTTCACTGTGCGCTCTCAAAATGCTTGTAAACCTGTAACTATACAAATTGGGAAACAGAAACATAAAATATCCCCATATCTTTAATATGTATTGATCTTACAGCCACGTTCCTTTTCCATCTTGTTATGCATACACCTGTTTTATACACATATCGCGTGAAAAGTTACATGTATAACGGCAGAATGATCGGCCATTTTACTATCCTGTATCCTTTGTTGACTTGTAAATAGCCCAGGGGTTACTCTCGTTCACCAGTCGATCCTTCATAGTATTTTCCTGCTAGTCCGGGGGGAGGGGTGTCGGTGTGGTACTATGTGCTCGAAATTTAGCATCGAAAAAAATTAATTTCTTTCATCAAAAACATAATTACGTATTGGACTCTGTCATTTTAAGAATATATAAGTATTACACACAGACACACCAAGTCTCAGCTTAAAATTTTGAAAAATAAGAGTTTTATCGACATAAATCGATTTCAATGACAAACCCTATGTTAAAATTCAGCATCGAAAAAATTTAATTTCTTCCATCTAAAACATAATTACGTGTTGGACTGTGTCATTTTAAGAATATATAATTATTACACGCAGACACACGAAGTCTCGGCTTGAAATTTTGAAAAATAAGAGTTTTATCGACATAAATCGATTTGAATGGGAAATCCAATCAAAAATTCTTTTGATTGAGCCCAAACTTGCTACCTATGGGTACTTTTGTCCCGAAAGTCTCACGGACCGGGTCAAATCGTGACCCCGACGTGACATTGACCTTCATCTATCTATTATATATTTTGGAAGATCTGTCTGTCTGTCTGTGTGTCTGTGTGTGTGTTCGCGATGAATTCGAAACAGCCGACCCGATTTCGATGAAACTTGGTATGTGGGGGTATTTTCGGCCGTGGGGTGGCATGGGCCTATTAATTTGTCCGTGCGACGTGACCTTGACCTTGAAATCGGGTCATTTCAAGGTCAAACGCCCGAATATCACGGGATTTCGATGAAACTTGGTATATGGGGATACGTTCGGTCGGGGAGTGACATAGGCCTGTTAATTTGCCCGTGCGACGTGACCTTGACCTTGAAATCGAGTCATTTCAAGGTCAAACGCCCGAATATCACGGGATTTCGATGAAACTTGGTATATGGGGGTCCTTTCGTATGGGAGTCTCATAAGCATATTCATTTGCCCGTGCGACGTGACCTTGACCTTGAAATCGGGTAACTTCAAGATCAAATCGCCAATTTTGATGGGATTTCGACGAAATTTGATACGTGGGGTTACTTTTGTCCACTGATTGTTTTGGGCGGGTCATATCGTGACCCCGACACGACCTTGACCTTCAAACTGATCAATTCAAGGTCAAATCGGGTAAAAACGGATGGATTTCGACGGGCACGTTTGTCGGGTACTTTTGTCCGGGTAGTGTTTTGGACTGGTCAAATCGTGACCCAACTTGACCCTGACATTCAAAATGGACAATTCAAGGTCAAAGCCCGGACGAAGTCGGGTCACCTTCTAGTCTATCTATCTATTATATATTTTGGAAGATCTGTTTGTGTGTTTGTGTGTGTGTAATCGATGGACTCGAAAATGGCCCAGCCGATTTCGATGAAACTTGGTATGTGGGGGTATTTTCGGGTCAGGACCAACATAGGCCTATTAATTTGTCCGTGCGAGGTCAACTTTTCACGTGCCGAGGTCTAATCTGTTTTTACGCCGTTTTGCGCTAATATATTTCAGTTCGGTGCTTACAAATCGATTCGAAACAGCGCGAATAATAACATGCCAGTCATAATAATGACACTATGAGAATCTTTCGTGTTTCCTCTTTCCAACGATATATAATATGTATGTATCCGTTTTAGTTATCTGCCTCAATTATTAAGAAGAAGTGGTACGATCTTCTATCAGGGTAAAAACGTCCCGGTATCCGCTTGGCCGATTTCCACCATTTTTGGGGTGTTGGTCCACCTGACCTTGACCTTCAAAATGGTAAATTCAAGGTCAAATCGGGTAAAACCGGATGGATTTCGACGGGTACTTTTGTCGGGTACTTTTGTTCGGACGGGTCAAATCGTGACCCCACTTGACCTTGGCCTTCAAAATAGACAATTCAAGGTCAAAGCCCGGACGAAGTCGGGTCACCTTCTAGTACTATATATTTTGAGACTTCGTATATATGTGTGTATATATGTGTGTGTGTACTTCATAGAATCCAAAACGCGTGTACAGATTGAGCTCAAACTTCCTATGTAAGTGTCAAATCCACCGACACGACCGTGGTCGCGGTTTAGAGAAGCTCAGAGCACCCGTTCTCCAATCTCAAATCACCGCAAAGGCACGGCGTGGGTTAATCAAGTGATTATTTAATGAGCGTTTGTTTTTGACGCATCTCTATAAAGAGCGTCTGTTTGCCATTCAACGTTATTTGCATCTGCAGAGAGATATACGGAACATACATTAAATTTAAAAAACATTTGTTTCAGACCAACCCTGCGAGCACGGATGGCGCGCTTTGTTTTTACAGTATATAGCTATATACCGAAATCATCCCAGATAATCACGAATATAGCATCAGATTTCTCCCCAGATATACCGTTATAAAGCTACTGGAATCTGCCAATCTACGGGAAATTCCAGGGAATGCCGATTGAGCTCAAACTTGCTACCCACGGGAAGTGTCATATATATGAGCTCAAACTTGCTATATAAGAAAATAGCCCCCAAGCCGTAAATATCAACAACAACGATATTACTAAATACACGTTTTCGGCAATGTGAGAGTTTTCGGGGAGCCGTGATGCCAACAACAACGACCCGAAGCCCTGAATGCCAACAACAGATTCAATGCAATGTTATCTATTATGCAGAGAGATTTCACGACATTACGACGGGTACGGCAGACTCAAAATATTATCCAGACAGATTTCCCGACGGGAAGCGTTTGTTTTAAATTCAATGCAATGTTATCGTAGAGAGATTTCACGAAACAAAGAATGCGTTGTCTGTCGTTCCTAGGAAGGGGGGATTTCTGTGTGTCTGTCTGTAATCGATGGACTCAAAAACGGCCGAGCCGATTTCGATGACACTTGGTATGTGTGGGTATTTTCGACTGGGGAGTGACATGGGCCTATTAATTTACCCGTGCGACGTGACCTTGACCTTGAAATCGGGTAATTTCAAGGTCAAACGCCCGAATATCACGGGATTTCGATGAAACTTGGTATGTGGGGGTACTTTCGTATGGGGAGTCTCATAAGCATATTAATTTGCCCGTGCGACGTGACCTTGGCCTTGAAATCGGGTCATTTCAAGGTCAAACGCCCGAATATCACGGGATTTCGATGAAACTTGGTATGTGGGGGTACTTTCGTATGGGGAGTTTCATAAGCATATTCATTTGCCTGTGCGACGTGACCTTGACCTTGAAATAGGTCAATTCAAGGTCAAATCGCCAATTTTGATGGTATTTCGACGAAATTTTATACATAGGGTTACTTTTGTCCACTGGGTGTTTTGGACGGGTCAAATCGTGACCCCGACCTGACCTTGACCTTCAAAATGATCAATTCAAGGTCAAATCGGGTGAAACCGGATGGATTTAGACGGGTACTTTTGTCGGGTACTTTTGTTCGGGCAGTGTTTTGGCCTTCAAAATAGACAATTCACGGTCAAAGCCGGACGAAGTCGGGTCACCTTCTAGTATTATATATATTGGGAGACACAATAAATATGTTACAAACAAATAAAGTCTATTATACCCAATGGAAGGGGAATAACTATATCTCTTAGTTTGAATTTTGATGCATTCTGGGTTGAAAAGAGGGGAGGTCTTGGAATGAATCTCTATCAATTCACTTGGTGGACATTCCTAGGCCACAACTGCTTCGTATTCTGGTGGAATATATATATTTTTGGTTCCTCTTCCAAATGGTATATAATATGGAATAATGTAATCTGGGCATTCGAAAATTAAGTGGACATTTAACCTAACAAGTTGGAAAATTCCAACCCAATGGGGTGCAAATATATTTTCCTTGGGAATTTCCAAGGTGCATGGACATCCCCCAACATAGATCTCTAGGCACCTTCCTGAGCTATTATGTTGGTGGGGCAAAGATATGTTTATAGAGCGCGATTATAGAGACACCAAAAGCTCTTTCTCGGCTCGTAAAGTTGTAAATGTGGCATTTCAACTCTGACTATAATGATACCTTGGCAACCGATGGAACATCAATCACATTTGCTTATTTGTAAAAGGTCCATAAAAAATGTAGTCATCCTCATAAAGATGTAATAGATATATGCTTGTGGACTTTGATTTTCATGAATCCACAACCATAGGTGATTAACCCTTCCGTGACTGTAGCTTCCTGAAATTTTGCGAAAACCCTGTGCCAATGCATTCTCTTATATATGCGAGTCTCCCATAGGGAATCTCGAAAATAAGAGAATACATTGGCTTAACAACATTCACCTTACTAGTAAGTCAGTGTATTCTCTCTTGCATATCCCAGGCTCCCTATGGGAGTCTCACATACATATATAAAAATGCACTGGAACAGGATATCTAATGCTGCACCAGCGCAGCTTCAGCATTGAAAGGGTTAAATATCATGTTTATTACACAAGTTTTAACCCGTTATTTGCAAAATACACATCCACGAGTAGGACCCTAGGTAATGTTCAAGAAATGAACAGGAATCCTTCTGCACTTGTATTATCTTAGCACGTGTCTGTCGTATGCTTACCTTTCTTGAACATCCCTACAGATAAGTAATAGACCATTCCAACATAGAATAGGATAGGATAATGTTATTTACAATGTACACATGAAAAATAGATAAAATAGAATAGATACATGGATATTGCCAGGGGCGATATAGTCATAAATGACTTCCTACCAACATTATGTTCATTGCTGAATGGGAAACTCCACTTAGTAAAGAAAGGATTAACTATATTGAACTCAAGCGCGATTATCTGCTATAGTTATGGTATAGACATTGGTGCTACAGTATGGCTGTGAAAATAAGATAAATGCTTTGCTATTGACCAGGTGCATGTTCCACAAGTACATTGGGGATTACACTTGATTTCCATAAATACAAAATAATATACTTTGATTTCCATAACTTTTCCATAAATACAAAAGAATTTACTTTGATTTCCATAAATAACAAAGAATTAACAAGATTCTATTTTATGTGGGTGATTGTGTTTGCAGGCAACAACTTCATAGGAATCCCAGTCTGACTGGCACAGACCGAGGAATTCCAAATCGCTGTAGGTGCGCGCTGTTTGCACGTTCGGCATTTCTTGCAGCAAACCTCGTTTGTGGCGCACTCTTCCACCCACGAAATGTGATTGTCGTGCATTAATAGAACAGAATAAGCCCACCTGTCGATAAATATCACGGCAAGCATCGCTTGAGTAGTTTTCGATGACGGTTTACTGATAAAGTTTCCTAGAAAAGTAATGCGGGGACTAGAGAGCCCACTAGACCCTGTCGATATGATGTTCACTGACCATACAATGTTATGCCGGATGTTGTTCATCACCGACGTGCATTATCGACCAAAGCAACGCAATAATTAACCCTTTCTTTACTGAATGGATTTTCCCAATCAGTCATAAAAGTACACATTGGAATGGTCTATTATTCATTTGGGAGGAGTGATCAGGAAAAATGTGCAGACGACAGACAGACGAAAAGAAGAACAAGGATTCTTATTAATTGGTGGGCACTGTTTAGATAACATGTTCAACAAAACGGCCTGTTTGTTGAACTTATTATCTGAATATTTCATAGAGAAGTATACACGTCAGTGTGTATTTAGGAAAGGCTTAACTCCATGGTGGGGTATCACGTGCATGTTTCGATGTTGTAAGTACCACGCATTCAAAATGTGCAAACGCACAAAAACATAATATATGAGGAACTGACACAAAACATAGCTTTTTGACTGTTACGAGCATCATGTGCTAGTTTATTTTTAAAACAAGTTGATACCTTATTTGTTCGGAAATACTCCGTAGTTTTCTATAACATTCTGGCCAAAGTGGCCCGTCCAGTCGGATGTTCGTGGAATACACATAAATCAATACTTCTAGGAGAATCCTTCGACTGACAACTTTGGCCAAACTGATAGAGCAAACAACTGTGAGTTTGGACACAACTGAGGTATCAGATTATTTGAAAAATAGTATAGCATATGGCCGTTGCCACCTAGATGGCACAAAAGGGGTCTAATAGGGGTAACTTTTTACGAGAAAGATAATGGCGAGTGTTAGAATTTTCTAAAGTGACGCCGTTGTTGTCAGGGGCAGAAAGGGGGAGGGGCAGAACAAAATTTGTCGCCGATTGCCACCAAACTTATATATAATCATCCCCATAATATGAGGAATCTAATAATGGTGTGGTTTAAATATGTCAAAAGTCGCGCCGTTCGCGTCAGGGATGCCCGGAAGGGGAGAGGGGCACCAAAATTGATCAAAAATAATTTTAGCGCCGAATTCCATCAAATTGATGCACATTCCTCTGAGATCTTCTCCATGATACAAGGAATCTTATTGTGTGATTTAAAGACGCCAAATTGGTGTCGTTGGGATGAGAGATTTGGGGGGCGGTGGGTGGGTACTAAATATGATAAGAATTGGTTTAGTCGCCGATTTCCACGAAACTTATACAAATTCGTCACCATGGTATGATGTGTCTAATGGCGTGGCTTAAAGCTGTCAAAAGTGGCGTCATACGAGTCAGGGGTGCACTGAAAGGGAGAGGTGCACCACAATTGATAAACAATATTTTTAGCGCCAATTTCCACCAAATTGATACACATTCTTATCCATGATATGAGGAATCTAATCGTGTGATTTTAAAGACGTCATATTGGTGCTGCTTTGGTGAGAGATGGGGGTGGGTGGCACTAAATTTGATAAAAATTTGTTTAGTCGCGGATTAACACCAAACTTACAAATAATAATCTCCATGATATCAGGAGTCTAATTGTGTGGTTTAAAGATGTCAAAAGTGGGGCCAATCGAGTCAGGGGTGTCTAGAGGGTGAGAGGGACACAAACATTGATAAACAATATGTTTAGCGCCGATTTCTACCTGGTTGATACATATTCTTCTCCGTGATACACATAATATAATCGTGTGTTTTAAATGCGCCAAATTGGTGCCTTTTGGGTGAGAGATATGCAATGGTGGCCCTAAATTTGATACGAATTTGTATACTCGCCAATTTTCATACATTTTATATATATTCATCTCTATAATGAGTCTAAGTGTGAGGTTTAATGATGTCAAAAGTGGCGCCGCTTGAGTCCGAAATAGGGACGGGAGGGTCACCAAAAACTTATAAAAATATGTTTAGTGCCATTTACCATCAAACTCATACACGTTCTTCTCAAATGATACAATGAATCAAATATTTGCGAATATCTGTCTGTGTTCTATATATAACGTTAAGAGTACAATCGAGATGGCACCAAGGCGGTCTAACAGGGGTAACTTTTTACGAGTAAGATAATGGTGCGGGTTAAAATTTTCTAAAGTGACGTTGTTGGTGTCAGGGGAGGGGCTATTTTAAGCACAGATTTCGACCAAATTTATATATTATTCTTCTCCGTGATACGAGGAATATAAACGTGTGATTTAAAGACGCGAAATTGGTGCCGTTTGGGTGAGAGATGGGGGGGGGGGGGGTAATAACTATGATAAGAATTTGTTTAGTTGCCGATTACCACCAAACTTATATATAATCATCTCCATTATATAATGCATGCATGAGTCTAATAGACGTGGTTTAAATATGACAGAAGTGGCGCGGTTCAAGTCATGCATGAGGGGAGTTGCACCAAAGTTGATACAAATATATTTATCACTGATTCCACCAAATTCATGCACGTTCTTCTCTAATGATATGATGAATTAAATCACATTTGGGGTCGTTTGGGTCATGGCTGGCGAGAGGAGATTCACTAGCATTTATAAGATTGTTCAATTCGCCGATATCCAACAAACGTATATATAGTCATCTCCCAGGCCATCTCCATGTCGTTCTAAGGAGTTTTTGGCATTCCAATGTCACAATCTCGACAAATGGTGATCGAATTAAGTCACTTGAACAATTATATCTTCTCAACTGTCATATTTATATGGCGATGGAAATCAGGGCATTCCTATAATGATATAGCAACTCAGATACATAGAAGAAAGCATTAAAAGTATATTTATATCAATCTATGTAAGAGATACATATATTCATTCAAACTGAGGGACCTTGAATCGTCAGAGGATTGCATATTAGAATGGCTCATGTATATATTATAACACGATTGAGTCTGTCCCATTCAATATAGTTTCCACAAAAAAAGTTACATTTGCCAAGAGATATGGAAAATGTAGAGCAGGCCTGTTCAAAATAGTGGTCACAGTGTGCTTACTTCTGAGATAAAGGAAAACGCAGTCCGTAGCACATTACATTTCAGGATCCTCCAATATTGACATCTGACAAGGGTATATCTGCCCGATACAGAGGATTTCTTTCATTTTTTAGAACAGACTCATCGCCTAACATAAACAACTCAAAATCTCGCTGTGTCGGGCACATGTAGCTGCGATACATGCATAACATCAATTCTTTTAAACTGAAAATGATTAGCCAGTATATAGCACCAGAACAGAGGAGCACCTGGACATATCTTTAAAACATCTGTATCTTCATGAAGATATGATAAACTAGATTGATTGATTGATTGATAAATCTCTATGTAAAACACAATTGTCGTCTTTTATTTTTTCGAACTAATGTGTTTATGATGTTCATGTTTCATGCTATACCGTCTGAAGTGTACGCAGTTGTAAATAAATAAATATTTCTTCATTGGTGGGACGGATTAAACGCGATAAACAAAATGGTAATCGCTCCGACCTGACAAGGTGACTTATATTCCATGTGTAAGAATCATGTTTTGTGATGCCATTTGGATATATAATTTATGAGAATACGTGTAACACTTTGAGAGCAAGAGAATTCTCTATTCCCACCAAATATCCATAGAGGGTTTCACATCACTTTAACCTGGGCAACGCCGTGTAACCCTTCTAGTCTAATATAAATATAACACTATCGGGTCTATATGAAATTTTGCGCGCTTAATATCGCAATATTTTGCGCTCAATATCGCAATAATAATCGCGACAGATTTTGGTATTACGCTATAATCGCGCCTTTTTAGAAATTAAGCGCGCTCATTATCGCATAAAGGCGCGGCTCAAAATACCACTTCTTCTGATTGGTAATGTACGTCCTATATATATTCTTCGAGATATCGGCCGTCCCACGCATTTACATATTTTTTTTCAGCAGTTTGTCGTTTTGTCCTGCGTCCTGTCCCACTTCCCATCCCGCCACCGCAGTTTGTCATGTCCCATCAGTGGACAGTTTGTCAATGAGCATCATACGCAAAATCAAGAAGCGTAACACTATATTAATTTAGTTGATTGTGACCCATATGATGATAGCCATATCTACACAATACATGCAGCACCCTTGACTTCTCCAGGGGTTACTAACAACTTCCGAGTCGGATCGACCAGATTGTCAGACAGGTTATATCATATAACAAACAGCAGCCTAGCCACTGTTATAACTGGCGCCTCTTATATTCAAATGGTATACCTTACTCTTTCATCGCGCATGAATAAAAACTCAATTTCCGTCTGGTAATTGCGAGTGTATAGGGTAATTTCCAAAACACTATTTACGCGCTGTTTAACGATTGGGAGTTGTATATGAGGAAATAATATCTGAACTTGTCTGCATGAACAGACTCGGGTCCCGATGTTTAACATGATGTAAGGTTAAAGGTCAGATTTTTCATCTCGAGTTTAACCCAGGGGTTATTGGTTTGTTGAGATTGAGGAATTGAATTGAATTGAGTTCTCCCGCCGTCCCTGATGTCCACTCGTTTGCATGTGTTGTTTACTTGACATTCTTTCAGATATATAGAAACTGTTGGGTTCAAAGGGAGATAATTCCTACCTCAGAATTAGCTGACATGTTTTTAACAGAAAAAATGTTTATAAAACTAAACTAAATCACAAAAGCAGAAAGCTAATTTTTTGATCTAGTACTGTAACACTCACTCGTTTATTAGTTTAAATAAATTCTATAAGGAACATGGATTTTCTTTGAAAAAAAAACAGGAAGAGTCGGTTTGAAGGAAGTGTCCAAAATTGCTTTATTGGTGTCTTTCCCACAAACTGATCCTCGCAATAACTGCTCTAACATTGTGATGAAACCAAACTTTTGAGGATGTACCTTCAATTCTGGAAGAAGTTTCTGAAAATTTGCCATGACAATCAATGTTAAAATTAGCCAATTCTGCGCAACCTAAATCAGGCGGATTTAGTTCGAAAAAAAATGGAAGGACAGATAGGTGAATTTGTTGCAAGTGACAGGCGGACGTGGTAATGGGTGGCGTGTGAAGTGAACTTGACTGTGGTCTGAGCTCTGGTGGGTTAGTAGGAAATAAATCGTTGCATGACGTGAATTAGATCATGCCATGAATCTCTACTCTTGCTAACACCCATACAGATCATATTCCACCAGTACAAAACATGGGAACTTTTTGAAGTTTTGACAGGGAACCTTATAAAGTCGAAAAAATAACACGGGGAATATATTTCTTAATGATTTTCTGTTCCTCAATAGTGTACTTCACTATATGTGAAGGTCCCAACTCAAAATTGCATGCTTTTCTGTGACTTTTGAGAGCCGATATCGAAATAAACATTCAATTAATTACCCAGCAAAAAATCCATAATTGTAAGAACGCAAAGAAAAATCGCTCACAATGTCACTTAAATTGTGAAATTTCGAGTTGGGACCTTCACCTACAGTCAAGTACATTATTAAGAAACAGATAATAGCAAAGAAATATATTCCCTGTGTTATTTTTTCGATTTTATAAGGTTCCCTGTCAAAACTTCAAAAAGTTCCCAGGTTTTGTACTGGTGGAATATGATCTCTATACGGGCGTTAGCCGGAGTAGAGATTCATGTATCTTGTATCTTGTATCTTGGCATGATCTAGACGTGAATCTGCCAGAAGCCTTAATGAGTTTGAAAGCGCCTCGTATTACAATACAGGTCTCGTTACCCAAGATGGAAAATCAGACCAGAGATATATAGACTCCTACCACCAAACACATAAATATAGCACTTCAGATCACGGCACCTGATAAGATATACGATTTGACACCACAAGTCTAGTATTGGAAACTTTTCTATATCAGAAAAATAATGAGATGAACCCTAATAGCCCATATATGGTAGGTTTTTAATGTCAGGTATCGACTTTGAAAATAGACAGCTTTGTCGAGTATTGACTATTGATTGTGTACTAAACAAGTCACCTGATTACCTATGACCGAGAACGTTCCTGGTGTCGTTGCCAATTAACCCATTTCTTTAAATAAGAAATATTTACAGGACCTGGTTCAATAGACATGATTCAATACTCATTTATGTCAAAATAATGCCCCATATACAACATTTTTCGTATGGCCGATGACTCCTAGAAATTGGTAAAAAGACAATCAATATTTCAGGTGTCACTGTACTGTTGAGATTTGTATAAATGATAAGGAAATCTTATAATCGGATTAATTAATTCATTCACACAGTCCCACACAATGAATCCATACCACCGAAACGCAATTAACGGCCCCGCATGTGAGAAATACCCACATGCGTTTCCACATCCTGTAAATAACCCACATTATACATAGGCAACATTCGAGGAAAATTGTAACCGGTGGCGTCTTGATATTGAAATGACACCTACATATAAAAGACGGGGCATGCCATCACGTACGTCAATCTTGAACGCAGTTAGCTTCACATTATGTGGAAACGGCCATGTTTACCCACCCAGCATGGACCATTTTGAGTGTTTGTTCTGTCTGCAGATATCTTAAGAATAATTCTCGTTTAGGATTCCAGATATGGATGAGATGTCTGACCTTCGCATATTATATAATAGCCTCCGCGGTGATGATTAACTGTACACACATCGCATTATGCGTTTTGCATGGCACCCAATAAGCATTAAGATGGCACTCAAGTGGCCGGTTTTCCACTCTCACAGACATGCCATATCCTCACAGCTTGAAATTAGTAAGACTTGATGGCACTGATTTGTATTTAGGGACCAGACTAGAGTGTTCAAATTGGGAGAAGTCTCTCTATTAGATTATTTGGGAGAAATTGACTATTATCATGATGAAGTCATAAAGGCTTAAGTTAGATTTAATCTCTAGCAGCACATTCTGTGATCCAAAAAGTATTATGCAACACAATTGCCTGTGCATAATACCATTATGTCACATGAAACCCCTACTATATCTTTAAAAAGGCCATTACATATTTCCTTATCTCTCAGTAGTGACGAATAGGCGCGTACTTCCCGGGATACTTGGCATCGCGCCAAAACAATTACCGCGCAGATTAATACTATTATGAAAAGCCGCGCTTGACTCCAACACCAGACATTACAAAATGATTGCTTTGCTCACTAAAGTTAAACTATTGCCCATCTTCGTTACACTAATGACAATAGCCCCAAAAACAAAGAGGAAAATTGGGGGACTATATTTTTCGTCGCCAGCGAGAGCGCGCAATACTGTCGTATACGGGTGTGAAGCCTCTCAGCCAACGCCGTGCATGTATGCATTTTGCATGCATTTTCAGCTTCTTTTAAGGAGTTTGATTTATTAAAAAAGGCATAAAGCTCCACTTTTTCATGTGATATACAAGATCTTCAACTCGTTATGTTGGATATAAGATTTTATGAAACTCGCTTGATAAATATGATTCACAACTCGTCTACGACTCGTTGTGAATCAAATTTATCATACTCGTTTCATAAAAATCTTATATCCCAACATAACTCTATATAATGGGCAAATACATCATTATAATTAGTAAATACACTTCACGTATGCTGTTGAGGCATATGTATAATGGTATATGAGAGAGAAATCACTTCTCCCTTGGACAAAAACGTGGATATGTGCCACATTTTAAGGAGAAGATAGGCTGGTCCCTATTTACATGTATACTAAACTTTACATACTTAGAGGTACTCAATCATATTAGACGCTCCTAAATTACTATTTCTTTGGTTTTGGGGGTAAAAACTATTTGATTCGAGTCGAGGAACCCACCCATTAAAGCACAGGGTGATCAGATATCGATTTTTGAAGTTTGTTAATTTTTTGAGTTGTGGACCAGAACCACGTGCTCGAACGGACAAATTGCGGTTTTAAGATGGATAACCCGAAAATCAAGTGGTTACAATTAACAATAATAACCACTTGATGTTAGAGTTATCCATCTTACACCCGCAATTTGTCTGTTTGAGCACGTGGTTCTGGTCCACATCTCCAGAATTAACAAACTTCAAAACTCGATATCTGATCACTCTGAGCTTTGATGGGTGGGTTCCTCGACTCGAATCAAATATATTTTACCACAAAAGCCAAAGAAATAGTAATTTAGGGGTGATCAATCGGATTGAGTACCTTTAACTTTTGCTACTGCTGGATTCAAAGGGAGATAATTCACACAATCAGAATTAGGAGACTTGTTTTTGAACAGAAAGTCTATATCGAAAAATCAAATTAAATCAAACTGTAGCTGAATCCTTATGACAATCACAACAACAGAAGGTTAATATTGTGATCTAGTACACTATTAGTTTATTTGTTCAGAGATTCACTTTGATAAAGAACGTGGACTTTAATTTGAAAACCAGGAAGTGTTGTTTTGAAGGAAGTGTCAAAAATGTCTTTTAAGACACGGGTGGCCTTCGTGGTTGGTATTGCTCTTAAAATAGTCACACCCGTTAAAACTGCCATAAAAAGAAAGAATATTAAAATATAAATATACTGTTTTCTTATACCAATCATATATATCGCGTAAATAGTATGATTGTCAAGTGAGTATGCTTTGTTATGTAAACAAAAGCCAAAAACCTGGCTTTTGTTTACATAACACAGCGTACGAACTTGACAATAACATATTATTTACGTGATATTTATGATTGGTATAAGAACAAAATATGTATTTATCTGAATATTCTTTCTGTTTATGGCACACCACAGCATACCAACCGTGAAGGCCATCCGTGCCTTTAATACAATATTTCCCACAAAATAAACAAAATAAACGAGTATTTGAACTAGATCACTGCTCTAGCTTTTCAAGGAACCCATAATCTATGTTGGAGGATGCAGCTTCAATTCTGGAAGATGTTTCTGAAAAAATTGCCATGACAATCAATATTGAATGTTTAAAGTAATTTTTATTTAAATAATGTACTTGCACTCTATAAAGTGATGTCATACAAACATACATGTAGTCATTACAAACAACTCATTGTAACAATAATGTATCAACAGTGACATCAAAGACGGGGCGGGGTCCTTCCACATGTACTAACCATTCACTCTCCTTGTATGCGATAATGTTGATCAGTGTTTATTAATGATATAAAATAACAAAAACCGTCTGCTGTCAAAAACAATAAATACAGTATAATTTCAGTGTCTTTGTGCGTACATCTATATCATTAAACAACACATATGCTGGATTGGTAGCTGGTTCCAGTTCTTGTGTTGAGGGTATCTGTTTTTTATATAAAAATGTTTTTATCGCGTTGTTGTGCTATGGGTTTAACAACGCTTTTGTCAAAGCACCCCATTACTCCTTAAACTTCACCATTGGTCACCTCTCAAAGCATTGATCTTTTCTATATGCGTTCGGCTTGCACATTCGTACACAAACGATTTCAAAGATAATTGATTGCGGTAATATTTTGTTTTATGAATATCGTAGTTAAATATAAATTATATAAATTTAAATATAAATTTCATTAGTGTTGAAATAATTTATCTTTGCGCCGCCTTAAGGAAGTGTACATGTAGCCTTTGCGTGACTGCTAAAGCACCAGTCTGTCTCCTGTGGCAAGCTTTCACAGAAAGTGGATGCCGATAACAATCATTGACAAAAGGGCGATACTAAAGTGTGATGGATGAACAATCTCCACGTATAGTCTGGTCGATAAACTAACATTTTAGGGTCAAGTTCCGGTCAACCTAGACAAAACTTTAACTCAGTTGGTTTTTATTCCAATTAAAGAGAATATATCCTATATAACATATCCAAAGTCCGCAAATGTCCATGATGGTAGTTGGTATCGAAAAATTCTGAATGTCTGTCGTAGATGCACCAACTATTACCAAATTTGTAATAAAATTAAATACACACAAACAACGCTTAGTCGTAAAACATATCGTTAGAATGTCTCTCCCAAAATGGCCCTCCAAAATGGAATCGAAACCGAATGAAATTTACAATTTGTGGAAACTTGAATATCTATAGTCCTATATAAGAGTGAACAAGCTCTCGAATTATGCTAGGAAGAATAATTTCAGAGTATAAGGGAAACTCATCAATGGTGTCATACATCTTCGTTTGCTTGTTTAATTGACTGGGATTAGGGGCAGTGGTTCACCCGAACTTCGGTTAAAATATTCAACAGTTGGAAGTCACAGGTAGTAGATTCAATTTGTTTTGATAATTCCATACTCGAAGCAATATTTAGTGTCAAATGTGTTATAACGAACCAAAGCTTTGGGTCGTATACAGTCTATGTAAACATACACTCTGATTCATACTGATACTGAGTCTATTGCATTCCCATCAACTTTTCATTTCTGAACGGTTGTGGGCTTCCCCCAAATTACGTCACACGGCACTATATATAAATCTGAAATTAGTTGTGATTGACAGGCGTAAACATGGTCACGTGCCAGTGCCGTCATGGCCGCTTCAACCCTGTGAAGCCGATTCTAAGAATCGGAATTAATAGTTGCAGGGTTTTGTGAATTTTCGTTCGGCGGTTGTTTTACTGACGGACAATAAAGGGAAACAGCTAGCTTCCGGGATCCAAAATAATATGTACAATAACTAAGACAGATCTTCTTGAAATTATAAAAAATGTCAATTTATGTGGATCTCTTGGACTCAGAACGAATTATTTTTTAGCTTGGCCAGGCGATTTGTCGCCCATGTTGTCAAAAAATAACACAAATCAACGGCCACGAATCAAAAATACATGAATGTCGGGACTATCTGCTAAAACAACTACATAACTAAAAAAAAGTTAAATGACATAACAAAACGATCTATCAGTTCCCCAGTACCGACAGTAGTACCACCGCAGCCAAAACGAGCGTAGAGCAACACAATTCTACCACCAACCCCACCGAAACCCTCCCGACCTTACACAGCCGTATTATTAGCTCCAAAGATTGGCCAGTTGTACCCTAATTACAGTTGCCTGCAATCCAAATTCCGGTGATTCTTGATTTTAAACTTTCGACCGCTCGTCAACAATCTACTTTATTTGTCGATTTGTGAATTTCTCTTCCGGTATAACATGACGTCATGGATACTATTTTAACAACATTTAGCCACACCTTCGGAATTTCCACACCGAGAGCACGTGACATGTTACTAGTTTTTTATTGGGGCACACATATCTTGGAGCTAAGTTTTGATTGGCGGTAATTACAAGGAATCCCGGGTTTGGGAAATGAAAACTGAACGAAAGGTCGTCAGACCCACTATTTTTTTATATGTGGGTATGTTGTTTACTCCAGACTGGGTCGTATATAGACTATATCTGATTTTGTGACGTCACCAATTATTATCTAATACGACACAGCTGTTTTGAATTTCGCGACCAATTTTGTCGCACAGTAGATCGGTGGGCTTAAGCATTAATGTCGTAATAGGAAAATCTTGTTACTGTGTCTTTCGGTTACTGGTATTGCAAATGAGAATTATGAAGTAAGTTCATTCGTAGTTTACCTTTTATTGCGCAAATAAGACACAATAAATAACGATACTATAGTAACTACAGTCTACACACATCGGGGCGAGTGAAAAGTAATCGAAATTCATTATGTGAAATATAATACGAATGTCATCACGAATTTACCGTTCTACTGTGCGAAGGTGGGTATTTGATGTACAGCACTTGGTACGGTGCGGTACTGTGCGAAACGAAATAACATATATTCAATAAGGAATTAATTGTTATCATAAGACAATATAGTACATACATGCATGTGATAATCCATAACTATACTATTTTCTGGAATCGAAAGGAAACACATAATTATGAACAAAGCAGATGTACATTCAGGCGAACTCGGTCAATGGGGAAAGTTACACGATGACGTTGTTCGTCGATTTTCGTTGAAATCGACACGGTGACACCTTTGAATGAAATCACAGCTATGAAATGGAAACGCTTCTCGGTATAGTATCAACGCCGCAGTGCTCACTCAGCATCAAGAAAAGAAATGCATGGTTAAATTCATTAAAGATGTTTCCGTCCCCCTCTCGACAAGGTATAACTATTTTCACTTTGATGTTGGTACTAGTAGTTTATAACCATGAATAGTCTAGCTGTCGATCAAGACTATCCGGAAGTACGATTTGCTTAATTTATACTCGAAATTACGATTGGGGTCCATTCATTCGACGAACCCAGGAAATATAGCCTTATTTGAATCTTATTTGGAGGGAATACCAGAAAATCTATAAACTGATTTTGATATAAAAAAAGCCATGCACAGCTACCCTCATATGAGTGGTTTCGCTTTGGTTCGTTTATTACGCTAGCATATGATCATATTATTTAGACCAAAAGTAGAGTAACTTCCTACTTTCGGTCATATTATTGGACTGAAATGGCAATAAGTTGGGAAGTTTAAGATGCTAATTGAAAAAATGCAACTCAATATGGCTATCCAAATAGAATTTCCCAGAGATTGGTCTGCTTCAACGGGGAGAGGGGCTTAGTTGGACATTGTAAGGTTGACATCCCAACGCGGACCCGCTAGCCACATCCCTAACCGGGGTTACCGACCTGCTCCAGTGCCATGCTGTGATGTATAGTTAAGAAAGTGTGCATGCAGCCATTGCGTGACTGCCAAAGCACCAGCTTGTCTCCTGAGGCGAACTTTCGCAGAAAGCCGATTCCGATAACAATCATTGACCAAAAGGGCGACATTAGAGCGTGATGGATAAACAATTTCCACTTTAACTGGGGGAAGCTGGAGACGGCTGGTCGCATTACACGAGCCATGTTATCTCCCTTCGACCTCCCATCTGAATAAGCATTTCGGGTATTAGAACACACTTGTGGAAATTCGGCAACTTTTGGAATTGCGGACGTTTCCACAGTATTTGTGCTATATGCATTTCGGGTATTAGAAAATATTTGTGGCAAATCGGCAGCTTTTGGAAGTTTGGACACACTTGTGGAAAATCGGCAACGTTTGGAAGTGTGGACGTTTCGACAGTATTGGTGCAGTATGCATTTCGGGCATTAGAACATATTTGTGGCAAATCGGCGAAGTTTGGTCGTGTCCACAGTATAGGGGAAATATTCCCCTAATAATTCAATAATGCCACACATCTTCCTAGACCAGCTCCCAGATGAGGCAGGTACAATCGAAAAAAGGAGAAATGTTCATGATATTCCTTGATCCCTTTGCGTTGTGATAAACTCGGATCAGGGGCAGAGGGTTGGAGATTGGCAGTGTCTCACCTCCGCCCACAACTTCGGTTAAAATATTCAAAAGTTGGAAATGTCATATATCAGACACAACTTTAGTAGGAAAAGTCAGGTGGTATGTTGAGTTTGCACTGACAGTTCGATACTCCAACCAATATTTAGTGAAATTTGTTATTTTGAGATCAAATTAGAGTATTTTTCTACTTTCGGTGTCATATTTTTTTTTACTTAAATGCCAATAAGTTGGAAATTTCAAGGTGCCACTTGGAACAATTTAACTCAACGGAATCCAAATAAAATGTCCAAGACTGAGCTTTTGGTCTCCTTCAATGGGGACGGGGCGGCGCAGATGGAAATTGCAAGGTTGACAACCCACGTTCCTATTCGGGGTTACCGAATTAGGACTACGCTATTCTGTGACGTGGTTAAGGCAGTGTTCATGCCGCCATTGCGTGACTTCTAACGCACGGCCTTGTCTCCTGAAGCGAACTTTCAGAGAAAGCCGATTCCGATAACAATCATTGACCAAAAGGACGTCATTAGAGCGTGATGGATAAACAATTTCCACTTTAACTGGGGGAAGCTGGAGACGGCTGGTCTCATTACACGAGTTAGGTTATCTCCCTTTGACCTCGCATCAGAATGAGCATTTCCGGTTTTGGAACACATTCGTGATAAGACGGCAGCGTTTGGAAGTTTGAACAGTATTGGGGCAATATTCCGATAATAATCCAATAATATCACACACTTGAGGCAGGTACAGTCGGAAAAATGAGAAATTTCATTATATTTCCAGTTGTCCTTGATCCCTGTTAAATGACTGGGATTAGGGGCAGGGGTTGGAGGTTGGTAATGTATCACCCCACCAACTTCGGTTAAAATATTTTTAAAAATGGAGTATGTTCCTACTATTGGTCATATATTTGGAATGAAATGGCAATAAATTATAAGGGGCCTCTGTGGCTCAGCCGGTAAGGGGCTCTGCTCCAGACCGATTCGCTCCCCAGCGCTGGCGATATGGATTCAATTCCCGGTGGAGTCATTGCTGACTTTGTATCCCATATCGCTATCTGTGAGAGTTGCCATTTACTCGCCGATGGTCGGTGGTTTCGCCGGGCACAATGAACCATTCTTCCAGCCAATGAAATCACTGCTAGATTTGCATTAGTGTACGGACTTTCCCCCCCCCCCCACCATTAAAACTGGCAACGTCGGGATATATCCCTGGTTGCTGAAAGCGACGTTAACCCTTTACCCAACAGAAGGGCCCTGTGCCAATGCATTCTCTTATATATGCGAGTCGACCATAGGTCGCCTCGCATATATAAGAGAATGCATTGGCTTAACACATTAAAAATTATAAAATTGTTAAAGAATGTAAGAAAAAATGGTAAAAAGTGTTAAAAAAAGATTTTTTTTAGGCCAATGCATTCTCTTATATATGCGAGGCGACCTATGGTCGACTCGCATATATAACAGAATGCATTGGCACAGGGCATAACTGTAACAATGTGGTCAAGGAGCCGGTTCCAATGATATCCATATGTGTATGGTTCTATTGAGACAGACCGAAGATATTTTAGGCTGTTGAAGCTTTATTTGGCCGGTTTTGGCCGGTTTGTTGGGTAAAGGGTTAAACCCCAATAAATAAATAAATAAATAAATAAATAAACAATAAATGATAGGTTGGAAATATTCAACCATAGAGGTCGTTGGTCGTCTGCGTCAAAGAAGGTGCTGTGGCGTCGTGGTAATTTCAAGGTTCACACCCTACGTTACCGACCAGCTCCGGTCGGGCCATGCTGCATGTACATGTAGTTAAGGAAGTGTGCTTGAATACAGCCATTACGTGACTGCTAAAGCTCATGAGGCAATCTTTCACAGGAAGCCGACGATAACAATCACTGGCCAAAATGGCGACCTTAGAGTGTAATGGATAAACAATCTCCACTAAAACGATTGTAACAGTTTCATCCGTCAAAGGCGAGCCCGTCTGCATGCATAATAAGCGACGAGATATCGCTGTGTCATCAGAAATTCTTTGGAAATATGCAAAACTCTGCCCATCTCTTTAGCTCTGAAATAATGGAGCGGCCAGACGCCAAAGGTGGCCCGGTGCCCATACCTATGGTAGAACAAGTTGCAACCAGATTTTTTAAAGGTAAAAATAATGGAATAACTGGTAAAATCGAAGATGAATGATACCGACCAGTGACTTTTTTTTTCAGAAATGGCGATTTTGGTTAATCGAGCCCTCAGGCTGTGGCTAAGTCATATATTATTTATTAACGGTTTTGATTAAAAAATTACTACATCATTCCATTGCTCTAGCTGAAAGTAATACCAATGACTAATTTGGGATTTCACTTGATTGTGAGCCGGAAGATGCATTTTTTGCTGAAAAAAAATCGCTCTTTTTTCACGGAAATGTTGTTTTCGAACACTATCGTATTATCCAGTTCAATGCTAAATACTCATTGACGAGTAGTTACCCCTTAGGAAAATGTTCAGATAATAAGTTCAACACACAACCTTACGTCGTTTGTTGAACTTATTATCTGAACATTTCCCACAGATGAATCATTCTGCTCTTTTATGATCTGTTTTTCTGTCTGTCGCCTGGTTCTATTACATGAGCCCCCTCTGCATATATAATATACCGTTCCCATGTATACTTTTATAACTGGGTGGAGGTATCCAATCAGTATAGAAACTTAGCCACATGGCTTGCTATAGAGTAATAACGAATTTCTGCAAAAAGTCATTGGTGTGGATAATTCATCTTCGATTTGACCATAGCCACCAAAATGTATCTGTACATATTAACTTTGGTTAAGATCAAATAATCCAAATTGGAGTTATCTGTCGGAAACAAAAACATGTGAACGAGCGGACATATATACAGACGGACTCCGGACAGACTGGAAGCCCAGATGGCTACCCAGATGGACGGACGGACCGATTACATGATACGACCTTTTTCAAAAGGGCGTACAAAATGCACTGGGAGTCGTGTATGGTGCACACAGGCTTCCATGTGAATTAAATACAAAGGTATAGTATGCATTCATATTTACCCTGACTATACATGTGTGATATAATAATGCATAACCCCTGCATAACCTATCAAGGTAATTAAATGCCTTATATGATATGGTAGCTATGACAAACACTCAATAATTAATATTAAATGGCGCCCTTCTTATAATTAATTCATGTTATGCCATTGATGCCGACAAATCAACTGTTGATTCCGAACTCCCCAAGGTTATACACACCTTACGCCTTTATAAGCGTGTACAGCTAGCATAAAGCCCCTGTCACACTCAGGTCGGCGCTTACATTGCGCTGCAAAAGTATCAAAGCGCCCACCTAAACGCACTAAGGTCTCCAAGAACCGATTGGTGACGCAGTGGACACTGGCTACGACGGGCGATGGTCCCCATGGTCGCCCATATGCTCTGCGTTCTGACCAAGGCGTAGTAAGCTTTCTGCAGTTGTAGAGGAATTCTTGCTGTGACCACGAGTAGCTTTTAGCCGTCCTTGCTACGTCAACATGTTGCTCGCTTTGCGCTGTCAGAGCGCCGCGCTTGTTTTGTGCATGCACAAAACAAGCGCAGAGTCTCGGCGTTCCGACCAAGGCATAGTAAGCTTACTGCAGTTGCAGTGGAATTCTTGCTGCGACCACGAGTAGCTTGTATCCGTCCTTGCTACGTCAACGGGGCGCTCGTGTCGTTTGCTTTGCGCTGTCATGGCGACGTTACTGCGCCTGGGCAGAACGCCGAACCTCTGCGCTTGTTTTGTGCATGCACAAAACAAGCGCGGCGCTCTGGCGCTCATGAGCGATCACGGGGACCCTCTCCCGTCCTAGCCAGTGTCAACTGCGTCACCAATCGGTTCTTGGATACCTTAGTGCGCTTTGCTTGGCGCTATGATAATTTTTCAGCGCAATGCACGCGCCGGTCTGATCGCAGCGGAGTGTGACAGTGGTTTAATCGGACAGCTAATCTACTGCGGATTGTTGAGTATATTCCCCACAACCTAAAAACTGACTATGACTGGAGAACGCAGGAGGCGCTATTTATACTCTCCGCGTCAACGCAGAGAAGGTTTTGCAAACTTATTGAGAACGTACTAAGGACGTTTATAGCGTAGAGAAAGCACAGTGAGACTTGACAAAGCAGGAACGCAATAGGAGCATACTTTGTGTTCAAAGTTTGACAATTTTGGACAGTTTTCCGCGCTCCTCCTGCGTGTTACTCATATTTTTGTACCTTTTCAGCGCAATGCTAGCGCCGGGTGTGACAGGGGTTTAAATGAAATAATATGGACCAGTCACAGCTATGTACGTAATAGACTTGTTCATATCCCTGGTTAAAGGCACGGATGGCCTTGTAGTATGGTCGTTAGGCGGTTAGACCCCGAATAAATTGGTAAAGTAGCCGTTTTGGTCTCAAAATGCGCGGACTGGTTTGCTGAACAACATATACAAAATCCGCTAAAATCCGTTTTGGGCAAAGTTCTCAATTCAACATGACGTCAAAAATGGCAGTTGGTATCGGGAAATGCTGAATTTCTATGGTAGGTGCACCAATTAATGCCAAATTTGTAATACATTTAAATATACACTATCGCACTTAGTCGTAAACCATATATGTAGAATGTTTGTCCTAAAATGGCCGCCGAACTGGACAAAATCGAATGAAATTTACATTTTGTGCAAAATTGATTAGCTAGTCCTAATATGATCATGTACGTAAACGTAATTTGCGCCCGCATGTTACTGTTCATGGGATTATCGGATGAATTGTTATCTTTATAGAAGGATTTGATGATAAACCCTATGGGTGGATACACACATGCATGAAAAATCTGTAATTATCGTGTATTTGGCGTTTTACATGGATCATACAGACGATGTAATATGTGTCCACTGACAACCCAATGATTGCCTACGTGTTGAACGCACTGAGTTCTAGTTCCAATTAAGTCGGAATGTAGATAAGCCGTTATCTTGGACCGAGTCGCCAGGCCACTTAAAATAATTCTTCGTGGGATAACCCATATGGTAGACTTTCTATTTAAATAATTACCAGTCCTCTCTTATTTATAGCAGTGGTTGATCAGGATTTCCCCGACGCATGCGGGGGCTATATATAACCCTGAAAGCTACCAGGCGGGGTGGCTAACTCTGAGCTATTTAAGTAAAACATATCATATTGTACCTTCTTGTCCAGATTATTCCGACCGATATTCCGAACTAACTATAAGTCCCTTAGCGATTTGAAGCTTTCGAGACCCCACCCAAACAAGCATCATGGTTGAAAATGTTCTATATCAAGCCTGTATATGCCAGACGTATATGGCTTCTGGTGGTCGTGCATTAATAAAATGCCAGATATCACACAGACTTGACTAATTTCCGCATCCGTGAGAGAAGCCATGTTTTGGACTGGCCTTAAATGTACTGATAGAAGACAATTTGACTTCGCTTAGCACTACTCACTTGTCTGGCCTGTTAATGAACCACTCGCGCGCAGGTGATTAATGTTGTCAATTATTGGTGTGGCCATGTAAAATACATGTATGTTACATACATAAATTACATGCATGTGTGTATCCACCCTATAATTATAATGGGACACAAGAAAATTATATATACAATGTATGTAAATAATCACATATAACGTAAATGTGGATATTTAGCCTGCCATGCAATACGAGTCTCAGCTGTCTGGCCATCGACGCAGTCCTGTCTGGAATTTTGCGCGCCGGTGTAGGTAGTGACGTCATGATGTACGTCTTGATGTCATGACGCCTTTACTGGTTTCCCAAGAAGCAATCTTAAAATTACTCCGCGATCTTTCAATCGGAACTTAAAGTTTCCGTTTGTCGGCCTTGAACTTTGAGAATATTTCATCAATTTTGTAGGCGGAAATACCGTTAGTAAATTGAAGATAATATGTAAACGGCCAGCAAGGTCGCTAGATTCCTCTTTCGGGGTAAATATTTTTAATAATTTTATGAAATATGTAAACAAAACTTTTTCATGCAATTTAGCTTTTGTTCAATTTACATTCACTTTTTGAAAATATATTTGGCTTTAGGAGCATGATGTTCCTACATATGATGAAATATAGCTAACAGTTGCTAGATCAAAGTTTTTTATTTTTGCCCTGCAGCATTTTGCCCAATTACACATTTCGAGGTGGCATTAATCAATACAAAATGGCGACCGTTGCCAACAATAGAATTTGGACTCCGCTGACCCTTCAGTTATGAATAAATTATCCTATTTTAGGTGATTTCAATTTATTTTTAGATTGGGCCGAAAAAGTCGATTAGTATATATTTCATATTCGCATACGTATACCCTGGTCGCTTCGCTTCTGCGGCTTCGCCGCGGGAGAGCGGGCGCTATAAGAATGAACAAACGCTCGAATTACGCGATGAAGAATGATTGCAGAGTATAATAGAAACTTTTGATTAAAGATGTACGAATTCTCTCTAAGTTATCTCACGAGAGAGGAAGCGAAAGCAGGGTCTCATACAAGAGTTACATCGGGACGTTTTAGGCGTCTAGAAACGGAACAGCAACGCAGTTGTATCTGTAATGTTTGTTTTGAATCGTGTGATATATGTGTAATTATAAAGCTAAATGGGATTTAGTATGGATATATTGATTCTGTGACATTTTCTAGAAGCAGAGATATATGTACTCAGAGCAGTCTCACGAGTGTGATCAATCATAATTTATTTTGATATCTACAACACCAAACCTTTTAAAATTCACTGCTATAGTACAGTTTGAGGGATATTCATAGAGTTCTGGGTAAAATATGTTGATGCTATTGTCTGTGTCTGAAAATAGTGGTCATAGTTGCCTCCGATCAAGCGATGAAACACGAATATTTCGCTTGTATCCCTAAAATGCATGTTATATCATGAACGCAATTTACAAAACACAATGGAGTACTATGTAGTATTTAATTAATTCTAAACTTGACCAAAATTGCATACATACTCTGTGGCAGGGACTGGGTTTATACGTGGGAATTTTATTTACTTATATTCACCAAGGCCACATATACGGTAAACTTATTACGTTTTCTGCAACCGCATAACCGAGTTTTTCCCTTCTCATTAATGTTTCACATATCTGCTGCACACAAATAGCAGCATTGGGTGGATGTTCAACGCTGAGATAACAGCTTTAAGCGCCAATAAGCATATATTTAGCACCCATTGTGGGTGGTATTGACAATATATTTTCAAACAACAACATACTGAAAACTAATATTGTGCATTGCGTGGTAGCATACTCCAGTTATAAAGTACCGACTGAAGTAATTTGAACAAAATTGTCTACAAAGAAACCGGGTTGGTAGAAGCATGAACATTAGTCTTAAACAAAATGTACGATGTACCGCCTCTTTGACATGGTGAGATGGGGTGCTAATCTAGTGAAGAGATGAGTGTTTCTTTACAGCATAATAAGCATTGCGACATACGTGCATGGTTTATTATTACGGAGAGTGTTGAAACATTCGGGAATTTAACTAGTATGTATACCACAAGGCTATGCGCTTCAGTTTTTACGTTACATTCCATACAGAATCAAAATGCCGAATGAAACTACCACACACTGTGTGGCGAAACATTACTTCGTGTGCCGCATGCCCGATATTATTACGTTTGGTCCGACTGTTGGGTGTGTTCTAAGGAGAAAACCTGAACTTTCAAGACGTAAATCATTGGGATTGACTTGCGTTCTAGTCACCGATAAATCCCTCAGATGGATCTGTTTTAATGATCTGTGTACCTTTAGCGATATTTAACTTCAGACTTGTATACTACCAATACGTATAATCACGCATATGTGGTTATCCAATATGTTGCTTTGATCGTGGCATGGCTTAATTTGCGGCCATTTTGACAGCCATTTCATGTCCGCGATTGTAATATTTTCCGTCTGTGTTACTCTGTTCGCTTTCGTACTCTAATATCACATACACTAGCATATCTGCGTAATAATATGGCAAAATATATCGTATAGTGACTTATTTCGATAACTGGTGTTATATAGACAACCATGTTGGACGCCATCTTGGATAACAAAGATTCCCCAAAGCGGATTTTAGCGGATTTTAGATATCTAATATTGAGGAATCTGCTGCCTCTAATGACAGCAAAATCGCCTTATTGCCAATTTATTCCGGGTTAACCCATCAGTTCGCGTACCACGACCATACTATTGGTTAAAGGTTATAATTCAGAAATAAAATTAACAAATTATGAATTTCCTCAAGAATATACTAAAAGTATAGTATAATGATAGTATGAATGCGATATTACCCACAACACACATTTTATATACGTAAATAGTGTGCGATAAGCAAAACACTCAACACCGTGGAGATTTTGTTGGGAGCGTGAATACAAGATGACTCATTCGGCACCGAAATCTGGAGTGGCGAGGGTTAGCGAACGCCATATCGGTATGTTGTAAACAATATGGTGCCAATGTCAACCAAGTTCACGTAGTGGGTCTCTCCGGTGTTGAGTGTTTTGCGTTTCGCACATGCTTTACTGTACTTATCATAATATGGTTTTTGTTTACTAACAAGGCGTACGATTTGACAATAACATGCTATTTATGCGATATTTATGATTGGTATAAGAACAAAATATGTCTATATTTTAATATTCTTTCTGTATATATGTGACGGTTTTAACGGGTGTGACGTTTTAAATAGCAATGCAACATTTCTATAATCTTAATGGGTCCTGCTATATTGCTATGGTGCTGGTAGGACAATATGATACTGATAAGAAAATGTACCACTATTTTTCTAAAGTTGTCATTTTCATGATGTTTGGCCCTCAGTCCTAGAACAATTAGCGTACCTTCAGTTTGCCTGGTAATTTTACGGGCAATTCGCCGAATAGGGCTGCAGTGTTGCAAGGTGTGAAGGACATACACTACTTATAAACTGAACATACATAACACGGAACAGCACAAGCAAGCACGACAGTTGTGTTAGCGCGAAGGACGGAAAGAGAGGCGCAACCTAGAGTCCTATCCTTCCGCGATGGCACACGTGCCGTAATCAACAACACGAATTAACACACGTGTCATTCTGTGTTTATTACACGTCGCCCGCCCTAGAACCCGTGCATTAAAACATACAGGCTTACAAGGTTTATTTAGGCACATACAGAGCTTGTTTTGTCATGTGTGATGATGCTTTTATTTTATAGTTCCGGTTGAGATAAATGTCATATGACGTCAACGAGATGCGCAACAGCAATAACACTGTACTTCTAGGAACAAGCGTGTAATAAATCACAGTTTATCACATACGCATCATGACATTTAATATTTATGTAATTCTATAAGCTGTTATGCAACCGACAATTGCCCGAAATTAGTTTTCAGATATATCGCCAGAATCAATCATGGAATCAGGCTATGGTCTTACAATCTCGTCCAAATACGGATACGATAGGCGAGAATCGCATGCGTTTTGATATGTCGATGCCGTCTGGAGAGTTTGACTGCCTCGATATCAATTTGAAAAAGGGGTGACGTTGCTTAACGCAATAACAGTTTGAATTTTGTGTTTCCCAACAGGTCTTAGACAGTGCCGTCCGCCTACCCCAAGCCCACCCACCCTAAAAGTGATTTTTCCTATAGTGTTGTTGAAACTTGTCTCTTTGTGGTGTCATTCTTTTGGTATGATTTTTTACTAAATAACGGGTATGTTAGAGTTACATTTCTTTGAATTTTACAATCGAAACATATTCGCATGCGATGCTGAGTCACGCGGGACACGGCAAACTAAATCGCGCGCAAATTGGCTTGCGATTTTTCAGCATCCCACCCCATTTGGCATGCGATAGCGTTTGTACTAGGTGCATGGAATAACTCGTGGCATTTCGCTACCCCAATAAGTAATAAAACAAGCGAACGACATATTCTGTCATTCCAGAAATCATCAATCCAAAGAGTTAAATACATTTTTGCTTTTGGTATAAATAGGTTTATCGCAAATAAAAGATGCAATGAGCCAGACAACAGGTACGAAGACCTATATAAGTCCGACTCAACCAAATATAAATTACAAAGAAGATTCACGTGATTAATAAAGCAAAAAGAAAAACAAAATTAAGTGCATATGGTGATACTGTACAGTTGATTCGGAAGTCCTTGGGGTGTTAAGAAGCTAGGTATTCAATAACTTTCTAAATTTTAATCGATTTGAGGCTATGTGCATCGGTTTGGGTAATTGGTCAAATAGATTAATATTTTAATTCGTAACTATATCAATTTCTGTATATGAAGCGCAATAGTTATGCATTTTTGAATCTGGATGTTGCTTCAACATAAATATGAACTGCTTTTACAATTTCTGAGTGAAATAGATAGACAGCTGTGATGAATTTCATGAAAGTTTGCCTCGTAATTTAAAAATTTGTCAGTTGTGTGAACATACACTTAGTCATCGTTCCATTATTTTCTATTTTTGTAAAGTCGAGCTTGCTTGATGGATATTGTCCATGCAATTTTATACAAACTGCCAAATGAGGTAATGGGATAACATCCCATTTGTATTCTAAGATGCAATCTAGAGTACCTCGGATTCCTGCAAGCTATAGAACACACTATCTGTTTGACACTAAGGATCAGATATTGCGAGTTGTAATTAAATTTCGTTCAGATGATTTCGTAAAATTGGCCAACTCCGCAGACTACTACACAATTGCTACAATTATGCAACTTGCTGGTTCGTTGTATCATACGCGAGCCTGGGTTTAATGTCTTCGTTTTATAAGAATTATCCCCTTGTTACGATTGTAACGAGCATATAGTGATGTATGAGAAATGTGAGAACAAAATTGTATATATCAATGGGTGGTAACCAAACATGTGGGTGTAACATTGATTCTAAGTTACTGTAGAGATACTGTAAATTTGCAGCCAATTTGTCACAGAAGATTGTGGTGTGTTGGAATATAAAATTATAATTATAAAATGCATGTATATCACTGTTTAGCTTGTGAGCGGTATACGATCTCTGTAAGTGAATGTTCAGACGACCACGATACAATCGTAAGTGGAAAGATTTCCGTCGTATGAAGTAACCGATAGTTGGACTGCGCATAATCACGTCAAAATCGTAGGTCAGAAAATAATATCAAGAACTGTTTTATTTTAGATGCGAAATCGTGGCGTATCCTTGGTTACCTCCACCTGCGACGTAATCGCAGTCGTGTGTACGTTAAAATCGTAGCTGGAAATGACCGTAGGGTAGTCAAACACATGCTTTAGGAACAACCTACGATATCATAATGTACGCCGACATCGCAATCGTGTGAACAAACTATCCACGATCTCGTCGGGCACGATTCCTCCACTTACGATTGAATCGTGGTCGTCTGAACGTTCACCAAGTAAACAAGTGATCGTTCAACCGGCAGTTACCAGTAGTTAGCATCAGATGTCTGACAAGTACCAACAAGAAAACCATAGTCAGAAATGGTAACGCGCTCAAGATTATATATTATATACCCATGATTGTAATTATAGAATATAAAATATATTGGTTTCACGAATGACCAACTCATAGAATTAATCGCCTTGCACTTCTTGGCATCCGAATAGCAATTGAAATTGAAATTCCCAACTAAACCTTTTACCGGACTCGGCCTCCTGGTCGCAGTTCGACTTTTAATCCGTACAAAAATTCCCATTACATAAATAAAACGCCCATGCGCCCACTGTATACCAAGAAACAGCGAAACATTATACACGCGGAGCGCGGAATAACACAAACCTTTGTGATATTTCTAATAGCTTTAAACACAACACTCAATATAGACACATGTTATAGTGAAATATTAGCCAGTGTCCGAATGCAGCCTTATGCAGCATATCACGTTTCACAACAACATCACATATAAAACTGTACTGATAATCTTTGCTTCTCAAAACGACCCACGTATCGAATTTAAGTGGGACCAACCAGGAACTAACACATATCAAACACATTCCCCCATTCTGAACCTGGACCGGCGATGAAGACTTGCCATATTTGCATTGCGAGTTGTGTGTACGTATCGTTATTGATATCAGTTAGAGTGGTGAATTGCTGTAAGCTAGTATCCTGCATGGTTTGTGCTTGCATGGACTCCAGTTGCCTCATGCAGTATGTTGTATTCAGGGCTTGTGTTGCGGGCTCAACGCTAGGAAGAGGGTGCAATGCCAGCCAGTTGACTTAAGGTTGATCGGGGCTCATCAACTCTTGATGGTGCAATGCCCGCCTTCCACTCCTGTGTGAGTGCATATATATCACGTTTCACACCAGCACCACATGTACAGTAATGCTCTAAATAATCGACTCCTTAACCACAGCAGAATTATGGGTAACTTTTCAGGTTTTAGTCGGAAATATGGCTTGTTGCCATTCATCGGAAAGCTCTCGGTGAGATCTTTCCGATGAATGGCAACAAGCCATATTTCCGACTAAATCCTGAAAGGTTACCCATAATTCTGCTGTGGTTAAGGAGTCGATTATTTAGAGCATTGGGTAATAGCTGCTGCTCAAAACGACTCGCGGATCGAATTTAAGCGGAACCAATCAGGAACTAACAAATATCAAACAAATTTCTAATTGCGTAGTTGTTAAGAGTGAAGTCGTGCACACCCCGAATGTGTGGTTGCGTGATAGCACATCTATTTCCGCAGATAATACGACGCGTGATTCAATTAACAGCTCCTACTTTCAAATCGAACCTGCGTAACCTGATCACGAGCTTGTTGTTCTGTGCTGAAATGTGTCGATAATTCTTTTTGGGGCTGTCCCACGATTTGAGGAGTCATTCGGCAAACCACGCGAGAATGTCTCACTGAATGAGATCGAAGCCATTCTGTAATGACACGACACGCGATGCGCGCCGCAGTCGGATATCTTCATTCAGAGTGCGCGCGTGCAAGCACACGACGGGATTATTTTATTTGCCAGTAGCGTTAGTCATAATTCAATATTAAATTTTTATACTGTGGACGTCAACACTCATCTGTTGACTACAATTTTGAAAAAAACAGAGGCGTATACATATTTTTCCCCCACAAGGACCACAAATTAAAGGGGTTTTTATCCAACAAGTCACACTGCTGTCGATAATACTGACAACAAAGCGCGAAAGTGTTGTTCTCGCTAGTATTATAACAGCAGGTTTACATGTACAGTGATGCTCTAAATAATCGACTCCTTAACCACAGCGGAATTATGGGTAATTTTCAGGATTTAGTCGGAAATATGCCTTGTTGTCATTCATCGGAAAGCTCTCAGTGAGAAACCACAGCCAAATGCAAAAAGCCATATTTCCGACTAAATCCTGAAAATTACCTATAATTCCGCTGTGGTTAAGGAGTCGATTATTTAGAGCATTACTGTAATATAGGACATAGTAAAAACGATCTCACCATGCAAGTTGAGTTAGTAGGAAAACTCGATACAATTTTGGGAGAGGTGTAATTAATAATATAAACTATTGTTGCTGTTAAACAAGTTTTGGGAAACGTTTATCTGTAGTTAAGGGAAATCTTTACTTTATTATGTTAAATAGCGGTCCAGTGTTTGCATTTTAATTGATCATGTTTGGCATAGAGAGATATGCTAGGGATAAGATATAATTATCGGCTCACATAGACACAATTGGACTAAGTCATATGATATAAAAAACGTTGATACATGAAGTTTCCTCGTTCTATTCGAACTTATTTGTTTTGTTTTGGTCATGAGTTTTCAGCAAAGTCAGATGGGAAATGCTATGTATTTGCGTGGTAGACTATCTGAAGGTACCGACAAATTAGAACCCATCAGAGTAGAGCATTAACATAATGGAAAATTGAGTTACAATAAATTATAAACTGTATAGCGTTCTTGTCGTTTCTGTTAGGAAATGTGACTCTTGTGCATGCGGATGTAAAAAGGCGACCTCGGGCAGCGTCAGGACCAGCCCATATTCACCAGAGAACAACATGCCCGTGCAAAATTTCATCGTAATCCGGTGCAGAACTTGCACGCCTACATGGAACACGTAAAGAGAAACATGCACAGATTCATTGTCCCGATAAAGTAGCATAGTCTGGTCGTTGAGACTCGATTTTGAGGTGAACCTAGAACAAATTGTTTACAAGCTGTTTTCGGTGTCATTCGACGCGGAAAAGCATCAGGAACAACATATCCAAAATCCGCAAAAACCGCGTTGGGGAAACTTTGTTATCCACGATGGCGTCTAACATGGTTGTCCATACTACATCAGTTCTCGGTATAAGTCATTATACGATATATAGTGCCATCAGAATTATGCCGTTATATCAGTTTGTGTTAAATTAGAACGCGGGAGCGAGTAGAGTGACACTGACAGAAAATTATACAATCGTGGCCATGAAATGGCTGTCAAAATGGCCGCAACTCCAAACCATACCACGTAGAAAGCAACATATTGGGTAACTACATAAGAGTGAAATACGTATTGGCAATATACAAGTCGTTGTTAAATATCTTTAAAGGTACACACATCATTAAAACAGATCAATCTGAAGGATCATCGGTCACTGCACAGCAAGTCAACCCCCCAATGATTTACGTCTTTAACGTTTGGGTGTTCTGCTTATCCAACATCCAACTGTTGGGCAAAACAGAAATAGCCCGTGCATGCAAAACACGAACTAATGTTTCGCCTCACAGTGCATGTTAGTTTCATTCGGCATGGTGATTAAATATTGAATGCAACGCCGAAATTTAAGTGCATACTCTAGAGGTATAAATACTAGTTATATTTCCGGAATTGTCAACACTCCCGGTGATAATAAACGATACACGTATGTCGCAATGGTTATTATACTGTAAAGAAACACTCATATCTTCAATGGATTAGCACCGAATCTCACCAGGTCAAAGAGACTGTACATAGTACATTGTATGTAAGACTAATTTTCATTCTGCTACCAACCCGGCTTCTTAGTAGACAATTTTGTTAAAATTACTTCAGTGGCCACTTTACAACTAGAATAAGCTACAGCGCAATGCACACTATTAGTTTTCAGTATATTTTTGTTTGAAAATATATTACCATTACCACACACGTAATCGTGCTAAATATCAGGTGATCATCGTTTAAGATGTTATTCCAACGTTGAACATTCACCCAATAGTGTTAGTTGTGGTTCTGTGTGCAACAGACATGTGTAACATTATGGAAAATGGGTAAATGCGGTGATGCGGTTGAAGACAACGTAGTAAGTTTCGCGTAGATGTGGCCTTGGTGAATTCAACCAAATATAATTTCCAGGTATAAACACAGTCTCTGTCACAGATTATGTAGGCAATTTTGATCAAGTTTTGAATTTATTGAAGACAGTCTATGGTACTCATTTGTGATTTAATAAATTTAGTTCATGGTACACCATCACGCATTCTTGTGATAAAAGCGAAATATTCGTGTTTTATCACTTGATCTGAGGCAACTATAACTACTATTTGAGAAACATACAATAGGATCTACGCATTCTCCCCCGTACAATATGAACATAATTCATACCGTTTTATATCAATTAATTGTTTAAGGTTTTATACCGTAGATATCAAAATAAATGGTGATCGTTCTCATTCGTGAGACTGCTCTGAATACATATATTTCTGCTTCTAGAGAAAGGCCGCATAGTCAATACATCCTTACTAAATCCCGTTTAGCTGTTTAATTACACATATATCACACGATTCAAGATTAGCGGTACAGATAAAACTGCGTCATTTTTCCGTTTCTGGACACCCAAAAGTCCAGATTTAACCGTTCCACAAGACCCTGATTTCGCTTGCTCTCTCATGAGATACATCAGAGAGAATTCGTACATCTCTAATCAAAAGTTTCTCTTATACTTGTAGTCATTCTTCCTCGCAATATTCGAGCGTTTGTTCACTCGTATAGGACTAGCTATTAAATTTTGCACTAAATGTAAATTTCATTCGATTTTGTCCATTTTGGGAAAAATATTCTACATATATGGTTTACGACTAAGCAATGATTGTGTATATTTCAATTTATTACGAATTTGGCATTAATTGGAGCACCTGCCGCAGAATTCAGTATTTTCCGATAACAACAGACATTATGGACGCCATCTTCAATAGAGAATTTTCCCCAAAGCGGATTTTGGATATGTTGTTCCCTACATTCTGCCCGACAATATGACACAAAAAACAGCTTGTAAACAATTTGTTCTATAGGTCCAATGCTTCAACGACCAGACTAGTAGATACAGAGCATTAGAGTCGTCTTTGTCCCGATAAGGTAAAATATAAAGAGCGTCCGTGTCGTTTCTGACGGGAATGCGGATATGACGTCATAACGCCAAAATGCGATGTCGGGTATAGAGCCCGGACCCAGCTCATATTGCCAAGAGAGCCGAAATGCATAATACCCATGACAAATGTCATCGCAATTGGTGCAGACACGTGGACGAATATAAGGAGCATACATATAGAGAGATGGGGACACACACACGCACCTTCACATTTACATATTAAGATAGTATAGGTACGTTTAGTGTTGTGATTAGTTCTCTTCACGGACTTTGGATCAAAGTATATCACACATTTGGAAATACTCCATGCTTTCTGGAGTGAGGAACCGTTTTGTTTGAATATCAAGCTCCGTGCAGAGTTCAGTTCTACCCAGTTATTACCGCTGACAGCACCTACACATAATGTGAAGAAATCGGACATTTATCTATTTGAGACTTTTGCGGGTTAAAATTCATTCTGCAGTTACAATAAATTAGTAACTGTAGCGTTCTTGTGAAAATGAACTGTCCATATTCATTTGAAAATTGTCTAGATCAAGCCAGAATGAATAGTAACTGACAAAACACTTCAATAGATAATGTTAGATTTAATTAAGAAAATACACATGCCGGCAGCGGTCAGACATATAGCGCAGCGAGGGGACTGAACTCTATTTTGCAGCTTGCATGCAAAAAGGTTCTTTTAGTGTTATGAGTGGTTTTCTTCATGGACATTTGATCGAATCATTGTAGGTATATCGCAATCGCGTGATACTGATGAGTCTCGCCGGTTATAGAATGATTAAATTCCTAGGCACACCATCGAAAACTGTGAAATGGCACAGATAGGATGCATTGAGATGTAAATCCTTTCTTCGGCTAGAATTGATTTGTCATTTGTCTGGATAGAATTGTTATTGCTCGATTGCAACAGAATACGTCTGTGGCACGCCAGAAAACGGAAGACGACGATAATGATATAAGCTCAACGTGGATGTCTCCGGTGACGCTATGCCATTCATGCAGCACATTTGGAATCGAAACATCATTTAATTCTGGGAAAATACGGGGCGCTTCCAACAAGGCGACGCTCGCCTGATAGTTATGCGTTCATGCCAAGTGGCGAGAAATCTATCTTGGTTACAAGCAACCAATTCATTGACATTGTGCTCCTTGATATTTGTGTAGGGAAACTCGAGTCAGCATAAACATTCTGCCGCCTGAATGGTGTATAATTTATTGGAATGTTCAATATAACCGAAACAAGTCATAGAATTTTTAACCCGTTCTATACTATATACTCGTTGGTGAGTAGTTATCCCATTGGAAATGTTATGTTCAGATAATAAGTTCATCAAACTACCATAATTTATTATCTGAACATTTACCACCAAAGAGTATGAACCCTTCTGCGTCTGTATTAGCTTTTCGTCTGTCTGTCTGTCGTCTGCTTTTATTACCCGAACATGCCTCCAAACGAATGATGGGCCATTTCAAGGTATACTTTTATAATCCCTTTTGGAATTTAACTGGTTAATTCTTCAACTGTGCGTGGGCTTGTTTGCCAAGCATCCACGTGTAACATCAAATTTGGGAGGTGTGGCTATATTTTTTCTATACTGATTTTGTTTGGGCAAAAAAAGGATAGTTGTGGAAATGCTAATTTATTTCAACCAATAAGTACGGTTAAGCGCAATCTCTTCTTTGCCACATTATGTCAGACGTTGAGTTTGGCTTGGCCTCGTATTGTATCGTGGGCGTGGCTTAACTCGCATATGACCGAGATTGAAGTGATTGCGTGCAGCATATTCTTACAAAGGATGTCACGTCATGTATACTCAATCCGATTCGATGGTCCCCATGTCATCAGATTCCAACAACAACAACAACAACATTTCTTGAAATGCCGCTTCAGTTATCAGAATCGGTTAATTGCCAAAAAATAATGCTAACCACAGTCAACTATAGTATAAAATTGCCCAAAACATGTTAATTATCAATATTTTGTTCAACGAAATTTGGCCGGGTTGTCCAATATCTGACACACAAAGCCACTTGATTTTAGAGTTATCCATCTGAATTCGCAATTTTGTCCGAGACCATCTTCTGGTCGACTTTATGCCAGTCCGCCAAAAAGTACCGCTGGTGAAAAATAATAGATTAAAAAAATTGATAACTGATCACTCTGAGCTTTGATGGGTGGGTTCCTCGACTCGAATAAAATATTTGTTTACCCCCGAAGCCAAAGAAATAATAATTTGGGAGTGTTTATTCGGATTATGCACCTTTAAGCCATTGGTCTCTTCTATATCGAACACAGATAAACATTCTAGCATCTAACCTTATAATTGCGAAGTGTGTCGTAGTTGATGGTCATGTCGAGTGTGGTTGCGACGATGCAAACGAAGACGTCATTGTTTTGATGCTTCAGTTGCTGGAAGTCAGATATAACCCCGTGCCAATTTGACAAGTTTTGTGGCGAGCTGGTCAGTGATCAGAGTTGTGTGTCGTGCTGAAAGTAAAATAAAAAACAGTAAGTAGGATTGTGCCCATGTACTGGGCTGGTGACCATGGGCTTGGCTGGTGACCATGTACTGGGCTTGTGACCATGGACTGGGGTGGTGACCATGGACTGAGCTGGTGACAGTCACTGTATTGGGCTGGTAACCATGTACTGGGATGGTGACCGTGGTCTGGGCTGGTGACCATGTACTGGGCTGCTGACCATGTACTGGGATGGTGACCATGTACTGAGCTAACTAGGCTCATGACCATGGACTGGGCTGGTGACCATGGACTTGGCTGGCGACCATGGCCTGGGCTGGTGACAATGAACTGGGCTGGTGATAATGTACTCAGACGGTGATCATGTACTGGGCTGGTGACCATGGACTGGGCTGGTGACCATGGACTGGGCTGGTGACCATGTACTCAGTTGGTGACCATGTACTGGGTTGGTGACCATGGTCTGGGCTGGTGACCATGTACTGGGCTGCTGACCATGTACTGGGATGGTGACCATGTACTGAGCTAACTAGGCTCATGACCATGGACTGGGCTGGTGACCATGGACTTGGCTGGCGACCATGGCCTGGGCTGGTGACAATGAACTGGGCTGGTGATAATGTACTCAGACGGTGATCATGTACTGGGCTGGTGACCATGGACTGGGCTGGTGACCATGGACTGGGCTGGTGACCATGTACTCAGTTGGTGACCATGTACTGGGTTGGTGACCATGTACTGGGCTGCTGACCATGTACTGGGATAGTGACCATGTACTGAGCTGACTAGGCTCATGACCATGGACTGGGCTGGTGACCATGGACTTGGCTGGTGACCATGGCCTGGGCTGGTGACAATGAACTGGGCTGGTGATAATGTACTCAGACGGTGATCATGTACTGGGCTGTTGACCATGTACTGGGCTGGTGACCATGGACTGGGCTGGTGACCATGGACTGGGCTGGTGGCCATGTACTCAGTTGGTGACCATGTACTGGGCTGGTGACCATGGATTGTGCTGGTGACCATGGATTTGGCTGGTGACCATGTACTGGGTTGGTGATCATGTACTGGGCTGGTGACCATGGATTGTGCTGGTGACCATGGATTTGGCTGGTGACCATGCAATTGGCTGGTGACCATGGACTGGGCTGGTGACAATGGACTGGGCTGGTGTCCATGGACTGGGCTGATGACCATGGACTGGGCTGGTGACCATGTACTCAGCTGGTGACCATGTACTGGGCTGGTAACCGTGGACTGGGCTGGTGACCATTACTGGGCTGGTGACCATGTACTGGGCTGCTGGGCATGTACTCAGCTGGTGACCATGTACATGGCTGGTTACTATGTACTTGGCGGAACATTAATCCTTTATATTTATACCGGGTAACATATTATATGTTATATCTGTCCCTTGTTACTGTATGCTGATATACTAATCGTATCTATCTGACAAACAAAGATCGAATTTTGTCAACCGAATAATGGTTCTCACACCAACAAAGCTACTGCTCAAGAACCAACACCGTCCAGACATTTGTCATGGACACAGTTGTCTGTAATCGAACTCCACAACCGAGGTCATATTAGTGTGCAGGTCGAAAGGTTCATGACGATATACATGTATCAGACATCGCATGGAGTAATACTTGTTCTCGTATAATACAATCTATAGAACACGCAACGGCAAATAGCCTATACACAAGAGAACACCAGAATTGGTATTTAATGTTATTAATTACAGTAATGCCCTAAATAATCGACTCCTTGTCCACAGCATAATTATGGGTAACTTTTCAGGATTTAGTCGGAAATATGGCTTGTTGCCATTCACCGGAAAGCTCTCACTGTGTGAAAAGTTACCCATAATTCTGCTGTGGTTAAGGAGTCGATTATTTAGGGCATTACTGTATCTTCAATAATAACAATGACATTCTTTGTGTCTTTCTATAGTCAAGTGACCGAAGAGACTTGCTATCTCATTGATCAACCGATGTTGTTAATTAGATATCACGCAACCCATATCTGGAAAATACTGTTCACCAATGTTTGCTTGTGGTATATAATGGCCAATTGTAATTGAATTCAGTGTTAACATTGTATTAGTGTCTGCTATATGACATTTATAGAATAGTGAGTTAGAGAATTGTGATAAAAGATAATTAGAAATATCCTGCCACCGTACTTGCACAACGAACTGACTGATCCTTTGCGATGGACAATGGGATTAATTGCAACGGAGTGATGTCCATATTTATGTTTATTTGCAGATGAGAAGTGCATGTTGTATCTGGTCGGCCGTACGCCAAAGCAATCATAGAACAATTGGACTGTTAGGTTGGAGCTTTCCAGTTGGAAAGTTTGTGGTATCGATTGAAAAACATTCAACTCAAGTTAGATGTGCCAATTACATTTCTAGAGTTAGGGACTTTAAGCAAGATGCGCAGTTGAAAATCTCCCCAACAGAGACCTTATATAGCCCACACGCCGATGCAAGTAGCGTGGATATCGGTCGGTGTAGGATGATATGTGACCCGCCATATCAAATCCAGTCGTAAGTCGGGATTTTTTTTACCCTGTGCCAATGCATTCCCTTATATATGCGAGTCTATATGCCTCGCATATATAAGAGAATGCATTGGCCTAACAATTTTTTACAATTTTAATAATTTGTTCTTGTATTCTTTAACAATTTTATAATTTCACCCATACAGAGCCCCAGACAAACATGAGCAGACGACACTCTTCTATATGCTTCTATATATGTGTGGGGCTCCCTGCAGGGTAATGGATGCTTTTTTAATTTTATGTCCTAAAAATTGTAAGAAACATTTATTTAAAAAACATGATAAAAATTGTTAGGCCAGTGCATTCTCTTATATATGCGAGGCGACCTATGGTCGACTCGCATATATAAGAGAATGCATTGGCACAGGGTAAAAAAAATCCCGACTTACGATTGGATTTGATATGGCGGGTCACATATAACAGCCATCGCATTGAGATATACATGTTATCCACTAAGGCGGTATATTAGAGAGGTTTCGCAAAAACTCACGGATAGCAGTTACGACTACGGTTAGAGTGTTTCGTCATCAAATTATGCGCACGTTCTAACTACAGTCGTGATGTCATAACCGTTGCAACGGAATGTGGTATTAATTTCGCAGGTTTGTACCAGAAATTAATTTAAAGGTACACTTAGTCAATTAGTATTTTTTTTGGTAGCATATAGCCATCACTTATCAAGCGTCGGACAGCTTTTCTAAATTGGCCGATTAAATAGAAGATTATTGTGCGCGTTGTGCCTAATATGCTAGATCGTGTATGAAAAGCGTAAGTCTCACTGAGCACGATTATCCATGCTTTGCTGCATTCAGTAATAAAAATCCTCGTTATATTTGCTAAACGCAGTCGTAACTTAATCCGTGATTTGCGAAAGCTCTCTATTGTCACTAGACGATAACATCACCACGGCTACCACTGGGAACTGCACGGTGCTGCACCTGATTGTACATGAAGATCATTTCAAATGGAAGATGTGATAAATTTCAATGAGTGTGGTCCATATCTGTGATTATTTACAGATGAGCAATAACTGGTCGACCACACATCACTACTAACATAATCTAAATTACACCGAGATGAATGCATCGCACTCCAGTTGGTGGATATATGACTACAGGACTACTGTACTAAGACTACTATTACTACTATATTATTATTACTACTACTACTACTCTACTACTACTACTACTACTATATTATTACTAGTACTACAACTACTACTACTGCTACTATATTACTAATACTACTACTACTATATTACAACTGCCACTCCTACTATATTACTACAACAACTACTACTACTACTATATTACTGCTACTATATTATTATTACTACTACTATATTATTACTACTACTACTATATTACTACTACTACTACTATATTACTACTACTACTACTACTGCTATCACTACATAATTAATCAGTTAGATAATCCCAGGTTGAGTTTTCCGACATTTGGAAAGTTGGAAGAATCAGTATGGAAAATTCCAACGCAAAGTCGACTGATGAAAACAGTCTATTCGGGAATTTCAAGGGGTGAAGTTAGAACTTAAAGTTTGATATCCTCAACTGACGACCCTAGCCACGATCTGCACAATTCAGATCGGAAGACACTGAAAGTTTGATATCCCCAACTGACGCCCCTAGTCACGATATGCGCAATTCAGATCGGAAGACACATTATGATATATAGAGTCACAAGATCTGCACAATTCAGATCGGAAGACACTGAAAGTTTGATATCCCCAACTGACGCCCCTAGCCACGATATGCGCAATTCAGATCGGAAGACACATTATGATATATAGAGTCACATGATCTGCACAATTCAGATCGGAAGACACAGTATGATATATAGCATTAATCGCAAGGAGAACTACATGTTCATGTAGTGTATTGCGGCGGTTCGACGTTACCATCGCACTGCGGAGCTGCAACCGATTTTAGACCAAAACAAATTGAATTGAATTGATATGATGATCATTTGTAATGGAAGATGTGATTAATTCCTGTGCATGGAGTGTCGTCAATATCTGTGTTGATTTTACATGTGAGCAATAATCGACCGCCCACTGTGAGCGACCACATAGGACAGCTTACATAATCTAAATTACACCAAGATGAATGCATCGCACTGCAGTTGATGATCCATTGCGATGGAAGTGGAAGATGTGATTGATTACAGTGGACTGATGTCCATGTGAGCGTTGATTTGCAGGTGAGAAGTGCCTGGTCGGTCGCCAGCGATCGTAGAACTACTTGCAGACTGTAAATCACACCAGAGCAATCATTAAACAATTCACTTATCGCAGACTCCGGCAATAGATTGTGGCTGATTTAATGTCTAGCAGACTCAATCTCGGCTTGACTAATTGTTTTATCGGTTTCCATGAGATTTATAAACGACACTACCTCGATAAATCGACGGATTCCGCCCAATGCCAGATTGTGGAGACAATAAAGCGCCCTCTGCACGAACGTGCGATTGGGCATTCGTGGAGATACGTACGTGCGAACGTATAGACATGTACGTGCGAACGCTTTTTAATGATAAGTATACTGTCGGTATAGTAAGGTCGCGTGAGTTCATATTGGATATCGAACCAAAGGCTGTGTTGTCTGTTTGGTCACAGCGTATATTAAGTGCGCAGGAAGTTTGCTAATTCTGTCATCTTGACAGCCAAAGCGGCCGCATTTAAAACCGGAACTACGGCCAGACGTTATGTCGAGGAAAACGCTAACGTTGTCTGGACACAATAGGGAACACACGACGAACGCAAAGAGCGGTAAATAGGCAAAAATTGACAAAATGGACAGATGTCAATGATGAATAACGACCAGGTAGACATACGCATATCAGCAGTTACAATGTGCGCCGGTACACGTAGGTCACACTAGCTGCATGATGCAACCATTACATTTGTATATGCCCACATTGTATAGAGGCTACGATACACCAGGCAAGACAAGGCGAAATGTGTTGCACTGCGCAGGTATAAGAACGGTTGTGGTGCAACAGGTGACATATCTCAGACTTTAGGACACAAAACGAATTGTGGCACCAGCGACCAGGCAGCAAGAGACAGTGGTCGCAAGGAACCTTTCAAACTCGCGCTCATTATAAAACAGTGCACACACGAGAAAGCGGTGATGCTAAACTCGCGCACCACGATGGCGTGCTATGTCAAGAAAGCAGTGCCATGAATTCCCATAATGTATCGCGGAGGACGATCGCACTAAACACAGATGAGCAAGCACGTTAGCAAGAACGGTGGCACTACACCATGGGAAAATACAGAGGAATCGCATACAGAAAGAAAGCTGACTACCCGAAAATGGCGTCATTGTCATCATTGCGGATAGGCAAAAGCGACCACTTTGTATACAAATAATAACGTGATTTTTCGTATTTTGTACTTGATTATGTTGTTATCAGATCATAGATTAGCGCTTTGTGTTTCACAAGATGCTCGTGTTTAATGACGACGAATGATTTGATTGCCACTAACAGATAAAAACAATTAAGGTAACATGGCGATCACAATTTAAGGACATAATCTCAGAGTCATCTCCCATATTGAGGAACTGAGAAACGATCGCGAACTTATTACTATATGATCTATTTGAGTTGTGCTGAAAATCCGAAACCGTAATCGTAACAACGGATAGGGGAAAACGACAACGAATAGAAAGAACACAAATTCTAGTGACGTAGTACCCTATTCGTAATAATTATCTGTTGTCGTTCATTATGCGAAAGGTGTCTATTTGTCTCAATGTAAGTACGCAAGCACCATTCTTTAATTTTAGATAAAAATCAGAAACTTAATCAGAAACACCATATACATAATGTGACAAGCCTGCAAATAGCGTATCTGTCATTTGCAGAATGGGGTCATCAGCGGGTGAATTTAGTGATGCTATCCAGCACAGCAGGCTGGCATCACCAAATTCACCCTCTGGGGACCTCATTCTGCATAGCCCTCATCTTCTAGAAAGTATCTATAGTCTTAAATTAACATAATTTCAGTTACTTTTTCCCTTCTGGGAAGTTTCAAAATCCCCTAATTTTCAGAAGATAAAATGCATAATCGAGGTGACTAATGGGTGAACATCATCAACTTCAACTGGGAACTTCAACCTGATCCTAGATTTCCCATAGCAGTTGCGGACTAAACAGAATGAGGTTCCCATAGGGTGAATTTGGTGATGCTAGCCCACTGTTGCAGGATAGTGTCACTAAATTCACCACATGGGGACCTCATTCTGCAAGTGACAGACACATTATTTGCAGCTTTGTGAGGTGGTGTTCCTTCGCCGGCCGTAGTGGATTAAACCGGACAAGCTGCTGCCATCGTACTGCTACTGTGTGGTAACATCCCGTGACATGTACACTGTACAACATAGTCGTGATTAGACGAATCCCGCTGCGGTCGTAAAACAACCGCACGGGACATTCGATAACCATTAATCATAGCGGCTATTGCCTGGTGTAATACACAGTTAAATAATAATCGTTGAAGAAGGGTATATGTGCATGGATACGTAGGAGACGAAATTCCGTTGAATGGTCCGCGAGTTAAAGGCCCACTTAATTTTCGAACCCCCAGATCACATTATATAAAAAATATGCCATATTATATACCATTTGAAAGAGGAAGCTCCAAAACATTGTATTTTCAACTTATTCGACGCAATAAACTGTGAACATGTTTTTTGTTGAGATAATGACGTCTGCTCTGTGTTCAAGTTTATGCATGCACAAAGTCTATTATTTTCAATGGAAGGGGAATAACTCTATACATTTAGATATATGAGTTATTCCCCTTCCATTGAAAATAAACTATAGTTTGAATTTTGTTGCATTCTGGGAGCCATAACGGGGGAAATGATTTTATGATTTCAGCTATTTTCAATTTTATGGGCACCTTCTGAGACACAGACGTTCAAAAATGTTGATGAATTATAGTATTTTAATTGCAAATTTTTTTATTAAAACCATATACAAAAAATAATCGGTGACTAGAAAATTAAGTGGGCCTTTAAAGTAGTGCATTCTCGTTTATTTCAAAAATATTTGTATAGCCCGTATATTTACATTAAATATTGTTCGATGGTTGGTATATTGATAATTGGAGCATGCTTGTTATACATGTACCTAATAAAACGAATCGACGACATGACCTAAATGCGGTTGATAGAGTAAATGCATAGCCTTTTAAAAGCACAGCCATAAACAACTCAATCTATAAGTCATATTAAAAATTAAAAAAATAAGAAATGAATGAAGTTTGGATATGTTTTTTGTTGAGTGATAATTCGTCGTGCTCGTTGGTTCAAGGTTTGTCAGCGCAAATGTACACCGAGAATATTCATTCGGTTTAGCAAAGACATGCCGCAAGTTTAAAATCAATCGACAAGTTCTTTCAGCGCAAATGTACAGTAGAGAATATCCCTTCAGCTAGGCAAACACAGCAAGTTTAAAATAAATCGACAAGATCTTTCAGCGCAAATGTACAGTAGAGAATATCCCTTCAGCTAGGCAAACACAGCAAGTTTAAAATCAATCGACAAGTTCTTTCAGCGCAAATATACAGTAGAGAATATCCCTTCAGCTAGGCAAACACAGCAAGTTTAAAATCAATCGACATCGCAGTGATGTAATCCCATAATGCATGATATACCCGTAGGAGGATCATGTTAGACACATTTCTAGGATCGATTAGCTCAAATACTCGCCTGCCCAGTGGCCTGCCATCCTATAACTACAATGGACATTTCCACTACCATGAGTGGAATAAGCTCCCTTTGTTTGTCATAGATTCGAAAAATATATCCGATTTCAAAACACACCTAAACATAATCGCCCATGCTCCAAAACTCTATCCAGTTTATAGAACAGGTCGTCGGAAGGTTAGTGTGAACCATGTGAACTCCGAAACTATTGTAGCGACTTAAAGAGTGACATGCACACTAATCACATATCAGATAGTCCAGAATGTTAATGTGGTTTCCCGAAGGAGGATGCTAGTCATTTCTTCTTCCACTGTCCATTGTTCACCAACCAGAGAAGAATAGTTTACCACAAACTTGAAACTAATAAGTTTCATATAGAAAATACTAAGCATCTTCACTGTGGTATCTCTGAAAATGATCACAGAAGAAATATATTTCTATTTCATATTACACAGTCCTACATTTCTGCAAACAAACGTTTTGGGCAACATCATATATTTTTCTCTATTATGACAACCTGTCATTGAAAACAATTTAAAATTTACATACCCGGCCTTTTTAGACACAACTTATGACAACGTGATGAAAAAACTGGACACAATAAAACCCCACTCATAGCACACTCTGTACAAATATTCACATCTGTTTCCCTGCTTAAATATTCACAAATTTCATTCTGTCATCTTGTTTAAATGTTAATGTTGCACCTTTTGTGCTGGAGAGGGACGTCACTAAGTTGACAAAACTTGTGTCCCATGCAATCCCCATGTATATAATTGATACAATAAAATATGTTTAAATCAAATCAGCGGGTAAGCCTGCCGCTTGCTGCATTAAGTTCCGCAACATATATGTAAGCAGTTATTAGAAGTACGAGGACATTACGGGGGTCCGGGATGTGATTTTTTGTATTGGGGGCAAATTTTTTGGAATCTGGCAAGTTTATGGGTTAATATCGGCACTTCTGTTTGGCCGTGACCACCATCCGTGCGTATGTGGGTTTCATTGACACCCGCGCACAGATATGGACACTAAAATCACCCCTAGACGCAACAGGGGCGGTCCGGGCTGTTAGCTTCATTCGCGGCGAACATATTCGCGATGCCGGCATTTTGAGGGTTAATATCGACACTACTGTGTGATCGCGACCCCTGTCCGTGTGTGAGTGGGTTTCCATAACACCCCTGCACTTATATTGCCATTAAAATCACCCCTATACTCCACAGGGGCGGTCCGGGCTGGTCCGGGCTGGTCCGGGCGGTGTTTAGTCACACCGCTAATTTGTATACCCGCGCATACTTTCAGTGTTAAATTGCCTATTTTCAAACAACGTTTTTGTTGTCATATTATAATGCACTGAAATTTTGATTTGTACGTTCATGTTGGAAATTCATCAATGATTATAACAGTTTTTTCATTTTGCGTGAGTTTTACAATTGAAGACACACATAATGTATTATCTTGGGTGTATTATAACATATCGACAGCGCTATAAAACTAATTAAACTGTGTCCGCAGACTCCATATCTCATAGCAACCCACTAATGAATATGTGTGCAAAGCTCAAATACCTTATGATTAATGATGGTTTGCCAAACTGCTATTTGGGAAAGAGAAGTATGGAGTTGTTGTTGTTGTTGTTGTTGTTGTTGTTCGAGATGCTCATTGTTACCATGGAACCCAATTCGACATAACGTCATTCGCCGCGTTTAAGAGCTGTCTTATTCACATGCCCCTGAGGAAAACACCAAATACACCAATATATACTGTACCAGAGACACGGCTCACAACTCCATTTTTGGCAAATCCACACCAGGCCATGCCCCTCATAAATTTGCAAACTTGGTCATGTCAGCCAAAATATCACCAAATGTGTCTTATTGACTATAAAATCCCATATCTTTTGAAACATAACTCGACAAAATCAAATGAAGCGAACTCGATATATCGTACCGATAACTTGCAAAATATATCTCGACTTCCCTTTCTTTGATTCTTGTATTTTACCCCAGGGGGCTGTGTTCTCATCTGGGATAATTGGAATTGAGGCAAACCTCATTTAATGGCCGTTTGATTTGACATTGGCATTGTTTCGGATGAGTTCCCAGCAGAATCGTAGATGTCTTCTTGTTTTCATTCATGTCGGTTCAATCTAGGTTGCCCAAATGCTATGCCAGTACAGGATTACTGCAGAGAATAACTCTCCACCGATGAATCGTCTGATTGCCTTGGTTTACCCAAGATATACAAGGCAATCCATGGTAAACGGTGTATTAATTTATTCGGCCGCACTATTTCGCAGTAATGTCAGACATTTTTTCGACTACAATGGCAACTTCCGGTAAAGTTTCGAGCGAATATTAGATTATCACTGAGAGCTTTACATTTTGACGATTGAAAAGTGGTCAAATCAGCGAACCGAGGGGAAAGAACTGTACTTTGAAGATTGTTCTAGATCATTCACAGCGTTGTTGCGTGCCCACTCGACATCGCAATGGTGTAATATGTATACCTCTCGTGCATAGAAACATTAAGTATAAGGAATGATATATGTAATATACTTCTTACACATGAGACACATATATGAGGATCCCGTTGAAACACTAACTGGTGTTGAATCTATATATAATACGCGGTGCGTAGTATATATGTTATAGAGGACAAATCAGCTTAGCGAGGGGAAATAACTCTACATTGTATATTGTTCTGGAACATGCACAGCGCAGTTGCGTGCCAACTCGACATCATAATGATGTACTACAACTCACGCGTGCGATACTTGCACGAGGATCATGTTTGGAACACTAACTAGTGTGGAATCTCTATATTTTGCGCGGTGCGTAATTTTTATGGTAGAGGTCAAAATAGCGTAGTGATGTGAAATGACTCTACATTGTAGATTGTTCTGGGACATGTTCGGGTTGTGTGCCAACTCGTCATCACAATGATGTAATAGCACTCACGCATGAGATACATGTATAAGGATCATGCTAGAAACACTAAATTGTGTAGAATCTTTATATTTTACGCGGTGCGTATATAATATGGCATACAGAGGTGAAATCAGCGTTTATCGACGGGAAATGACTCTACACTACATTGTAGATTGTTCTGGAACATGTACAGTGTAGTTGCGTGCCAACTCGACATCATAATGATGTAATACCACTCACGCATGAGATATGAGGGTCATGTTAGAAACATTAAGTTTCTTGGATCGATCAGCTCAAATACTCGCCTGCATATCTATCCTATGACTACAATTATTTATATGCAATTTGTACGGCGTACAACTCATACTGCTCCCTCGACACAACGTCCGATATACAACACTGATTTTGTATGCATTCACGAATTACAACCCTAATCCTCTGAGTATTAGTCTGATAGCACTGATCGATTGGGCTACACAAACCCTTCGACTCCCCTGTCGCACAAAATGATCGACCCACGTGCAGCAGTACGTTTGTCACTGTCGACTGACTTTTTTTTTTAACAAGGGGCATACAACTGGTGCTGCTGTTATACCCCGGCGTCGCACAAAATGATCGAACTATGTGCACTCGTGCAGCAGTTCATTCGTCACTGTCGACTGATTTTAAACAAGTGGCACACAACGGGTGCTGGTTTACCCATGCGTCGCACAAAATGATCGAACCTCGTGCAGCAGTCCATTTGTCACTGTCGACTGACTTTGTTTAAAACAAGGGGCACACAACTGGTGCTGGTTTACCCCTGAGTCGCACAAAATGATCGAACCACGTGTACTCGTGCAGCAGTTCATTCGTCACTGTCGACTGATTTTGATTTTAAACAAGTGGCACACAACGGGTGCTGGTTTACCCATGCGTCGCACAAAATGATCGAACCTCGTGCAGCAGTCCATTTGTCACTGTCGACTGACTTTGTTTAAAACAAGGGGCACACAACTGGTGCTGGTTTACCCCTGAGTCGCAAAAAATGATCGAACCACGTGTACTCGTGCAACAGTCCATTTGCTACTGTCGACTGCATGACTTTTTTTTAAACAAGGGGCACACAACGGGTGCTGGTATACTCCAGCGTCGCACAAAATGATCGAACCACGTGAAGCAGTCCAGTTGTCCTGTCTACTGATTTTGATTTTAAACAAGGGGCACACAACGGGTGCTGGTTTACCCCTGCGTCGCACAAAATGGTCGAACCACGTGCACTCGTGCAGCAGTCCATTGTCGCTGTCGACTGACTTTGTTTTTTAACAAGGGGTACACGACGGGTGCTGGTATACCCCTGCGTCTCATAAAATGGTTGAACCACGTGCACTCGTGCAGCAGTCCATTTGTCGATGTCGGCTGACTTTGTTTTTAAACAAGGGGCGCACAACTGGTGCTGTTTAACAAAGAATCGCACAAAATGATCGGACCAAGTGTATTCGTGCAGCAGTCCATTTGTCACTGTCGACTGATTTTGATTTTGAACAAGGGGCACACTGAGAGGCACACAACGGGTGCTGGTTTACCCCTGCGTCGCACAAAACGATCGAACCACATGCACTCGTATAGTAGTCCATTTGTCACTGTGGACTGACTTTTTTTTAACCAATTAAGGGGCACACAACGGGTGCCAGTATATATACGCCTGTGTTGATAATTGTGACATGCATGCATGATAAGAAGTAACCCAAATTTGAGTCAAATTCATTCAAGCGGACGGACAAAAAGTACGCATGGTCGAGTTATCAAGTGTGATTATACCGTTGTGGTACGAAAGCCCATTAGGGTCATCCGAAACACCATCGCATCCCAAATATACAAATACACAACTCGTTATAACGACTTACAATTCGTTATAACGACATTCAACAACTCGTTACAACGACTTCCAAGTCGTTATAGCGACTTACAACTCCTTATAACGATTTCCGAGTCGTGATAACAAGCTGTCGGAAGTCGTTATTACGACTTGTAGAAAAATAAACACAAGTCTTTATGACGACTTGTAAATTTTTCTACAATCGTAATATATTAGCGACTTCCAACAATTCGTTATAACGGGTTGTTGGAGGTACAAGAGTTGTATATTTTGGGGTGCGGTTGTGTTTTGGATGACCCTAATGCGCTTTCGTATTGCGGAGTTTGTTGGAATGTACAATATAGCAGTTCCACTTATCATGAGGACAATTGATTCAAAATAGCACTGAGTGACCCCAATGTAGGTTCACAAATATGCCTCTATGGTAAGGTGCCTGCGGAATAAAAATTAGAATCAGAATACGTCTACTGTCAATTTAGACGCCTCACGGGCATAGTATGTAATTTGATATTCCAATATAAAATTACCACAGGCTCAATATATGGGTACAAATAAGTTCTCTAGCCACACTGATTGAATTGAAGCAAATGAACGGAAATTACTATAGGACGTTTATTATCCCTGCATACGTGTCATGCTGTTATTTGGGCAATTTGTTTAGCCCGTTGAAACATTCGCACTGTACATATTATACAGTTCACTGTAATATACTCAAACGTTCTATATCAGAATGGGAGGAGGAATTGGCTCATAATGAATGTGTATTGCTTCAATGTGCGTCATCCGCACATGCATTTATTAATAAGACATTTAATTTAATATCTTTATGGTGAACAAAACGAATTCCATTGACAGAGAATTGTTGTTCGACTGTTGAAAGGTTGTTTTCTTATGACATGCAGCAGTGCCGTGTTAATTTTCACCATTGGAGTTCGAGGCCAAAGATCCAATTATGACGTCATCTTTCTTCGCACTGAAAACGACAACTAATTGGTTGTACTTGCATATGATACTATACTTGGGGAAACACGCATGGCTGATATCAACAAAACTGCGCGTGCAGGTGGGTGATTGTAACGTTAACATCACGTGATTCTATACGCTTATAGTATACGCGACTGACTTGTGCGAGTGCGGGTATACCTATACACATAACGTACACATAACGTACACATAACGTGCACATAACTATATAGACACTGGGTGTGATTCTATTTCAAATAATATTTTGGTATATACAGGATTGTGTAATCGTGCATGGATGTCATGTTGACCAAATACTATTTTAATAAAATATGTTGGGTGTTTTTGTAAGTTTCCAAAATCGGGGGCGTCTTGAGCTAGCGACAACGTGTGTGATATGATAGTACGGCCATATGTGACCCGCCATATCAAATCCAGTCGTAAGTCGGGATTTTTTTACCCTGTGCCAATGCATTCTCTTATATATGCGAGTCGACCATAGGTCGCCTCGCATATATAAGAGAATGCATTGGCATAACAATTTTTTACAATTTTAATAATTTTTTCTTCTATTCTTTAACAATTTTATAATTTCACCCATACAGAGCCCCAGACAAACATGTGCAGACGACACTCTTCTATATGCTTCTATATATGCGTGCTCCCTGCAGGGTAATGGATGTTTTTTATTTTATGTCCTAAAAAATTTAAGAAACATTTTTTTTTTTTTAAATGATAAAAAATGGTTAGGCCAATGCATTCTATTATATATGCGAGGCGACCTATGGTCGACTCGCATATATAAGAGAATGCATTGGCACAGGGTAAACAAAATCCCGACTTACGACTGGATTTGATATGGCGGGTCACATATATATCTGATAATAAAACCTCGAACATGCCGTGCTATGTAAAGTATTGTTGCATTGCATGCATCTGCCTTGTAACATCATTCTGTGGGGACTGGGGGCACACAAACCGGTTTTATGTCAATAATACAACATTTATAAATATTGCTTTCATTTATGGGAACTCGTAGTTCGTCGTTCACAAGTATTACAAGTGACATTGTCAGCGTCTAGACACAGCGACGCGAGACAGGGATATTTACGTTGTGCACAGTTACCAAGGATACCCACGTAGAAACCATACACTCCGTACTTGTAATCGCTGGAAGCGGAATCTCTATATTAATCAACTATGAGATTGCACTCCACAAGCAACATAATATTCAGATAAAGGTTCAGGTTCACACATTTCATTCATTTTTAAGCGGTTCGAGATATGATATCAGTAAATCAAATGTGCGTGCGTGCTTCGATCGAACGGATACAAACAATATCGAATCCTTTCTATCCAGTTTGGCGACCGACGTAAAACAGATCGAAATCGAATGCGCGTAACGTTTTCGTGGACTCGATTTCAAGCCATTTGGCTATGTTAAAGATGTCCTTCCGACAGCTTTATGACTTTCCCCGCTATGTACCCAGACGGCATCATAATTCACAACTAAGAGATGGTGTTATTCCCCTTCTATTAAGAATAATAGACTGGCAGTACAAACCAGATCGAAATTAAGCACAGAACACACGTCGTTACATTGACAAAAATACCATCTTCAGATTTATTTAATCAGATAAGTTGATACTACAATGTTTTGGAGCCTCGTCTTTCAAATGGTACATACGTTGGAGTATGTTGTACATAATGTGATTTTGGCATTCGAAAAGTAAGTGGGCCTTTAATCCTTTACCCAACAAACCGGCCAAAACCGGCCAAATAAAGCTTCAACAGCCTAAAATATCTTCGGTCTGTCTCAATAGAACCATACACATATGGATATCATTGGAACCGGCTCCTTGACCACATTGTGATAGTTACAGTTATGCCCTGTGCCAATGCATTCTCTTATATATGCGAGTCGACCATAGGTCGCCTCGCATATATAAGAGAATGCATTGGCCTAAAAAAAAATCTTTTTTAACACTTTTTACCATTTTTTCTTACATTCTTTAACAATTTTATAATTTTTAATGTGTTAAGCCAATGCATTCTCTTATATATGCGAGGCGACCTATGGTCGACTCGCATATATAAGAGAATGCATTGGCACAGGGCCCTTCTGTTGGGTAAAGGGTTAAACAAGCTTTCAGTTACGTGAATGGTGTAAACCTTAAAATATATATCAGCAGTGCATGTCGGGATTCATTGAGGTAAAAACCGCGATGCTTGCAATTAATGTAAATAAAACATTAGCAATTAAATAACAGAAAATAATAAAACAAATGAATGGGATACCGAATACGTTATTGCCTGTGTGTTACCAATTTATATTTTATTTATCTTGCTTACTGCATCTAAAACTGCCGTTCAATACAACGGGGACTGCGGGGTATTCCGATTTACGTTAGCTGGCATGGCTCTTATATGTATACTAGCTGAAACAGGCTCGAGCTCCTGTTGGGAGCCTTTATTCAGCGTCGGAGTCACCTCCCCTGTGCAAAGGCCCCTGTCGTAAACATTTAGAAATTTAAAAAAGAACCGACGAGGACTCCGGCTATATATATCATTTTTTGTTGTGATATTTTTTTATAGATTGAACTTCTTGCTCAATTTAACAAAATAGATTTGGTTTTTAAATTAAATTAAATTATTTTCAAATCAAAATTTAGAAAATATAACGCTGTTACAACATCCGCCAGCGTACCCCGAATCACAACCACACCACATTTGCTGGATTTACTTATCACGTCTCTCCTTCCATCCGTCTGTTCGGGTATATATCACGGGTTATCTGCATTCTCAACCACTCGGCCATTTCCGCACTGATGAAATAACCTCTTCCATAAAAAGAAACCATATTCGCGCAGTGCTACAATAAACGGCCCTGGTAATAAGGAGATGACTTTGACTCGTTGGTGCATATATAGATGTTAGTGGAGCAGAATGTATTATGTCTTTTCAGATATCTCAACCATATATAGTTATCGGATCTCAATTAAATTAGACATGGCTATTCGCCACTGAAAGTGCTTTAAAACGATTGGACAATGGTATTGTTTGCATTTGTTTTCATTCTAAAACGTTTTTGTTTTTGTCTGTCGGAGTATATATTAGCCATGGACATTTGGAGTGGATTTTTATCATCACAAGAACTTTTAACCCTTTACCCAACAAAACGGCCAAAACCGGCCAAATAAAGCTTCAACAGCCTAAAATATCTTCGGTCTGTCTCAATAGAACCATACAAATATGGATATCATTGGAACCGGCTCCTTGACCACATTGTGATAGTTACAGTTATGCCCTATGCCAATGCATTCTCTTATATATGCGAGTCGACCATAGGTCGCCTCGCATATATAAGAGAATGCATTGGCCTAAAAAAAATCTTTTTTTGACACTTTTTACTATTTTTTCTTACATTCTTTAACAATTTTATAATTTTTAATGAGTTAAGCCAATGCATTCTCTTATATATGCGAGGCGATCTATGGTCGACTCGCATATATAAGAGAATGCATTGGCACAGGGCCCTTCTGTTGGGTAAAGGGTTAATAAACTGCTGGTGGTCACCGTATTTTTCCCCAGAGTTAATCTCCTTTGTTTATTGATGTGCTGTCCTATACTAATGGTTCAAATTGGCACCGTGTGGTATATATACCAGAACCCATGGTGCAACCTCTTTTTATGTCTTACATCCACATGTACATATATGCATGTAAAAATCAAATTTACCAACATCGACCAGCTTTCATGTGTTATCAGGACATGATAAATCGTTCTTAGTAATATTATCAAAGAACGATTGATATATATATGAATATTGTTTTATTGTTCATCGTTCTTCACAGTGTTCGGCACACATTGCCATATTTTTTTCTCAGATATGGACTTTGTGTTTGTTGAATTTGGGTTCGAAAAAAAAAAACATATTTTAAAAACATCTAATAAAGTTAACATTTTTGTATTTCTAAAATAATCCACGATGATTTATAATCTTTAAATGTTGCATCAATGGGTTTGGTTGCTGTGATTACTAATAAAAGTGAACAGAATCCTTTGATTTTACTCCATCAAATTTGGTGGGAAATGGGTTAGCAAATCCCTAACCCTTTACCCAACAGAAGGGCCCTGTGCCAATGCATTCTTTTATATATGCGAGTCGACCATAGGTCGCCTCGCATATATAAGAGAATGCATTGGCTTAACACATCAAAAATTATAAAATTGTTAAAGAATGTAAGAAAAAATGGTAAAAAGTGTTAAAAAAAGATTTTTTTTAGGCCAATGCATTCTCTTATATATGCGAGGCGACCTATGGTCGACTCGCATATATAAGAGAATGCATTGGCACAGGGCATAACTGTAACTATCACAATGTGGTCAAGGAGCCGGTTCCAATGATATCCATATGTGTATGGTTCTATTGAGACAGACCGAAGATATTTTAGGCTGTTGAAGCTTTATTTGGCCGGTTTTGGCCGGTTTGTTGGATAAAGGGTTAACCACGCGGTGGAGTGGACAATCTCCCGCGTTCTTTTGTCATGTTGACGGATATGTGCCATGATCTTTAGCTAACTGGCCGTGTAACATTCTGGACGTTGCACTCTATACATTCATCTATTCTAATAGGAAGACGTCGGAATCGATATCGCATCATTCTATTTTAAACATTTAAATATCACTTAACGAAGATGATAGATCGATTTGGAACTGTAATGGGAAACAGATTATTGTCAGACTAGTCCTGCGCCACGATAGTTGTAATATACACACAATCGTGCTATTATATTCGGAGGAAGCATTCGGAAGCGAGCATCTATCATCGCGCCCGTAATGGGAAAGGCTTAGAGTTCACTATAATGTTACAAAAATTTGCATGCTTTATACGCCTGGCCGTTTAAATATGCGTTATGTACGCTATATCACCCTGGCTATCCCAGAGACAGGGGGTTTGGTCAAATGTTCTTAACAGTTGGGGAATTTCAACCGTAGGTTGAAATTGTACTGATTTGCTAACTATAGTACTTACTGTGAAATTTGATGTTTCGGTCCAAAAGTCGCATAAAATCTTACTTTTTGTTACAAAGGAACTTTTACATCGATTTAAAGTTAAATAGATCAATTATGGTAGTTTGTTATGTAATTAGCATGGCCTTTATCCCTGTAGATATATTGAAATTTATTTATTTTGTTTATTTATTTAAATTTTTCCGAGTCCGAATGGTGCGTTTTTCTAAAAACAAAAATTTAAATTAAAATTAAAACAAAAACAAAACAGCCACTATGTGTTGTAAACGGCGAGGCATGTACACATGTGCGGAAGTTGGAAATAGGTTGTCGTTCCTATATCTTAGCACAATACAGCCCTCTACGACGAAATGCCTGAAAAAAACTGCCATGCAAATTTGCCATCGTGTGAACGTACCCTATATGCCAGAGATGTTTGACCTCTTCATACCGACATGTTCACACGAAAACAGGTATAAACGAACTCGGTTGGATTGTTCAGAAATGGCTGGAATGTGATGAGATTTACTCGATTTACGTGCATTACTAACAGAGACAACATAATTACACAAACCACACTAGCATTCCACTCATTGCTCATAATTACGTAGCTTTTAAAAATAAATAATTTACAGATGCTTTCTAGAAATACGACCCCACGCGCTGCGGACAACAATCGCACGAGTTGTTGTTATTAGTTTGTAAATGTGTCTTTCGTATGATACAAGTTATGTGAATTGTGAATTGAATTGCTTTATTTCACTCAATCATATAAATTGTATGAGATACAGAGTGAAAAACGTATATACAGAGCTATGTACACAATGTTAGTATGGCCGTTGCGTTTGGCGTTCGAGGTCCGTAAGTGTCATTCGTCGTGTTCTACGTCATCATCATCATCATCATCATCATCATCACCATCATCATCATCTTCGGCAACAACAACATCCTCATCATCATCATCATCATCATCTTCATCATCGTCATCATCGTCGTCATCATCATCATCATCATCATCATCATCACCATCATCATCATCATCATCTTTGTCGTCGTCGCCTTCGTCGTAATCATCATCCTCATTGCCATCATCATCATCATCGTCGTCGCCGACGTCGTCGCCATCATCATCATCACCACTACCACCATCATCATCCTACGCGCCATAATCGTCGCGAGTGTTTCAACATCAGCATGTATATATTCATTGTCTGTCATCATCATAATAATAGTCATCATCATCACCATCATCATCGTCCTCGCCGTCGTCATCGTCGTTATCATTATCGTCATCATCGCCATCATCAACAACGTGAACAACATCATAATCATCCTTCTCATAGTCACAGTTGTCATCGTCTCGTCGCTATCATCGTCCCGTTGCCATCATCGTTATCGCGGTTGCATATCATTGTCACCACTATATCATCGTAATCGCCAACATCGTCATCATCATATTCGTCATATATAGTCGCTGTCTTTGTCATCAGCTAGGCTTGTCGTTTAGTTTAGTCAATCATAATTTTGTGAATATAGCAAGCTGTTTCAAAGCGCTTCTGTCTTCACATTGAAGCAAGTCTATCAGTTTGCTATTACTCGGTTGCTCGTGGTATAGTTTTGGTAAGTATTTACAGCGGGTGTCGGTCAGTGCCTCGCACGTTAAAGTGAAATGATATTCGTCCCCGACATCTTTAAAACATATTTGGGATTCCTTATTTGTTGTCTTTTCTTCTTTTTGTTCTTCTCCCACCGAGATGTCTCAATTGGGAGTCTATGGTTAGCTGTTCTTAACTTTATAACAGAAAATGCCATGTCTTGGGGAACAATCTTAAGGTATATTTCCAAACTTAACTCATGTTTAAAACTACCGTAAAATGTCCCCCGCGATCGGGTACTAGTATATGATGCAAGTTGAGTTGGTTGACACATTATAGGCGACCCCTTACCTGGTCGGCTACACTACTAAACGTCAAGGGGCAATATGTCCCCTTCCCCGCATGCAGGGGGGGGGGGGCAATATCGGCATCTCTTGTGTGCACAATTCCACGAGCCCATCATAGTGCTAAGTTGCCTCTCCAATGGATGGTTAACTACACAAGATCAATCTCGCATTGAACGGGGGTTTAACCCTTCCAGTGCCAAGTCCGATTTTTGTATCAACCCATATTTCCTTGATAATTTTTCAAATTTATTGATTATAATAATGTGATACATTGATGGAAAGAGCTCTAAGAGCTCTTTCCATCAATGTATCACATTATTATAATAAATAAATTTGAAAAATTATCAAGGAAATATGGGTTGATACAAAAGTCGGACTTGGCACTGAAAGGGTTAAAGTGCCTCCCATGGAAATGCTATTGCAATTGACTTATTTGGGAATGTGTTATTCATAGGATACAAGGTATCGGGTATATAGGTGATGTAAGTTGACTTGTTTGGGAATGTGTTATTCGTAGGATACAAGGTATCGGGTATATAGGTGATGCAAGTTGAGTTGATTGGGAATGTGTTATTCGTAGGATGCAAGGTATCGGGTATATAGGTGATGCAAGTTGAGTTGGTTGGGAATGTGTTATTCGTAGGATACAAGGTATCGGGTAGGTGATGCAAGTTGAGTTGGTTGGGAATGTGTTATTTGTAGGATACACGGTATCGGGTTGGTGATGCAAGTTGAGTTGGTTGGGAATGTGTTATTCGTAGGATACAAGGTATCGGGTAGATCATGTAAGTTGACTTGTTTGGGAATGTGTTATTCGTATAGGATACAAGGTATCGGGTATATAGGTGATGCAAGTTGAGTTGGTTGGGAATGTGTTATTCGTAGGATACAAGGTATCGGGTATATAGGTGATGTAAGTTGACTTGTTTGGGAATGTGTTATTCGTAGGATACAAGGTATCGGGTATATAGGTGATGCAAGTTGAGTTGATTGGGAATGTGTTATTCGTAGGATGCAAGGTATCGGGTATATAGGTGATGCAAGTTGAGTTGGTTGGGAATGTGTTAATCGTAAGATACACGGTATCGGGTAGGTGATGCAAGTTGAGTTGGTTGGGAATGTGTTATTCGTAGGATACAAGGTATCGGGTAGGTGATGCAAGTTGAGTTGGTTTGGGAATGTGTTATTTGTAGGATACACGGTATCGGGTTGGTGATGCAAGTTGAGTTGGTTGGGAATGTGTTATTCGTAGGATACAAGGTATCGGGTATATAGGTGATGCAAGTTGAATTGGTTGGGAATGTGTTATTCGTAGGATACAAGGTATCGAGTCGGTGATGCAAGTTGAGTTGGTTGGGAAAGTGTTATTCGTAGGATACAAGGTATCGGGTAGGTGATGTAAGTTGACTTGTTTGAGAATGTGTTATTCGTAGGATACAAGGTATCGGGTATATAGGTGATGCAAGTTGAATTGGTTGGGAATGTGTTATTCGTAGGATACAAGGTATCGGGTCGGTGATGCAAGTTGAGTTGGTTGGGAAAGTGTTATTCGTAGGATACAAGGTATCGGGTAGGTGATGTAAGTTGACTTGTTTGAGAATGTGTTATTCGTAGGATACAAGGTATCGGGTAGGTGATGCAAGTTGAGTTGGTTGACACATTATAGGCGACCCCATGCCTGGTGCTGCACTCTAAAAAGTCGAGGAGCAATCTGCCCCCCCCCCCGCCAGGGGGAAATACTGGTATCTCTTGTGTGCACTATTTCACCAGCCCATCAAAGTGTCAAATTACCGCTCTCCCAGATCTACATTTTACACTTCGATGGGCAAAAATTGCCCCCCCCCCCGGTACCGTGTGTCGCTAACTTAGCGCTTTCGAAACATGGTGAATTAGTCATCAGAGGGTGAAATTAGAAGCGCTATCCCGTACGGCGTGCTATAGCATCACCAAATTCACTGTCTGGATACCTCTACTACTATATGGGATACCTGTGACCAGATTGAATTTCCCCTGTTGCAGTTGGTGATATTCACCCAATAGTCACCTAGATTATGCATTTTAACTTCTGCAAATTAGGGAAGTAGAAACTAAAAACAATGTTAGTTTGAGAGTATAGATACTTCACAGATGATGAGGCCTAAGCAGAATGAGGTCCCCAGAGGGTGAATTTGGTGATGTTAGCAAATGACAGACACACTATCTGCAGTCTAGCAAATAAGGTCTATGTTGTTCCTGCATTGTATTGGCTGTGTATAGGAGGTGAATACATTCGAATCATGACAATCATATCATCGACTTACCTACAAAACTGGTCGAAGATAAATCTCGTGGTTCTACTGGCAGCTATGTGCGGATTTACTGATTCTGAGGTGTTGTTGGTGGCACCGAGCGCGAAAAATCTATTTCTGTGTCCAGTTTCTGTCAGAATATAGCTCCCAATGCATCAGCATCAAGTGATGCGTGCACATTTGAATGCCATTATTCGCCGTGTCTCCCACAACCTTCAAAATAGGAATTAAAGATTTCATAGAGGTTTGAGTTAGGCCTAAATTTCCAGCTCGATGACATGCAGATGCAAAACAAATCTCACATTCTGATGAACAGGATGGGTCGAAAAATGCACGGAATACTGTAATATTTATATATTATGATATATAATCCGAAATCGGTACACGAAGTCATATAAATGTGTCAACTGTAACATTTTAACTTGTCCCACTTAAGTGACACAAACTCTTTTTATTTTTAATTTATCAGGAAACGACGAAAACGAAATGCTCGTTTGGTGATAATTTTTTTCTTCCAATTTTATTCATTTCATCATCATGTTGATATACAGAGTACATACGTGTATATACATATATGGTAAATTCTATGCGCATACGCTCAGGTTGTGTATTTGATTATCATATATATATTTAGACATAATGCATCAGTGAATGGTGTATTACGTATACATGTATGTTAAATAAATGAAAGTTAACACATATTTCGTTGAACTTTCCAACATTAGGGGTGTCAAGTTAGAAAGTCCTAAAGCTCGGATGCCTGTTGAAAAAAGGCAGGGGTGCATACTCTGCTTTGGCTTAGGACACGTTTGTGATACAAATCAAAGCTACAAATACCAGAAATTAAATAAATTGATTGTCTCAACAATATCCCATCGACAACAGAACAGCATATTGTGATTGGACTGGAGACGACAGGCGCACCAAGCCTAAACGGGTTACGTGTACCATTTAAGATCAAACTCTTAGTCATATTGCTTAGCGTATAATATAACACAATATTGAACACGTTGACATGCATTATGTTTGTAAGTAGTTATATAATAGTTAGCATTGCCAGTTGGTCAACCACCATCGACGAAAGATATGGCTAACATCAGATGAGAAAGAACCAATTTACTTCAGTCGTGGTTGTTGTGCCGTTCGACCTTAATTCACCGCGTCATGTCGTTGTCGTGACGTCAGGTGGGATCAGACCTTTATCGTCGAACATTAACCCCCCTTCAATCGTGAATCCTTAACCCTTTACCCAACAGAAGGGCCCTGTGCCAATGCATTCTCTTATATATGCGAGTCGACCATAGGTCGCCTCGCATATATAAGAGAATGCATTGGCTTAACACATTAAAAATTATAAAATTGTTAAAGAATGTAAGAAAAAATGGTAAAAAATGTTTTTTTTAGGCCAATGCATTCTCTTATATATGCGAGGCGACCTATGGTCGACTCGCATATATAAGAGAATGCATTGGCACAGGGCATAACTGTAACTATCACAATGTGGTCAAGGAGCCGGTTCCAATGATATCCATATTTGTATGGTTCTATTGAGACAGACCGAAGATATTTTAGGCTGTTGAAGCTTTATTTGGCCGGTTTTGACCGTTTTGTTGGGTAAAGGGTTAACGTATGGAGCAATAAAGTGCGCTATATATACATGTTAGTGTCTCTATACGCTTTCTATACCAAAGCATCATTGGCGAGTAGTTATCCCACAGGAAATATTCAGATAATAAGTTCAACAAACGACCCATTTTCCAAATCCAAACCTGGCAAATGTTAAAGTAACACGAACGCGAGTACACATGGGTAACGTGGTTATTGAGTGAGTTATATCCGTTTGGAGTTGGTCATGTTGGTCTCGATTCGAGTCCAATATGACTTTCGGGAGTCCATTATGATTTTTTGCCGGATTATAATGTGACGGCTTTTGACCGATCAGAACTATAGTGTTAGTTAAGGGGTGGATACTAATAATTATTATCATCAACAAGTACAAGTATGACAACTTTCTTCTTAGTGTCAGTACACTGTTAGAAAATGAATTAAACGGTAATTGCTGCCGGCACGTAGTCCCGCAAAGTTAAGGAATATTTACCAGTGTCTTTACGGTCCTATATGTCCCTAGGTCCTATGAATATGGAACTTTGTTCCATAGCGGTACATAACAGATGGCAATGAAATGGTACAATGTTCCGTAACCCTTAGGGTACATAAAGCCGACAGCAATTTTCCGGAACTCTGTAGAGTTTGAGAACGGACATTTTTAACAGTGTACTTATTATAAAGTTATTATACAATGTTGTGTACAGTATGTGTTTTTCTTGTACGAGTCCAGGTTGTGGTGAAAAGTCATATTGGACGAGACACGCAAATGTTAAAGTAACATGAACGTGAGTACACATGGGTCACGTGGTTATTGAGTGGGTTATATCCGTTTGGAGTTGGCCACCATTAGTGAGCTTTCCCGATATGTTGTTGTCTGTGGCTCTAATGTTGCGCAAAAAGGATACGAGAGACTGTCTGAAGTGGAAGCTCGCAAGTACACATGTGTCACGCGGTTATATGGAGTGCGGTATACGTATATATGGATTTGGAGTTGACCACCGGTAGCTAGTTATCTCTATTTTGTTGTCCATGGGTCTAATATGGCACAAAAAGCAGACGAGACATTTCTGAAGTGGAAGCTCGCGAGTACACATGTGTCACGCGGTTATATGGAGTGCGGTACACGTATATATGGTTTTGGAGTTGACCACCGGTAAGCTAGCTATCTCTATTTTGTTGTCTATGGGTCCAATATAGCACAAAAAGTAGACGCGAAGAATTTCTGCAGCGGAACCCCTTATGAACTATGAACTGCAACGAATCAATCAACCTCTTTAAACCCAGAATCCTTTGTATATACATGACATAATAAAAAGGGCGCCCACTGACCATCATTATTTCCTGATATGGTAACAATTTAGAGCATTTTTCTCACTTCTACGTGGAAATTTGAAAACAGGTGACAAATTTCTATAACTTCGTTAAGTCTCTTTTAATTAAATGTTCCAATTTATAGTCCATATTATATGAGGGGAGGGAGCAACTCATTCAATAATTCAGTCGGGTGTCATGGGAACGTCGCATTATAGATATATAGATTATAGTTCAGCTACTATTGATGGAGTTTTTTTGGCCACACATATGGTCTTATATAGCTCGTATATGCTTGACAGGCGAAGTTCGATGTTGCTAAATCTAAACCTGGCCAATGTTAAAGTAAAATGAACGTGAGTACACATGAGTCACGCGGTTATTGAGTGCATTATATCCCTTTGGATTTGGCCACCAGTTGTGAGCTTTCTCTATATTTTGTTGTCTGTGGCTTTAATGTTGCGCAAAAGGGATAGGTGGAGGCATGTCTGCAGCGGAAGCCCTTATGAACCACATCGAATCAATCAACTTGTCATGCTCGGGGCCAGGAGTTGTCTGGGCATGGATCAGTATGAACTGTTTCGATTAACAGAAGCAATTATTGTGTATCCAGCCTGTAGTGTCACGCCATCGATCATCACTTCAGTACGCACGTGGCATCAAAACCTTAAAGTGACTCAAGGCATTCGTATTTAGGCTCATGTGAAAAGTCATGAAGATCTGTAAAACAATATAAAGTTATTATATATATATCTTTATTTTCTCCAGAAATGAAGAGCTAGCAAAAGGCATACATACAAAGTTGTAACACATATACAGTTGGAAGACAATATGACACAAAATAGTAAAACAAAAGACAATAAGTCTCACATACAATGCATACAGACGAACTTCCGCATCCGACCAAATACATGCAAAAAAACCACACATCACGCATGACGCATCACACAACCCAAGCGACCGCAGTCTTACATGAACACGCCGAACATATGCGCGAAAACTTACACGCGTCCCAATTTCTTGTACGGGTCCAGGTTGTGGTGAAAAGTCATATTTGACGAGACGCATGGCTTCGAGGCCAATATGCCTTTTCACCACAACCTGGACGAGTACAAGAAAACCCCTACTGTACACAACATTGTATAACAAGAAAACCCGCGAAAACAAAACAAAATCACATTTAATGTTTTAAGTTATTTCCTTCATAAAAAGAATCTTCGTGATAATGAACCCTCTAAATACTTTAGAATATAGAATTAACCTTAAAATAACAAAAATCTTCGGAACACAGAACCTTCGGAATAACGAACCTTCGGATTGGTGAACCTTCGGAATAGCGAACATTCAGAGAAATTTCGGAATAGTGGACCTTCGGGATAGTGAACCTTCGGAATAGAGACATGCCCCCCCCCCCCAATATTCATATTATATGCCCAGAGTTCAAAGCTATGGACCCATAAAATTCTAAACTGGGCCCTTATAATATTGAACTCCAAATTGGAGCCCACACAGAACATCACTTAAGTTAACTGTACCTGTGTCATGTCCCAATGCCGGAGGGTCCATATATACCACAACATTCATATTATATGCCAAGAATTCAACAGTATGGGCCCACGTAATGACATTAAATCTCAAGAAAACCCGCGAAAACAAAACAAAATCACATTTAATGTTCTAAGTTAAGTTATTTCCTCCTGTATCTGTATCGGTGTGCGCGCAGGATCAGTTCGGATGTGAGCGCACACTCCATAAAAAGAATCTTTGTGAAAATGAACCCTCTCAAATTAGTCTCAATACTTTAGAATATAGAATTAACCTAAAAATAACAAAAACCTTGGGAATAGAGAACCTTCGGAATAGCGGACCTTCGGGATAGCAAACCTTCATAATAGAAACATGTCCCCACAATTACACCGGTGACGTAAACACATGTGCTAATCTTTGTCGTACTATCGTAATTATCGGTACGATTTATACTCTTGTACGAAACAAGAATATATTTCTCCATTCGACCATGAGTCTATCCAGATCTCTACACCAGTGTACACCCACTTCGTGGCGGTAATGACATTTATATTATCCATCTGTATGTTTATCCAAATGGCGTCACCCATGCAGTCCCGTTAACTTTTATAAAAGTCATATTGGTCTCGATTCGAGTCCAATGTGACTTTCTGGGAGTCCAATATGACTTTTTGCCGGATTGTCATCTGACGGCTTTTGCCCAATCAGAACTAATGTTAGTTAAGGGATGGATAATAATTATTATTATCATCAACAAGTACAAGTAAAGTTAGAACAACTTTCTTCTTAGTGTCAGTACACTGATAGAAAATGTATCATGAGTAATTGCTGCGGCACATAGTCCCGCAGAGTAGAGGAATATTTACCAGTGTCTTTACGGTCCTATGTCCCAAGGTCCTATGAATATGGAACGTTGTTCCACGTGGGGCACAGAACAGATGGCACTGAAATGGTACAATGTTCCGTAACCCTTACGGTACATAAGGCCGGCAGCAACTTTCCGGAACTTTGTACTGTTTGAGAACGGACATTTTTAACAGTGTACTTATTATTCTGTCATAACAATATTTGGCATCTTAAAATCATGATTATGTACTGCTACAGTTACATAAGAAATCCAAATAGTCCAACAAAATACCAAATTCCAATCAAAACATAAATGTAAACATTGGAAAAGATCAAAGCATCGAAAGATATTCTGAAAACAGATTACTATTTAATTTGTGTTTTAGTTACCAGCGCGATAAGCTATATGGGATGCGAAATCTCTGTAACAATAATTTTTACATGATAATGGTTTCAACACACGAATTTTCATTATTGGAGACTTATTTTTATTACATGACCCCCCCCCCCCCCCTTATTCCATTCAATAAACCCATTCTATAAATTGTGATATGCAACGTTCGTTGCATAACAGGAAATAGTGCCAGGTGTACTAAAATGTATTATGGTTACGCAAACGTGACCATTGACTTCCGGTGTGTCGTATGTTTACATTCCATTCGCTACGTCTATAAAAGACTATGGGTTCCAATATTTTTACAACAAACACAAATGAATGAAGTTTTTGAAAATTTATTTCATTAAATTCACGCCATTAAATACGACAAATACGACAAAGAGCTTTATTTATCTGGGGCTATTTCTTTACGCGGGCAAACAACGCACAGTTACACGAAACGTCATCGCAGGCCTTATAAAGGCCGGTGTTAGTTTCACGTCCCATAAACTTTTGTTAATTTAAGACTGTTTTATCGAAGTTTTGGATCATGTAATAAATAGAATCTACAACTCGTCCAATTTTATGGCCGAAATTACAAAACTAGTCCAGTAAATTAGGTCTGGACCTCAGGCTTGGTCCAGACCTTATTTACTGGACTCGATTTGTAAATCCCTCTATAAACTAGGGACGAGTTGTAGATCCTCTCTATATAGTCAATGTGAAAACAATGTAGATATGTATATATGTTATGTAAACAAAGCGATTTTGTAAATATGTCTGTATTGCCTCCTTCTAAGGAGAGACTGAATATATTACAATAATATACACAGACGACAGTATAAATAGTGATGTGGGTTTTGAGAAAAAATAACAGGAATATTGAATGTGATGGAAGCTCAGAATGCTTTGTGATTGGTATGTCGAAATGAGTGATAACTTGACTAAACGAAAAATTTTCAAGGGTGGAAAACTTTCCAGAAATGGTAAATGGAATCTATGTTGTTTGGAAGATCAGGTAAGCACCAATTGAACTTTTGCGTTATACCTGTATACGATGTTATGCAAATGCGAGGCATTCTGAGCTTTAAAGCATATACAAAAAACAATATATTGCTAAGCTATCAGTATCTCACACGCGTATGGTCGGAGTTGTGTTTTATAAGTCATCTCCTATTAGATCTTCTCATCGACCTGGTCATCACCAGAAGGAATGAAGCAGATGTGTCAATTATCTGCTCGCGACAGTGTTCAACATGCCAGGTGATGCGTGGATCCTCAGAACCAAGGAGTATGGCGTAAAAGTCACATCTTGGAAGGCTGTCGAGATAAAGTGTGACGGGGACTCCATGGTGGTTGATTAATGTGTCCCATAAGTGATTTCTCAGTGCTAGAATATACAGCGAGGTGCACGAGTGTAATGCATGGTGAATTTCATTGTCATACATAGATAGGCATTGCTGGCACATTAGGTTATTGCAATATATTGTTCTGTTCAACAGAAGGGCGATGTTTTTCAGTTTTGCGGACGCACGTGGATAGGACTGCAGCATCTTCCAAATTGTCCAGCCAGATAATGGATCTTGAATGACTTTTCCGAGTATCAGCAAGTTGTGGTCCAAAGAAACTGAATTTCTCCACTGTTCGACGTATTTAATCTGTACAACATTTTTAACAATAAGTTTCCAAGATTTTCGATCTGGAAAGTGTCCGTTTAGCATGAAGTTTTCAAGATGGGGCACAAGGCCATATTCCTCAAGAATTGGGAAAATCACCGAAACAAAACCACTTGCTGGGCGATGGAAGAGGCTAAACAGATGTGCCTTAAATAAGAACAGTTTCAGCGGAGTTTGTTTTTCTGTGGGGAGATGAATCAGGCTTCCGAGGAAACATAGCTTCCGCTGGTGGATTTCCATTTGAATTGGGAGAATTCCGACTAAGCCAAGAGTGAGTTTTGTACTAGCTCTCGTGGGTAGTGACTGTGCAAATTTAACGCACGTTCTCACGTTTCTTTACGCGGGCAAACAACGCACAGTTACACGAAACGTCATCGCAGGCCTTATAAAAGCCGGTGTTAGTTTCACGTCCCATAAAATTTTGTTAATTTAACCCTTTACCCAACAGAAGGGCCCTGTGCCAATGCATTCTCTTATATATGCGAGTCGACCATAGGTCGCCTAGCATATATAAGAGAATGCATTGGCTTAACACATTAAAAATTATAAAATTGTTAAAGAATGTAAGAAAAAATGGTAAAAAGTGTTTTTTTAGGCCAATGCATTCTCTTATATATGCGAGGCGACCTATGGTCGACTCGCATATATAAGAGAATGCATTGGCACATGGCATAACTGTAACTATCACAATGTGGTCAAGGAGCCGGTTCCAATGATATCCATATGTGTATGGTTCTATTGAGACAGACCGAAGATATTTTAGGCTGTTGAAGCTTTATTTGGCCGGTTTTGGCCGGTTTGTTGGGTAAAGGGTTAAGACTGTTTTATCGACGTTTTGGATCATGTAATAAATAGAATCTACAACTCGTCCAATTTTATGGCGGAAATTACAAAACTAGTCCAGTAAATTAGGTCTGGACCTCAGGCTTGGTCCAGACCTTATTTACTGGACTCGATTTGTAAATCCCTCTATAAACTAGGGACGAGTTGTAGATCCTCTCTATATAGTCAATGTGAAAACAATGTAGATATGTATATATGTTATGTAAACAAAGCGATTTTGTAAACAAACGTCACTAATCGTTTATTAAGTTTAGTAAAGGTACTCAATCCGATCAGACGCTCCTAAATTACTATTTCTTTGGCTTCTGGGGTAAAAAATTTATGTTTCGAGTCGAAGAACCCACCCTTCAAAGCTCAGACTGATCAGATATCGACTTTTGAAGTTTGTTTTTTCTCGAGATGTGTAATAATATGTGGCCTAGAAATACGTGGTCAAACGGAGGGTCTCGGAAAAATTGCGGATGAAGATGGATAACTCTAAAATCAAGTGGTAATACGGTCTAATTTTGTTGAAAAAATGTTGATAAATAACAAGTTTTGGGAATTTTGATACCATAGTTCACAGTGGTTAGCATTATTTTGTTGCAATACATCGATTCTGATAACTAAAGCGTATTTTGAAGAAATGTTGTTGTTATTGTATCTTGGTGTATGGGGACCGTCTGATCGGATTGAATACCTTTAAATATTTAAGTCTAGTTGGATTTTGATAGGTAATGCCACTGTAACAGCAATGTTTACATAACAATGGTTTCGACATGCATTCTATCGTAATTTGAGAGTTATTAATAATGAAAGAAATTTAGAACAAAGTCAATCAATTTTGAATGTACTTATTGGTGTTAGTTGTATTTCAGAATTGTATAAAAATGTATCTTAAATCACATGAACTCACTTCGAAGTCTTTGTATCCCTTTAATAATAACTAGCTGAAACAGGATCCCGTCGGGAGACATTATTCAGCGTCGGAAGGGTTTGTCGCCTGATTGTTTAAACATGTAGTTAATTAAAAAAAAAAATCATTAATTTTTTTAACAAAGTTAACTATTTTTTTTTTACTTGAATTTTTAAAAATCAAAATATTGAAAAAACGCCATTATTAACATCTGCCATGGTACCCACGTGTCACCTCACCAAATTTGGTTGAAATCGGTCCGGGTCTGTGAGAAATATCCAAACAGAGAGACATACAGGCTGGTCCTACTCTTTTATATATATTGATACTAGCTGAAGTGCCAGACTTCGTCCTGGCTATTTAGGGCTTTCTTTGTGAGCAGAATGTCTGGGCAGAATGTCTGGGCAGAATATACAGCGTCTGGACAAACTATTTTTCGATCTGTCCAGAAACATGCCTATATATATAGTATATGAGCGAGGTCAAGGTCAAGCACATGTCGCACGTGAAATTGGACCGGCCCATATTGTTCCCGGGATCAATGTAGACATACATACCAAATTTGAGTCGGATCGGTCGAGCAGTTTTCGAGTCTATAACACACATACAAACATACATACGTACACACATACATACATACATACAGAAGTTCCATAATATGCAATAGAATAAAAACAACATATCGCGATGGTGAGGGTAAATGCATGTGCTTGGTTCGCATTCATTAAGATACATTAAGATGATGTGCCCTATCTTCTAGCCAATCGATTTTGTTCAAATTGTGCCGCAATCAAATATACGGATATATAAACGGACATTAGTGTTGAAATTAAGCTATACGTCGGAACCGGAAGTGGTTATCCGATTCCACGACAGGCCCTCAGTTTACAAGCTTTTCCGTGTGAATTGATATCGATAAATTCGACACAACTCGGTCGATCGTTGGAAGTGCGTATTTTATTGAACTTGGCTTGGCTCATTAAACATATCTTATACAGAGCTATTTTTATACTCGAGGATTTCGTTTCTTTCTGAGAGATGGCATAACCCTCTATATACATCAAGTTGTTTTGTACTCCATAAATGCCTCGCGTATCTTGCACGTTTCAGTCTATAATTCATCACCCGCCCTGTGTATGTGCATGGATGAGACTGCCTTGGTGGTAGAGAAATGTTGTTATTAAATAATATCCCGAAAGCGCGCGGGGTGGTGGTAAATATATACATATATTGTATCTCACGTGACTTTGTTATTGAAATCAAGCTTTCCGATTGGTTGGCTACTCGACTCTATTAGTCGTAGTTGTATACTACGCCTTCAAGTCTCTCCCATCGTGCACTATGCATATGTAGTTTTGACTACTAAAAATAGTAACGAACACTACATCAAACTTTGTTCTGAAACTACTTGTTATTTCGCCGCTGATCCAAATTAAAGCTTCAGTAAGGCGAACATCAATTGTCTGAACTTAGTAAAAGTTGAAAAATTCTGCATTTGTTCGATACAATATAATAATTAGAGCATGACTTGTCGTGAAATACGCCGATATAGTGCATAGTGCGGTTGTGTAGTTCACTCCGCTTCGCGTCGTGAACTACACAACCTCACTATGCACTATATCGGCGTATTTCACTCCAAGCCATGCTCTATTTATTAAGTAGTATTCCTCATTTCCCCAAAACATTACCACGTGCATATATTCCCACAGTCAAACGGGTATGTGATCTGAATCAGATCATCTGATAATGAAGTGATATCAATGATATGTTAATATAATAACGAAAACTCATAATGCAAAACGTTCTTATGGGCATATGCATGTTTACACATTCTTTACACCATAGTCTGGGAAGAAAGTACATTAAAGCTATATATATTTACTGTAATGTTGAGAAATTTAGAAGTGAAAAAGAAACCCACCCCTGGTGCAGGGACAACGTTTTGAGAAAATTTGAAGAGTTTAAACCTGTTTGAACACAATTTGAACGGTAGCGCATGCATGCATGGCATTTATCTCCGTCAAAACACGAGTTATTTGTATTTATATTTGTTTAACTTCTATCATAAATTCATTTCTCGAGTGACATCGACGAATGAAAGTTGTTGGACATTCTTGAACCTGCTATACTTTTTCAATGAGTTATGTCGATGCGTAGTGAACATTGGATAATGCTTTGAAATGAATAATATTCACGATTCAACACTGCAAATACACGAATTAAGTGAGTACATATATATGCCGTTGATATTAACTATAGTGTTAACAAAGACGCGAATGAATTAAAAGTGTTGCCACAGGTGTCCAAAAGTGCTCATCCTAGTCGCAGAGCTCTGTCGATGGATAGACCATTTCGCAATTTGAAACTTAACCCTTTACCCAACAGAACGGCCCTGTGCCAATGCATTCTCACCAAATTTGGTTGAAATCGGTCCGGGTCTGTGAGAAATATCCAAACAGAGAGACATACAGGCTGGTCCTACTCTTTTATATATATTGATACTAGCTGAAGTGCCAGACTTCGTCCTGGCTATTTAGGGCTTTCTTTGTGAGCAGAATGTCTGGGCAGAATGTCTGGGCAGAATATACGGCGTCTGGACAAACTATTTTTCGATCTGTCCAGAAACATGCCTATATATATAGTATATGAGCGAGGTCAAGGTCAAGCACAGGTCGCACGTGAAATTGGACCGGCCCATATTGTTCCCGGGATCAATGTAGACATACATACCAAATTTGAGTCGGATCGGTCGAGCAGTTTTCGAGTCTATAACACACATACAAACATACATACGTACACACATACATACATACATACAGAAGTTCCAAAATATGCAATAGAATAAAAACAACATATCGCGATGGTGAGGGTAAATGCATGTGCTTGGTTCGCATTCACTAAGATACATTAAGATGATGTGCCCTATCTTCTAGCCAATCGATTTTGTTCAAATTGTGCCGCAATCAAATATACGGATATATAAACGGACATTAGTGTTGAAATTAATCTATACGTCGGAACCGGAAGTGGTTATCCGATTCCACGACAGGCCCTCAGTTTACAAGCTTTTCAGTGTGAATTGATATCGATAAATTCGACACAACTCGGTCGATCGTTGGAAGTGCGTATTTTATTGAACTTGGCTTGGCTCATTAAACATATCTTATACAGAGCTATTTTTATACTCGAGGATTTCGTTTCTTTCTGAGAGATGGCATAACCCTCTACATCAAGTTGTTTTGTACTCCATAAATGCCTCGCGTATCTTGCACGTTTCAGTCTATAATTCATCACCCGCCCTGTGTATGCGCATGGGTGAGACTGCCTTGGTGGTAGAGAAATGTTATTATTAAATAATATCCCGAAAGCGCGCGGGGTGGTGGTAAATATATACATGTAGTATTCCTCATTTTCCTAAAACATTACCACGTGCATATATTCCCACAGTCAAACGGGTATGTGATCTGAATCAGATCATCTGATAATGAAGTGATATCAATGATATGTTAATATAATAACGAAAACTCATAATGCAAAACGTTCTTATGGGCATATGCATATGTTTACACATTCTTTACACCATAGTCTGGGAAGAAAGTACATTAAAGCTATATATATTTACTGTAATGTTGAGAAATTTAGAAGTGAAAAAGAAACCCACCCCTGGTGCAGGGACAACGTTTTGAGGAAATTTGAAGAGTTTAAACCTGTTTGAACACAATTTGAACGGTAGCGCATGCATGCATGGCATTTATCTCCGTCAACACACGAGTTGTTTGTATTTATATTTGTTTAACTTCTATCATAAATTCATTTCTCGAGTGACATCGACGAATGAAAGTTGTTGGACATTCTTGAACCTGCTATACTTTTTCAATGAGTTATGTCGATGCGTAGTGAACATTGGATAATGCTTTGAAATGAATAATATTCACGATTCAACACTGTAAATACACGAATTAAGTGAGTACATATATATGCCGTTGATATTAACTATAGTGTTAACAAAGACGCGAATGAATTAAAAGTGTTGCCACATGTGTCCAAAAGTGCTCATCCTAGTCGCAGAGCTCTGTCGATGGATAGACCATTTCGCAATTTGAAACTTAACCCTTTACCCAACAGAACGGCCTGTGCCAATGCATTCTCTTATATATGCGAGTCGACCATAGGTCGCCTCGCATATATAAGAGAATGCATTGGCTTAACACATTAAAAATTATAAAATTGTTAAAGAATGTGTTAAAAAAAGATTTTTTTTAGGCCAATGCATTCTCTTATATATGCGAGGCGACCTATGGTCGACTCGCATATATAAGAGAATGCATTGGCACAGGGCATAACTGTAACTATCACAATGTGGTCAAGGAGCCGGTTCCAATGATACCCATATGTGTATGGTTCTATTGAGACAGACCGAAGATATTTTAGGCTGTTGAAGCTTTATTTGGCCGGTTTTGGCCGGTTTGTTGGGTAAAGGGTTAACGGATTCTATTATTCGAATGAATTAACTCACAGTGTAGAATCAGGGTGGGGAATCGCGTGGTTTCGAGGTTGGTGAGTACCACGCATTCAAAATTGCCACGAGGCGAGTGCAAAGCACGCAAAGGCACACAAACATTATATGAGGGACTGACACAAAATATAGCATTTTTACTGTTACGAGCATATATGCTAGTTGATACCTTATATTTGTTCGGAAATACTCAGTAGTTTTCTATAACATTCTGACAAAAGTTTCCAGTCGGAGGTTCGTGGAATACACCAGTCCATACATCTTGGAGAATCCATCGAGTGACAACTTTGGTCAGAATGTTAGAGCAAACAACTATGAGTTTGGACACAAATGAGTTATCAGATTGGTTGAAAAATAGTATAGCATATGCCCATATATAGCTGCCAAAATACTATGTAATATATAATTGTCCTATAGTTTATTGCCTTTTTCTTCGTTTCTGGTCGTTTTTCGATGGCCTCGGCCATCTACTCGAAACCACGTGATTTCCCCACCTTGAGAATATATTCGGAGATATTGTCGTGCTATTTCACTATATCTGTGCTTGCGATAATAAAAATAAGCTAAATTTGACGATTTTGATAATGCTGATCACAGGTTCCGATCTACCGAAATTAAAGGTCAATTAAATTGAATTAATGTTACTGTATATTGCATATTTATACCATATTAAGTGAGTTCATGGTGTTAGTATACCCCGAAATTGCCACATATGGCCATCTCCCCAATTTTGAGAATCTCTTGTCTGCTTTCGGTCGCTCACATACAATTACTCCCTACAATTTTCAGAGTAGGCATATGAATGGCTTTATATGTTTGGTGGTGTATATAGTGAAGACATGTAAGCATATAATATAAATATAATGTAAAGAGAAAAACGCTCAGTCTGGTTAACGTAAAATCGGCCCCAGCGCTTTGTCCCCACTGCGATCAGACGAAATGTTCCGGCAAATATCCGACTAAATCGACACTTCCCGGAGTTACACGAAGCAGTGAGCGGATCTGCTGAGCCAGGAGAGAGGTCTAAATCAGGGTTCCCGGGTTGCATAGCATGCGCAAGTCTCGATAACGTCCGGTTTATGTCTCATGTTCTTCCGCTAACTATATTCAGAGTGTGCATGTACACTTAAGCTCATCGTGCAGAAATTAAATCAACATCGAGAGTGTTCCGTTCTTTATTACGCCCCGCATATACGAAGTTTGGTGGCGCTTGTAGAACAGATTTCCGTCTGTCCGTCTAGCTGTCCGTCTGTCAGTCAGTAACATTTTTAGAGCTGTCTATCCCAGTCATCAAAGGGCGGAATTTAATTATTAAAATTGTGCATGTGACCATGAACCAGCACTGAAGAAAGGATATGAACATGGAACGGTTTCCGATTGTTCCCACACAACGAAATTGACATATATATATGGTACAAAATATCCGATTTAGAGATTATTTGCTGGACGGGTTCTTGTCCGCAAACGTTCGCTCGGGAAACCCTGCAGGCTATAATACTGCTGATTGGCCGGAATCCGGAATATAGGTAGCTTCAGCTTCTATTGACATGAAATTATGTTAATATAGCAGGATTATACCAGTTCCTTTTTAGCAGTCGCACCATTTATCTCCTGCAAACTTATGAAAATAACTTTCTGTTCGGAGCTTTATGAAGTGACCGACGTGTACTATTACGAAACAGTGTCTGGGGATTGGACTGACATTGATCGGCTTCTTAATTGATAAATCGCTTTCTACAAAAGGCCCGAGAGACCGTTATTAAGACTGCTTAATCCGGTTACAGTTTGACAGTTCACAGCAACGTATTGTATACCTCCGCTTCTCGACGTCTTCAATTCATTTCTTTGTGGTCAAATCCATGTATTTATTTCTTCTCCGGGGTCGCCTAGCAGGTCTATGTCTCGGTAGGTTCAGGTTACTCGGACAGAAAGTGTACTTTATGTAATTTAGAACTCCATGAATTCCGTGTACTTTTAAAATGCCCTGCACTACAGGCTCCACGAGAGAAATATATAAAACCGAAACCGAATATTATTAAAGACATATTATGTACTTGTTCGGTTGTGTTAAACTTATAAGTTTGTATTCATTCAGGTGCTATGCCAACTGGAGGAATGTAGCATTCTACTAACATCACCGAAAATCTCAAGCAAATCGACTGTACCACTCCATAGAAAACATTGTCTGATGTACGCTAAATTGTAAATATTTACTACTCGAATCGGGACGCTTTTGTCGGCGATATTCTAACGAAAACGATTTCGCCATCTGCAATCACTGCATTTAATTAAAATATAAGAATGATGGTGTGTGTTGTCAATTTAGATATAATATTTGTAAAAAATATCTTCTTTGAACAAGATTATTCTCCATTTCTATTTGATACCCTACCGGAGTGTTTCACATCACTTCAAACTGAGGGGAAGAGAACACAAAATATTTCACTGTTCATTAAAAGGGTTATGCCCTTCGTTGGGCTCCTGAGGCATTCTATAACACTAGGACACCGCCATGGGTTGTTGAATTAAATAATTGTTGAATTTCACTATATATTGTGTATTATCTTGCACAGAATAATCACTCAAAAATCCTCATGCATCGCACACTATATACCATATATGTACTATTATATTATAATTATCCACATGCTCTGTAATATATATCATAACGAAGAGTAATTAAATTGAATTGAAATTAATGACATCAGACGTCTTTATCGTGTACATTCGGTAACTGCATTGCGATTGTTTGTAATTAGAGAGAGAGAGAGTAATCACTTAATTGAACTGGTGACGTGAAATAATTCATGAAAGGAAGGGACGTTGTACAAACACGAGCGTGCATTACGCTTGAGTGTGTTAGTCCCTGACTCGTATGAATTAATTCACTTCACCGGATCAATCAAGTAATTATTCTGTTTATTATATTCCAATTTTAACATCTGATTTACCAGAAATCTAAATAAAAACGCCATTATAGCCATGACGCATAAATGTCGGTATATACTAGTATGGTCGTTGAAGCTGAATTTGGGGGTCAACCCGGAAGAAATCCTGAATTTTCCCATGAGCGGATTTTGGATATGTTGTTCCTGGTGTTTTTCCGCGTCGAATGACACCAAAATTAGCTTGTATCCAATGTCTTCCGGGTTAAACTCTCCCACGACCACACCAGTAGAGTGTATGAATACATAACGCGATAGTTAAAGTGACATAATTCACTAGTGAAATTATCGTTTATAATCGCTGGAGCAATTAAAGGCACACCTAATTTTCGAACCCCCCAGATAATTTTAGTTAAAATATATGCAACATTATACAACATTTGAAAGAGGAAGATCCAAAACATTCTCTTATCCACTTATTCGGTGTAATAAACTGTGAACTTGATGTTTTTGTTTAGGTATCGGCTTGGGTTCTGTGATAAAGTTTCATTATTTTCAATGGAAGAGGAATAACTCTAAATCTTAAAATATAGAGTTATTCTTCTTCGATTGAAAATACGTTATTTGTTTGAATTCTGTTGCATTCTGGGAGCCAAAAACGGGGGAACTCTTTCTATGATTTCAGTTGTTTTCTATTCCCCATGGGCATCTTTTGAGATACAGACGTTTCAAATGGTGATTAATTATAGCATTTTAATCATATTTTATGGCATAGATTGTTATTAAAACCGTATATCAAGGCACTATAAAATTAAGTGGGCCTTTACGGTAAATCACACATCGGAATGTAACAAAATCACATTATGTATAGATAAACTATACATTACATGAAGAAGACGACAGTTTGTCTCAAAGATTTCGAAACATGACGCTTCTCTCTCTCTCTCTCTCTCTCTCTCTCTCTTTCTCTCTCTCTCTCTCTCTCTCTCTCTCTCTCTCTGTTAACCAATATGACGCTAATCATCTTCTCCTTCTGTTTTTCTTCTTCTTCGACCTTTGTCATTTTTCATCATCATCCTACTCTCCTCTTCTTGAAACGTACATAGACCGCAATTTTGCGAAGTATTGAACCGGGTGTCATTGCCACGTTTGCTTTGCTGCAGTTATCTCATGCGAGCTTGTGAAAATAACTTTCGTTTCTGTGAACGTCTCGGTGACGTCCCATGTATATTCATGGTGTACTTCAGCTAACTGCTTTGCGAGTGTTTATTATATACTATATGACATGTAGATCATCAATGAAGATTATTTGCTCCAAAGATTTCGAATAAAGGGAGTTTCTATCTCTGTAAAAAAATCCATAGGATATTCTTTACCATCTACGTATTCGCCTCCTGTTTCTCTTTTTATTATATGTAGATTTCAACGCATATTAATTCGTGGGAGGAGTTCACGGTTGCCAGGAGACAAGACGTCTGCAGAAATACTTAATTAGTGTTACAGTGCCCATCTATATGCATGGTATGCACACCCGAGAACATACATTCTTTTCGTTTTTATTTGTGAAATATATGAAAATTGTCATGGAAAATAGTGCTATATATAATCATGGATGAATTTCCAACATCAATGCTCAAATCAAAATTTCAGTAGTAATCAGTACATTATCACCCCCGTGTACGTGGTATCGCCAAAACCGAGAATATGGGAAAGTCATTTTCACGTATATAATATGGGGATATGTTTGTTTCTCATCGTAATACAGACATCGAGCATCGTATGTGTATGTCCACACGAAGCAGGAGTATTTATCCACTAGTTGTCATTTGGTTTTCCCAGATCAGACCATTAATTATTTTTTGGGGAATTTTTGTTCTTATATGTAGATTTCAATGCATATTAATTAGTGGGAGGAGTTCACGGTTGCCAGGAGACAAAACGTCTGCATAAATAGCTTAATTAGTTTTATATGCAGTGTCCGTCTATATGATATACACACCCGAGAACATATCTTTTCGTTTTTAATTGTGAAATATATGACAATTGTCATGAAAAATAGTGCTAAATGCAGAATAATTGGTGAATTTCCAACATCAGTGTTCATATCAAAAGTTCGGTACATTATGATTTTACAACCAAAAAATTGTTAGAAAACAGACAATTTAACACTGAGAGTATATATGCGCGTGCGGCTATCAAAATAATGTGAATAAAGAATTATCAATGCAGTAAGCGTTCAGCTCAGTCGCTGATTGGTAGAAAATATCTGCTACAATTATTTGATTGAAAATTGTAGAAAGCTCCATACATTAGTTTGTACTTCTTCATCGCCTTCTTTTCTTCTTGGAACTTGCATGCACTGCAATCTTGAGTATTATCGAGTTGTATGTTACTGGCTTGTTATCATTTTCTGCGGTTATCTCATTCGAACTTGAGAAAATAACTTTCGGTTGAGAGCTTTATGAAGTGGCCGACGTGTACCATTATGAAACGGTGTCTGGGGATTGGAGTGACACATTGATCAGCCTCGTGATTGATAACTCGCTTTCTACAACAGGCCCGAGGGACCGTAATTGAGACTGCTAGTGTTATATCACGAATGCGTAATCTGGTTAAAATTGATTTAATATAATGATTGTTTGGTCGCTATCAGTGTAGTAGGAGTGGAGGCAAACATCTATTGGGGATTCTGTATATCAGGCGTAAGTCGACCAGAACAGATCGGCAGATAACACGCATGTGGCACACGATATGTCCTCCAGTAGAATTATGGGTAATAAAACCATGATTACACATAACAAACTCCCGAAAATTAAATTTTAAAGCGGCTCCACAAATAAAATCCATCGATCGCATTGGGGCTTAGAGAAACTGATTTGTTTGTTCCCTCTGGGGGGAGGCCTTCAGTTCTGTGTATTGAGCGAATTATATGTCGCTTCGGTGCATGCATGAACGGCGTGTGGGAAATCTGCGGGATGTCCACATGCTTCGTTCAATAAAACAGACAATAGGTTGGTCGTATTTGCCGAACTGATTTACGTCTGTCAAAGTCAGACATATTCAGCCTATCTGACTTATCTTGCTGTAACACTATGACGTTGGTGCCACCCCTGGTCAAGTGGTCCTGCTAATGTGTTATGATGCGGTTGGGTCCTGCTGAATTGCTATGATGCTGTTAACAAAAATTACCGTTATATCTTTTTAATTTGCCTTTTTCGCAGTGTTCCGATAATCTGAACATATCCAAAAAAGCCTTTATGCGTATCAAACATTCAAAATCATATTTATTTCGAAATATTTTTAATACTGGTTTCATTAGTTGTTGAAAATCGACTATACTCAAGATGGTTATTCACATCGTTTTTGAAATATCAACGCATGCAGGCAGTATTATATTTTTCAAAAATATACATGTTCTTGAATGTTTTATACATACACTGGGGTTTTTCTCAAATCGCTCGGATTAGCCAACACCGCGAAAATGACAACTTTAAAATAAATAAAGGTACTTTTTCGTAACACCATCAGCTTGCCCTACCCGCATCATAGCAATAGAGCAGGGCCATCAGCATTATAGCATATTAGCACGACCACTTGATCAGGGGTGGGTGTGTGCTACTGATTTTATAGCTATGATGTTGGTCGGAAAGTCTTCGCAATTGACACTTGGTATGATGTTGGTGGGTCCGGTTGGGCTAGCGATGACGTTGACGGGCCTTGATGATCCAGCTATGGTAAGCCAATACTCGAAATTAACTTTTAGGGCGCCTTCGCGAAGTTTGCAATTTGGGATGATACCTGGGAAGATTTGAAAGGGCTGACAACCCTCTCCTACAACCCACTTTTGAAAGCTATGATTCCACTGAAGGGTGTTTCTTGTGTTTGTGAGTTTGCAAGTAGATTACTATCTGCCCATGCAGTGTAGGTGTTTGTCTACTGTGCATGGGGTGGATACCACCGCAGCAAGAAGCAAAGCACCACCCCCATTCCGAACACGGACCGGCGATGGAGACTTACTTGTTTTCTTTTAAGAGTTTTGTGTGTTGATATATATATATTATTTTGAGTGATTGGTGGTTGTAATATTGTGTCCTATTTTGTGATTGTATGGACTCCAGTTGCCTCAGTCTGTTGTATTCCGGGCTTGCACTACGGGCTCAACGCTAGGAAGAGGGTGCAATGCCAGCCGGTTGACTTAAGGTCGGTCGGGGCTCCTCAACTCTTAATGGTGCAATGCCCGCCTTTCACTCATGTGCGAGTGTCAGCACCCGTTGACCTGGTTGTGTATTGCGGTCGCGGGATGAGGAAGCAGCTGAGGCCAGACTGTGTTGCTTAGTCAATCAATCAATCATGTTTAGTTGTACGGTACACCATATATGGTCAAATGTACATGAACACAGAATAACAAGACAAAATGGACGGATTACAAACGACAAAGTTAAGTAATAACAATGATATATGGTGGTATACGATGAGAGATGGCAATATACATATGTTGTACCGGTATATGCCTCCCATAAGTTGTGATACTATATGAAGATGGTTGGCAAATATACCATTCAGATTTGAAACTGACAACACTGGCATGGTCTCAAGTCGAAGAATCTTTGTTAATTCTTTTTAGTTGTACTCGATTTAGAAGTTCGTTACTCATTTTGCTAAACCCCTTTCTTTTTAAATCCACAGTGGACGAAGTGTGCCAGAGCCCGCATAGTTTTTAAGTCGCGGCTGGTCATTATTTGTTTAAATAGCTTCTCGTTGGGGATGTTTAACAGATTGGGTGATAAGTTCTCGTAAAATAGGGCGCGCTCGTCTGACAATGTAGTACAGTAAATAAGAAAGTGTTCTTCGTTGTCGATTTCATTGCATGTTTCGCAAATTCGGTCCTCTTCGTCGAGATCGAAGTAGCGTCCGCGTTCGATGCCCAAGGTGTGGCAACTTATTCTTAATTTTGTCAGAGATTCACGCTGTTTTGGGACGGAAATGACGTTGAGATATTCTTCCAAAGAAGTCATCGTTTTAAATGTTCTGTACGTTCTAAGTTTGTTCCTTGGAGGATCACGTCGATTGCTATTTTTGGGAAGTTTTGTGCGAATAGTATCATTAAATATTTGTTTTTTTATTGAGTTATCGAAGAAGTCATTAATGTCGTGACGTGGGGACATGGATGTGACTAATTGTTGACATTGTGACAACGACCTGCTCCATGAATCCAGATTAGATTCAAATAGTTGTTTGTCGGTCATAAATGCCTCCTTTAAAAGTCGCTCTTGTGGTAATTGAGTTAAGTACTGTTCGTATTTACATAACATAGCTATTATATGCTTTGTCAAAGGGGAAATTCCCAGTTCAAGTCTGCATGCAATACTACTAGCCCTTTCCGGCATATTCAGGAGAAATCTACAGAATTTTGTCTAGGCTTTTTCGAAGTTAAAATTTTCAATTACTGTCATAATGTTGAAGTCGGAACCTTTGGTCTTTGCTCTGTTGAATGAGTTGTATATTTTATTGATAACGTCTGGGCCCCAGAGTTCACAGTTATATGTCAAAATAATATTGAGATGTTGTGGTAATTGTTTTGCTGGCAAGGATTTTGTAATGTGGAAAAACGACTTAAGGCTCTTCTTAATGAGGTCACCACGCGCGGTTTCAAATGAGCCCTTGTAGTCGATTTGTAGCCCCAGGTATATGTACGATGGGACAGACACTATTACTTGGTTGTCATAAATTATGACTGGGTTTATCTGTGGTCCTGTGGTGAATACCATACATGTTGTTCTTTGTATATTGAGATATAGTTGCCATTTTACGTTGTAATCGTGGAGAATATTTAATTTTCGCTGGAGCCCTTCTTTTGATGTTGATAATAATATTAGATCATCAGCAAAAAGCAGGCACGGTACTTCGGTACTTTGTAGTGTGTGGTGATTTGCGCTTGTTAATAGTTCGTTAGGCAGGTCATTGAGATAAATATTGAAGAGTGTAGGACTTAGATTATAGCCCTGTTTAACCCTTTTTTGGATTTCGAAGTGTTCAGTAGCCTTGTCCCCAAATTTCAAACATGCCATTTGTTTGTCGTACATTAGTGTGTTTGCGGAAGGTTTGAAGTGTTAAGGAGTGTTTTCGATTTATCTGTCCCACCCGTCCTCATTTAGGGCGCCTTTGGTGCCAGTTCTGGTTAAAACACAGACTCGACAGTTATAACGCTGTACTGCGTAGCTATTCGAGTCGGGTTTACCCAGAACTGCTTTAGTGGATGTGTTGCCTAAAATATATTGTAATGAAAATGTACCAAAATCCCTGCTGATGTAGTTTATGGTGTTTTTGGGCCCTACTAATTAGTTATGGCGTTGGCGAGCCCTACTGATTTAGTTATGGTGTTGGCGGGCCCTACTAATTAGTTATGGTGTTGGCGGGCCCTGCTGATTTAGTTATGGTGTTGGCGGGCCCTGCTCATTTAGTTATGGTGTTGGCGGGCCCTGCTGATTTAGTTATGGTGTTGGCGGGCCGTGCTGATTTAGTTATGGTGTTGGCGAGCCCTGCTGATTTAGTTATGGTGTTGGCGGGCCCTGCTCATTTAGTTATGGTGTTGGCGGGCCCTGCTGATTTATTTATGGTGTTGGCGAACCCTGCTGATTTAGTTATTGTGTTGGCGGGCCCTGCTCATTTTGTTATGGTGTTGGCGGGCCCTGCTGATTTAGTTATGGTGTTGGCGGGCCCTGCTGATTTAGTTATGGTGTTGCGGTCCATGCTTATTTAGTTATGGTGTTGGTGGGCACTGCTGATTTATTTATGGTGTTGGCGAGCCCTGCTGATCAGTTCTGTAGTTGGTGTGCCCTGCTGATTAGTTCTGTAGTTGGCGGGCCCTACTAATTAGTTATGGCGTTGGCGGGCCCTGCTAATTTAGTTATGGTGTTGGTGGGCACTGCTGATTTATTTATGGTGTTGGCGAGCCCTGCTGATCAGTTATGTAGTTGGTGTGCCCTGCTGATTTAGTTATGGTGTTGCGGTCCATGCTGATTTAGTTATGGTGTTGGTGGGCCCTACTAATTAGTTATGGCGTTGGCGAGCCCTGCTGATTTAGTTATGGTGTTGGCGGGCCCTGCTGATTTAGTTATGGTGTTGGCGGGCCCTGCTGATTTATTTATGGTGTTGGCGAGCCCTGCTGATTTAGTTATGGTGTTGGCGGGCCCTGCTCATTTAGTTATGGTGTTGGCGGGCCCTGCTGATTTAGTTATGGTGTTGGCGGGCCCTGCTGATTTAGTTATGGTGTTGCGGTCCATGCTGATTTAGTTATGGTGTTGGTGGGCACTGCTGATTTATTTATGGTGTTGGCGAGCCCTGCTGATCAGTTCTGTAGTTGGTGTGCCCTGCTGATTAGTTCTGTAGTTGGCGGGCCCTACTAATTAGTTATGGCGTTGTCGGGCCCTGCTGATTTAGTTATGGTGTTGGCGTTCCTTGCTGATTTAGTTATGGTGTTGGTGGGCACTGCTGATTTATTTATGGTGTTGGCGAGCCCTGCTGATCAGTTCTGTAGTTGGTGTGCCCTGCTGATTAGTTCTGTAGTTGGCGGGCCCTACTAATTAGTTATGGAGTTGGTGGGCCCTGCTGATTTAGTTATGGTGTTGGCGTTCCATGCTGATTTAGTTATGGTGTTGGTGGGCACTGCTGATTTATTTATGGTGTTGGCGAGCCCTGCTGATCACTTCTGTAGTTGGTGTGCCCTGCTGATTAGTTCTGTAGTTGGCGGGCCCTACTAATTAGTTATGGCGTTGGCGGGCCCTGCTGATTTAGTTATGGTGTTGGCGTTCCATGCTGATTTAGTTATGGTGTTGGTGGGCACTGCTGATTTATTTATGGTGTTGGCGAGCCCTGCTGATCAGTTCTGTAGTTGGTGTGCCCTGCTGATTAGTTCTGTGGTTGGCGGGCCCTACTAATTAGTTATGGTGTTGGCGGGCCCTGCTGATTTAGTTATGGTGTTGGAGAGCCCTGCTGATTTAGTTATGGTGTTGGCGGGCCCTGCTCATTTAGTTATGGTGTTGGCGGGCCCTGCTGATTTAGTTATGGTGTTGGCGGGCCCTGCTGATTTAGGTATGGTGTTGCGGTCCATGCTGATTTAGTTATGGTGTTGGTGGGCACTGCTGATTTATTTATGGTGTTGGCGAGCCCTGCTGATCAGTTCTGTAGTTGGTGTGCCCTGCTGATTAGTTCTGTAGTTGGCGGGCCCTACTAATTAGTTATGGCGTTGGCGGGCCCTGCTGATTTAGTTATGGTGTTGGCGTTCCTTGCTGATTTAGTTATGGTGTTGGTGGGCACTGCTGATTTATTTATGGTGTTGGCGAGCCCTGCTGATCAGTTCTGTAGTTGGTGTGCCCTACTAATTAGTTATGGCGTTGGTGGGCCCTACTGATTAGTTATGGCGTTGGCGGGTCCTGCTGATTAGTTATGGTGTTGGCGTTCCATGCTGATTTAGTTATGGTGTTGGTGGGCACTGCTGATTTATTTATGGTGTTGGCGAGCCCTGCTGATCAGTTCTGTAGTTGGTGTGCCCTGATGATTAGCTCTGTAGTTGGCGGGCCCTACTAATTAGTTATGGCGTTGGCGGGCCCTGCTGATTTAGTTATGGTGTTGGCGTTCCATGCTGATTTAGTTATGGTGTTGGTGGGCACTGCTGATTTATTTATGGTGTTGGCGAGCCCTGCTGATCAGTTCTGTAGTTGGTGTGCCCTGCTGGTTAGTTCTGTAGTTGGCGGCCTTACTAATTAGTTATGGTGTTGGTGGGCCTTGCTGATTTAGTTATGGTGTTGGCGTTCCATGCTGATTTAGTTATGGTGTTGGTGGGCACTGCTGATTTATGGTATTGGCGAGCCCTGCTGATCAGTTCTGTAGTTGGTGTGCCCTGCTGGTTAGTTCTGTAGTTGGCGGGCCCTACTAATTAGTTATGGTGTTGGTGGGCCCTGCTGATTTAGTTTACTTTACTTTACTTTTCTTTAAACATATTTTAATGTATTTAGAAAAAATATACATAGGGATCAGGGCACAAGTTACAAAACTCACAAACTTGCCCCTCTCCTAATACAATCATGGAACATACATAAAAATACATAGCAGATATAGTAAACTGTTTATAATGAAGAGTGCAGAGTCTGTGTGCTGCGGATGTCGGGTTTCCATCTGTATTCCAATCTCGGTTATGAAGAAAACCCTAGAACTCAGTGAGTTGAAAGATGAATGGCAAAATTTACCATGTTATCATACATGGGTTTGTTAAAAACGCTCTGTTTTAGCTATAAAAGATTGAGTAATGCGGAAAAGAGTAGTGTTCTTTTGATTTGATATACATTTCACCCCATATAAGAAATGATTTGCTTCTAATGATTGAAAGCCATTAATACTTATATTTCGGTAAATGTCAATTCTCTGATTTACAAATAAAGGGCAAACATGAAAATAGTGATTGGCGTCTTCAATGTCTAAGTTACAGCGGCATATAGGCGAATCTGATATGTGATTATCAAACATATCCGAACGGAGATCACTACACTGATTCCGAATTTTACAGTGTATTGTATTAGTTTTCCTTTTTCCTGTATAAAAATAAGAGGGTGGTTTTATTATTGGGTCTATACTCCCTAAATTGGCTTTGAACTCGGAAATGGAGGTTGCATTGATTATATACACAGGTAATTTGTTCCATTCCAGAACAACAGATGGGAGAAATGACTGTTTAAAATGCTCAGTATTAGCGAAATCGGAATAAAATTTATTTGGAAATCTAAGGTTATAATCCGATCGTTCTCTGGAGCGTGCCGGTGGGAGATATGTCAGATACAAAGGGGCGTCTTCATTGATAATTCTGTAAAGTGCTCCCGAATGGCGATGTTGCCTACGCCTGTGTAGTGTCCGCCAACCTACCCCAAGCCATAACTTGTTAAGTGATACTGAACGATTTAGGCCGGTTACGATTCTAGCGGCGTCTTTATGTATTCGGTCGAGTTTTTCCAATAAGTAATCGGGTGCTGAATCCCATACGACGTCAGCATAATCCAAAATAGGAAGGATATACGCATTGTAAAAAAATTCGAGTGTCTTTCTATCGAGATCGTTTTTAAATTTCCTCAATTGTGATAGTCTAGAAGCAGCTTTGTTTGCTGTGTATTCTATTTGTTTGTTCCATTTTAAAATTGATTGAAATTCAAGGCCAAGGTGCTTATGCGATTCGTTAAAGGAAATAGTTTCGTCCTGGAATATTAAATCTGGGGAATTATTTTGAGGCACGAATGGGAAGGATATTGCCTTGGTTTTCTTGGGATTGAACGAAACTAACCAGTTGTCTGACCATAGACTGACCCTTTTGATGTCCTCGTTTAGTTCTGATTGTAGGATGTTAAGATTGAAGTGAGAAGCTGTGAGACATGTGTCATCAGCATACATGCTAACAGTTGATGTGAGGTTATCTGGTATGTCATTAATGTATATTAAAAATAGGAAAGGCCAACTGATTTAGTTATGGTGTTGGCGGGCCCTACTGATTAGTTATGGTCTTGGAGGGCCCTGCTGATTAGTTCTGTAGTTGGCGGGCCCTGCTGATTTGTTCTGTAGTTGGCGGGCCCTACTGATTAGTTATGGCGTTGGCGTTCCATGCTGATTTAGTTATGGTGTTGGCGTTCCATGCTGATTTAGTTATGGTGTTGGCGTTCCATGCTGATTTAGTTATGGTGTTGGTGGGCACTGCTGATTTATTTATGGTGTTGGCGAGCCCTGCTGATCAGTTCTGTAGTTGGTGTACCCTGCTGATTAGTTATGTAGTTGGCGGGCCCTACTAATTAGTTATGGCGTTGGCGGGCCCTGCTGATTTAGTTATGGTGTTGGCGTTCCATGCTGATTTAGTTATGGTGTTGGCGTTCCATGCTGATTTAGTTATGGTGTTGGCGTTCCATGCTGATTTAGTTATGGTGTTGGTGGGCACTGCTGATTTATTTATGGTGTTGGCGAGCCCTGGTGATTAGTTCTGTAGTTGGCGGGCCCTGCTGATTAGTTCTGTAGTTGGTGTGCCCTACTAATTAGTTATGGCGTTGGCGTTCCAAGCTGATTTAGTTATGATGTTGGCGTTATATGCTGATTTAGTTATGGTGTTGGCGTTCCATGCTGATTTAGTTATGGTGTTGGCGGGCCCTGCTGATTAGTTCTGTAGTTGGCGGACCCTGCTGATTTAGTTATGATGTTGGCGTTATATGCTGATTTAGTTATGGTGTTGGCGACCCCTGCTGATTAGTTCTGTAGTTGGCGGGCCCGGTTGATTAGTTCTGTAGTTGGTGGGCCCTACTGATTAGTTATGATGTTGGCGTTCCAAGCTGATTTAGTTATGATGTTGGCGTTATATGCTGATTTAGTTATGGTATGGTGTTGGCGTTCCATGCTGATTTAGTTATGGTGTTGGCGGGCCCTGCTGATTAGTTCTGTAGTTGGCGCACCCTGCTGATTAGTTATGGTGTTGGCGTTCCATGCTGATTTAGTTATGGTGTTGGCGGTCCATGCTGATTTAGTCATGGTGTTGCGGTCCATGCTGATTTAGTTATGTTGTTGCGATCCATGCTGAATTAGTTATGGTGTTGCGTCCATGCTAATTTAGTTATGGTGTTGCGGTCCATGCTTATTTAGTTATGGTGTTGCTGTCCATGCTTATTTAGTTATGGTGTTGGCGGTCCATGCTGATTTAGTCATGGTGTTGCGGTCCATGCTGATTTAGTTATGTTGTTGCGATCCATGCTGATTTAGTTATGTTGTTGCGTTCCATGCTGATTTAGTTATGTTGTTGCGATCCATGCTTATTTAGTTATGGTGTTGCTGTCCATGATTATTTAGTTATGGTGTTGGCGGTCCATGCTGATTCAGTTATGGTGTTGCTGTCCATGCTTATTTAGTTATGGTGTTGGCGGTCCATGCTGATTTAGTCATGGTGTTGCGGTCCATGCTGATTTTGTTATGTTGTTGCAATCCATGCTGATTTAGTTATGGTTTGGGTTGGCACTGCTGATTTATTTATGGTGTGGGCGGGCCCCGCTGATTAATTAAGGAGTTGGCGGGCACTGCTGATGTAGTTATGGTGTTGGCGGGCAGTGCATATATAGTTAATATGTTGGTAAATCCTGCTGATTTAGCAATGGTGTTGGCTGACCCTACTGGTGTAGTTATGATGTTGGCGGGCCCTGGTAATTTGCTATGGTTTTGCCTGGCCCTGCTGTAGAAGTTATGTTGCTGACGGTCCCTGTTGATAACGATATGGCGTTGCTGGGCCTTAGTAATCTAACAGTGCTGTTGTTGGCTCTGGTGATCTACCTACGACGCCCGGGCTCCCTTCTGGCATGTTGATCTGCCTATTGTTTTGGTGGGTCCTGCTGGTTTAGCTATGGTGTTGGTATTGTAGAAGGACAGGTTATCATCTCGCCTTGATTCAGTATATCAGGCGTAAGTCAACCAGAACAGATCGGCAGATAACACGCACGTGACACACGATATGTCCCCAAGTAGAATTATGGGTAATAAAACCATGATCACACATAACCAATTCACGAAAATTAAATTTTAAAGCAGCGCCACACATAAAATCCATCGATCGAATTAGGGCTTTGAGAAACTGATTTGTTTGTTCCCACTGGGGAGGTGGGGAGGCCTACAGTTCTGTTGTTTGAGCCAATGCTGAGTAGTCTGGGAGTATTACGGCGTGTGGGAAATGTGCCGGATGGTCACAAGCTTTGTCTGATATTCCGACATATAAGCTGGTCATGTTTACCGAACTGCTTCTCTGTCTGTAGGTGGTGCTGGCGGGTCTTTGTCACCAAGCCTGAGATTAGTGTGCCTGTCATGTTCAGAATGAGGTCCTCCGATGGTGAATTTAGTGACGCTATCCCGCATAGCGGCCTAGCATCACCAAATTCACCTCTGTTGACCTCATTCTGCGCAGGACTCATCTGCTATGGGAGACATAGACTCAGATTGAAGTTTCCAAATGCTGAATATTGTGATGTACACCCCATTGGGAACCTCAATTATGCAATGTGTCGTCTGCCAATTTGGAGATATAGAGAAACTAAACTAAAAAAAAAAAAAAATATATATGTGAAGAAGTGTCTATAGAAATTTGATAATAATGAATACAGAGAAGATGAGGCCTAAGCAGAATGAGGTCCCCAGAGAGTGAATTTAGTGACGCTATCCCGCTGATAGCGTCACTAAATTCACCCTCTGGGGACCTCATTCTGCAAATGACAAACCGATCACGAGTGTTATCAGCTTCTCATTGGCGATTACTTTTCATATTTTCACATAAATATAGAGCGCGATTTATTTTAAACAGACGAATGAAACAACTACAAAATTAAGAGATTTGTACAGTGGCATGCAGGTTTGAATCTATGTCGCATAACGGGAAATCCTTGTTCAAATTTATTTCATTATGAAACAACGAGCTTTGAAAAGCCGACGACGAAAATGATCCACAGCGACAATTTGGGGACATCAGTGACCGGTTATAAAGGTGGCTACGAAAGCAATCCTCGTTGAAAAAACCCTTGTGGCACCTTTACCCAACAAACCGGCCAAAACCGGCCAAATAAAGCTTCAACAGCCTAAAATATCTTCGGTCTGTCTCAATAGAACTATACACATATGGATATCATTGGAACCGGCTCCTTGACCACATTGTGATAGTTACAGTTATGCCCTGTGCCAATGCATTCTCTTATATATGCGAGTCGACCATAGGTCGCCTCGCATATATAAGAGAATGCATTGGCCTAAACAAAATATTTTTTAAACACTTTTTACCATTTTTTCTTACATTCTTTAACAATTTTATAATTTGTAATGTGTTAAGCCAATGCATTCTCTTATATATGCGAGGCGACCTATGGTCGACTCGCATATATAAGAGAATGCATTGGCACAGGGCCCTTCTGTTGGGTAAAGGGTTAACCCCTGTCCCCATAAGTGGCAGTCGTATTCAATTCTTGTTAACTTGTCTGGTGGTCTTGGAGTAATATTATAATATCGGTCGGACCTACCGATTTAACTATGCTTGTTGGTGGGGAAAATGTTCGCAATTAAAGCGTATGTCCACCTTTGGCGTATATGTATCCCCGTATTCAATGAAAACGGGCGTCATGTATGCTGAGAGTGTATAAGTATAAGATCACTAACCCGCGGTGAATCCGCCATTTGGTCTCCGGAGGTCAAAGTTAAGAAGTAGCATCTATATATAGCATATGGCTCCAGTCTGGGAATTCCCACAATAAAATGGCAACAGTTCGTTATCGAATAGCAGGTGCGACAACTTCATAAAACTAATTAAACAATCACCCTGAGTACATACAATACGTAGGTTTCGCACAGTAGATGGATTGGGTGTATCACATATGTTTTTGCGTTATTTTTTTTATCGCAAATACTCGCTATTTATCAGTCAATTATGAGAAGTTCGTTGACAAAAGGGGGCGTCCATCGCTTAAACGTCTGAATTAATGTCCGCATCGTCACCAGATCCTAACTCTGTAGATGACATGGCCACAAAACAATTCTTAAACCCGTTATACTGAAAGTATGCCATCAAATGCTGATAAAAAATGCTCGCACTGTCGAATGTTTACAAATGGATGCTAGCTACTTCTTAACTTTGACCTTTTACCGGTGGGTTGGGTAAAATGCTAGGAATCGGACCATATGGAACCATCGGCCATCTTGAAAATGGCGAACCAGTGACAAGGCTTATTACAAACGTTCGTGCTCTGCATATTATAATTATGGATGGCAGGCTGTTGATGTGCGGTATGTACTGTGCGTATATGGAATGGTGTAATGTTTCGTGTATTGGACCGATATGTCTAGCTTGTTAGTGTTTGCCGAACTGCCTTCTCTGTCTGGAAGTGTCAGACCTATATCCTGGCCTTGTTTACTGGTCTTGCTATACAGCGCTACGATGTTGGTGAGTCCTGCTTATTTAGCGACGATGGTGGATGGTGCTGAATTAACTGTGATGTCGGTGGATCCAGATGATTTAGGTATACAGTTGGTGGTGCCACAAAGCGTCGCCCGAAAAACGAGCGTGATGTCTGGTGAAAGTTTGTGACAACCGGCCATGCTTCCCGTTTCTATTTATGGATGGCTGGAAATTAACCCTTTACCCAACAAACCGGCCAAAAACGCCCAAATAAAGCTTCAACAGCCTAAAATATTTTCGGTCTGTCTCAATAACACCATACAAATATGGATATCATTGGAACCGGTTCATTGACCACATTGTGATGGTTACAGTTATGCCCTGTGCCAATGCATTCTCTTATATATGCGAGTCGACCATAGGTCGCCTCGCATATATAAGAGAATGCATTGGCCTAAAAAATATCTTTTTTAACACTTTTTACCATTTTTTCTTATAATATTTTCAACATTCTTTGACAATTTGATCATTTTTAATATGTGTTAAGCCAATGCATTCTCTTATATATGCGAGGCGACCTATGGTCGACTCGCATATATAAGAGAATGCATTGGCACAGGGCCGTTCTGTTGGGTAAAGGGTTAATGGGCGGTATATAGTTTGACAATTACCTTTATAAGCCGATGCAATAGTTGGATATCGAGAGCCTTGTTTGATGTTCACGTCAAACCATACGTATATATCCTCGACATGGACATAATCAGTCAACATTGAAGACGCATCGTCCTGGAGAAAAAAATGTTGAGTGTTGGAATGATTTGCAATACAGTTATGCAAAGGTTTACATAGCGTAGTAGTCCTTAGTTGCCTCGGAAATTCTAAAAAAAACGACGATATTATACTTAAAATTTCTCACAGTATATGCATGTATGCAAATTAGCGTTTAATTGTATGTAGATTTATGGCATATAATACGACAGTCAAAACGGATGTCCACAAACAGGCTACTGAATGCATTGTACAACGGCGAATGTGTCATATTAGTCAGGTTCAGCCACAATTACGTGTAACATGTAACGCTTGATTGGCTTCAATCTAAATAAGACATTTCCGCACATGCAAATCCCATTATCCCGATGCTTGCACATCGTGTTTCGCTCATTCGTTTATCGGAATATTGTATTATTCCTCTTTGCTACACGTTTCGTATATATGTGCTATTCTTTGGACACAAACGTTTCTAAGCGGTTTGACCTGGTACTAGTAGGCGATTTTTTCATGTGAGTAAGGTGACTTCAGTTGGCAATGGCAGCACACGTTAAACGTTACAAGTACGTGTTGCTGAACCTGGCTATAATGGGCTTATCCCTTTACCCAACAAACCGGCCAAAACCGGCCAAATAAAGCTTCAAGAGCCTAAAATATATTCGGTCTGTCTCAATAGAACCATACAAATATGGATATCATTGGAACCGGCTCCTTGACCACATTGTGATAGTTACAGTTATACCCTGTGCCAATGCATTCTCTTATATATGCGAGTCGACCATAGGTCGCCTCGCATATATAAGAGAATGCATTGGCCTAAAAAAAATCTTTTTTTACCATTTTTTCTTACATTCTTTAACAATTTTATAATTTTTAATGTGTTAAGCCAATGCATTCTCTTATATATGCGAGGCGACCCATGGTCGACTCGCATATATAAGAGAATGCATTGGCCCAGGGCCCTTCTGTTGGGTAAAGGGTTAAATGGTTATTAGTGGTAGTTTATAAAACCAATCCCTGCAAATATAGGTGTGGTCATGTGTGATCCATGCATCATATATGTAAACGAATTGGTTAGTCAAACTGAAAACTTGTTTTTGTTTGTTACAGAAGCCTTTTGTCACATCTACTCAGACACACATACTATTGTCGTCCAATTGTTTTATCATATAGTATTCTCTGTGACACAGCTTTGGGCACAAGGGATTGGTTTCTCCATGTGTATTACAATGGTACTCGAGTGAATTACCGAATACAACTTTATAGTATTGATATGTACGTTTAACAAAACAAGCTCGCGGGTCACTTTGTTAAGTGCGCGTGTGTCAATTTGATGACTCTGTTATTTATTGTTGGCAGATTGCGAACATTATCGACTGCTTATACGGGCAAAAATTGCTACAATGCTAAACCCGATTTAAAACGTAATTGAGGAAGTTTTCTGTTATCATCTTTTGTATTCACACCGTTAATTGGCACACAGCATACTACTATTGGATGAAAGGCATGGACAATATGGCACACCACGACATATGTTTTATTGAGTAATTGCATATACGAATAACAAATAGGCGGGGACCATTGTCTGTGGAGATATGCGGCTAAAACACACAATGGTAATCGTTCAAAAAGAGGAATTCTAAGTAGATTCAGAAAATACAACTCAGACAAATGGAATACCACTATAATGTGGGATAAATCAATTATACATTCGATTGTTATGTGTGGAGGCCTAGACGTAATTTTTTTGCATAACTCCATGCAAGCTAGCAGTTTGCACTAACGCTAATGAGTTTCTCAGAGGGGGTGAACATATATTTGATTCAAACCAATAAAACGGACTACGTACATGTGGGTGAATGGGGGATTGCCACGGTCAAACACAATTCTGAACGATCGTGCAACTATATATATCGTAGAAAACAATAAAATATAGCTATACGTAATGAGTAGAGATCAACCTTGATGAGACGCAATGGGCTAATTGAACCAGTAGGCTCATTGTGTGAAAACTCAGCGGGCGACACGGCTAGTTATGGCATAGTAATTATGATAACCAATTGTCACCAAACTCCACCATAATAAGATGCCACACCTACTATTCCATCGCTACCTTGTCCTCAGATATTGGTAATGAATAACATTTTTTGAAACAAATCCGCCAGTGGTACATCCCCAAATATTATTTGGAAAATCCCACCAGGGAAAAGATTCACGGTCTGCTAACTCTTCAGAACATGGGCGTTCTAAAACAAAATGTATGTTTTTCATTGAAATAGCGTTTAAGAAATTGCAAAAACTAGTTATTAAATTGTGCTTCTCTGTTAAGTTTTTTTTTATGAATATAATATTTATATACTGGATTTGAATCTGTATAACACCTATATGTACACACGAATGTGTGTGCACGATTGAATGTGTACATAGTGTAAATATGTTTGTGCTTGTTTCGCTATATTAAGTGACTTTGCAATAAACTTTCATTCATTCATTCATTCAATATTTCTGTTGGTAGCTTGACGTAGATCTGTATTTTAACGCTTTCTATACTAAATATATTCGCCAACTCGGTTATACTAGTATATATAGAAATTGTATATTACGGTCTATTCGGGTGTTCAGGAAAAATCAGCAGATGAGAGACTGGCTAAAAGATAATAAACGTGGAGGGAGTTTCCTATTTTGCATTAGAGGGAAACATTCAGATAATATGTTCATTGTCGTTGTTGTACTTATTTTCTGAACATTTCATGGGGTAACTACTCATGTATTATGTATAAGCGAGTATTTCTAATAGAAAGTGTTAACGACATTTTGAACTGTCTTTCTGGTTTTGAATGAACTCAAATATTAAATGACATCCAAATTACACCAAAACTATCACCATAACAGTACCTCGAAACAACACCAATTATAAAAACAACATCACCTCAGGACGACATCAACATGACCAACTTAGAGGCGTTATTTCGCTAAAATCCGATTTGGATTCTGGATTCAGATTACAGATTTGTCCCCGTACGACTTGGTTCGGCAAAAGAACAGACCACAAATTTCCAGAATCAGTAAACGAACAGACCGTAATCCTAATTTCGTGGGAATCCGATAGGGATTCGGATTCCGATTACGGACTCAAATGTTCGTAATGTAAACAAACCGAGATTTCGCCACCTCAGAGTTTAAAAACACAATAAAACATAAGAATCCGTCTCTTGTGTACAAATTATTGCAGAATATAAACGATCTATATCAAAGAATTTTAAATGCGGAGACAAATTTGTTTTATTGAATGTAAACTGGGAGAATATTACTGAAATTAGCCAAATAATAACGCTATTGATAGTAACGCTGGGGGAGCACTTCGGTTGATGGCGAAGAAATTGAAATTCATTGTTGATTGTCACTTTCATATGTCCATTTCATAATTCCATCCTTAAAATACCGCCCGAACGCATGTCGATTTCGAATTCGGCGGATACGTCACCATTGACCGAGTTCATATGCACCTGCATGGATATGTCTTCTGCTGTGTTCGTTATTATAATGTTTCTTCTTATTCAAGAAATAGTAGGATTATATGGTATCGATGGATTATCAGATACACGTATGTACTATCATCTAGTCTTAATGTTATAGCAATTTCATGTTTAACATGTTTTGTTTCGTTAAATGCAGTCGTTTTGCACAATAGTCTCTGTATAGACAACAGACACATGTTCTAGGGACGTGGCTAGAAGTTTCCTCAAATTTACGGCCAACTGCACCCCCCCCCCCCCTTGAACCAAACATCAATCTCACAGGTTCGCAGAATTCAATTTGCTCCCCTTGGAAATATCCAATCTGACAAACACTAAGATTGGAAAATTACCAACTTTCACTGGTTGAAAAAAATCAAACAATGAGAACAATGCCAACCTATATATGGTGTCAAATTAATGTCCAACTAATGTTGTGTCATGCATGAAATTTCCGACTGCTGGAATGTACCAAAGTTTAGTTTAGATATATTTATTTCAAATATATGTCAAATTTAGATAACACATGATATATAACACATACATTTGTTTATACATACAAAGGAATTGGGGGACAAGTACTGACTCACTTAAGGGTACCCCCTCTCCCAAATGTTATTACACTGAAAAAATAAATAATTAGTAATGGCAAAGCAACGTACATGACTACCAAAACAAGTTGAACATATATACAGATCACTGGACACCCCCTCTCCCGAGTTAGTCATAAGTTTGTATATGTATTTATTTAAAATCGGGTTTGTTTGTTTGTTGCGTTTGTTGGCTTGTACGTATCATTATTTGAAACAGTTAGTCAAAATAATCCTGATTTTCCTCACGTATGAATGACTGCACAGCTTAGCAAATTGTACCAAAAATCGGGGTGGGGGTCGAGACACACAAGCAACCCCTGTCGTCACGTCGCTGTTCAACTGACAAGTTTCGTGTGTTCTTCACAACATCTTTGGAATTTGATTCAGGAGGCCTAGAGCTGTCATGTTTAGATATGCTTGCCAACATCAATAAACACACTTTAACTTGAAAAAAAAGATGCGATTAAGTCGGATTGGCAGCAAATTATGTGCCGTGTATATACACATAGACGAAAAGCATGATTTCACAACAAACATGCACTTTATAAATATAAGATACAAATGATACTTTTGTCAAATACATGAGCCATGTTTGACGCTGGGAGAGATTTTCGGAGACCACGTGGATTTCAAAATCTGACCTAGAATCCGAAATTAGCTCCGCCCCCCGTAATCGGCTTTGGATTCTCAATCCGGATTTTAGCGAAATTACGGCTCAGGGGATGTCTTAATATTGAGTAATGTCTTCCTGACAACCCCTGGCGTTGATGAGGTGATCAAGGCCTGATTATATAACCAACATATACACAAAAACATGTGATTTAAGGTGGTGTCTCTGGTCCATACCAAAACTATTCCATGTAATGGGTAATTGGTGCATGGTTGCAGGATGGATGATGTTGACTTGACTTGAAACGTATTTTATTTGCATATAATACAAAAGGGATCGGGGCACAAGTTTTTTCAACTTATGAAGCCCCTCTCCCAATACAATCGATTTAGATACAAAATGTTTACAAGATGACAGCTGAACATATTTACATGCAATATTTTGTGATTTTATGGTGATTGGTGTAGTGCCTTCCAGAGCATATTGCTATATATGGGTTATGGATGATTTGATAGCTATAACATTTGGTGGGGTTTATGTGATTTTTCGTTCGTCTTAACTGATGTTGGAGCAGGGTTTTTGGATGATGTTGAGATATAAAGGTGAGTCAATTATCTTAATCACAAGCTATGGGTCTTGCAGTATCATTCATGCGAGTGCATTGGTGTAACTGCAATCATTACATCTGGGGTTATCTCAATTTAATATCATGCAGTTGATAATGTCAGGTAGCCTTTTTAGTGTTTTCAGCTTTGAATGCAGATTTGCTCCAGATAGATTTCGCATCACAACTGACGTCTGACCAAATGTTGATGAAAGAAAAGACTGGTAGTTCAGAGCTAAATACTGTTTTCGGGGTATGTGATATTAATAGACATTGAGATTAGAATTATGTCTGTATTCGTCTGCACTATGACGGGACATTTAGTGAGTATTCTTCCTACTTTACCTCGTCGCGTGGAGAGCGAACAATTGCGTCAAATTAACATTGATTTTTCTCGATAGCGAAACATGTTGAGGTAACTTTATTATCATTAAGGGTTTCCCTGCATTGCAGACTGCATGGACTTTCTCGTCGCATATGCAATTTCTTGGAGCGATATGTTAAAACACGTGTCATTAAATTTATATTAACTAGCTTCGAACTGGAGATGTGCCCGTAAGATTCCGTCATAATGAAACGCTGACTCATATCAGCAATACACCGGCAGACATGTCTGGATTCTAAATGTCGGAATGTTTTGGTCAGGTATTGTTTGTGTGTGTGTCTCCTAGTTTCAGACGGTAGACCACCTCACTGCGTTGACAGTTTCGTTTGTAAAGGAAAGACCGCACAGATGTTTAATTTCGCTTCTAAATCACTGCACGTAGAAACCACCGAATCCTCGGTAATAAACTGTTGAGCTTATACGCAGATATACGGGCAGGTTACACTCACTTTCCTTATCCTCAAATCAAATAGGTAGTCGAACCCGTGTCGCCAACGGTTTGACTTTAAACATATTTTATTTGCATATAATAATACAAAAAAAATCGGGGCACAAATTTTGTCAACTTATGAAGCCCCTCTCCCAAAACAAGCAATTAAGCATAAAACAACGTTGACAAGATGACGGCTGAACATATTTACATGCATGATTTTGTGGCGCTTGGTGTAGTGCCTTCCAGAGCATATTGCTATATGGGTTATGGTTGATTTGTTAGCTATAACATTTGTGTGATTATTAATTCGTTTCAACTAATGTTGAAGCAGGGTTTTGTGCAAAGAGGTGTTTTCATCATATATGTTAGCAAACTGTTAGTCAGCTTCTCTGGAGGGCAGTGGGCCTACATGTATATCAATAACAGAGAACTGGTGGTTTAAGTGCGGGCGTAGGTTCATAAGTGTGGAGTCAGTAGATGACTAAACTTCGTAGTTCATACGTACTGAAGCAATCTGCAGTCCTTCCTTGTCAATTTATTTTCGCTAACGATGCACTGCTTAGTACAATAATGCGCTATGTGTTTTGCATACTGTGACACTATCCCCTGACATTCCATTCATTCAATGCTTTAATGTTCTAACCACGTTATGGCATGAGAACTGTTAATGTAGAAAACAAAATACAATATACACGGTATGTTCGTATCTCACTTTTTTATATACATCCACAAACTGATACCGATGTGTTTCATCAAGTTCAAATTGGATCAATTGCTGCAAATGCGCTATATATCTTCGACAATCATCGGATTGTACTGCACCAATAACCATACATATTGTGAGTACTTCTCTCCAGTGAGCCGTTATGTAACGTGACATTGATTTCCCGTCCCAAACGAGAGCAGTACATCAATCCTCGAACAACCCAAGCGTCTGCCGACATCAAAGCGGAAATCGCACGTGACCCCGAGGTCAGGTCATTATGGGGAAGCTGTCTTCCGGTCTGTCAAGCCTCGCTATGAGTTGCTGCTAGTTACGATCGTCGGTAATCACGGTAGGATTTTACGCTCATTTCATCGCTCGGTTTGCGTAATTGGGATCCTATCACAACGTAACCAGTGCGTTTGTTTTCTTGGTCGTTATCGTTTATAGTAAACTGTGAACACCCAAGCCATGCCATACAATAACCATCGATATGTGTGTAGCCTACATTTCAACATTCGGTCATAAGTTCTATCAATTACAGTTTACGTTTTACAGTTTGCACTCCTTTCGCCCCAATCACGATCCAGCGTGTACATTGGTGAACCAACACGATATGACGTAACCGTTGCCTACAACCTGCATGTTTGACTGGAAGCCCCTATATATACATGTGTATAAGTCGACCACATGGGACACCGCTCCCCATACAAATAACAAACAAAAATTCTCATAAAAATTCCTTCCTGCAACACCATCGATTTTAATTCATCAGTAGCTGAACGCCAGGGGAGAGGAGTCTCACTAAGTTTGGTAACTTATGTTCAAACAAAACAAACAACCGTTGCCTTATGTAAACCCACAATGGAGTCGAATTTATCGAACTTGATATGGTCTATTTATTCAAGAAATGAATTTTTAAGTTGCTGTGAAGTTTATTGAAGAATTCAACACTGTGCCTCAAATAAATACTGAGGTAAAATTCGTCATCTGCCACTAGACTAAACCTCATAAATCGATATGTGTTTAACCTCGGGATAAACTCGAGTTTAAACTCACATCAACCGTCTTCAAGTTGGTTTTCTAAACCGGGTTTGTGATATTTGGTAAACTGTAGAGTGTTTGATAGTGTAATATGCATAATTATGCGATCGGTGCACCAGAGTAGGATTTTTTCTCGTATGATATGACTAGAATAAGTGTACTGTCAGACGACCACGATACAATCGTAAGTGGAGGAATCGGGCCCGACGAGATCGTGGATAGTTTGTTCAGACGATTGCGATGTCACGTGCATTATGATATCGTAGGTTGTTCTAAAGCATGTGATTGACTACCCTACGACCATTTCCATCTACGATTTTTACGTACACACGGCTGCGATTACGTCGCAAGTGGAGGTCACCAAGGATACGCCACGATATCGCATCTAAAATCAAACACTGTCTGATATTATTTTTTACCTACGATTTTGACGTGAGCATGCGCACTCCATCTACCGGTTCCTACGACGGAAATCTTTCCACTTACGATTGTGTCGTGGTCGTCTGAAAGTACACTAAGCCCACGTCGGAGTAATTTCTCGAACTCGATGGCCTATTTATTCAAGAAATTAATTTTAGGTTGCGGTGAAGTTAATTGAAGAATACAACATTGTTGTTCAAATAAACACTGAGGTCTTATCAGTCATCTTCAGGTTAACGTCATAAATAGATGTATTTAACCTCGATATAAACTCACGTCAACCGTCTATGGAGACGGAGTCTAAGTGGGTGTAATAAACCGGGTTTGTGGTATGTTGATGAACTGTCGATTGACAATCTTTGGTAGTAGAGCATGCATATGTGACCCGCCATGTCAAATCCAGTCGTAAGTCGGGATTTTTTTTTACCCTGTGCCAATGCATTATCTTATATATGCGAGTCGACCATAGGTCGCCTCGCATATATAAGAGAATGCATTGGCTTAACAATTTTTTATCATGTTTTTTAAAATAAATGTTTCTTACAATTTTTAGGACATAAAATTAAAAACATCCATTACCCTGCAGGGAGCCCCACACATATATAGAAGCATATAGTAGAGTGTCGTCTGCTAATGTTTGTCTGGGGCTCTGTATGGGTGAAATTATAAAATTGTTAAAGAATACAAGAACAAATTATTAAAATCGTAAAAATTGTTAGGCCAATGCATTCTCTTATATATGCTAGGCGACCTATGGTCGACTCGCATATATAAGAGAATGCATTGGCACAGGGTTAAACAAAATCCCGACTTACGACTGGATTTGATATGGCGGGTCACATATGCGATCGTCGGCAACAACAGAAGGATTTTACTCTCATTTCATCGTTCGGTTTGCATGGCTAATTGAGATCAAATCACAACGTACCCAGTGTGTTTGTTTTCATGGACGTTATTGTTTATAGTAAACTATGGATACAGAGGTAATGCCATGCAATAACCAGCTATATGTGCTTAACCTACGTATCAAGTTCAGTCATAAAGTTATATCAAGGCCATTTACAGTTTTACACCACATTTTACACACACGCTCCAGTTGGTGAACCAGTATAATGCATGTCGTTACCCTGTTACCTTATATTAGGCCGCATTGAAGTAATTTATCGAAATTGATATGATCTATGTATGCAAGAAATGACATTTAAGTTGCTGTGAGGATAATTGAAGAATACAATTGCTCAAATAGACACTAATGTCATATTAGTCATCCCCAGTGTGAACCTCATAAGCCGTTGTATTTAACCGCGATTTAAACGCACATCAACCGTCTACGGGAAGGAGTCTAAGTGGGTTTTCTAAACAGGGTTTGTGATATATTGGTGACCTGTCGATTGACAATCTTTGAGTAAAATATAAACGTCCATGAGAAGAGAGACCCTTAGGCTAACAAATAAAAGAAGCCGCTCTTCAAAAGGCCTTCGGCTTTAGGGGTTTTTCTGTTGATATTATTCAGACTAAATCACATGGTGGCATTCAGGTAAACATACAAATAACAATGGCGGATATTTTACAACATATCAATTTCGAGAATATTTATTGGTTGTAAAATATCCGCCATTGTTATTTGGATGTTTACCTGAATGCCACCATCTGATTAATATCAACTGAAGAAAGCATTAGGCCGAATGTTTTGAAGAGCTACTTCTTTTATTTTATAGCAGCAGAGCATGCATATGTGATCGTGGGCAGGGTTCGCGCTGCCACTTGCCAAATTCGCCAAAGGCAAAAATAATTCACATTTGGCAAAATATATTTTCATTTGGCAAAAGTTTTGGCAAGTCACTTTTTAATTCCTCCATAAAGTTGAAAAATATCAGTCAATCAATACCATTCATTTTTAGGAAAATATTACAATAGAATTATATTAGTGGTGTTTTATATGTTTTCGGAAAAGTTAACACCTCCATTAAGATGCAGTTAATCTGGTAAGATTATTATCGATGAGTGGATGGATTACCAGTATTTAATGTGGTGGTGGTGTTTACATAGCTAATCATCTTGTGATGTTCACTTGTGATGAAGCAACTCTTCTACCATTGTATTGTTCGGTGATTGGTTTATTGTTGTAAGATAAACCACAATAGAGATGCGAGTATAATTATTAACTAACTGCTTTCCTATCAATAGCAAACGTTGTTGTTCAAACCGCGAGTGTCGAAACATAAAATTCAAACAAGGTTGAAGAAAATTATACTATATCAGGGATAACATTTGGCAAAATCTGATAGAATTTGGCAAAAAATATTTTTATTTGGCAAAAGTAAATTTCGGTCCAGCGCGGACCCTGATCGTGGGTAATCACAGTAGGATTTTACGCTCATGTTATCGTTCGGTTTGCCTAACTGGGATCAGATCACAGCGTATAACCAGTGTGTTTGTTTGCACGGTCGTTACCGCTTATACTAAACTATATGGACTCAGTGGCAATACCATGAAATAACCAGCCATAATGTGTTTAACCTTCAATGGCTTTATATCACCAGCCATCAAGTTCTACCAAGTACAGTTGATATACGTAGTACACCTATTTATTTCCAATCACGCGCTCCCATGTTGGTGAGAAAGTGCGTTAACCTTCAATGGCATTATGTTACAGAAAGTTCTATCAAGTGCGTTGTAAATTGTACGTTTACATTCCACTCATGTTAAAAATCACGCTCAGTGCTCGGTGAGACAGTACGATACACCGAAATAAGTGAGTTCCCGATCTCGATGTCGCCATGTTTGTGAACTTGTGACGTATTTGTCCCCGCAAGCTTTTCCGGCGTTGTCGATGCGCGATGCGGCGATTCTGTTGGTTCTTATTTGGCCCTGTGAGAACAATGGTCCTTGATGACAATAGTACAAGGGGGGTTTCCTGGCAGGAACATAATAATAATTATTAAAATATAATAATAAATAATTATTTTGAAATTTAGTTCAAGCCTTTATATGGTAGTAAAATGTACGATTGTCTGTTTCCAAAGCATGTGCTGAGTATATTTATCTCATAGAATATAGGAATGGGTCGACAAGTATTAGATCATATCATGAATTTCTATTCTGGCTACGCACGTAGAGATTATATTCCCCCCGTTTAAAATATGGGAACTTTTTGATGTTCTGACGGGGAACTTTATAGCATTCAACACACGAAGCAGGGAATATATTACTTTGTTAGTATTGTCACATTATAGTATACTGTGGCATTGAAGTATTATCTTGAAATCAATATGGGCTATATTTGTTTAAGAAATGAATGTTATTGTGCCATAAAAGCCGGTCATTTGTGGAGCCATTACATCTCCTTTTATACTCAACAAAATATATGCAACAAATGAATGAATTTGATCCATGAATTAGTTCAAATACACTCATGTGCTCTATGAACGAAGCAAATAACACGGTAATTATAACAAAACTGACTTTATGACTGGAGTCATAAATTCATTTTCATTTTAAGAAATTGTTTCTAATTATTAAGAATTCATGAGAAAAATAATATTCCTTTCTTAGAAAAGAGTAAGAAAAATATTCTCATAATTAGAATTTGAATTTCTATAAGAAATTAATTTTCTAGCTATTAATCTGATCTAATCTGATTCAAGAACATTTTCTAAGTATACTCCCAAGATAATATTTCTTGTTTTTTTCCTCGAAATAAGAAAATCCTTTTTGACAGTGTATGATCTCCTTGCTACCGTCTTACAACTGATATATTTATATTTGAGAACTTCAATGTCGGGACTTCTAACATCGACAGACTATATAATACAAAGCTAATGATCATTATGCGTAAAAGTCAGAGCTACGATTTATTTCCAAATTTCGTGCAAAAGTTCTCATCGGTATCTTTACTGAGTCAACATTGAAAATATAGTCCTTAGCCCTTTCATGACTGGAGCTTCCTGAAATGTTTTGCGAAAACCCTGTGCCAATGCATTCTCTTATATATGCGAGTCTCACATAGTGAGCCTCGCATACATAAGATAATGCATTGGTCTAACAACATTTACCTGGACCATGTAAGCCAGTGCATTCTCTTATATATGCGAGGCTCCCTATTGGAGACTCGCATATATAAGAGGATGCACTGACACCGGATTTGCAATGTTGCACCAGCGCAGCTCCCGTCATGAAAGGTTTGTATCTTATAGTCGTAATATACGCGACGGCCACTCATGTTAAATAAAAATTCGGATGGGGTATTATGATGAGCTTATTGGCAAATTGTACATGTTCAAAAATTCGGATGGGGTATTATGATGAGCTTATTGGCAAATTGTACATGTTCAAATACCATTTGACGAATTTCCACACCACAGATAAGGAATGTTATAGCCTGTCGATTCTTGAAGTGCGACGTCGGCGTTCTCAAACTAATCCTCTCCAATGACATTCAAAGTAAAACGTCAATGACAAGACATCATCATTTCAATAAGAGATGCTACATGCTAGGTGTCCCAGTGTACCGTTTTACGGTGTACAGAATTACCTGTAACTGCAATGCGCAAGACATACCCAGTGGCATATGGGGTTGTGTGTTTCTCACCCCAACCCCACCGCCACTCCCCAATTTGTTAAAAATTGTCAACAGTTGAGAATGTCGTTCCAGAATCAACAACAGTTGTGAGTTTATGGAAATGGTGTCTTGTGGCCACCCTACAACACCCGCTGTTTGACCGAACTCAAAGGGTTTAGAATTAACACGAGTGTGCTATTCGCACCCCTTCGGGCGGCGGCCATTTTGTATCGGAAAGGGTGTCTTGCAACTGCCTCTGTAGATATACATCAAACTGCAAGGCAGAGTTCAGTCCCCTGATTACGCTGGTCTGGCCACTGCCATAACGTATATTATGCGTACTTAGATCTAGCAGTTTTATAGTGAAGAGTTGTGTCAGTTACCGTTAATTCTGGTTCTATCCAGCCAGTTTCTAAATGAATATGGACAAATAAGCATTTTGAGTAGGAGTTGTCAGAAAGTTTCGAGTCTTATCGGGTTTAATTATCAATTGTAATAAAACAGGCAGATTTTAGACTGGCAATAAGCACCATTGCAAAGAAGGCATATGCGATCAATGAAAAGATAATTGGAATCCCTATTCTTGCTGTCTCCTAAGCATCACATTATCCCTTCCGATTTCAGACATGTCTCAAAATAAAGTAACTACGGAGGAACGTCGGTGAATATATATAAAGTGTTACGAGCACCGTGGGCATGGGGCTTCAATAGGAGCTCGTCTATCTGGGTAATCGAGTTTATCAGTTGCAAGCCTGCAAATAGTGTGTCTGTCATTTGCAGAATGAGGTCCCCAGAGGGTGAAGTTAGTGATGCTATCCCTCACAGCGGGCTAGCATCACCAAATTCACCCTCTTGTGGCCTCATTCTGCTTAGGTCTCATCTTCTGGGAACAATATATACATATGTAGTCTCAAATTAACATTGTTTTAGTTACTGTTTCCATTCTGGGAACTTTCTATATCCCCTAATTTGCAGAAGATAAAATGCATAATCGAGGTGACTAATGGGTGAACATCACCAACTTCAACTGGAGAACTTCAATCTGATTCTGGGTCTCCCATAGCAGTTGAGTCCTAAGCAGGATGAGGTGCCCATATGGTGAATTTGGTTACGCTAGCCCGCCGGGAGCGATAGCGTCACTAAATTTACCCTCCGTGGACCTCATTCTGCAAATGACAGACACACTACTTGCCGACTGCATCAGTTGTCCTTTCATTGTTATCATTTACTTTGTTCTTGCAACTTACCCAATCCTGACGGATATTTGATTGTGACTCGGTCGGTAAGGTACTAGATAATGTCATGCATTTCTACTGTGGCGTACGTCCGTATATAGCGACCATGTTCCACCAGTTCAAAACATGTGAACCATGTTCTGATGGGGAACTTTATAATATCGAAACAATAGCGCAGGTAATATTTTTTCTTAGTCAATGCATGTTCATTAATTATCTATTTCACACTAGGTGAAGGTCCCAGCTCGAGATTGTATGATTTAGACCATTTTGTGAGCTCGTTAGGCTTTGTGTCACTTACACTCTTGTGATTCCCCACGCACATGTACTCATTTACATGTTTATCGTGACAACCGGCTCACAACAGTCGCCTAAATCATACAATCTCAAGCTGAATCTTCGCCTACTTTGAAATACATTATTAATGAACATGTATTAACAAATAAATGTATTACCTCTGTTATTTGTTTCAAATTCCATGTCATGCAGAACTTGAACAAGTTCCCAAGGTTTTGAACTGGTGAAATATGATCTCCATAGAGTAGAGATTAATTGTATGCTCTAGACGTTGACCCAATCGTGGTGCACACTCCCACTGTGACTCAGTCTGTCAGATAAACAGCTATGTCCTACGCTATTTGTCCAGGAATGGGTACGAACATTTGAACAGTCCAACGACGAACATCCCGATTTCGCGCAAACGAGTTGCAAGATTTGTTTCAAAGAGCTCGGCATAAAATCACACCGAACCTGGGTTCAAAAGCGCCTTCAATTATCACCAGTGACGTATAATAGAATGTTGAAATATACATGTCTTTGTTGTCTTAACTTCACAAAATCGTTTTCTGCCGCCCACTGTGTCGAAATTATATAATAACACTACGCCTCTAATTAGAGTACTACGAACACGTGTTTTTGTTTTGTTTTTTGTTTTGCAATATTGCTACATCGATGAAAGGTGGTGGAAGTTTCTCCTGAATCATTTCTTACAAGCTCAGAATTTCTGGTTGACAATAGTCTATCTGGAGGTGGAAGATCTTCGCATATTGAGATAATAGTCGCAACAATTAAGCTCTTTTTGTTTTTGTAAACGGATTAGTCGGAGCATGGGTGCATATTCTGTATTGCCTCCTTCTGATGAGATATCAGAGATATTGTATGCAACGGTATTTACAAATACAGTGGCCACGAAGAAACTATAGATCAAAGTCATGCGGACATGCACTGTGCAATAAAATATATCTGCGCTATTATTATTTTATCGAACAAACGGCGGATAGCTATTATGTTCTCGAGTGTTAGACTAGTTAGAAAACAAATTAAACTCACATGTTTGAATGTACAAAGGGAAATTAAAGAATCATACCTGTGGGATCGTTGCGAGATGTCACTAAATATTAAACACGGTCCCTTTGTTCTTCGTCTCAAATTATTTATCCGTATGGGACCTATTTGCACGATAATATGTTGCTTATCGTGCGAACACATTTCATTTCAATTTGTTAGTATTCTGATCATCAAAATACAGTAATGCCCTAATTAATCGACTCCTTTAACCACAGCAGAATTATGGGTAACTTTTCAGGATTTAGTCGGAAATATGGCTTGTTGCCATTCATCGGAAAGCTCTCCGGGAAGAGCTTTCCGATGAATGGCAACAAGCCACATTTCCGACTAAATCCTGAAAAGTTACCCATAATTCTGCTGTGGTTAAAGGAGTCGATTAATTAGGGCATTACTGTATATATAACAGAACATATTGCAAACAGTCAGAGGCGGACTGGCCGATCGGGAGGCCGGAAAAATTCTGATTCCACGTGATTTTCTATCAAGCGAGAATCCGAGGGGTTTTTTTACGGTTTGGGGGGGGGGGGTATATGTGGTTGGGCCGCCCAACCACAACTTGGGCCGCAAATGAAACCGACGTGGGCCGCCACATGTGTTGTTTAACCAGCCGTGTATCCAATAAGATGGTACTCTTCTCACATAAATTCATGAGGGCAGAGGCGGACTGCATGGCCGATCGGGAGACCGGGAAAATTCCGGACGTGGGCCGCCACATGTGTTGTTTAACCAGCCGAATTGGCTAATCGTAATTTTGACATTTAATGAACTTGTCGGCATCATATAACACCACGTAAAGACCCCATTAATCTCGAGATTTTAACGGTAACTCCCAGCTGTAAATCCAAAAAACATTCTTACGCACCCCTCCCCCAATTGAAATTTACAAGAAAATAGGAACGCTTCAGTTGATGCAAGTCTAGTTTATCGGATTCGAGATTTTCTTGTATAGTTTTCAAAATGTTCTCACCCCGGGCCGAACAACCATGAACAGCCCGGTGTGTCCTGGTCTCTTGTCCGTAGCCGTGTGCATTTGTCTGGAGTTAGACCGCTAGATGTTAGATTTTATGCAATTTTTCAGGTAAAAATATCTGAATGGTCTCATACCGGGAATATATAGAACCATGGTTTATGAATATATATGATATTAGACCAGAGGTGCAAATGGAATTATGCAAAAACATGTATTTGGTCTGCATCTGCTTCAAGGGGGAGGTGTGCAAATGGAATTATGCAAAAATATGTATTTGGTCTGATTCTGATTCAAGGGGGGGGGGCAGTTGGAATTTTCCAAGGTGGACTGTGGACGCCCCCCCCCCCCCAAACAGATGGGCCGGTATTATATTAATTTCCCGGGCCGGTTTCTTGGCCCAGTCCGCCTCTGCAAACAGTGACATACCAATGCCAATATAAATTGTTGCATGGATGCACATGTGGATATAATATAGTTGTACTAGCTGAAACAGGATCCCTTCGGGAGCCTTTATTCAGCGTCGGGCGGAGGGGGGCGGCTGCGCCCCCTTTGTGTGTTATGGCCCACTGGTCCCGGTGTGGTCTTCGCACACATGGCAGACATATTCTAATATTATATAGATATTGATAATTATTACTTCAATATATCCTCGGGCAAATAGGCTCATATTGAACCTAAATATTGACATTGGTTCATATTGGGGTTATTTGGTTCCGATATAAGCCGATGCATATATAGTCACTCAGTACCATAGTGGACTTATACCCGTTATTCTGTTGGATGGCGCGGGCGACAGTGAAAACGCATCTACAAAGAGCGTACATCTGGCGCTCAAATAGACCCATAGTGAGCGTATTTGTTTGTTATTGTTGTTGTTTTTTTTATTTATTTAATTGTTTTTTTTAATCAAAATTTTCAAAAGCTAAAGCCGTTATAACCTTCGCCAGGGTACCCCGAGTCACCACACCAAATTTAGTTGAAATCGGACCAGCAGTCTAGGAGAAAAATCCGAACAAACAGACGAGCAGACAGATACTACTAAGCTCTTTAAAAACACTTCTTCGAATATTTATTCGATATAGAAAACACTTAAAAACACTTCTTCGAATATTTCCCTTATTTCGTCAAAAACTCTTCTATAAATATCTCCGTTATTTCGTCAAAAACACTTCTTCTCATACAAATCGCCGCTATTTAGTAAATTAACATTCTTTATGGAGTTATTGCCCTTCATATTAAATATGAAGCTAACATGCAGGATTAGCTATACATGTCGTCATTTAGTGGACAATCCCAAGCTCGCGTGCCACGCGTGGTCGGATTGTCCATTAATTAACGAACATTTTAGGTACGGATTGTCCGTTTATATGGCCCATCCTTGAAGAATTGCCTGTTGTGTATTGGGGGTGCGGTGGTGTTTCTTGTGGCCCTAATGCGCTCGTGCGTTCTGTGTACAAATGCCCAATCGCGAGGACCAACATGTCCACCAATTGTCCAGAGCGGAATTATAATCAAGCATTCGTTGGACAAACCCAGCTTTCGGAAAAAGAATAACTCTGTTATCAACATTTTAACCCCCCCCCCCCCCCCCCGAACGGCCAGCTTATATATAACAACGTCGAGCTCATGTCGTACGCACGCACATCTATTAGTTTACGAATGTTGTTATTGTCTAATTAATGCATACTTATTGTGCTAAGAGTACATAGTGATTGTTCCGCTCCGCAGAAAGTCGGTCAAATAAAGCAGAGGCGAAAACAATTTTGTATTGAATCAGCTAATTACCATGCAATTCTTTTTAGAATAGTTTATTTCTCCGTCCATTAATTATGGAACTGGAGTTTTCCACATAAATGATTAATTACCAAAATAACCAACAGTTACAAGTAAACCATATACATATATATACTTATAAGCCAATTAAAATATGGTGAATATTGATTTGAAATAATAGTAATAGTTCGCACTTTACAATAATTATATACAGTGTATTCAAACTTGTGGTGCACGTCACAATAATAATGAGAGCATGCCGCAACAGTGTCATTGTGTACGTATACGACCGTTGGTGTGTTTCAAGTTACCTCATATGGACGTGCATTCGACATAGAACGTACTACGCCGCCATCGCGGACTCGCATTCCGTGTCCGAATGTCCTCTCACTCATATACACTGCCAAAAAGGATTTTCTTATTTTGAGTGAAAAAAACTTAAAACAAGAAATATTGTGTCAACTCTGCTCTACTCCCTATACATAGATAGTTTACTTTACGAACTTGAAAATTCATCATACGGCTATACAATGAATGGTATTAATTGCTGCTGCCTTACCCATGCTGATGACATGGTTCTACTCTCACTCACTGCTTCAGGATTACAATCGTTAGTTGATATGTGTGTAAGATACAGTTCCAAATGGCGTTACAAATACAACCCGTCAAAAAGGCAGGTTATTGTATTCAACGAATCCACCCGTGATTCACGGAAACGCACAAATCAATGGAAGCTCGGGTCACATAATATTTTAGAGACCGATAGTATTACACATTTGGGTATTCCCCTCAGTAAACACAATTTCAGTGCATCTTTCGTTGATAAAATATGTTCTAAACTGAGGAGTACTTATTTTGCTTTGTCAAACATTGGTATTTACGCGGGTGGAATAACACCAATGAGCTCTCTAAAAATTTATAATTCGGTGATTATACCTAAAGGTCTATATGGCAGCGAACTGCTATTTGGCTTAAATGAGACAGAATGTGAACGCCTTGAACGTGCACATCGCTTATGTCTGAAGCACATTCAAGGTCTTCACGTTAGAACGCGAACTGATATGGTTCTTGGTTTGTTGGGTACTCCACCACTGGTGCATTATACATATATCGCCGTAAACTGTCTCTGTTATGCTCGTTATGTAACCTCTCGCTTGAGAAGACCACTAAGAAATTTTTTATTGCCAGGTTGACACAGTTCGTTCATAACGAACCTTATCCACACATAAATACATGTACATTTTTCAGGGATTTCAAGCAGATTCTACAACAGTTTGGTTTGGATCGATATCTGCTTGAGTATGCGTCAACCGCCACATTCCCTACAAAATCTAATTGGAAGCTCTTAGTTAAACGTGGATCCTTGTTCTGGAAGCAAGAATGGTTAGAATGAGTTTATAACGATTTGTCGTTTCAGAGATTTCGACTAGTACATGCTAGGCCAGATATGTCATACTTATGGTATGTTTGTAGGAAATATCCCAACGACAAAGAGGACTTTCATTTGGCTGTGTGGTTGTTGTGTACTCATGCATCTACCAATCCAAACAAATGTTGTGCATGTAACACTATGTATACTGATGTCGCTCGACACTTTTTAATAGATTGTCCTGCCCTCGCAGAATCACGAAATAAATTTTGGTACTTATTCATTGACAGGTTTCCAGTTGTTGCTTATCAGTACATTGACAATCTTCCCATAGATCAGCAAATTGCCTTGTTTCTTGGCCACATGCCACATCAACTTCTAGACTTAATTCCTATACGGAGTATTCACTTGTTGCGCTTTTTCATTAAAGCCACTAAATGTCTTTGGTACGAGTGGAATTCCTATATGGACTCTCCACCAAAATAGTTTTTTTATCATGGATAAAATCACTATCAACTAGTCAGTCAACTAATTGGAACCATTTGTTTAACAAACTAATTGTGGATTGATCGCGTGTATGTAGATTTTAGTCGAGTTACATAGGTTCACACGTGTTCTGGTGTTAGTTTGTTTTTGTTTTAATTAGGTTTGTCCGTCCATCCGTCGAAATGTAACTAATTTGGCGAGTATAATACACATGTGCCGTGCTGCACTTATCAATCCTGCAGGAGTAAGTATATAGGATTTTTTTTATTTTTTTTGGTCTGTTTTTTTTTTCTTTCTTTCCGTGTGCGTGTGTGTATGCTTGTGTGTGAGTGTTTTATGTTAAGGTAATGTCTCTATTTTGACCTAATTGGCGTGACTGTGCTCGAATGTGGTTTTGTGTTGGTATGGCGCGACTGTACACGTGTGCGGTTAAGGATGACTGTTTAGCATATATGTGATGGGGTGCTTTTGTCTTTATTTCCGTATTTTTGTTCTACAACACTTTTGGGTTATGGGTTGTTCATTTTGCTTATATTTCTTTAATTTGTTTCAATGATATATTGTACATGTATTCTATGATCTTCTATTAAGGAGGAATTTAAGATATATATATATAAATTATGAGAATATTTTTCTTACTATTTTCTAAGAAAGAGTTATTATTTTATCTCATGATTGTTTAACAGTTAGAAATAATTTCTGAAATCATAGAAAGTTATTTTTTCATTATCAGAAAATTTCTCAAACGTCAAGAAATTATATTCTCACAAGCCTAGAAAACTAGAAAAGACTAGAAAATTTGGGAGTATAATTAGAAAAATTTCTTGTTCTTTTTACTAAAAAAATATATTTCTTAAAACCAGAAATTATATCTAATGATTTAAGAAATGCACTTTCTTACTTTCTATGTAAAGGTAAGAAAAATATTCTCAATTTTGTTTAAATATAAAATATGTGTTTCTAGCATTCAGAAAAGCTAATTTCTTATTTCAAGTAAGTGGTAAGAAATTAAAAAACTTAGAAAATATTTGTTTTCTCAAAACAAGAAAAAAAATCTTAACAGTGGAGAGTAAATGTGTTCCATATTTATTACATATCTCATACACACGAGGCTGCTACAATAACTCAGAAACAGAACCCGCATTCGTCGTGAGACTGTTTAGTCCGAACAGATTATGATTAATCGATTACAAGGTTGTATAAATTCTGAATTGGAAACATTAAATCGTTTTCTGAAACATTCAGTCTTATATTTCGACAATAACTGAACGACTTTTGTGATTTTTGTAACACAGTTGGATTTTTCTTCCATTCTGGTGCTGATCATTGCAGTGGTCTTAAAGCAGTTAATTATTAATAATTCTCTGTATTCCAACGATCGACCAAACGTTTCAATTTCGTGATGAATTGAGAGTCACCTGCCAAAACGTTTGCCAATTTAAAAATGATTTGACAAATGTGAAAAAACTATTTTTGCATTTGGCAAATTTGGCAAGCGGCAAGCGAACCCTGCTATGTGATTCCCATCCGCATGGTGATAACCCTTTCATGACGAGAGCTGCGCTGGCGCAACATTAAAGACCCTGTGCCAATGCATTTTCTTATATATGCGAGACGACCTATATATAAGAGAATGCATTGGCCTATCAATTATTTTTAATTTTTTCTTATATTCTTTAACAATTTTCTATTTTTTTTATCATTTTTTCTTACATTCTTTAAAAAAAAAAAATCTTTTTTTTATCATATATAAGAGAATGCATTGGCACAGGGTTTTTGCGAACATTCAGGAAGCTCCAGTCATGAAAGGGTTAAAGGTTTCCGTGCATCATATCTATAACTTTCAGTCACCGATGCCAGAACAATATTTATTACACGCTTGTTCCGAAAAATCCGGGGGGAACACCCCAGCGTAATATTTGACCTTCACTGAGTTCGCAGCCATGACCAGGTGAGTTCAGTTTGTTCGCGGCGTATATGTTTACGCCGCGGTACAAGTATAAGACAAAACTTCTCACAAATGTGTTTTGGACTCCGATTTTTCCAAATTATCGGATAACTGGACTTTGGATTATATTTCAATAGATTATGTCAACACGACCACGTTATAAGTATGTGAGGACATGATAAAAAAAATGGTAACTTTGTTAACGCTTCAATGACTGGAGCTTCCTGGAAGTTTGAGAAAACCCTGTGCCAATGTATTTTATTATATATGTCAGTCTCCCATAGGGAGCCTCGCATTTATAAGAGAAAACATTGACCTAACAATATTTACGGTGACCTTGTAAGCCAGCTCATTTATCTTACATATGCGAGGCTCCCTATGGGAGATTCGCATATATAAGATCATGAACTGGCACAGGATCTTTAAAGTTGCAACAGCGCAGCACCCACCATGAACCCGCCATGAAAGGGTTAATTGTGAGCAATTATTATACATGGACCCATTCAACTCTGTAGTGAAGATAACTGACCGAGAATAATTGAATATGCAATTATGTCATCTCCATAGTGGACACACTTGTGAGCTTGGTGTGATGTCAGCAGGTTATAGGGACCGACAAAACGTGTGCTCTAACCCTGGGGCGTAATTCACAGGTGTGACATTATCAGGCTTAATTTACGGAGAAATCCTTTGTAATCCGATTATTCATAAGTATTGTAACATATGCCAGTTAGTGTAAATTTTCTGGGTCAGGAACATTACTACAGAAAATGTCAGCATATTGTCAAATGGTCCAGTGTAAAGTGAGGATTAGTATTTATAGAAAGTTAACGGTGTTTCAACCACCAGGTCATATGGCAGCATCAATCTTATTAGTGGAATGAAGACCGCGATGATGATTGATTTTGAGTGATATGACTCCACTGCACATAGAAACCACAAAACTGTGGTAAGCAACTGACAGTTCCCCAGATACATGTATATGCACGAATCAAGTTACCCCCAATTGCATGGATCACAGACGTGTGGTTGTCGGGAATAGAACCGTATTCACTATCACGCTATATCACGCGCGGCCTGTGACTTAATGCACAATACATCAGGATTCACCCTGTCGGTGGCCAAATTAGCCAATGGCTAAATTTTTTTTTTAATGGCCAACGAAAATTTTATTTAAGTTTCTAAGCTATAGTCAGCAATAACTTCAAATTATCATCAGATCTCCACGAAACACTTACTTCGTTAACATGTAATCAGCATGTGCTCGTATGTGTATAAATAACAATTTATGAAAAGTCATGCACATATGCATATTTATCATATGACTCAATAATTATTTACGTTGGAAAGTATGTCATAAATCAATTTCATATCAATTACTAGTTCATATCACCTTCCGATAATTTTATTGGTTTGTTGACAACAAGTGTGTTCTGATTGGCTGAATGGCAGCCGGGGCCGAGCCGGCATCTCTAACTAAATGCAGGTCAAATTCGTGCGCGTCAATCAACACGATGCCGAAATTCTCGCAATAATAATCTTGAAATATATAGTTTTGGACATTGTTATACGATAAATAGAATATGTAATTCGTATTTATATAATAAACATACGATATAATGTCACAAACTGAGAACAGAATGGCGTACTATATCTTCGCGTGCATATTATTTCTGCTAGTTCACCAGGCGTAATTGGGCTTCGGTGCAATGAAGTGACGTCACATTAAGCTTCTGCTGCCGATGTCATATAGCTATTTAGTTATTTGTGAGCGTTTTGGACATCATAATCAATTTATAGGTGTCATATGATAAATAGAATATGTAATTCGTGTTTCTCTCATATGATATTTTTGAAACTCGTCACGAATTTTCAGTTTTCTCTCGCCGGAGGCTCGAGAAAACTGAAAATTATTAGACTCGTTTCATAAATATCATATGAGAGAAACACTCATTTCATATCCTCTATTTATCAAACAGTGATGACTTGCTGTTAGAACGGTGTACTTTCTTAATCAGGGACAATACTTTACTATTGTGGCGTCACAATAAGACAATCACTGCTCATTTATATTGGTATGCGTTGCCGATTATAGACATATATATTTAAATTTTTGGGATTCCAATTCGTGCACAATTCCATCATTAATTTCGTCCAACTTGAAAATTTTTTATGAGTTATTTTTGTGGCAAATGTTTCTGAAACATTACCCCAAATATTGGCTAAAAGAATGTTCCAGCCAACGTGAAGCCATGTTCCCGAGGTAAAAAGAGTCTTTTTATTACAAAAAAGAGCAATACGAATTGTGTGTAATAAAAAGGACAGGAGCCATACCGAACCTTTGTTTTAAAAAGAGAATATCTTGAAGGTATACGACCTTCACAAAGTCCATACTACTCTATTCATGCATGATTGGTATTACAACCGCCTACCTGAATCTTTCTCGCACATGTTCACTAAACGTATTGCCGTACCCGATACTATTATATAGACAACAGCGCCCATTGTTCCTCAAACCCCCGAGAACCTCCTTTTCCGAACAGCTACCATTTCATGCATTCCCAAACTCATGGAACAATTTAGATATATAACACTATGACTAAAAATCAAAGTAGGTACGTATTCAAAAAACACATCACATGCAGAGAAAATAATAAGCGCATATTAATTCTAACAATATCAAATGCAAACATCGAGGATTCACAGACTGCCCCCAGATCTAACCCCGTTAAGTGTACACATATAACGCTTTCAACGTCAACCAATACGAATCAGTAGTCCCTGTACCATCATCCGCCAAAAATACTACCCAATCATCTGAATTTGAACCATTACATGATATTGAACAGCCCCCGGGTAGTATCTATTTTCACACACTCTTGAACTAAGTCATAAACGCATAAATTACATATACACAATATGTGCACGGCTCACCCGAGGCCATCTTACTGTTGTTATTAATTTCTATATTCACCATACTGGGAGTGGCAGGGAGACAGTCTTACCAGACTATTCCATCCCCCACAATATACGACAGAATTATCCATAATTTTCATCATTATTACGTAATATATATGTGTATTGGAAATAAATATCCTATCCTATCCTAGCCTACCTTTTCAGCCACCAGGTTCGCCGTGGATTAAGAAAACAAATTAATACATTAAGTAAAAACGTATTGAGTAACACCAATATTATACGAATGGGTATCAAGTTCAAAATTTGCCATATAATTGGGAAAAGGATAATATGCTATGTCTCAACTTAAATTAATCCACTAAACTCAGATAAACATTGCATACACAAGGTTGATTGTTTTTGTTTTCCGAATTTTGGGACCCACCCACACTTCCGTGTAATCTTAATCCATCAAATGTTTGACACACACCCTTCCATCTCCGAATTTGTTCATTTAAGCGTCCACATCCTATTCCAACCAGGTCTTTTTATTAACCGTAATGATTGTTACTTCCTGTTTTAATTCCAGATTATCTGTCAAATTTCAGACATTTAGCAGTGCATTTAGACTTCTAAATATATATTTATATAGTTAGCAATAATTGACTATCTAATATAATAATAATAGATATAAAACAACATAAATCAGAGTTTTTCCCTGTTAAACAGGTTTTAACACTGTTTATCCTGGCATAACCTTACAATATCACCGAATGTTGAAAGTTACTGATTCAAATTTCGAGAAAATATGTTACCTTTTGGGGTTCCATTGCTTTTGCATGCTTAGTTAAGGGATCTTGTCCAACCCCATCACCACAAAGCAGTTCAATCCCAATTGTAATTCAATTGAGTATTTGTCACTAAAAAAAAAGCATTCTGATTGCCCGAGAGCGGCTAACTTTAGTTTTCGATTCACCGACATCGGCCGCTTCAGTGTGCACCAATCTGAATGTAGCACGGTCAAATTTCATCTGCGCAGAACGGAGTAGCGACACGAGCACACCTGCGCGTTGTTGTTTAGGATATAAACGTAATCTGTTTCGTTGTACATTCTGGAATTCGAGCATGAAAACAGTTTGTGAACGAGCCGGCGTACAGGGTACGTTTATCTCCATTGTAATGGAACACTGCTCAGTAACAATTTCCTGTGGGGCCAGGTGGGCGGGTTGGCTCGTTTCGCTACTCCGTTCTGCGCCGATGAAATTTTACCGTGCTACATTCAGATTTGATGCACGCTGAAGCGGCCGATGAACGGTATCTATAGACAACAACGCGCGGGTGTGCTCGTTTAGCTACTCGTTCTGCGCCGATGAAATTTTACCGTGCTACATTCAGATTTGATGCCCGCTGAAGCGGCCGATGTCAGTGATTCGAAAGCTAAAGTTAGCCGCTCTCGGCCAATCAGAATGCTTGTTTTAGTGACAAATACTCAATTGAATTACAATTAACTATAGATCGAAACAGGGTACGATTATCTCCTAAATGTAACCCTTTCTTCGCATGAATTAAAGACAAAGTTTTCATTGTTGACGTGTAATGAAACCGAATGCCATTCAATGTTACAGGAATTGTTTGTCTAGACCAGTTGTCTATTAATAGTCATTAAAATATGATAAACATGTGATAATTGACAACAGATGGTATGCATCCTGCGTATACCTCTTAACCATTTGATGACTGAAGCGTCCTGAATTTTTATGAAAACCCTGTGCCAATGCATCCTCTTATATATGCGAGTCAACCATTGGTCGCCTCGCATATATGAGAGAATGCATTGGCCTAACAATATTTACCTTGATCTTGTAAGCCAGTGCATTCTTTTATATATGCGATGCGGCCTATGGTCGACTCGAATATATAAGAGAATGCACTGGCACATGTTATTTAATGCTGCACCAGCGCAAATCCCCGTCATGAAAGGGTTCAAAATCATCCAACTCACGTGTACCAGAAAAGAGCTGTCATCCTCACACTAAACCAAGCAAAACTAAATTGTGTTACGCCAGCTATAATATATAGGTAAATTAGGTGGGGGCCAAATCCGCATCTCTAAAAATATCATCATTATAAATCGTACATGATGCTTCCAATAGGTCTTACTATTGATTGTGCCTTGACATTGCACCGATCTTGGGTCAATAGCACTCAATTAATATAATGGTGTTCTGTATTTGATTGGCATCCGTGAGTCCCAGATCGTGAAAAAAAGTGTTTGGGGATACAACGAATGACGAAAACGCTATCGCCAAATTACAACAAAGGAAAGATAGGAATATATTTTAATCAACATATGTACATCACAATCCATCACATAATATGAAGACCTATTATCATAAAAATCTGCGAGGTCCCACAGGACACCGATAATAAATCAATTAGTCATTATGCCTGTAGATGTATTTGTTCTATTTGAAGGATAATTGCCAAATCCGCATTCTAACAGAACCCAGACTCATTACTAAAACGATTTATAAATGAGTCCCGGTTTACGTACACTGCAAAATCTGCAGAGGTGTTTTCCGAAGAAAATGTGGTGTAATTAGTGAATATTTTTATATCGTAGAATTGCATACTTCGCTGGTTAACACTTGGTATACTAAATACTCATTGATGAGTAGTTCCCTTAAGAAATTTTCAGATAATAATGGGCCGTTTATTGAACTTATTATCTGAACATTCCACCAGTAAATAGCGGTATTTTTGTATTTATATTATCTTTTCGTTAGTCTGCATTTTTATCCTGAACATCCCTCCAAATGAATATTAGGCCATTCCAATTTATAATTCTATAACTGACTGGGAGAATCAATTTAGTATAGAAAGGGTTAAGTATTAAAAAACTATAATAATCCATATACGTGGCGGAAAAATCGGGGCAATTTCAGGTGAACTATACAGTATGCCGATAAGCTCATCATATAACATCGGCTATATATGACCCGCCATATCAAATCCAGTTGTAAGTCGGGATTTTTTTACCCTGTGCCAATGCATTCTCTTATATATGCGAGTCGACCATAGGTCGCCTCGCATATATAAGAGAATGCATTGGCCTAACAATTTTTTATCATTTTTTTTAAATAACTGTTTCTTAAAAATTTTAGGACATAAAATAAAAAAAACATCCGTTACCCTGCAGGGAGCCCCACACATATATAGAAGCACATAGAAGAGTGTCGTCTGCTCATGTTTGTCTGGGGCTCTGTATGGGTGAAATTCTAAAATTGTTAAAGAATACCAGAGAATACAAGAAAAAATTATTAAAATTGTAAAAAATTGTTAGGCCAATGCATTCTCTTATATATATGCGAGGCGACCTATGGTCGACTAGCATATATAAGAGAATGCATTGGCACAGGGTAAAAAAAATCCCGACTTACGACTGGATTTTATATGGCGGGTCACATATATATGTTCTATTTCCAAACGAAGTCAGTTCGTTTGTTCCCGCCTTGTTTCTTTACTCGACATGACATGACATTTCACACAGGCCTGTGACATTTCATAGCCCAAATTATATGCGACCACTATACTCGTAGGAAACAATCCATATTCGGGTGTTTCGTATAGGATGCGCGTGGAGCTGTATCAGTCAGACAACAACCAACGTGCTTTCACAGAAATGTCTACTCCGTGTTTTAGATGCATAGTAACATGAGATTCCAGAACATTAAACTTATTACAGATTGGACATTGCGGCTCAAATAAAAACAACACTGTGATGTACATGTATGACGCCCGCATATATGGCAATATTCACTTGCATGGTCCTACATATTAGAAATGCATGTTAGAAATCGAAAACTTCCCAACGGCATTCAACTTTACCAGACATATATGTAGTTTGAGCTGCCAGGAAATCGAACAGAACATGCCCGTGTTAGAATCCGACAACCAGACATGCAGGGACATGGGTGGTCAGCTTTGCAACTTTGGTCAAAGGTTTTTGCAGTTGGAAATTGCATGCCTGAACAGCAGTTAGATAATTCAGACCAAAACAGGTTCTCCAATTAACCCTTTACCCAACAAACCGGCCAAAAACGGCAAAATAAAGCTGCAACAGCCTAAATTATCTTGAGTCTGTCTCAATAAAACCATACAAATATGGATATCATTGGAACCGGCTCATTGACCACATTGTGATGGTTACAGTTATGCCCTGTGCCAATGCATTCTCTTATATATAAGAGAATGCATTGGCCTAAAAAAAAACTTTTTTTAACACTTTTTACCATTTTTTCTTACATTCTTTAACAATTTTATAATTTTTAATGTGTTAAGCCAATGCATTCTCTTATATATGCGAGGCGACCTATGGTCGACTCGTATATATAAGAGAATGCATTGGCACAGGGCCGTTCTGTTGGCTAAAGGGTTAATATATATGCGAAATATGTAGATAAAAAATATTTTCCTCCTTTCAATCACTTTTTAGACTAAAATGGACATAGTTGGAAATTGTCTAAAATTTTAGAACGATTGGAAAGCTCGAGTGGAATGGTTTAAATATGCTTGTTTACCATGTACTTTATACATACATGTACAGCTACATACATTTGGCAACGGAATTGGAGAACAAGTTCGGGTCGCTTATATATCATACTTAAAATTTAGTTATCGCCCGAGTTTGGGTAATCAGTTGGAAATTCCGACTCAATGACGTGCAAATGAAGTTTTGATATTCAATGCGGTGAGCAATTGGAAATTGTGCACCCCACCAAACACCTTATAACCACTTCCCTGCGTTTATATTTCACGCGCACAGTAACTGAAGCGACTCCACTGTTATGTCTTTACAAATGTTTATTGGAGATTTTACCAGTACGCGAGTCCTGAAAAGCAATCAATTCACAACTGCACAAAAATGTGTATCAAGCTATCATACGCGGCCCGATTATTAATGTAAATATCGATCGACTATATACGTTAAATTATCCCCCCACTGCAAAAAAATATCCCGATCTACTTTATAATCTTTATTGATGCTCTCAGAGTAGACATACTGGAGATAAAACAAAACTACAATGTTTATATGTGACCCGCCATATCAATTCCAGTCGTAAGTCGGGATTTTTTTTACCCTGTGCCAATGCATTATCTTATATATGCGAGTCGACCATAGGTCGCCTCGCATATATAAGAGAATGCATTGGCCTAACAATTTTTTACAATTTTAATAATTTTTTCTTGTATTCTTTAACAATTTTATAATTTCACCCATACAGAGCCCCAGAAAAACATGAGAAGACGACACTCTTCTATATGCTTCTATATATGTGTGGGGCTCCCCGCAGGGTAATGGATGTTTTTTATTTTATGTCCTAAAAATTGTAAGAAACATCTATTTAAAAACAATGATAAAACATTGTTAGACCAATGAATTCTCTTATATATGCGAGACGACCTATGGTCGACTCGCATATATAAGAGAATGCATTGGCACAGGGTAAAAAAAATCCCGACTTACGACTGGATTTGATATGGCGGGTCACATATTCAGTACAAAAAGTGGAAGACTGGCTTCTGGGACGATAACAATCCACCAACGACGATTCGCTGCATAAATCTTCCGCTTAAGAATTTGATTTTAAATATTAAGGAAATGGGAGGCCCATCACGATCAGCACATGCGACAGCTATATTTTAACCATAACGAAAACATCATTTTACATGTAATAGCACGCATCTAATTAACCCTTTACCCAACAAACCGGCCAAAAACGGCCAAATAAAGCTGCAACAGCCTAAATTATCTTCGGTCTGTCTCAATAGAACCATACAAATATGGATATCATTGGAACCGGCTCCTTGGCCACATTGTGATAGTTACAGTTATGCCCTGTGCCAATGCATTCTCTTATATATGCGAGTCGACCATAGGTCGCCTCGCATATATAAGAGAATGCATTGGCCTAAAAAACATTTTAACACTTTTTACCATTTGTTCTTACATTCTTTAACAATTTTATAATTTTTAATGTGTTAGGCCAATGCATTCTCTTATATATGCGAGGCGACCTATGGTCGACTCGCATATATAAGAGAATGCATTGGCACATGGCCGTTCTGTTGGCTAAAGGGTTAAAAGAATGCCCCAAACTCTACTCTTGGTTTATCTTATTCACGTCACTTTAGCTGAGCCTTATTGCGACCACCCACGCAGCAATGCGACGGCATAGTAATGTGCCAATGTATTTGATACATTCTTACATCATGTGATTATTATGTGTATCGCCTTCGTGTGTGGCCAGAATGACCATAACAAGTATATAGTTTACTGTCGTTAGTTTAAACATATATAGTTGTCTCAGTATTGTAAAAGACTACAAGTTGACACCTGTCGCACAATGAACTACTATTGATAATAGTTACGAATAGTGTACTACGTCACTAGAATGTGTGTGTTTTTCTATCAATTGTCGTTTTGCCATATCCGTAGTTACGATTAGGGTTTTCGAGAAGCCATGTATTCATTCATCGCACCTACCGCTGACTATGTCCGGATAACAACATAGTTAAATACATGCTCATCACGGCAAACAGAATCGTATCACCTTACTGCGAGTATCAAGAAGTTTGAACGGTACTGTTTTCTTACAAAAGGACTCGTTGTCGACAATTCTGCGAAACAATTTTTGGACCGTCCGAAAAATGTACGACAAATATATATATATAATTAGCTATTCGCAATTCTTATCAGTAGTACAATGTAAATAAAAGTCCAAATGTATACACCGATTAAATCTTATTTATCTTAATATCTTACCGCAATATTTAGCTGATATAAATATAACAATATTGAGCCTGTAGGAAATTGTGTCGCGCTCAATGTTGCGACAATGTGCGCTTACTATCGCAATATTCTGCGTTGAATATCGCAACATTAAGCGCGAAAGACGTTCTATATTGCGCTATCATCGCGCCTTTTTTCTAAATTCTACGCGCTCAATATCGCAACGAAGCCGCGCCTCAATATACCACTTCTTCTTATCGATACTGTAGTGCATTATGCGAAAGGTGTCCAATATAATGCAATGGGATTGCGTGACACGTGAACAAATTACTTACTGATACCACCTTTATCATCAGCCATAAAACAAATTTACATTAACCCTTTACCCAACAGAAGGGCCCTGTGCCAATGCATTCTCTTATATATGCGAGTCGACCATAGGTCGCCTCGCATATATAAGAGAATGCATTGGCTTAACACATTAAAAATAAAAAAATTGTTAAAGAATGTAAGAAAAAATGGTAAAAAGTGTTGAAACGTGCATTTTTTTAGGCCAATGCATTCTCTTATATATGCGAGGCGACCTATGGTCGACTCGCATATATAAGAGAATGCATTGGCACAGGGCATAACTGTAACTATCACAATGTGGTCAAAGAGCCGGTTCCAATGATATCCATATTTGTATGGTTCTATTGAGACAGACCAAAGATATTTTAGGCTGTTGAAGCTTTATTTGGCCGGTTTTGGCCGGTTTGTTGGGTAAAGGGTTAATCACTCTGTCTCTTATTTATGTCTTGTGTGTCTTTGTTTATCTTATAAATTGATTATTTTCATTCAAATACACACAACAACAACTAGACTGTTGCCTGTCCAATTATTGGATGGTAGCATGCAAGACGTATCCTGGTTGGCAATATACGTGTGCTGTAGGGAAACTCGCTTCGATCCTGGAGTGTAGAACTGACATTTATTTATACGGGTAATGGCATTTCTAAAAAAAAAATAGCTTATGCATTTACTATCATTATGCTGTTTGTTGACTGGTTATATACACTATCATGGAGGTGTCATGCATAAGCATTGACAACTTTTAAATGTTGTACAATATGCACCATATACACTGTCTGTGTTGTTGTGACTTTCCGGCGTAACCCCGCGATTCCGAGAAGGGAAATCTTCTGAATGTCAGCTAATCATACTGGTAATTAGTCAGCTAATTTGTTAAAGTCTTGCTCATTTCGCCTGTTGCCCTATAACAATTGGCAATAGTGTGATCTTCACATGCCACATCCTACTCTAACTTCGATTTGCAAGTCAAAGTACTTTTCCATTTTTGTTGTTTCGTTCTGTATCACATTTTATTACATGGTCCTACCTTTATATTATTCCATTCAATAAACCCGTTCTAGAAATCGTAATATTAAACGTGGACTGGTTACTATATGCTAATATATCCAAAAATATGCTAATTACTCTCTAAAACGAGTTCGGAAGAAAAACAAACGTCTGGAGGATACGAAACATCTAAATTCCCTCAGCATCTCATACGAAATCATGAAAGATGCTTCGAACTTCCGCTTGATGTAAATACTGAAGAATACAAACATTCAGTGTTTACAAGAGCGAAGATAGATTAGAACCAGCTGGACGGGAAATTCTTAGACAGCCTGGACTCTACATTCGGGTCCCAGGAGTATCTACAGGACAACATATATCGCCTCCACACCCGTCGTAAGACGCCAGAACTGGTTTCTACGACATGTACACACAGAAACAGAATAGCATAATAGGAAATAGTGCCAGTTGACCTTTGACCTTCCGGTTTGTCGTCTGTTTACATTCTTTACGCCGCGTCTCAACATACTATGGCTTCCAATATTATCCAACAATCCCTAATGAACGAAGAGTTTGAAAAGTGATATCATTAAATTCACGCCATTAAATATGCCAAAGAGTCTTGTTATCTGGGACTATTTCTTTACGCGGTCAAGCAATGCATAGTTACGTGAAACGTCATCGCAGGTCTTTTTGAAGCCGAAGTTAGTTTCACGTCCCATTTGTTCATTTAAGTATGTTTTATCTAGATTTTGGATCATGTAATAAATAGAATCTACAACTCGTCCCCAGTTTATAGCGGAATTTACAAAACTTGTCCAGTAAATTAGGTCTGAATCTCGCCAAAGGCTCGGTCCAGACCTCATTTACTGGACTCGTTTTGGTAATTTCGCTATAAACTTGGGACTCATTGTAGATGCTCTATATAATCCCTGGGGATCGACACATCTATCAACAGGTGAGAAGAATGCGTGCCGTCGTCCATATTCTTGACGACTGTGGTAGGTGCGATCAGATGGTGCGATCAGTGTGGACTTGTGTGTCCAGATGACTGGAGTGTAATGTGACCTTACGAACTTGCATATTGTGAATAATGTTCATAACATTTTCAGAGTAGAGTTTGGTGAAATTTTTACATAGACAATGGACAGTGAACATATCAGTATGTTATGTCACTCTGTGTAATCTATATTGGCTAACACTGCTGCAACCGCAACATAAGGGAAGGGCCGATATAAAATAACAGATCAATTTATTACACGCGCTCGACGGTAATTAGTTTCAATCCGTGAAACAATTATTACCCCGGAATCGCCATGCAGGCAGCTACCGCAGCGAAACTCCCGATCGGGAATGTCTGTCCCAAGCTAGCGAGACCTCCACGACGATTGCCGCAAGCTAGCGAGACCTCCACGGCGATCGCTGCACGAAGTCGCTTGTCGGATGCGACCAACACAGTTTGATATCGCAACGAGAACACGTGGGATTCGAACGCATGACGTATTCGCACAATGGAGCACATCGCGATTCAAGCTTGCTGACCGCTGGATCACCGCACCTCGGAATTAATATTCTCAGAGGTAATCAAACATTGTGCTCACAGCAGCGCCTGATGCCATCAATTACAATCGCGCGAATAGAGTGCAAATCACATTTTGACACATTTAATTTTGATTTCACATATTTCACTGGGACCACCAGGGAGCACGGATCACCCACTCTCATGATCACGATGAACACACAACCATTACCCCCCCCCCCCGATATGTGACGACCATGCTGGAACACACGCATGTTGTGCCGTGTGTGAACTGGACACTCCACGCTCACCAAGGCGGAATCCAGCTGATTTTGGACTTCCAGACCGGCCCGACACAGCCTTTATATCATGGCTCTCTACCGGGAGGGGACTGGGGATAAATCATCTAGGAAGTCTCGTAACAAAAAGAAGACACCACACAGGAAGAAGAGAGACGCAGAGCGAATGGCCGCGTCGAAGATGAGGATTTCGACTGATGCTACACCAGACGACATCTCCCGCGTAGCCGAGAGCCCCGCGTAGTTGGACGGGTAGAGGCGGACACATTAGACTTCGACCCGAAAACTCCGTAATAAATCTAACCAGAGTCTTCACCTGCCTCCCCCATAACAACCGAAACAGCAACACTCGAAGACGACAAAGCGAAAGCAGAAAGGGGACAAAAATGGAAAGCAGACGATATTCTTAATAAAATTTTACCGACATGACCATCAGAACCAAAAACAGAGGAAAAACTCACATCAACTGACAACTCCACACCGCCCTATCGCCAGACAGCCTCTTTATACCAACAGCCACGGACAATATGATCGAGCTTCATCGAAACAACAAGTTAGGGTGAAGGGGTCTGCACAACATCCACCGCCAACATGATCGAGCTTCATCGAAACAACAAGTTGGTGTGACGGGACCTGCACATTGCAGTCCGACCGCCTTGCTCTGAATTCGGCCGGAAACAACTCAACTACAGATCACATTTAAAAAGGACAAAGGGGAATTCTACATCAGGAAATTTCGACTCATTAAGGCAATGGACATTGCCAAACCAGTGCTGTCGAGAGCTACATATAACAGGTTTGTCGACACAGTACGAGTGTGTGCGTGGGTTTGTCGATATACGAAACGAGTGTGTGAGCGAGTTTATCGATACGACACTAGTGTGTGAGTGGTTTGTCGATACGACACGGGTGTGTGGCTATATGTCCTGTATGTAAGACGAACTCGGTTGAGACAGAATCACACATTGTTATGAATTGTCCGGCATACGAAAACTTTAGTTGTTTCGCAGCAATAAGCGAGTATATAACCAATATCCATTGAATGACACAAGACCATAAATATCATATGTGACATGATCCGATCCTTCTTTGAAAAGCGACAGAGTTTATCAATTGCATAATACTTATTTGAACAACTTATGATTGAGTACAGAACATAAATTTTGACTGAGTCGGGTTCTGGTTTAATTCATGCTATTACTGTACATGTGTGTTTTATATTATGTGTATGTTATATGTTTGCAAATGACCATTGATGTGCTATTGCAATAACATATTTTATTATCAAATAGTAGTATTTTTGCATCAGATAAAAACCGTTATCAGTCTAGTGAGATATCGATATCTCACTCGTATCTATCAGCGCTAAAATTAAAAGTGATTCGGTTTCTTGTTGGAAGACTGTGCTAAAGGTTCAGTTTGAAAAAAATGTAATATGTGATGAACTAAATCTTTGTGTTAAACATACTGATGTTAGCCTCTTTATCCTTCAACCAAACTGTCTAAAAAATAGAACTGTTTTATAGGCACAAGCTCACTACCATGGCTGTGCTTGGGTATACAATTTGTACTTTTTACTCTTCTATTTGAGTTGATCAATGGGCCAACTAAGCAGTGCATATAATAAACAGAACATCTACACTTTTTGGTTGGATATGGTAATTATCTTATTCGTGATGACAAAAATTGTTTTTGTCATCACTCATGAGATAATTCCCATATCGAACCAAAAAATGTAAATATTCTCTATGTATCTTGTATAACTGACGTTATAGCTACCACACCTACACAATTATTACCAAAGTATGCTGTCATATATTAATTCTGTAATCAACATTGTGATCCTTCAGAATAATTGTTGGCTGTGTTTGTTGTTTTGCTCAAATGCATTGTCATATGTTTTAAAAGGATTAAATTTACAATTGAAGAAAACACATGTCAGGCATGTTTTTGCGCCCATATGAAATCCAAGAATCTATCGACAAACAAGATGTCTTGTTAGACGTGTTCGTTCGGTTGGAATTTAAGCATGCTGAGAAATATTTAATAGCGCATGTCGCGCGCATGTCGCAATCTTCCACGTGTTATTACACAACATGAATCTCATCATACGATATCGACCTAATTTATAATTGCGACCATGTGACTAATATCTTTACAAGGTGCTAACTTGAGAGATGTTTTATGCCAACATTGTGATTATTTTTCCGAAACTAAATATTCCAGAAATTGATATACATAGTTAAAGCAAGCTATCCACTGCAGTTATAGATTACTTAGTGCCATCGCAGACGCTGCGATTAAAATCGTAAGTGGGGAAAATCGCAGGTGGATAAAAGTGGCTTGCCCGCAGACGCTACGGTGCTGCGATGTCTGCAGCTACGATTTTATCCACGTGATCGAGCATGTGCTGCCATGTAAATTGTGAGACCAGTGCGAGCATGGTCATGTGACAGCTATACGATCGCGCTCGTTGCCAAGGTCACGCCACGATTTTCCTGGTAAAAATAAAACATTGCTTGATCGCTACGACATGGCTGCGATATTGTCGTGAGCATGCGCAGTGGATGCTCCACCTGCGATTTTCCCCACTTACGATTTTAATCGCACCGTCTGCTTAACAGGTGAAATAATTGGTTTACGCACTGTAAGATATTGTTAGAGCAATAGTTTACGCTTCTTTCAAAATGAAACTCCATGGTTTTCATGACAAAAACATTTTTTCTAATCAAAACCAAAACAAGTCAGCTCTATAATAAACCACCAAGTATTGTTTGTCATTTTCATAAGGATTCACATTAAGTTTAATTTATTCTTCAGAAATATGTTTCTGGTAAAAACATATCACACAATTTTGGCTCTCGAATCATCTTCACTTGACTTATATTAAACGGAAACTCTCAGGTTTCAAAGGTCGATGAGTTAAACTTATTTCTGGTACTATGGTTTAATCTTTACAATAATAATAAATTACCACCATGGAAAAGTTCAATATATATCTGAAAGTGTCCTTAACCCTTTCAGTGCCAAGTCCGATTTTTGTATCAACCCATATACCCTGTGCCAATGCATTATCTTATATATGCGAGTCGACCATAGGTCGCCTCGCATATATAAGAGAATGCATTGGCCTAAAAAAAAATCATCATTTGTTATTATTTTTACAATTTTTTACAATTTTAATAATTTGTTCTTATATTCTTTAACTCTTTCAGTGCCAGACTTATTTTGTAGGTTTAGTGCTAGGGAATCTTACGTTTTTCATGGGCATCAAAATTATTACTATGAATACTTGGTGATAGTTTTAAGTTATAACATGCCCCTAAGGTTTTATCCAGTTCGTTTTTAAATTCGATATAGCATGCTTAAGCATACCCAATAAAAATTCAACCCAAAAAAACAACAAATTTTTATTTTTTTATTTTGTCAGGGCCGATTTAATTGGCATTGGCACTCTACAGACCGTATATTAGGACCGATGAGATCGGCCCCTGGCACTGAAAGAGTTAATGAAGCTTATGATATTTCAGTACCGCAAGAGGCCATCCTTCATAAGGATAAGTGTAAAATATCATGATTATCAATATTGAAATAAGATATCTTTGCAACACTTATGTTTTTTTAAGACAAGGCACACATGATTCTTCAGATTTATTTTTACTGTATTTTGTTTTTGACCATATTCCTTGTCAGCATACCTGTCAAATGTTAAAGACGTATTATGGAATTGTATGGGTGCATGAAAGTGATAAGTTAGTGCTCAGGCGCTATGCCAACCTGGGGAATGTAGCATTCTACTAACATTGCCGAAAATTTCAAAGAAATCGACCAACCAGTCCATAGAAAACGTCTTCTGAACTACGCTCAATTGTAAATATTTATCTCTCGATTCGAGACGCAACTATTGGCGATACACTAACAAAAATGATTTCGCCACCGAGAGTCATTGTATTGAATTAATAGATAAGAATTACGGTGCGTGTTGTTAATTTGGATTAATATTCGTAAACAAATAACTACGTTGAGCAAGAGTGTTCTCAATTTCTATTTGATCACCCTACCGGAGTGTTTAAATTCGTAAACAAATAACTACTTTGAGCAAGAGTATTTTCAATTTCTATTTGATCACCCTACGGAGTGTTTCACATCACTTTAAGAATGTTTTGCTGCATATTTGAAATCAAGAATTTATGTAATGTCCACTGTCGTGTCAGTCTCTGTTCATCGCTGTGAATAGCTCTCCATTAACAATGCTTGATATTCTCTCCATTAGGATACGTTCACACAACTGCACATTTTCCTGGCATTTTCTGCAGGCATTTCGATACAGAAAGCTATAACGTGGCAGAAAACGAACCAAAACATGCTGATTAAATAGATCTCCAACCCAAACTAACTACGTGAGAAATAAAAACTCTGTATTTCAACCAGCATAGCGATGCTACCGAAATTTGCCCATAATTACATTTAACGGTATTTAATCCGATCAGATGGTCCCCATGTCATCAAGTTACTACAACAACAACAGTTCTTCAAAATACGCTTTTGTTATCAGAATCGATTAATTACAACAAAATAATGCTAACCGCTGTCAACTATGGTATAAAATATCCCAAAACGAGTTATTTATCAACATGTTGTTCAACGAAATATGGCCGTATTATCACTTAAATATCACGAAATTTGGCCGTATTGCCAATTGATTTTAGAGTTATCCATCTTCATCCGCAATTTTGTCCGAGACGACTCGTTTTTGGGTCACAACTAATTACACATTTCGAGAAATAACAAATTTCAAAAATCTATATATCTGATCAATCTGAGCTTTGATGGGTGGATTCCTCCACTCGAATAAAATATTTTTCACTCCCGAAGCCAAAGAAGTAGTCATTTGGGAGCGTTAATTCGGATTGTGCATTTTTAAATGTCATGCAATTCTCGCGCAATTATAAGAATCAATCATACATGTATTTGTATAGGCAGATATTTATAACCACCTTTCATGAGGAACTACAGAAATATTTCTTCTCATGTCGTTAGCTGGGGTAGAGATGCATGTTATATACATGTTACCGTTCATCGTCTGGTACCATGTGGTTTTCAATGGCTACACAAAAAATAACAGAATAACATCCCAGTGTGTGAATGTTCATTTCTAAAGTATTATTCACTAATATATATATCTCTGTGAACACATCAGGGAGGAGTCGGAAAAAAATTGACGGCACGTATGCTGATTTTTGACTTTTGACCCTTGTTGGGACCCACCCACCCCCGTTTTTGGACACCCATCCCCCTTTTAACACTAAAACAGAGATTTTCGGGGAAAAATTCACTAAACACAGCTGTATATGAATTTCTGTGCATACTATTACTCTCAGTCATGGATGTTAACATTGACATGTAAATAGGAACAAGTCATTTTGGGGTCATTCGGTCAAAAAAAAACATGGCTGCCAGCAGCCATCATGGGCTACAGGCTACAGGCTACAGGCTGTTTGTCTGATCATCATGGAATTTGTCATTTATGTTAATATTGACATATAGATGTGTTTTAAGCCAAACTCATTGCAAAAACAGTCAAAAAGACTTGCAGGAAAAATATTTTTTAGTTGCGGAAAAAAATTGTTGTTGGTCTTATCGACCACCCACCCACCCAGGCATACGTGCCCGGAAAAAACTTTTGTCCACCCCCCCCCCCCCCCCCCCCCCCTGAACACACAGGAAATTTAATAATAATTTATTTATTTATATATCAATATTTCAGGACTTTTTGCCAGCTTCGTACAATCGTAGATTGTGTGTATCGGTATTTTTTGTGCTGCAATTAGAGTTATATCGAGGTTGCTGTACTCCAATTTGAAGCGTCAATACAGAGAAGCCAAATAAGATACTCCAGACTTTAAGTTACGCGAGTCTAGTACGATTGCAATAATTCAAACATAATTTAAGACATTCGCAGCTATTGATCTTTTTCTTCGAACCAGAGTCAATTTGTTTCAAACAAAAAGAAATGTACGTTTTAAGTGTGTATGGAACAAACAATTCTCCTTGTCGCGAATTAGACGGCGGATATCAGCAAGCCGCACAAACTATGATCGAATTACTACAACGGAAGTAAAACCACGGGCTGCTTCTTCATTAAATATACACATTGGTGAGTGGAATTTCCTGTGTAGAAATATATACTATGTGAGATCCGACCAGTGATCAGCCCGTTCTGATATACGAGCTGAATCGGAAATATGGCAGCCAATCCGCCATGTATTTAAATTCATCACGGTCCATGATTTCTTAGGACAATCTGGTGCAGGTCTGAGAATATGGTGCCGGACATTTGCAGAATGAGGTCCCCAGCGGGTGAATTTAGTTATGCTATACCCTGCACAGCGGGATAGCATCACTAAATTCACCCTCTGGGGACCTCATTCTGCATGGTCTCATTTGCTATGGGAGACATAGACTCAGACTGAAGTTCCCAAATGGTGAATATTGTGATGTATACCTATTGGGAACTTCGATTATGTAATGTGTCGTCTGCCAATTTGGAGATATAGAGAAACTAAACTAAAAAAGAAATAGAATCTATGTGAAGAAGATTCTATAGAAATTTGATAAAAAAGAAACTTTCCAGAGAAGATGAGGCCTAAGCAGAATGAGGTTCCCAGAGGGTGAATTTAGTGATGCTACCCCGCACAGCGGACTAACATCACCAAATTCACCCTCTGGTGACCTCCCTCTGCTTAGGCCTCATCTGCCATGGGAGACTGAAACGATTAACTCCAGTAGACCAAACCAAACTATACCCGAGACAAGTCTTTCTAAGACAACAGAAACAGTTTACTGCCCCAGAGTATATTGTAATATGCAAATTCCGAACATGCTACCACTTATTCCCAGTTGAGGTGGGTAGATATTGTGTTTACTACATTTTCTAAACCAGTTTGTTACGACCCAATTCACAATGAAACATATGGATAGACCTAACGCGATCTTACAGTTACATGCAACATCAATAGCAATTTCTGTTAATTTAAAGCGCAAGGATACCGAATGACGGGAAAATATGACGCTATGACGCAGTAATGAGAGTAGGAATGACATAATAATAATGATTTATGAGCAGACGACAGCCAGACGAAAGGAGCTATGAGCTATTCTGTCTGAACGATACGCTGCTTTAAGTAAATGTATATATTTATATAAAGTAATGCCCTATAAGTAATCGACTCCTTAACCACAGCAGAATTATGGGTAACTTTTCAGGATTTAGTCGAGAGCTTTCCGATGAATGACAACAAGCCATATTTCCGACTAAATCCTGAAAAGTTACCCATAATTCTGCTCTGGTTAAGGAGTCGATTACTTAGGGCATTACTCTAGCTGTTGTTTTCCTCATGGGAAGGACTGATTAACCCTGTCTTTAATAAATGGATTCTCCCATCAGTTATAAACGTATGCATTGGAACAGTCTATTATGCATTTGGAGGGGTGCTCATGTACTAAAAGCAGACGACAGACAGAAAAACAGATAATACCAAGAGCAGAATAATTCATATTTCATTGGTGGGAAATGTTCACATAATAAGTTCAGAAAACATGTCATCGTGAATGTCGCAAAACAGATCATGCAGCGGTAGACCATATACAGTCTATCGTTAACCCTTTACCCAACAGAAGGGCCCTGTGCCAATGCATTCTCTTATATATGCGAGTCGACCATAGGTCGCCTCGCATATATAAGAGAATGCATTGGCTTAACACATTAAAAAAATTTTTAGGACAATGCATTCTCTTATATATGCGAGGCGACCTATGGTCGACTCGCATATATAAGAGAATGCATTGGCACAGGGCATAACTGTGACTATCACAATGTGGTCAAGGAGCCGGTTCCAATGATATCCATATTTGTATGGTTCCAGTGAGACAGACCGAAGATATTTTAGGCTGTTGAAGCTTTATTTTGCCGGTTTTGGCCGGTTTGTTGGGTAAAGGGTTAATGGTTCCGGTAGCTTGAATTAAGGCACATCAGGTCTCCTGTATGTGGGGATACGATTTATATTTTGACGTAAAAAGTTGGTGAAAATATAATAAACATGTAATAAACATTTATCCCACATAACAGGGTTAGAGTGAAAGACAACAACTGGAATGCGTTTATAGCTACCTGTTTAGAAAATTATAATTATTTACAGGAAGCCGATATATACAATAAATGTAGTAGTAACCAATACAAACATGCGGGTGACAATTGTTTTAGGCACAATAACCGCCTATAAAGATGTAGGCCAAAAGGGGGAGACATCAATCGAATGTCTATTTCCCAAAACAAACAAAAACAAAAAACAGGGAGGGAGGGAGGGTTGTCAAAATAAGCGACCGTCTTCGGCGACAAATTTATTGGAAAGAAAGTTATCACAGTCACTGCGCGCATCCCTCCGGCAAAAAATATAGTTCCCACGATTCTGCTCTGCAAATTATTCCCATTCGTCAACTAAATAGCAATACTGCCAAAATACTTGTACTTTATAATTATGTTTTATTTTCGTCTAAGTACTTCGCAACATCAGTGTATAGCTCACTTATCTGAAATGTCATGTGGTATGGTGTAGTGATCTATACCAGTGAAAGATCTCGTTATCAAACATGTTTCTGTTTGTACCCAATGTTTGGTTTAAATTCACGCATCTGGCTAACCCTTTGGGATAAAATACGTCGCTCTTATACGACTATGTTATAGTGTGCAAGTACCCTAAACTAGACTTCTATACATCTCTGTTCATCGTTCATCCATTTCATGTGTACCTCTCCGTTCACAATGCCTCATATTATATTATGTCCCTCAAGATGAGCAGACAATTAATTCGTCGTCCCAATAATGGGAGTGGAATAGTCTCCCGAATAGACTGGTACCCAGGGGAGTCCTTACAGCAACAGAGCGTATTTACTAGAATGTATGCAAATAAGAGCTAGATGAGACGAAGTCCTAATGAATGGTCACCGAGGGCTTATTATTCTGACGCATCATCGTGTGCATGGAATATATAAATATTGCAACCGCAACCAGTCTATCATACAGACCAACCACGGCCATTCTGGATTCAGCAAATTGTGTTTAATCGTCCGCGGTACTACTCAGAGTGGAATAAGAAAGTTCGCTGTGTCCACCATTGGCTATAGCGTGTCTGGAATTTGCAGAATGAGATGAGGTCCCCATAGGGTGAATTTAGTGATGCTATTCCACACACAGTGGACTAGCGTCACAACATTCACCTCTGGGGACCTCATTCTGCTTAGGCCTCATCTTCTGGGAAGTATTTATAGTCTCAAATTAACATTGTTTTTTATTTACTTTTTTCCTTCTGGGAAGTATCTTTATTCCCTAATTTGCATAAATTTGATAAATTGCATAATCGATGTGACTAATTTGTGAACATCAACCAACTTCAACTAGGGAACTTCAATCTTATCCTGGGTCTCCCATAGCAGTTGATGGTGTAAGCAGAATGAGGTTCCCATAGGGTGGATATGGTGATGCTAGCCGTGTGGGATAGCGTCACTAAATAACACAGTCTGCATGGGGACCTCATTCTGCAAATGTGAGACACTATATCCAGGCTTCGCTGTGCCACGTATATATAAATGGTTCGTATAACATTGATCGATGAGTCGTTGAATTGAATTCTATAGCTGTCACCGAAAAACATACCCACATAACTTTCATTGCGACAAATGTTAACATTTTCTATACTAACTGGATTCTCCCACTCAGTTATCAAAGTATACATTGGAATGGTCTACTATTCATTTGAGGTGGAAATGATATGAGCAGACGGCAGCAAGACGAAATGATAATACAAGTGCAGAAGAATTCATATTCATTATAATAAATATGAATTCTTTTGCACTTGTATTTATCATTTCGTTGCGTTTAATCGTCCCACTTTATATACAGCCGGGAGTGCATGTATAGCTACTAAGTTCATCAAACGACATATGATCGTTTGCTGAACTAATTATCTGAACATTTCCTAAGGTAACTACTCGTCAAGGAGTATTTAATATAGAAAGCTAGGGTTAAGCCTCAGATTAAACCTTGTAATTTCTCGCTTTCGTCAAGTGTCGTATCTTTTTTAACCCTTTCAGTGCAAAGTCCGATTTTTGTATCAACCCACAGTTCCTTGATCATTTTTCAAATTTATTGATTATAATAATGTGATACATTGATGGAAAGAGCAGAAGTCAGACAATCCACATTATTATAATCAATAAATTTGAAAAATTATCAAGGAAATATGGGTTGATACAAAACTCGAACTTGGCACTGAAAGGGTTAAAGAACTCGGCGTGTCATCGTGAATGTCGCATAACAGATCAGCGGTAGAATCCACACGATGCAAACCATATACTGTCAACCGTTAATGATTCCGGTAGCTTGAATTAAGGCACATCAGGAAATAATTCATGACATATTGTTCAAAGAGATTTCCCCAGCAGCTCATGCATGTGTGCATGATATCGGCGGAAAATGTTCATCGTTACGTCGCTCGTCTAAAGCCACATGGCGGTTTGCGTTCCAAAATACACATAATATTATTCGCTTTTGAATGTTTCTCTGTATCGAAATAGGTCGATAAATATCTTAACTACCTTTCTGAGAGCATTATATAACACAAAATGACGCATTGAAGTAATGAAAAATACAACTGTGAATACGGTGTTTGGGTCCCAAACACACAACGTCCATTTTCACGACATGGAAGAAAAGAGCGTTCCTTGGTAGTCTATTCCTAATATTGTAACAATAAAGAGCGGTTGTCTGACTTCTGGCGAAAAGTTGAAAACGGCTGAAAAATGGCTGTGACTTTCGCAGGTGTTTTAAGAACATATATGAAGCCGGTATATCAATAGTTCGTTTATCCATCTATCGAATCCGCCGCTCCAAAGAAAAAATATTTGGAGGTTCGAATGAGCCATGTCCGTTTAAAGGAACACAAGGCACTCACAGTGCCTAAATTTGCGAGAAATATATGTCAGCAAAAAAACATTCACTAAGAAGAACATGGAGAAATAGATATACTAACATAGTAGTAACATATTTATTGTGCAATGAATATATAGTTGATAGGTAAAATATATAATATATATTTTGGGACTTCTGTTTGTCTGTTAGCTATATATGGCCGGGAAAACTGCCGGGCGGATTTCGACCAAACTTCCTATCTAAGGGTAAAAAACCCAGATGAAGTGTCGTCGCATTGCTTTTGAGAAGCTCCGAGCACTCATTCTCCATTCCCACTGACGCCGTCTTGGAATTGTGGGTTTAATCGCGTGATAGTTAAAGAGCGTTCGTATCCGCAGTGTCGTTGATAAAGCGGGTGTCTGTGTCCAGACATGAGCGTGTTTTGTCTCTGTCCAGACATGAGCGTGTTGTGTGATCCTTATGTATGTGTTCGTACTTAGGGGTTCCTAGGAATGGGGAGATTTTCATCGGGTCAGTTTTTCCGCCCGAGGTGACCTTCACCTTGAAACGAGTACCCACAAATGATATATATGTATGTGTGTGTCCGTTATAGACTCGAAAACGGCCCTACCTATTGAGTGAAAACTTGCTACGTAGGGGACTTTTGTCCGGGAAGTCTCATGGACCAGTCAAATTGTTACCCAGACCTGACCTTGACCTTCAAAATGGTCAATTCAAGGTCAAATCGGGTAAAACTGACGGATTTCGACGAAATTTGATACATAGGGGTACTTTTGTCCGGGAGTGTTTTGGACGGGTCAAATCGTGACTCCGACCTGACATTGACCTTCTAAATGGTCAATTCAAGGTCAAAGCCCGGACGAAGTCGGGTCACCTGCTAGTATTATTTAATTATACATTTAATGTGGCAACAGTTATGCAAATTATTGACGATCCTCTCCTCGTGCTGATTTGCTCTCATGAAATATATAGTAAAGAGATGGTAGTGCTGATCAGAAAAGGATATCAGGTTTAAGTGGTTAGAGTGGTTAAAGTAGTCAAAGATGTATGCATTGGTTCGGCCCTCCAATTTCAGAAAATGTAATATCCAGGTTAATGCGATGTTGCGTTTTTCTCTGGGTAAAAGGCCTCAGATGAAACGACCTGATGTCGAAATATCATAGTGCACTATTTCAAATAAACGAATATATGATTCATTGCTCATTCTCGGTATACCGATTAACAGGTCGATTACAGAGGTAACCTGGTTGTTCGATGCAGTAATTTTTCCCAACATTAATTGCCTGGCTTGATTGTATAAAGAACACTGAACAAAAATGATGTGCGTCCTCACAGAGGTGTATAGATGGAATTCGTTTTATTATTAATTATTAAAATTCTCCAATAGCGAACATTCACGTGTTGCATATATTGTATTACCTTGGCAAAACTACCATTCTGAAGGTTGAGCCGTTCATTGATTCCGACACCCTGGTTCAAATACAATATACGAAATTAATCACCCAAAGAAAGACTTGACGAAAGACATGAACATTTAAGTTGTGAATTAATCACATCAGTTAGAAAGTGTATGTGAACATGCTAGAAAACTTAAACCATAGAGTTTCAGAATGTTTACCCTCTTGGAAAACGATTATCAGCCCATCCAAGATATATGGTATTCGGGAGAAAAGCATTAATTATGTGGATCCCGCTTGTGCTCCAATCCGGCTGCCAAATGTGTGTATTATTAAATATGCATTCAGTGTTTCAGATCTCCAGTTACGGGTTGATACACACTTGTATGTAATTTATGTATGTAATTTACATGTATTTTACATGATCACGCCAATCATTGATATAATTAATCACCTGCATGTGAGAGGTTCATCGTTAACAGGCGAGACAAGTGAAAGTTATTAGCGATTGTCAAACTGACTTCTATCAGCAAATTTTAGGCCAGGCATAAATATGTCTTCTCTCACCAAAATGAATTAAGTCTGTCTGATGCCATTTCTAGAGATTCGCATGTCATGAACGTTCATTAGTCTAATCGACGCCGAGTCAAAGTCAGGATGAGGAAATATATTTTTTGATTATGCAATGTCTGACCTTAATTTTTAACAAACCGATACGATACCCTCATGTCTTGAATAACAATCATTAAAGGTACTCAATCCGAGCAGATATCATCAAGATACAACAACAACATTTCTTCAAAATGCGCTTTTGTTATCAGAATCGATTAATTGCAACAAAATAATGCTAACCACTGTCAACTATGGTATCAAATTTCCCAAAACGTGTTATTTATCAATATGTTGTACAACGAAATATGGCCGTATTATCACTTGAGTATTCACGAAATTTGGCCGTATTACTACTTGTTTTTAAAGTTATCCATCTTCATCCGCAATTTTGACGGAGACCATCCGTTTGATGTCGTGTTTCTGGGCCACAAACAATAGAAATAACAAACTTCAAAACTCGATATCTGATGACTCAGAGCTTTGATGGGTGGGTTGCTCGACTCGAATCAAATATTTTTTACCCCAGAAGCTAAAGAAATAGTAATTTAGGAGCGTGAAATAGGATTGAGTACCTTTAAATATTTCAGAAAGAACATACCGGTATAGGATAAGAATGCTCGGATATTTTGAGGGTCAGCTCAAGTGACAACATTCAATTACCGATACAGGTAAAACGTTGTTGAAACTAAGAAGGAGTGAACCCTCGTTGTTCATCCAGCATTTACAGAAGAATGATGTTTCTCAAGTCAACGGTTGAACATATTCCTATATGTCACAATTTTATTCATATACAGGCTTGAATTAGAACATTTTCGACCATGATGCATGATTGTGTCCCGAAGCTTCCTATAGCTACAGTAATGTCATAAATAATCGACCACTAAACCACAGTAGAATTATGGGAAAATTTTCAGGATTTAGTCGGAAATATGCAATTAGCCATATTTCCGACTAAATCGTGATCAATTCCCCATAATTCTGCTGTGGTTAAAGGGTCATATACTTCGGTCGTTACTGTATGTATCAGTCGAATTATCTGGACAAGAAGGTACAATATGAAATGTTTTATACTTAAATAGCCCAGAGTTAGCCCCACCCCCGTCGGGGATATCGACCGTGGTCAATCCCGTAGCTTCCATGGTTATATAGCCCTTATGCCGGAGTGTCGGTGATCATATCTAGCCCATGTGTCGGAGTGTCGGTGATCATATCTAGCCCATGTGTCGGAGAAATCATGAGCCACCACTGCTATAAATATCAAGAGAAAATTGCTGATTTAAACAGAACATCCATCGCATGGATTATCGCGCGAACAAATATTTTTAAGCGGCCTGGCGACTCAATCCCAGTTAACAGGTCCCTGTCCTTTCTGATTTAATCAGAACTTGACTCAGTGCGGTCAAATACATGTGTAATGGTTGGGTTGTCAGCGGACAAATATTACACGGCCTTTAATTTCCATGCAAGTCGCCAAATACACGATTTTTTACAGAGATTACATGCATGTGTGTATCACCATATACAACACAAACATTTATAATTTGACACAGCTTTGTGCTTTCTTTTTTGCTGATAAAAAAAAATTTAACAACCAAATGTTACATACATGTATAAACTAGACCTTTATATACCGAAGAATGTAATTTTTATTGAAAATTTAGTATAAATTAGTATAGTTATCCCTCTAAAGCATCAAAATGATATTAAATAAATGGATAAAAAATTCAATATTAAACAATGTATAGTGTTATTCAGGCGGCACCTATCATTTCAAACGTGTCAGTTTATACACTAGAATCTAAATATAGGAAAAGTTTCATAAATAAAATGGTCGGTAGCCATGACGATATCTTTAAGTATACATTCTATGGCAGATATGTTTAAATCAATCAAAAATATCATTATATTTTTATGAAATGATCAAACCCGCGTTAGTCATATGAAGACTGATCTTACAAATGCCCATGGCGACAGCTCAGTTTGTAACGTGCATAGCACTTTAGGCCAACATAAGCCGTCTGGCGATGGCGAAGTTGGTTCCAAACCCGATAAGCGATGATTCGTTATCAACGCGCAGGGGAGATAACCCGACTCGTGGATCTTGTTCAGTTTGTCAGTTGGTACGTTCCGGAGTACGGTGGTATCTACGTGTATTGGAATGATTTCGGGTGAAATTAACCATGTGTGTGGTCTTTCCTGCATGTATATGTATAACTGGCAATGTCGTGCATGATATGCAATGGCCTATACAGCGTATGAAACGATAAACACCGATGAACTAATCCAAACCACAGATGTCCCGAATTTCTGCCACTATATAGTGGAACCTTATGCGTATTATATGCAACCACTGGCGAGGGAGCACGTCCGCAATAATTCCCTTCATCTGGAATCGTTTGAATAAATCTGCCGCTGTCAAATTTTACAAGAGAAGACAAATGCAGTACAGATTCGCGTGAAACAAGCCAAATTATGTACAACACGCTTCCAATTAGGCTTATCACCCAACCGTAATTGTATCACGGCAGCATGGTTAAGTGGGTGAAACCATTAATCGGAATGCTTCGTCCCCGGTGCACCCCAACCGCGATTAGGCCAAAGAAACAAATATCTGTGCTTGGGATTTCCATACAGATCCTATATCAAACACTCTAAAATCTAAAGTTTTTTCATGGTTTACAAGAAAATATTTTTTGTAATTTGTTCATAAATAAACAAAAACACTTCCCAATATTTGAAAATGGTTGATTTCTCAATCAATGCTTTGTCTTTATTACAGTTTATACAAAGGCGATTAAAATAAATCTTAGCTTGAATATAAAATAGAAGACACAAACAGCCGTAAGAATATATCCCAAAAATGACAAAGCAAATACAAATTTGAGTCTATACATGTACCTATAACAGACCCTAATGTGTTCTGACTTGTTACCCCAACCAGACATTTACTGCGAGGTGCATGAAGGGGTGTAACGTCATATCACGTTTTTTGTTTGTTTGTTTGTTTGTTTGTTTTTGCGGTTGATCGTCCTTATTAGTTGATATATAATACAATTATCGTCATATATGAATATCAGATCTATATATGAAGGCACGGACTCAGTATGAGTGTTAATTGCTTCAAATGAGCTTACTTCAGTGAGCGTGAACAAAGTCTCATTTCTTATCGAAATGGACATGTATCGATCGGAATGACATATTGAGATGTCTCTCATCTCAGATCAAGCTTCAGAATCGATCCCGAATTTCGCCCATGTCGGGGTTAGAACCCACAACAACCTCGTCTAGCTAAGACTGCGATGATCTTATCCGACACACACGTCGTGTCCGCGTGATTAGCAAACATGCATTTCCATTGACTGCAGGGTCCAAAAAGCTACCGGGATCAACGTCCCAAGAGGCTTTAAGACGGAGACTATTCACGTGTAAAACTGAGGTTGGATCTGATGTACCCGGTACCCCACCCGTTAAGCCAGTGTCTACCCTTTCACGAAAGATGACCCAACAGCAACATTGACTCGCCAATACAACCGGCTAATCTCTTTGTCTATATCTAGTCGTTGATGCTAGAAAATTACCCTATCAAACAATCAAGCCCCAGCAGATACACGGACAATGAAGCAATAGTGTTTTTGTTTATTTATGAACAAATTACAAAAAATAATTTCTTGTAAACCATGAAAAAACTTTAGGGTATAGAGTGTTTGATATGTGACCCGCCATATCAAATCCAGTCGTAAGTCGGGATTTTTTTTACCCTGTGCCAATGCATTCTCTTATATATGCGAGTCGACCATAGGTCGCATCGCATATATAAGAGAATGCATTGGCCTAACAATTTTTTACAATTTTAATAATTTTTTCTTGTATTCTTTAACAATTTACATATACACATGTATGTATATACACAATGGTGATGGTTTTTATGAATATCATTCAACTGTACGAATAACCACGACAGACTGTCGGTGTGCCTTTGAAGGCAGAATCTCCAGATAGGTAACAGGTAATATACGCTGGTGCAGTGTACGAATATATCTCGTTGATAGATATGCATGTATATAGCATACACGAGCTTCATGCATCTGGTCGTTAATATTCCGTGGCCTTACCGACTGTTTTGATTGATCTGGGATAAATTCCGAACTTGATCCGTCGCAGGTAAATTTGCTAATCCTGATCTATAATTGTAGTAAGAATATGATCAGACTATTTGTGTTTACAAGAAAAGCTATACACGAAGCTCGCGTCTGCATCACAGGCGTTATAGTTTAGCATCCAAGAAAGATACACGTCTACCGGTGTTATGATTGTGAGGTAGAACAATAAATTTGGGATTATTATATTTCACACTGTGTGAACAACATAAAACATCGAATCGTGTTTACAAGAAGCCCTTATGAACGCAAGATCTCCGGAAAAATTGTCCATAAATAGCCGGATTTATATTTGGAATTTGGCCGGGTTTTTTTTTACACTGGGCGAATTTAACCGGCATCCAAAAATATCCCGGAACTTGGCTAAAAGAAGCTTGGAAGTACACAAGAACTTCGGGCAAATTGTCCACAAATAGCCGAATGTATTTAAAATTTGGCCGGGTTCTTGAAAGTTGGGCGAATTCAACGGCATCCAAAAATACCCGCGGATCTTGGCTAAAAGAAGCATGAAGTACACAAGAATTAACTCCGGGAACATTGTCCAAAAGAAACCGGATTTATAGTAATACCGGGTACAGTAATGCCGTAAGTAATCGACTCCTTAAACATGGCTTGTTTCCATTCATCGGAAAGCTCTCGGGGAGAGCGTTCCAATGAATGGCAACAAGCCATATTTCCGACTAAATCCTGAAAAGTTACCTATAATTCTGCTGTGTTTAAGGAGTCGATTACTTAGGGCATTACTGTATTTGCTCCGGACGCCGCTCGTATTCACCAACTGGGTTTATTTTATAAACCGGGCTGTTTCTTTGGCTGCGGATGAACGCACAATGTGCATTCGCTGGCGTTTACGACAACACTATCGTGCATATGATTGACCCAATCTATCAAATTTTCTATTTACCAATTAGACGCTCACGAACTCACGACTAAATCTTGAACACCCTTCGGATAAAATCCACAAATGTGGAGGTAAAGAGACCCAGACTGAATATTTCTCTGTGTAATCGGTGTTGACGAAAAACATTCGGCTGCATGGTGGATACTTCCCGTGTCTTTATTTTCAAGAATGTGCACGTTAGTACACAAACATGCTGTTCATAATTGAAACGAACCAAGCAAGCATGTAACCATGTACATTTATATACGAAGGCGATCAACAATAGTGGTCAACGATCACTGTCAAATCCACTTGATTGGATAATCCTATATACCGCGGCGTTGTCAGGACGGTTGTCGACGACATATAGCTTCGCATTGAGCCTCGCCATCGCAGTGCATGTGTAAACTACCTGGACTGGAATAAATCCTTTGTGGTGTTACACAGATAGCTTCGCGTTGAGCCTCGCCCGATATGAACTTTTCCTGGATTGGAATAATAAATATGGCACATCCATGGTGGCAGAAAAAAGCACACTTGTGCTCTATTGTAAGAATTTCCCCCCCTTTACTGATCATTCGAAACTGTGAAGTGTCACCATTGTTACATGGAACGTCGGGGCTTTTAGTAGATACGTTCCAGGTTTGTATGGTGCCGCTTTCTCAGGTTTTTCCTGCAGAGCAAGCGGCCAGTACTCGTGCATGTCAGAAAATGTACCACTAAGTAACTGCAAATTGCTATGAATATGCACCGATCCATACTCGAATCCACTTAAGCCATTCGCTAAATACCACCAAGTCGATGTTGTATAAGTTAAACGCTATATTAGTTTTAACGATCCATGTATGGGGGGAAAGCGAGTAATTGGTGTTCATATTGAGTGATGCCACCAAACGCGCAGAATCAATGTATCTCTTCAATCCTATGTCGCTTGAAGTTCTTAGAAGAATTTTTGATAAGCGTCAGTTTATCGTAGATGGATGTTATTTTTGTGAATATATCTGCGTATTACAAACGCATTTAGTCTAAGAGATATTGATTGATCTTTGCATCGACCACGACACAACTTCGCCCCACCCATTTTGTTCTCAACTTTTGGGAGAGCTATATTTGCAAAACATATTCTACTATATTATATATTTACGAATCTGATAAGAACATAACTCATTTGTTATATCTAGTCCATGAGTTATTCATCGAGATGTTAACCCCACGAGACTCAACTTCACCCACCAATTTTCATTCCTATCGTCTCATCTAACATTTTCGGATATTAACACGAAACAATGTCGCCGTGTAGACACAAGATAAATTGCGTCCACCATGGCGACATTTTTACTTGGTATGCACAATGTCTCTTCCATTCAATTCAGTTGATTTCTCTGATCATCAAATGAAGATATTACAGAGTGTAAGGTATAGTTACAATTTCAAATAGTACAGTGTACAATTAAGGGACTGTGCAGTGCGACATTGGCTGCGGACACACGGGACACACGTACCACAGTAGCGATGGCAGAGTAGGTGTGACAATTTATTATGGTGGCGTTTGGTGAAAATCGGTTGTCATAATTACTATGCCGTAGCGAGCCATGTTGCTAGAATGCTGTGTATCCCGGCATGGGACTTCTCGCCGATAATCTCGGTCATTGTTGTTGTTGTTGTTGTTGTTGTTGTTGTTATTATTATTATTATTTCTGTTGTTGTAGCACAGAAAGGTCTGCCAACCCTGAGTGCATCTTTAACTGCAGAAGAATGGTATAACTGGTTTTGATTATTGTCGTTTGTCATCGTCACAGTTATGGGTGTAGGAACAACCGGACAGAGGTTGTAAGAACGCCTGCATAGAATGGCGTAAGAACGACCACATAGAGGGGAATGACGTCACATTGAAATCACACCACTGTACGTAGAAAGAACCGATCACCGAATACCAACTGATAAACTCAGATTACATTTACTGAATGTGGATCACAATCCCCTATAATCGGACTTCGAGCTAGATTCGTCATCGCTGCACATTTTATGTCTACCTAATACATCATGTAACTTACCAACTACACCACCGGGGTTCCCGAAGACGTATGACGAATACTTCACGCAAGGTCCCACAATAAAACGATGGCAGCTCAATCTAGTCGCGTGTTGTTGTTGTTGTTGTTGTTGTTGTTGTTGTTGTTGTTGTGGTGGTGGTGGTGGTGGTGGTGGTGGTGGTGGTGGTGGTGGCTGTTGTACATGGATTATTCAGTTATTCACATACTTTATTAATGAAGATATCCATTAGACCAAATGTGTATCGCATGCCAATGAGCACGCGAGCCCCATGTTCTGTACACGAAGAAGGTGTATACACAATTATGAACAATGTTGTAGAGACGATATGTAGAAAACAAGCAAGAGAAATGAAGAGTGGACGAAGGGAAAGATCAATTATATATAAGATCGACAATAATGTCAGACAGTGATGTTAAAGAAAACAAATATTATCGTTGTATCACACACGAACGGTACAGGCGTGGTGCTTAGAACATATTTAGTAGAGTCACATGTGAATGGGCGCATTTCCCCAATCAGCTCATAGGCATGTGGTTCGAATGAGCTGTGACCTATCATACAGAAAGGATGCAGATGCAATAATGAACTCGCTCCAGGAATGTCCGGCTTCAGTCAGATGTAAACTGACATATTTCTGTAAATGACAAGCACTATATTTTGCAAAAGACTAGATGTATGCATAATTTCGTGTTCATGTGTTGATCCGCACTGCTTGCACTAGCTGTTGTTGCTGAACACCATCCGATCAGTTGGCCCAGTTGTTTCAACTCGCGAGCCTTCGTATTGTTTTCTGTCAGAAGATTCCATATGGACCACTTCGCTATGGGTGGTTATTATGCATTCTGGTGATACCTCGGAAATATCGATCCTCGTTTACAGACAGAGACCACGAAGTCACATAATGCTTTCTGACTGTGACTGTGAAGATGCGCTTTCATCCGTTGGAAATGAAGCAGTGCAGATATGATTCAAGCTGGTGCAACTTTAAAATAGGAAGTACTTCTGCAACGAAGCCAGTATAGTCTTCCTTTCAAATAACGTATGTTGGTAGAACTGTTGCAATAAAGTACGAAGTGGAGTGTCGCGACTCTTTTGCAAATGCATGAGATCGGCGAAAATGATAGTTTTCTGAAATGGAGTTGCTCGTTCAATGGCAAGAGTAAGACGGCTCTGAAGATTCTGCATGTGTTTGACGCAAATTCTGAACGATTTCTCAATCGTTTTCATTGCATTGTTGCTTATAGACTTGTAAGAAGTTCCTATCCGTATAACCCTTTACCCAACAAACCGGCCAAAACCGGCCAAATAAAGCTTCAACAGCCTAAAATATCTTCGGTCTGTCTCAATAGAACCATACACATATGGATATCATTGGAACCGGCTCCTTGACCACATTGTGATAGTTACAGTTATGCCCTGTGCCAATGCATTCTCTTATATATGCGAGTCGACCATAGGTCGCCTCACATATATAAGAGAATGCATTGGCCTAAAAAAAATCTTTTTTTAACACTTTTTACCATTTTTCTTACATTCTTTAACAATTTTATAATTTTTAATGTGTTAAGCCAATGCATTCTCTTATATATGCGAGGCGACCTATGGTCGACTCGCATATATAAGAGAATGCATTGGCACAGGGCCGTTCTGTTGGGTAAAGGGATAATTCATTGGGAAACATAACTGTCTGCAGGAAAAGTCAATGCACATTGAAAGTGACTTCCGTCCAACGATTGCAAAATACGTGTTCCTCATTGTATGTGAAATTGGAGTTCTGATTGAAATTACCTTGACTAATGGCAAGATGTCGACACTCGGATATTTCTTTGGGTTGATCGTTCCCGAGGAACCATGTTCTGTCTCGCCTTCATATTGTCTATGTAGCTCATTGAATACAACGACAAAACGTCGCCGAGAAACTAAAGGGCCACTCCACACTATAGTCATGGAATAGTTTGTGTAGCTTTGGACAGAGAGATAAGGCAAATATCGTTGACCAAATAGTGTGTCCAAGGCTTGATTGTGCCAGCAAGATGAGTAGCTCGTTCACGAAGATGAGGGAGAGTAAGGGCAAGGTCACGGCTCCCTGCTACTGTTAGTAAAACTCAAGTTGATTGATATGATTACTGTTTTGGTGGTAGGCTAGCCGCAGCCTCCTTCCGTGTATACTGTGTATTCCGGCATGGAACTTCGATCGATAATCTGTGTTGTTGTTGTTGTTGTTGTGGTGGTGGTGGTGGTGGTGGTGGTGGTGGTGGTTGTGGTGGTGGTGTTATTGCTGTGGTTGTTGTTGCTGTCCATGAATATCTGCCAACTCCGAATACATCTTTAACTGCAGATGAATGGTATATAGCTGGTATTGATTATTGCGGTTTATCGCCGTAATTTTTAAGGGCGTAAGAACGACCACACATATGGTGTAAAAACGACACCAAAGAGTGTAACGAGTGTCACCAGGAAATCAGTATCTGCACGTAGAAACCACCGCGAACCTAAAATCAACCGACAAACTCGTGAAGATACACCATTCAGATTACATTCACTGAATGTAGATCACAAGTACCCTATATAATCGGATTTCGATCTAGATTCGTCATCGTTTGACATGTTATGTCTACTTAATACATCATGTTACTTACCAACTGAACCACCGGGGTTTTGAAAAGATGAATGACGAATCCATTACTCAAGGCCCCAAGTGTCGGATCACCATAAACGATGGCAGCGGAATCTAGTGGTGTGCTGTATCAACATTAGTAAAACTCCGGTTGATTGATAGGATTACAGTTGTAGTGGTAGGCTGGTCACAGTCTCCTTCCGTCGGGAATGCTGGTATCCCGACATGGGACTTCTGATCGATAATCATGTGTGCAGATACTCAGTTCCATTTCGGTTCAGCTCGACTGGGATTAATTACAAACTACTTAGTGTTTTATTGCATACTATACGTGACGATAACGCAATTGATGTCGTATAGCGTCGGCCGCTTAACCATTACAATCGAATTCAATATGAGAATCTTCGGCATGGGCACATCGGACACGTTAACCACCACTATGTAGGAAACAGAGCCTGTGGCTCAAATTGGACGGTCAGGTATTAAGTAAGATACTAGCCGACAGAAGCAATCGTCTAACTACTCGTGTCAATTCACGACTCTAATGAACTACTGTATAGTTTCGAAAGTTATCACTCAAAGGTCAGTAGTTATTTGGGAAGAATTACATGTCAATTTGACGTGGAATTTTGCCACCAGTGCGAACGTACCCTTGACTAAAACAAGCAAATTAATTGCTATTTTCAGAAGGTATAGATATAGTTATTATCCCGTATGCTATGCTCCGAACGAATGAGAGCCGTAAACTGTCCAGAATTGATAGTATATATATTATACGAGAAAATTCGAAATGAAATCAATAGTAATTGATTGAAGCGTTTCCGGACGTATGGGCCTTCGATTCATATTTAGTACGGTATACCCAGGAAACTATATAACACTTGTTATAGGAAGCTCGAGATATACAATCTTTAGGGATATATGTGTTCACAGTCTGGCAAACTTGCCAAGCAATTGTCAGGCAATTCGCCGTAGATGGCTATATAGTGTGCAATGATATGAAATACACAATACTTTTAAAATTCACGATCCCCACCATTTACTACATGATCATTGAGGTGTCAGTAATTGCATAAATTATTCCACAACTGACATTTCCCCGAAATTAGCCTTGAGATATCTGATAAAGAATCAATCGTAGAACGCCTCGCATTTCATATAGATCTGATACCAATAAAACAATCGATGACATATATTCTGTAATTTCAAAATGTATCGTTCAACCGTGTGCTATACATAGCCATGACAGCTGTGAAGAATTGCCGGTTTATTAGTAATCATACTTGCATTTAAAGATGGTCTATCTCTTCCGGATCACAATTACAACAACAACAATTTTTTTAAATCCCGATATCAAGACAACCAATTACTATTTTGTGAATAAAATACAGATAAACTGAAGAGTGGGTAAACATTTGGCTGAACATATTTTATTTGAACCCAGTTTACATGAATACATTTTATACATTGACAAATAGAATCTGAAAAATGATATGAGGTAACCAAAAGGTTACACTGGTGTAAATAAGGTTCCGAGTGACATCTAGCGGATGAGAGAGAATAAAATAGACACTGGGCCCTGATTGGTCAATAGCCTTGTGTGCTTTTCACATAAAAAAATCATCACACCTCTTCCCTATGATTTCCCATAGGTAAAATAACCATTGGCACAGGAATTAACCCTTTGTAGTGAAGTTTGAATTTTTTGGTGTGGTCTAAAATATGACTGTATTTTTTTATGCGGTTCTGACACTAGTTACGAAAACATAAGATTTAAAGGCGAATTCCCTGCTAGACAGACATGATTTTTTTGTGTAAAAAGTTTCCCAAAATGTCAATTTTTCAGATTTAAAGAAAATTTTTGACCCAACATTTATATTGCCAACACTATACGCTAAAACGTAAGCACTGAGGCCTATGGAAAACATTTACACCAGTGTAACCAAAAGGGATGGGAGCACAAGCTATTGCTCCTCTCCCTTAACAATATTGAAACGCATAATAATATTTATATATTGTATTATGTTTGGAGTGAAAGTTAGCTTAGTTGGAATTTAGTACATAAACAGTGGGTCGAGATTGAGGGTGAGGTCTAAAGTTGTGAGTGGACAGCTTTCAAGGAGGGGATGTAGGTCCTATGGCGAGCTGAGCCGAGACTTTTGATAGCTTTAATATGGGCGAATACATGAAGATATGTGACCCGCCATATCAAATCCAGTCGTAAGTCGGGATTTTTTTTACCCTGTGCCAATGCATTCTCTTATATATGCGAGTCGACCATAGGTCGCCTCGCATATATAAGATAATGCATTGGCCTAATAATTTTTTTACAATTTTAATAATTTGTTCTTGTATTCTTTAACAATTTTATAATTTCACCCATACAGAGCCCCAGACAAACATGAGCAGACGACACTCTTCTATATGCTTCTATATGTGTGTGGGGCTCCCTGCAGGGTAATGGGTGTTTTTTTATTTTATGTCCTAAAAATTGTAAGAAACATTTATTTAAAAAAAATGATAAAAAATTGTTAGGCCAATGCATTCTCTTATATATGCGAGGCGACCTATGGTCGACTCGCATATATAAGAGAATGCATTGGCACAGGGTAAAAAAAAACCCGACTTACGACTGGTTTTGATATGGCGGGTCACATATATGCTTACTGAGATTTTGAAAATGAGCGTTTGCGTGCTGCTAAACAATTTATCATTTAGAGTATTGGACAGGTTGCTTTGAGCGAAGAGGATATATTCAGCCCCATCAACAAAATGAGTGATGGGTACAGCACTAAGTATTGTCTATAAAGGTATCATAAAATGGTTTATTGCGATCGTAAGATCGTGATGAAATCTATAGTTTAAATGCACTTTACAGTGATAGCGGGTGTTAATAAGATAGTGTTCTCATTCTTGGTACTCTTTTGTTATGCTACGAACGTTTTCTTGGTACTCTTTTGTTATGCTCCGAACGTTTCGGACGGATTTCCGTTCTAAAAAATAATATATAAAACTGTCCCGCGGATGTGATAAGGAAATCTAACACAAATTTTATTAACCCTTTAACCAACAGAACGGCCCTGTGCCAATGCATTCTCTTATATATGCAAGGCGACCTATGGTCGACTCGCATATATAAGAGAATGCATTGGCACAGGGCATAAGTGTAACTATCACAATGTGGTCAAGGAGCCGGTTCCAATGATATCCATATTTGTATGGTTCTATTGAGACAGACCGAAGATATTTTAGGCTGTTGAAGCTTTATTTGGCCGGTTTTGGCCGGTTTGTTGGGTAAAGGGTTAAGTGATAATAACTTTTCCGAACATATATCCTCGATTCATATCTATTAATTTATAGCCTGGAATATATATAACACTTTGGGAAGAGATTGACAATTTTTAAGTACGATCATTTATACTGGACTTATAATGCAAACTGTCTGTAATGAGTGATTTTTTAATGTCTGGATAGGGCCATTACTGCATTTGAATAAACTTTGTAATAAGTGGGTGTTCTTTCTACTGTCTATCACCATAATACCAAACCACGATCAAATATGATTATCCACTCCAGAATTACAAGGTGAAATGTTCTTTCGGACTCAAAAATGTGCAACTCTGGTAAGAATGAACGGACAAAGCATGTAGTATGAAAGAAACATTTAATTTCACCCTTTCATGACGGGAGCTGCGCTGGTGCAACATTAAATACTCTGTGCCAGTGCATTATCTTATATATGCTAGTCTCCCATAGGGAACATCGCATACATTAGAGAATGCCTTGCTTACAGGATCAGGGTAACTATTGTTAGGCCAATGTATTCTCTTATATATGCGACGCTCCCTATGGGCGACTCGCATATATAAGAGAAGGCATCGGACACAAAATTCACAAATTTCAAAGTCTATCATGGGCCATAACTCTGGTGAAAAATAAACGGACTAAACCGGTGGTATATATGTGGGCATCCTTTCCCCAAAACTGGGCTATCACCATTCAAAAGAACAACTAAATTCGATAACTAACGCCAGAGTTACAAGATGATATATGTTCGTATGGACGGCTCGGCGGACTGACTGACGGACGGACGGTGTCATCGACTATATGCCGCGAACCACTTCCGTGTGTGCAGTTGTAAATTCTTAGGTGGACACTCATTCGAGACACCCAGAATCATCAGATTAAATCTCTAATCTGATCTCCATTTGTGTCCGTCTGAAATGATTGCGTTGAAATCACGGTGTGTAATCACGTGGTTTCGAGGTTGGTGAGTATCACGCATTCAAAATGTGCAAACGCACAAAAACTTAATATACGAGGAACAATATACGAGGAACAATATACGAGGAACAATATACGAGGAACAATATACGAGGAACTCACACAAAAGAATGCAGTATGACTGTTACGAGCATCTGCTAGTTTATTTTTGATACCTTATTTGTTCGCAAATACTTAGTGGTTTTCTATAATATTCTGACCAAAGTTGCCAGTCGGCAGGGTTGGGGTAATTGTAATTTGTAATTGTAATTGAATGTAATTAATTACATTTTCCCAAGTAATTGGATGTAATTTGTAATTGAAGGTTTTTTCAATTACATGTAATTGAATGTAATTAATTACATTGAGGAAAGGGGTGTAATTTCAATTACATTTCAATTACATTTTCAATTACATTCCAAAAATACAGACCAATATAACAAGTTAACACATCAGCATTTGTATCTGAAATGTGACATGACTATGATATGTTACTAGTATCAGGTAAAACACTTGGTTACTAACTTACTTGACTAGTGTTATACACATGGGGTCATTATCCGACTGGCAGTCGGAGGTGCGTGGAATACGCCAGTCCATACATCTTGGAGAATCCTTCGACTGACAAATTACTTTGGTCAGAATGTTAGAGCAAACAAATGTGAACTTGGACATAAATGAGGTATGAGCTTGTTAGAAAAATAGATAACATCTGCTCGTACCTGTCAAAATAATATATAAAATGTCATATCGTAGTTTGTTAACTTTTTTCCTCGCTTCTGGTCGCGTGATTCCCCACCGTGGAAATGTGTCCACTTGAACACGTGTTTGTGTATGAGAGACCAACTGCCAGTTCAAGTTGTGAATGACATGCCAAGATTTTAGGGAAACTCGTTAATGTACGCCTTATGTAGTCCTGCATGTGATAAAACTATTCAATATCTGGTATTGGTGTTTCGGACGTCATATTAGCAGATGTTCTTTCCGGGGGATCAGCAGTATACGTCCTTTAGATACGAGACAGGAAAATTGGTTCGAATCGGCGACAACAACAAAATTGACAAATGTTGCTCCCCTCCCCAGATCAGCCAATTGTGTTCTGACTTGTATGCCCGATACGAACGAACGAACGAACGAATATTTTATTATAGTGACATGTGTGTATAGTGTATACAAAACATCACATACAGGTGATAACAATGTCGAGTAACAAAATAACAACAGGCCTATAAGTCACTTTAAACAAAAATAATAAAGAAAATTGTTGTGCACATTCATGGGATAGAAAAGGTTTTGCTAAGAAGATCTTGTCTTTTTTGATAAGCACTATAAAGAAATTTAGCTACTTGAAGAGGATACCGATTCATTAGCTGAGTAAGCAAGCCGACGTCACTAAATTGTGTCTGTCCATGTTCGATCGCGATATATGACATCAGTTTTGATCGCAAGTGTTTATATGCTCGACAGTTAAGGAGAAAATGTGTCTCGTCTTCAACTTGGCTACAATACATCGTTACCTATTACGCCATATATATGTAAAATGTGCATTCCGCATGAAGAACCCGTGTTGTTCCGCCCAACGAGATATGAACCACACATATCCATATGTGTTACACTTTGAACACTCTCACACCCCTTCGCACTGTAAATGTAAAACATTTTTGCAGTATAATAAAATTATTGGGTTTCCGATTAACTCAAATATTTAGCTATGATATTCTTGCTTCGTGTCTTTAGTATGCATTCTGGACTAAAGATCAAGAGAAGTGCGTTCACTGATACAGTTTGTTACTATCGCAGATCGTTTACATTAATGTTCTTTCATTGTTAATACAAAAAGAGATGCACCGGGTTACACCCACTTAATTCGCGAATCCTTAGTTATATTAGGAAACATAGTTATACTATAGATACGAATCATAAACGTTTATCGAATACATATTCAACAAGAAGACAAGAATTTTTCCTGTTCTTTGACACACCGTTGGTGTAACATCAGTTACATATGTTATGACTGTTTACTTGATAAATATTTATGGTATACCATGGCTGGTAATAGTTTATATATTTGATAAAAAAAAACATATATATATATATATATATCTACGGGGATTAATTATTGTCCATTAGGACAACAAGGGTCATATAACTCCGATGAAACTGGGTGGAACGAACACACATTCGAACTTGACCTGCATTTTCATGTAAGTAACAAATATACCAAATTTGAAAACAATCTGATATAGCTAAAACTAAAATCATCATCCGGAAACTAAAATAATCGGAAAATTTTAAATATACAAGGACCATAACTCCGGTAAAAATTGGCGGACCTCACGCTTATTCGAACTTGACCTGTACCCTTAACCAATAAGCTCATGCTAGCACATACCAAATTTTGTTTAATTACATTAATTATTACTGAATATATCATCCGGAATCCATCTGGGACGGACGCACGCATGTACGGACGAATGGTTGCACGGACGGACACAGGTGATTTCCATAATCCCCTGAATAATTTTTTTCGGGGGGACAAAAGAAACACATAAAAAGTAACACATGCAAATAACTGCATCATGTTCGTTTGTTTCTCGCCGTTTCAGCCTCTGGACCATATCAGGGCGTTGACAGTTTTTCGGATAGAGGAACTGTCGCGCAGAGGGAAATCACAGTGCTGCAAGTAAAAACCACTGATCCCGGAGAGCAACAGAACTGACAAACATGTCCAAGTGCACGATTCAGATTACTCTCTGAATTTGTTTAATCTCAATAAAAACGTACATAATACAGTATTTGAGATAAAATATCAAAACAAGTATACATGTGAAATTAATATTTACAAGTGATCAAGCAGATTACATATATATATATACAAGAAATACAACCAATTCTAATTCTCGCCATTAACATATGGCAATTATTATCATGTATTCGCCCTATACGATGCGACGGATTCGGTTTAATGGGCCCTTCTCCCTGTGCGTGGATAACATTAAATCGCTGCATGATACTGGCCTAATCCGTGGCTGGACGTCTATAAGTAAAGGTGCCTAATCATGCGACATGCAAATGGCTGAGCCTTGACTTTCCAAAATTATTACATGAATGTTGGATTACCACCTATATTGTGTCGTACATGGTTGTATTGTGTATAATGGAAAAAACATATATCTTAGAATCATTTCCATAAGTGACACATGGATGATGGATCACATGGGTTCATCTGCTTTATCACTAAATATTTAATTGCAAGCAAATATTTAAGGAGGCGCCCGAGATCACAAATTTCATGGATCATGCCATGATACAAAACCTTGGAACTTTTTGAAGTTTTGACAGGGAACCTTTTAAAGTCGAAAATTAACGAGGGGAATATATTTCTTAGTTATTACCTGTTTCGTAATAATGTACTTCATTGTAAGTGAAGGTCCCAAGTCGAAATTGCACGATTTAAGTGACTTTCTAAGCGATTTTGCATTGCGTTTCTTGCAATTATGGAATTTCTTCTGGGTAATAAATTCAATGTTTATTGAGATATAAGTTCACAAAAGTCACAGAAAACCATGCAATCTCGTGCTGCGACCACCCCCAAATGTGATGTAGATAATTGAGGAACAAGTAATAACAAAGAAATATATTCCCTGCTTTGTTTAAACAATGTTATAAAGTTCCATGTCAGAACGGGTCAGAACAACAACAGGCTTCCAGGTTTTTGTACTGGTGCAATATGATCCCCATGGGCGTTAGCCATAGTAGAGATTCATGACATGATCTAAAATTTCCCAAACCCCAATTCGTCAAAATATTTTGTGTCACAGATATGCAGTCAAAGTAAACTAGCTATCTCTTTTTAACGATAGATGTCGTTGAGTTTAAAAGAGATGTATATATACACTTTCTGAAAAAGTGGAAACTCTTTTCAAGTAAATACTGATGCATAATTTCAAAATGATTTTGATAGAGATTGCAAATAGTAGTCCTATAAGCGCAACCGTAAACGTAGGCTTAGAAAAAACGGAGAAAAATAATCAGTTCATAAATAAATGGTTTAATGCATGGCAGTGACTGCATTACACGTTTATGTTAATATCCGAAATACGCGATTAAGCGCTATTTGAATATATGAAATGGTCTATATTGCAAATGTGATCTATAAGGTCGCATGTGTGTGATGTTTCGTTATATGATTGATTTCCATGTCACAATAATAAATTATTCATATATGCATTGTATCACGGCGACCACTGAGACCACTATATATTCTCTGAGAATGATATATACAGCAAGCGAAAGAATCTCTCATACTATACTATGCATGAGCGTACTCTGGGAAGTTCATACTCCAACTATATATACTCCTCGTATATAGCCTTGGTGGATCATGACATGAATTCCTACTCTGGCTTTGTCCGTAGAGCACTTCGGTGGATTTTACGCAATACCTGGGAACTGTTGAGTGTTATGACGGGGAATTTCATAACATTCAAAACATGAAGCGGGCTATATTTTTTTAGTTAGTACCCGTTCCTTAATAATGTGTTGCGTGGTAGGTAAAGGTCTCATATCGAAATTGCATGATTAATGCGACTTTTTTGTGAGCCGATTTCGTTTTGCGTCTCTTACAATCCGGATAATCAATTCATGTTTAACGCAAAATCGGCTCACAAACGTTGCATGAATCATGCAATCTAACATAAATTTTCTGTGAACTACATTATAAAATAACAGGTATGAAGTGAGAACTGCGTTGTTTTTTTCAATGTTATAAAGTTCACCGTCAGAACTGCACACATTTCCCAAGTTTTTAACCCTGTTAACATGATTTCTACGGGCGTATCTAGCCGGAGTAGAGATCGAGGCATTGCCATATAGCAACCGTTGTATACTGCATGTGCTCGACTCTTAGAGCAACCATGGTTATACGATGGTAGCGCCCAACAACATCAGCTATCGTTCCGAATCAGCTATGTTCAGATGCTAACTTATGGAAAAGACAGTGTATAACATGCGGGTGCATCTCAACCGTTTACTCGAGAGCGCTACTATTTTTATATAATTTCAGTAGTAAATAATTAACAAATTCACTCAGTTTCTTCAACACGGATGTCTTTTTCGAGGTGAGAAAGATACGGAATTTTGCGCTATTATGATATGTGTGGTATGCCCTGTGCCAATGCATGCTCTTATATATGCGAGTCGACCATAGGTCGCCTCGCATATATAAGAGAATGCATTGGCTTAACACATATTAAAAATGATCAAATTGTCAAAGAATGTAGAAAATATTATAAGAAAAAATGGTAAAAAGTGTTAAAAAAGATTATTTTTTAGGCCAATGCATTCTCTTATATATGCGAGTCGACCTGTCGACTCGCATATATAAGAGAATGCATTGGCACAGGGCATAACTGTAACCATCACAATGTATTTTGAGAAATACTGCTGTCTTTCGTGAGACATTTCTGTGCAATGAAATATATAGTGCATTCATCTCCAAACATGTTCTTATTAAAGAGTTTACATATTCTTGAAGAACATGGCAAATATATAGACTTTTTTCTTTGTGTTATTGATAATTCAACAGGGGCGATATTTCGCACGCTGAAGCCAGTGTTATGTAGATATTACATTTACATTGAAAGTCATTGTATCAACAACATCTAACACATCAAGCCAAATGTATTTTATTTTTTTGGCAAATCAAATGGTTTAGTTGAAAATAATCGTTTCCTTGAATAGTTATGTCATTACTATGACATTAAGTAATGTAGACCTTCGATATTTTAACAGAATTTGCTGAATTGTTTGTTGATAAAATGGCTGGCACTGTAACAGTAATGTTTACATGACACGCGATATATTGTCATTGAAGAGTGAGGGTGGTTGTACAAACTGTTTTATGATTTTTCAAATTTACCCTCTGCGAGTGACATATGTCCCATAAAGTATTAATTGGATGCTTTCCACCATAGAACGTATATAGATCTCAAGCTTGTTTGGGACGTGGTCGGCCTACGTACCCACGGTGGGGAATCACGTGGTTTCGAGGTTGGTTAGTAGTAACTTAGAACCACGCATTCAAAATGTGCGAACGCACAAAAACATAATATATGATGAACTGACACAAAAAATAGCGTGTTGACAGTTACGAACGTATGCTAGTTTATCTTTAAAACAAGTTGATACCTTATGTATTCGGAAGTACCCAGTAGTTTTCTATAACATTCTGACCAAAGTTGCCAGCCGGAGTTTCGTGGAATAACCAAGTACATATACATCTAGGAGAATTCGTCGACTGACAATTTTAGTCAGAATGTTAGAGCAAACAACTGTGAGTTTGGACACAAATGAGGTATCAGTATAGCATATGCTCGTAGCTCCCACCATACTATGTAATATGTCATTATATCCTAGTTTATTACCCTTTTCCTCGTTTCTGGTCGCGATTTCGATTGACTCGGCCACTTTGAATGCGTGATATTCATCAACTCGAAACCACGTGATTCCCCACCGTGGTACCACGTCGTTCTAGTTAGCTCACTTGTTTTTATAATTTACTTTTACTATATCCATATCACCCGCATAAATCTCAAGCGATCGTTGTTCAAATCCTATAGCCCACCGTTAACTTATTTTGAATTAGTGGTGGTTGCCTGATATATGCAATACGCTACATAGACAGTTACATGGAGAACACATATGTGACCCGCCATATCAAATCCTGTCGTAAGTCGGGATTGTCTTACCCTGTGTCAATGCATTCTCTTATATATACGAGTCGACCATAGGTCGCCTCGCATATATAAGAGAATGCATTGGCCTAACAATTTTTTACAAATTTTAATAATTGTTCCTTGTATTCTTTAACAATTTTATAATTCCACCCATGTAGACCCCCAGACAAACATGAGCAGACGACACTCTTCTATATGCTTCTATATATATGTGGGGCTCCCTGCAGGGTAATGGATGTTTTTTATTTTATGTCCTAAAAAATTTAAGAAACATTTATTTTTAAAAAATGATAACAAATTGTTAGGCCATTGCATTCTCTTATATATGCGAGGCGACCTATGGTCGACTCGCATATATAAGATAATGCATTGGCACAGGGTAAAACAAATCCCGACTTAAGACTGGGTTTGATATGGCGGGTCACATATGTCCCCTTTCAGCATTGCCTAAAAGATTGTGCCACCCAGGAACGTTGCATAAAAATCACAACCGTGGCGTGTTTTAAATTAAACAGACATGGTTCATTTGATCCTCCAAATTAGTAGATCATGCCATGAATCTCAACTCTGCATGAGGCCCCCACCCCCCATAGAATACGGAATACCAACTCTGCATGTCTAACGCCCGTTGCTGTCATATTCCACCAGTATACAAAATCTACATGGGAACTTTTTGATGTGCTGACCCATATGACAGTGAACTCTATTACATTGAGCAAACTAGGCAGGGAATATATTTCAGCTCGAACTAGCATGCCTTTTTGTGACTTTAATGAGCCGATATCGCAATAAACATTGAATTAATCACCCTGGAGAAATTCCATGATTGTAAGTGGCGCAAAGCAAAAACGCCCACACAGTCCCTTAAGTAATCTAACCTCGAGCTGGGACCTTTGCTACTGATGAATAAACTAATAAGCAACAGATAATTTCCCCATCTGCTTTCAATTGTTCGCACAAAAGTGATTCAAACGCTGTTTGTTTTACCGTATCGGGAATATGCTAACATTGAACGCTCTTTATTATTCGTGCTGTAGAAAAGTCGGGATCTATTTTTCTTAGTTCTAGTATATTTTATGGCATACAAATCCCATATGATAGTCTTTAACCATTCCATGACAAGAGCTGCCTGTAAGTTTGCGAAAACCCTGTGCCAATGCATTATCTTATATATGCGAGTCTCACATAGGGATCCACGCATATATAAAAGAATGCATTGACCTAACAGTATTTACCTTGACCTTATAAGCCAGTGCATTCTCTTATATATGCGAGAATCCCATTTATAAGAGAATGTACTGCACATGTATTTAATGATGCACCAGCGCAGCTCCCGCCATGAAAGTATTTAACCCTTTCATGACGGGAGTTACGCTGGTGCAGCATTAAAGACCCTGTGCGACTGCATTCTCTTATATAAGCGAGTCTCCCATAGGGAGCCTCGCATATATAATAGAATGCATGCACTGGCTTACAAGATCAAGGTGAATATATAGTGTTAGACAAAATGCTTTCACTTATATATGCGAGGCGCCATATTGGCGACTCGCATATATAAGAGAATGATTTGGCACGGGGTTTTCGCAAAATTCCAGGAAGCTCTAGTCATCGAAGGGGTAAAGTATTTATCGGTCTATATTGATCCCCGGACCGGGATGAAACAATGGTACGGGGGTGGCTCGATGGTAGTCGATCGGACAGGGTACACGGACCCCAGTAGCTGTCACCGTGTCACTGTATAGTTTGGCGCAAACTTAGATTAGAATGACGGCCGGTCGGCAAAGTGCCTTTTACACATTGTCAACAAAAACAACATAGAAGAATATATAGATAAGGGCTGGGAATGTACTTGCATGATTCGTGGTGGTTATTAACCCTTTACCCAACAAACCGGCCAAACCCGGCCAAATAAAGCTTCAACAGCCTAAAATATCTTCCGTCTGTCTCAATAGAACCATACACATATGGATATCATTGGAACCGGCTCCTTGACCACATTGTGATAGTTACAGTTATGCCCTGTGCCAATGCATTCTCTTATATATGCGAGTCGACCATAGGTCGCCTCGCATATATCAGAGAATGCATTGGCCTAAACAAAATCTTTTTTTACCATTTTTTCTTACATTCTTTAACAATTTTATAATATTTAATGTGTTAAGCCAATGCATTCTCTTATATATGCGAGGCGACCTATGGTCGACTCGCATATATAAGAGAATGCATTGGCACAGGGCCGTTCTGTTGGGTAAAGGGTTAAAGGTCGCCCACGGAAGATGCCTGACTCCTCGGAAACTGCCTGGATTCTCGTGTACATATAGTGTTATGATGCCGTAGTGTTTGCTTAATATGTCGTGTACATTCAAAAGTAATATAATTTCAGAATTCAAACAGCAAAGGGGATTTAACTAACACTCAAGATAAAGTAAACTCCCCGAACTCCCGTAAATAACGTCGTGTCAACTCTTCTAAAACACAAAACTTACCTTTTCGTGAAGTATTATTCCATGGGAGGTCAAACGCGGCCACTATTCATGTCAAAATGAGCTATTAACACGATCTCTATCACGTGCATTCGAACAATTGTCGATGAACGATCAGCGATATGCGGCGATGCCGCTGATATCTGTGTGGTACAGATGGAATTGTTCCTTCGTCGGCTTATAGGTAATCTTACAGAGAATTAACCGATCAATGCTGCGATATCAGCGGTAGATTCCGTATTACGTCACAAGAGAACCAACCAATGATTTACAGTTTAACATTGATATCTACGATGTTTCTCCAATTGGAATGTGCCTGCTTCAATTATGAGTTTTCTGGAAGCAAATCGACTCTAACACGTCAACTAAACACTTTAGTATAAGTGCTGTGTTTTTAATAATACTTCCGATAATCACAGTTGCAAAGTAATGTGTGTGTGATCGATGAGTTCACATTACTGCTTGTTTAAATTAAGATGCTCTTTTTCTTCCGGGCCGCTATTACAACAACTATTTTTTTTTACAAATCCCGATTTCAAAACTACAAATTTTGTGAATAAAATACAGCTAAAACTGATTTGGTATATTATTTGTCTATACAGACGTAATAAACTGGTTTATATCGAATTTAAAGGGTTACTGTACGCCATTTTCAATAAATTTCCGGTGATAACAACGATCTAATATCGATAATATATAGAAACATAAGTAAATTGAGTCGAAGATGTATTCTGTAAATGCTCAGGGCCCTGTTTCATGAAAGCAACTTATGACATAGTTGGGACTTAAGATGGTCATAAGTTCAAACTTCAGTCATAAGTGCGTTTCACGAACAAGGTCTTAACTTAAGATGGTCTTAACTTTGGTCTTAACTTTAATACTGCTGTGAGGTGTCATAAGATAATCTTAAAGTTAAGACCCACGTGATAAGTGGCATATCGATCACAAGTATGGCGGCCTATGTTATTTTGCAATTACGGAGATATTTGTACATTGTCTGGGTGGGCAATTCGTCGTCTGGTATACAGGGTCGTGGCTACAGAGTGAGAGGGGGTGTTCGCCTCGAAATGTCCAACTACACCCCCTTAAACAACACCAACTTCTCTTTGGGTTTAAACATTCCAACTGGTAGGCACCCCCCCCCCACCGTATAACCATATGGTTAGTTTGGTAAAAACAAATCAGAGCACAGGCTTATCATCAGGGACGTGGCGAATGGGGTTTGTGTTTTGTCTACCCCCCCCCCCCCCCACACACACTGGTAAAAATGTTTAGCAATTGGAAATTTCATGCCTGACAACAACATTAATCGTACACTATATATAGGTTTCAATTGTTTGAATTTCTAACTAGTAGAGGAATGTGTTGTTTTAGACAAACAGCAGCAACCGAAAATCACCAACTTTAGGGGAGTCAAGTTAGAAATTTATAACTGTTGGAATATTTGAGATACCAATTGGAAAGTTTAAATCCAACGGGTTGGGTGGACATGGCATTTCGCGAACATGGAAGTTTGGCCCGGTTCAATTAAGGGGCGGGTGCAGTTGGAAATTGCACGATATACCCCCCCCCTACAGAGACCAACTAGCCACCCGAGCCTCGTCGAATGTAGGATATAGTCAATTATCAGCTGTGTATGTGACATATATATAATATATATTATAAAATTGTATTACCCACGAATTAAACTTTTGATAAGAATTATGGCCTATCTCAAAGCTCACAATCTCCTCTATGTTATTTCATATGTGTGTGGGGAGATGGGGTAAAATGAGATCAATTAATGTATTGATTCTTTCCTCTTTCCAAATTTCCGTCGGCTGTTTACAAAGCAGATATGTCATATAGGAAAGGTAACACAAACGCTCTTTATCAAAATATGTTTTATAAATAGTGACAATTTTCTATAGAGAATATTATTTTTATTGAGTTTATGCCCACGCCCATATGTCGTGATTTTCAAGGCTGTACAAATTTTTGTCATGTTTTTTTTTTTTGCAGGGGTGGGATGACCGTTGTACAGCATACTGTATATATGATATACACACCCGTAACGATGACACCCCTTAATACGAGTGTGCTAATGAAAACGTAGTTATATATATACATCTGCATAAAAATAATAAAAAAGTTATTCTAACAAATATTTTTCATTTCCCTTTGAATCGAAAAATGACATATGTGTGTCCTGATGACATCGCCGATTTATTTTGATTATTGCGAAACGAGCACACCCGCGCGTTGTTGTCTATAGATACCGTTCATCGGCCGCTTCAGCGTGCATCAAATCGGAATGTGACACGGTACAATATCATCGGCGCAGAACGGAGTTGCGAAACAAGCCATCCAGCCCCACAGGAAATGGTTACGAAGCAGTGTTCCGAGTAACGCAATGAACAAACCCAATGATTTGTGCACGGTGACAACGGCGAAATGAAAGTCTCGATTCGTATCATGAAAATGACTAAATGAAACTTTTTATGCAGTTTTTTTGCAAATTCCTTGCTAGATTGAATTACAATGGAGATAAACGTACCCTGTTTCGTTGTACATTTTGGGATTCGAGCATGAAAACAGTTTGTGAACTCGCCGGCAAGCCGGCTCGTTCACAAACTGTTTTCATGCTCGAATCCCATAATGTACAGCTCAACAGGGTATGTTTATCTCCTAAATAACTTTTTTGTTGTGAAATCATAATATACTGAGATTTATATTTGCGCATGATTTAAAAATTTTGAGCAATAATTCTCAATTTAAAAATTTGAAAAGAAATTTAAAAATTAAATTAAAATTTTGTTTTTAAATTAAATAAGTTTTTTTTTATTAAGTTTCAATTTAAAAATAAAAAATTAAATTAAAAACTCAGATTTTTTTTTAAATCTTAATTACTTATTTTTTAACTACATACTTTTTTATTCAACAGCAGATCAAAGTTCAATATAAATGAAAAAAAAAAATTCAATTTAAACAATTTTTTGTTTAAATTAAACTGTTTAAAAGATAAAAAATGTGCACGAATCATATACATGAGTCTTGTTTCAGCTAGTTAATAGAAGGGCAAGTGCTGATGTGTTTACTTCGGAAGTCGATCTCGGGTAACAGACAATAGTTTATGGATAAAGTCTTATTATCAGTGGGTGGTACTACCGATGTGGGTGTGGCCTCTGTGGAAAGCTCCTTTGTTTAATGTGGTTTATATTTGAAAAGACACAGGTCATTTTCAATAATGGTCAAAGTACAGTGATTTTTGACGGAGTTACGGCCATTTTCGACTTAGAATTCACAAGTCTTGGATTGTTCGGATAATAACTTGAGAAATATTCAACAGAATACCATTATACTTAGTGTGTCGTTAACATGAATTTGAGAAGATTTAAATCAATGTTTGTTAGAAGATTTTAGCCAGAATTAGATTTATTTGTTTCCAACAAAGCCAACTCCCCGCATAAATATAATTGAGCAGTGTGATATAAAAAATATTGTAAATTTTTTACTGTAAATTTGGTATAAAATAGGACTGTAAATTTTTAACTCTAATTATCGTTCAGGGGATTGATTGATTAAGGCTTTAACGTGGTTTAACCGCTTGGCCATATCACGACCAAGAACAGAATCAGGTATCAAAAAAGGTCGTAGCGAAACAACTGTATATAGATTAAAACAATGAGTTATGCACAAACAAAAGCACCCAAGAGGAAATGTTCCGCTTAGAGTCAGAAAAATAAATTCAGGAACTGACTAATGTGCAAGCACAATATAAAACGCATAATCGTGATACTAGAATACGTAACAAATAGCAAACAAACAACATTAAATAACCAAGGCTGCACATTGAAATATGTTAAGTGTTTTCTAACATCAGATTTTGCATTGCATGAGAAGGTATTTATAATAGTCGATGAATCGCGCATGAGCCTTTATCAACGGGTCAAGTTGACGGTCGCGTGGGTGAGACAGATCGTCATCTTTCACCCAACCGACAGCTTCAATCCACACATACTGTTTTGTGTCTTTTAGAGTTAATAGGGTCTCATTAAGCGTCTGGTCAAATTTTGAAAGTTCATTTATGAACCTCTCGAAGTGGAAACGTTTGGGTGATTTTTGTTTGGAAGCAACGGGGTCAACACGCATATGCTGTGTTGTAGTAACTGGCTCAATTGGAGTGGGATTTTTTTGTAACAACTGATGCAACGTCGGTAGATGTGGTACAATGGCATGTGACACATGTTTAGGAACCGGAGTGATATCGGTCTGGTCAAATTGTGTTTCTCGCAACGAATGATGTTGGTCTGACTGTTGTCTGTCTGAGTGCTGGCATCAGCACACTTTTTGTAGAAACGGCAACAGCATATGTGATTGATTGAGTACCAACTATTTTCTTTGCATCGATATAGGATAGATGTTGCCTCGCCTTACACCTTTGAATTTTGAATTCATAGTCCCATATGGGACACGAACGATCCATTGCAGCACATGACCCTCGACAGTTATAACTTTTTTGGTGTTGTGCAGTCCTTATGATCATGTCCAGAATCAGAACAACGTGCACATACGGTGGTTCCTTTGCTTTTACAATTTTCCTCACCATTACCATATCCCTGACAATTAATCGTAATGGATTTGGAACACAAGTACATAAATCTACATTAACCCTTTACCCAACAAAACGGCAAAAAACGCCCAAATAAAGCTTCAGCCGCCCAAAATATCTTCGGTCTGTCTCAATAACACCATACACATATGGATATCATTGGAACCGGTTCATTGACCACATTTTGATGGTTACAGTTATGCCCTTTGCCAATGCATTCTCTTATATATGCGAGTCGACCATAGGTCGCCTCGCATATATAAGAGAATGCATTGGCCTGAAAAAACCTTTTTTTAACACTTTTTACCATTTTTTCTTACATTCTTTAACAATTTTATAATTTTTTCTTACATTTTTTAACAATTTTTATAATATTTTTCTACATTCTTTGACAATTTTATCATTTTTAATATGTGTTAAGCCAATGCATTCTCTTATATATGCGAGGCGACCTATGGTCGACTCGCATATATAAGAGAATGCATTGGCACTGGGCCGTTCTGTTGGGTAAAGGGTTAATGTACCCAATCGTCAATGCTGATCGATTTTCACATCGATCGAAAGTAAGAAGATAACTGTTCAAAGGAACTTTTTGTCCGTCAACTGTCTATGAAAATATATAACTCCTTGTGGCGCCAACTCAGCCAAAATCCTTGACCCAGAAGACCAGCAATATCGCGAGTTCTCAGCACAACTCTGCTACTGTCCAATGTCTTGCGAGGAGTAATCAACATTGATGTTTGTGCACTAGATGTTAATTGCATATGAGCGTCAGATTGAATATGTCTTTTTATTTGTCCGGCTATGCTTTGTAGCATTTTATCAATGACAAATACTGAAGTTCCCTTGACATTCGGATCAAAGTCAAGAACCAATTACTGGGGATAAACATCAGCATCAGTTGAACTTAGCGAGATATCATTCTTACGTGTTTGTTTGTTTTGAGCCGCCTCGGACTACCTTTCCAATTATGATCGGGACAAAGACTGGTACATAGCTGAAGCGGTGGCCCGTTTAGCCACTGCATATAGCAGCCCCTCGGTACCTCCCCACAGTGAGACATGTGTGAACATTGCAAAATTGTAGCATTTAACAGCCATTTAAAGACGAAATACAAAGAAAGAAACAACATACATGAAAAGAACACACAACTAGAGGTCAGATTCCATGGGATCAGATATACTTCCATGGTATCCCATTCCATGTGCGTGTTATGCGTATCGATGTGTTACTCTTCATGCGAATGCATATTGGTGCTTTGTGATCTGATGGTGGACTTGCATTGACATTTCTAAATAAGATATATATTCCAAAGGTTTATGTCATTTGGTTCGACCCACCGTGGATGATTAATGACAGTCTATTGCATCATGGTCGTGATCAACTGAGCCACCATTCACCCCAGCCAATCAGTTCATTTTTATTCGGTAGGGATACATCTTAGAGCTAATTATAACCCCATCCCAGGACGCCAATATCCTATTCAACGGTCACGAAAGTTGGCATGTCTGATTATATCGTAATCGACATGTACATCAAAAGGGTGTAAAGCATATTAATGTACCCTAACTCTGTTATTTCGCATTTATTGGATAGTTCTTTCAGTTTCGGATTCAGAATCTTTTAGTTTTAATGGCAGAGGAAAGACCGCTTGGTTAATTAATTAATTAGTATTTCAGTGCGTCATCGCTACACTATAGTCATTAACGTCTTTGTAATAGAGTTGCCCCTTGGCAATTTTCGTGGAATTTTCCTAAAGTCTCAACCCACCCCGACTCACATTCTCCGTTGGGCAGGTTACTTTTAAAGTATATCGGTCAAACTTTAGGGACGTACATACAGTATGCCCACGTACCTGCTACGGCATTATCTTGATCTTTAATTAGTCCGTTGGATTTGGCGGGGAAAATAGGTGCAATATTTCCGTTCCCCGTAACGCGGAAAGGCCTGGGAGAAAACACTTTTAAGCGGTATATTCGGGTCCGAATAACTCTTCCCATTCGGAATATGCGATAAAAAAAATAATAGCGCTGGACCTCGGTTTATTCATCCTGGTGTATAGTGTTTCCCTGTGTATTGGCGGTAACTCCTCAGGGAACGCGCTGACACAAGTTTTGATGCCCGTGGGCAGTAGGGCATATCGAGGTGTGCATACGGTCAAATTTTCGATGCTCTGCTCCTTATAATTTCCGAGATAATAAAATGACATTTTTTCAGATAAAGGGAGATAACTCCTCGGGGAAAACGCGGACAATATGCTCTAGGCGACTAAGGCTTACAACTCTTTGGCCCCAACATACGTACCAAGTTTTAGTGTGCTACTCCTTGTACTTTTCGAGTAATAGTGATTGCAAAAGTGTCCATTATAATAATAATGAAAAATATTCGAAAAAGTGCCATAACTAACAGAAAACGACCCCAATAGAAAAACAATATACTTCCTTGGTTACACCATGTAAGTATAATTAGACAACACGAACAAGACTCAACAGACGGCTGAAATTTAATCTGAAACACTGTGGAGAGGTGCGACTAGCTGATCAATCACCCGTCTTGAATAGGTCGATGTTACGATGATACGGCCGCCCTAGTACTTCCAGGACACCCTAAACCACGCGGGGTGCACCCCATTGCAAACAGGGTGCCACATTAGGGGCTTCTTACCCATCGCAGTGGGCGGTAGTCCTATTCTACCCCGGGCCCACACGTGGATAGTTCTGGGGAATTTCAGCACCATTGGATAATTTGTGAAAACGGAGGAAATGGTGTGTCGCGCCAGACTACATCTCGACCGTGCAGCAAGGTATCAAACACCCTCACAATTTGTTAGCTGTACATAATTTTAAATAGTCCAGTTCGCAATTCCCGCGTTGCTCGGGGTACGCAGTGTATCGAAATGCTAATGTGCATGAGTATCCAGTATTTCTGAAACGTTGATTTTTCGATGCTCACGTTTCGTGCCATATATGAGAATGACATGTCCAGCATATAATCTCCAAGTCAGATAGTTTTGCCATATACGGGCATTTTTTCAACAAAAAAGTGGCCGTTTTCTGTCCATCACTCTTTATTCTTCGAAAAATGTATTAATTAAGCGGAAAATTGAATAAACCAGCTACTAGATATTCGATAGCAGACAATGAGTCGTCTGCTCGTCGAGAAAGGTGATTTTTTGGCGCCATTCACAAAAATATCCACTGATCAAGAGAGTATATTTGGGGGTTTGGATCAGGTCATTACTGTTACCATAGCAACATGTTTTTTTTTTATTATAGTGACTATTTAACCCGTTTTCATTGTACATTGCGACCTCGGTGAGTCAACGTACAGGTTCTGTTTTATTTTGACTGTATGATCAGTGGATTTCGCGAATACACAAGCATATAACTATACATATATTCTCGTATATGTCCATGTAAATTTCTGCCAAATTGAATGCGAGCACAGTGCATATAGTGTACAACTATTAATTTATACCTAAATTAAGGCCACACAAAAACCATATGCAGATAAACATTTAAGTGGGAACAATAGGTTTGGGGATCACCACTGGACCTGGTACGATCTATGTGAGATTAAAGTGGCATAGATCTGACTTATTTTCTGGCCAACCCCATACTCCCAACCACGGATAATTGTCAGACATGTGCTCTTGTTATTTTTTTGAAAACCGAAATGGCCACTTTTTAATGCAAAATATCAATGTGTTGGTTTAGTAAAACCCCGGAAATTAACCCATTTTACAATTTAATTGCGGCTAGAATGGAGGCTGGCGCATTATCGAAATGGAAAGCTTTAGATTATTGTTGTGATCGTAAGCACTGCAATAGTGAAATGACATTGAAGTATTGACATCGGAAGCCAGTCTTAACACCTGTGCACTGAGAAATAGCTACCCAGACTCCCGAAAACCCACGCAATATACGAGAAGTCGTAGTGTAACATAAGTTGTCTGCTTCTATTCAATCCGCGTATCTAATTCCTCCGTGCCCTTTTCGGTCAGACGAAAAACCCCTCAATTATATTAAGTGATCCTATTAAACACGCCTGAGTAACTGGACTTCCTATATACTGCGAAATCGCAGCCATTTTGTTAATTATTGTCTCGGTGGGAGAGGTCGCGTCCATATCAGTGAGATCGGTAGATCGTGGGCACTCCAGTCAACGTTACGGAGATCATGACTCAATTTAGTGATTACCCTAATCAACTAGAGAGATTCTGGGTACTCTATCCAACGTTTCGGAGATCCTGCGTGGGTACTCTAGTCAACGCTTCTGTGGTTCTGGATACTCAACTCAACTAGATATATTCTGGGTACTCTATCCAACGTTTCGGAGATCCTGCGTGGTTACTCTAGTCAACGCTTCTGTGGTTCTGGGTACTCATGGATACCCTATTCAACAATTCAGAAATCATGGGGACTCTAATCAACGTTTCTGTGATCGTGGGTACTCGTACTGTGATCGTGGGTATCCCAGATACTCAAATCAACGTTCGGGACATGCTGGGTACGCTAATCAACATTCAGGAGATCCTGGATGTTCTAATTAACGTTCGGAAGATCCTGGATACGCTAATCAACATTCATGAGATCCTGGATGCTCTAATTAACGTTCGGGAGATCCTGGATACGCTACTCAATGTTTAGGAGATCCTGTATACGCTAATCAACATTCAGGAGATCCTGGATACGCTAATCAACATTCAGGAGATCCTGGATACGCCAATCAACACTCGGGAGATCCTGGATACGCTAATCAACTTCAGGGAGATCCTGGATACGCTAATCAACATTCAGGATATCCTGGATACTCTAATCAACGTTCGGAAGATCCTGGATACGCTAATCAATGTTCGGGATATCCTGGATACGCTGATAAACGTTCGGGAGATCCTGGATACTCTAATCAACGTTCGGGAGATCCTGGATACGCTACTCAATGTTTAGGAGATCCTGGATACGCTAACCAAAATTCAGGAGATCCTGGATGCGCTAATCAACATTCGGGAGATCCTGGATACGCTAATCAACTTCCGGGATATCCTGAATACGCTAATCAACATTCAGGAGATCCTGGATACGCCAATCAACACTCGGGAGATCCTGGATACGCTAATCAACTTCCGGGAGATCCTGGATACGCTAATCAACATTCAGGATATCCTGGATACGCTAATCAACATTCAGGAGACCCTGGATACGCTAATCAACATTCAGGAGATCCTGGATGCTCTAATCAACGTTTGGAAGATCCTGGATACGCTAATCAACATTCAGGAGATCCTGGATACGCTAATCAACAATCAGGAGATCCTGGATACGCTAATCAACATTCGGGAGATCCTGGATACGCTAATCAACTTCTGGGAGATCCTGGATACGCTAATCAACATTCAGGAGATCCTGGGTCATCAAATCAACGTTCGGGAGAGCCTGGATACGCAAATCCGCATTCGGGAGCTCCTGGATACGCCACTCAGAATTCGGGAGCTCCTGGATACGCTAATCAACTTCCTGGAGATCCTGGATACGCCAATCAGCATTCGGGAGATCCTGGATACGCTAATCAACGTACAGGAGATCCTGGATGCGCTAATCAATGTTCGGGAGATCCTGGATACGCTACTCAATGTTTAGGAGATCCTGGATACGCTAATAAACGTTCGGGAGATCCTGGATACGCTACTCATTGTTCGGGATATCCTGGATACGCTACTCAATGTTTGGGAGATCCTGGATGCACTAGTCAATGTTCGGGAGATCCTGGATACGCTACTCAATGTTTAGGAGATCCTTGATACGCTAATAAACGTTCGGGAGATCCTGGATACGCTAATCAACGTTCGGGAGATCCTGGATACGCTACTCAATGTTTAGGAGATCCTTGATACGCTAATAAACGTTCGGGATATCCTGGATACGCTAATCAACGTTCGGGAGATCCTGGATACGCTACTCAATGTTTAGGAGATCCTGGGTCCTCAAATTAACATTCAGGAGATCCTGGATATGCTAATAAACGTTCGGGAGATCCTGGATGCGCTAATCAATGTTGGGGAGATCCTGGATACGTTAATCAACGATCGGGAGATCCTGGATACTCAAATGAACGTTCGGGATATCTGGATACGCTAATCAACGTTCTGGAGATCCTGGATACGCTAATCAATGTTCGGGAGATCCTGGATACTCAAATGAACGTTCGGGAGATCCTGGATACGCTAATAAACGTTCGGGAGATCCTGGATACTCTAATCAACGTTCGGAAGATCCTGGATACGCTACTCAATGTTCGGGAGATCCTGGATACGCTGATAAACGTTCGGGAGATCCTGGATACTCTAATCAAAGTTCGGAAGATCCTGGATACGCTACTCAATGTTCGGGAGATCCTGGATACGCCGATAAACGTTCGGGAGATCCTGGATACGCAAATTAACGTTCGGGAGATCCTGGATACTCAAATTAACGTTCGGGAGATCCTGGATGCGCAAATCGACGTTCTGAAGATCCTGGATACGCTACTCAATGTTCGGGAGATCCTAGATACGCTGATAAACGTTCGGGAGATCCTGGATACGCTACTCAATGTTTAGGAGATCCTTGATACGATAATCAAGGTTCGGGAGATCCTGGATACGCTAGTTTAGTTTAAAATATGTTATTGCTCATATACATAGCAATTGGATCGGGGGACAAGTGCTCGAGACACTTAATTTTCCATCCTCTTCAAACATAAAGTAACATAACAAATGGTGACAAACGAAAATAACATAAGCATACAAAATAATGATTTGATTTAATTTATAAAGTAACAGAAATAAAATAACTAAACTATAAATGGAGCCGCCAGATAGATTGAGAGTACGAGAGATGATGAGACAGAAGATGAATGAGAAGGGGGTAGTAGACAGATGGAGAGAGTAGGAAGAACAAGACCATTACATCTATCCTTGTTTCGCATGATTGCTGAAATATGCCAACGACTTGATAATAGGATCGAATTATTTGTTTGTTTATATATATATATACTTAGTCGAACCTTCGTGAAGTTCGTATGAAATCTTGTGCTCTCATGTATATATTAGCATTTTCGTCATATGGTAAGTTAGGATTGCCAAAAAGCAATATGAAAACGGAAACATTTTCATACTTTGACAGGGCTTCGGCTAGTTTTATCCTAGCTTGCTGATATAGCGGACATACAAAAAAGTAATGAAAGGCATCTTCTTTGGCGTATCCACAGTCACAAGTTGGGGTTGGGGAGATATGGTTATGATGCATATCACTGCGCAATTGGTGTAAACAATATTTATTCCCAATACATATCTAGATGAATATTTTGGAATGGAATGGGGTGAGACAACAAGCCTATTGTGGCTTTTTTCCTTTCCCAGATCGCTTAATTTCCCGAACTGCATAAGGCCGTTCGGGCGAGTCAGGCGGCAAATATCACAAAAGATACTTTTTTAAATACTATTTTCTCCAGTAATAGTATTTAAATTATGTTGTCATAAAAATCTACCTGATTGCCTGGTTTCCGCCGCCCACTCTGTTTAATTAAAAAAAACTACATTATATAGGGCCGTCGCGACCTCACAATATTATTCCGATTTAGTTTTTCTAACTTGTCCATCAAACCAAAAATTATATAAGATATCTACTCTTAAGTTCACAATTTATACCATTTTCAATTACAATATCAATATAGTATATTTAACATTAACACCAACCAGCAAACCTGAAACTACATACGCCATCATATTTTCTTATTGTATTATTTATTGAGGGGCAGCAGGAAGACGGTCAGTAGGTCATGCTGCTCCTGTACAATACTATTAATTCTTATCATCAATGCTTTGTTATTAATTCTCAATTATTGTACAAATAAACATCTACATCTACATCTACAAAGAAGTAAGGTACTGGAGAAAATAGTATTTAAAGTATATTCCTATTTGAACAATAATAACCTTATGTATGGATGCCAGTCGGGGTTCCTGCCTACTCATAGCACGGAATCTCAACTCATTGAACTAGTACATGATATTACCCAGTCCTTCGATAAAGGTCTTACCACATGTGGTATCTTTTGTGATATTTGCCGCCTGACTCGCCCGAACGGCCTTACGCAGTTCGGGAAATTTATGCGATCTGGAAAAGGACTTCTTTAAATACTATTTTCTCCAGTACCTTACTGAGACAACATAAACGTGATACTGGTCTATAATTGTTCACTTCATATGGGCTACCTTTCTTTAAAATTGGTATTACATCAGCCTTCTTCCATGGGTCAGGAAATCGACCTGATTTTAGTGACATATTAATAATTTTACAAAGAGGTTTACATATGTAGTAGGGCGGATAACTGTCAAAAAAGGCTGGAATTCTGCAAATGGTGATACAAGCATGAAAGTTGGCACGAATGACCAGTACCCATCACTGATCACATAAAAACCGGGGGCCACGCAAAAATCAAAAATGGCCACCATTTTTCAAGATGGCCGCCAAAAGTCGCCGTCATAATTCAGGATTTCCCCTTTACGCATCAATTTTGGGGTTTTAAATGGTCAAACAGCACCAATTATACATATATAATGTGTCACAATTGATAACTGAAGCATTTTAATGAATTATGAATATAAAATAGCTACAAATTTCCAAGTTTGTTGACAAAATGGCCGCCAAAATACTATTTTTTTCACTATTTTCAGATATTTTACTTTATGCATATATCAACTTTGCAAAATTATATTTCTTGATATAATATGTGTTTATCAGAAGTATTTATGCTATTATTAGCTTACAAGAAGTAATCAAATTAACATAGCATGATTATCTCACATTAAACGTCAACCAATGATAACATATGTTTCGTGTTATTTTGGTGCTTTATGCTCATTTTGCTATGTATTTTTAGATTTTAAAACTAAAGAGAACCCCAAAATATACGTGGAAAACACTATCAAAACTGTTTTTGACCTTTAGTATTTTAATATAACATTATATGTAAATGTTATAAATAAAATACAATACATCAATTTCTATTCTGATCGATTGAGTTTGTGTCCATGATAGAACATGGTGCCAGCATCAAATCGCAACTCAAATGTGGACCTAACCAGTCGGATATTACACTGGCACAACTTCTCCAGTTTAATTGTCATAGCAGTAGCTATTCAAGTAATGCAAATTATCATCGACATAACAAGAACCGAGAACCACCATTTCCAGCCTACATTGGATTGAAAGTGTTTTCGAAGACACGAAAGCGACAACTTGTTGATATACTACATACCCATGGACTCTGCATATCATATGACAGGGTTTTGGAAATTTCAACAGATCTGGGGGCTAAAGTTATTTCTCAATACCAAGCCTGTGGTGTGTCCACCACAGATGAAGAGTGCTGTATTTACTACAAGCACCGTTGACAATATTGATCACAACCCTTCTTCGACATCTGCTCAGTCATCATTTCATGGAACAAGTATTTCATTATTACAACACTACAATCATGATGATGAAGGAAAACCACGACACATTCAAATCGTGGATAAAAAGCCAAAGTCAAAATCAATTGGATGCCTCCCAGATACATATACTAATGTGAAACCAGCTTACATCAAGAGCAAGGAAAATGATCCACCAGCCTCATCAGTAAAATTTCCTACCACAAAAGATGTCACCAGCAAGAGTCTAAAAGAAGAACATGAGTGGCTAGAATCAACCGAGAAATCTCTCGACTCGACTGTGATAAACAATTATCATGGGCTGCATATCATTCATCAAAGAATGGAAACAATTGTCAAAAGACGACAGCATCACTACTGCCTCTGCTACGTGACACTGCTCATTCGGTTGCAACAATTAGACATTCAATGGACCAGATTCAATCAGTTGTAAACATTCTCAACCCTGGACAAGTCTCTGTCATAAGCGGTAGACCAACCGCTATTCGCCATCGCTAAACAAATTCAATGGAAATGGCCTGAAGAATATGGTGAAAGCAAATTTGTCATAATGTTTGGTGGACTACACCTTGAAATGGCATGTCTGAAATAGCTTGGAACATTACTCACGGATAGCGGTTGGACGGATGCTTTAGTGGAAGCGAAAATAGCAACATCTGGAATAGCTGACTCTTTGCTAAGTGCTTCCCATGTTACCAGAACCAGACAAGCACACCAGGTTACTGCATGCGCACTCTTTCACTTGAAGAATACAGCCTATTCCACATGTACGTCTAACAAATCACCTGACGATCAACCATCCTTAGATGAATGGAATGCGCATATGAAGAATGCCAGTCCGTTGTATGCCTTCTGGGATCTCATTCTGCAAATAGAGCTTATCGTCTTTACGCTCGTGTGGTCAATACGTGAAGGGAACTTCGAGATGTACTGTGAATACATCCTGGAGGTTCTACCTTACTTCTTTGCCAATGACAACACCCATTACGCTAGGTGGTTGCCTATCCACCTCCGGGACATGTATACATTGAGAGAAATGCACCAAAGTGTTTACAAAGCTTTCACGCAAGGTCACTTTGTGGTACAAAAAACCGACAGGCCCTTTTCAGCGATGGTTATTGGTGAGGCGCATGGACAGCACAAAGCCGTGATTAAAGGTGGTGGACGAGCAATAGGACTAACCGAAGATCCAACATCCTTACGGAGATAGATGGTGGCTGGACCAGAAGTCAGTAAGGTAATTCTCGAGTTCGAAGACGTCACAGGACTGATTGGTGGTGATAGCACACAAGGTATAAAACACCATGAGGATACGCCTTCTCAACAATTGAGATTTGGTGAGAGGGTCAAGGACCTTAGAGCTACGCTTCAATGTATGGGGAATCCATTCAGCGATGATTCACCAGACCTGTGATCACTGGGGACTAAAAACATTGCGCACCGAACAATGGCTAAACAGGTGAAGGAATACCTCAACGTCGGGAAGAAACAGATGGACCTATTCATGAGTGGAATCAACAAACAGCCAGACAGTGAATTTTTCAACCCCATCGTAAGGAATAACATATATTTCTTCAAGGCTATCCCTGTTAAAGCACCTTCAAAACTGAAATCACTGAAAGAAGATTGTAGTCTGTTTTCACGGCTGTTTATTTCATGTCAAGCTAGGCAGTGTGACTTGTCTGAATTTTTCGAACATGGGAACCAGGTCTTCCCACCATCACTTAGCGACTCTGGCAAGCTTCACATGGTTCAGAAGTCAGAACTCGTGCCACTACTGGGTGCCTATGCTACAAGTCAGGAGACGATGCCATCCTGTGATGGCTTAATCATCGACATATCTGCCCCAGTCAACACCACCAAGCCTAACAAGCCAGTGCCATTTGGGGAATATGCTACAGTCTCCATAATACCACAGGTAGAACGAATGCTCGAAGTGTTAAGCGAGTGGATGTCATCTTTGATACATACAAGGATGAGTTTGAAATTGGAAGCGAGGAAGAACAGAGGAGTGGGGTTACGGCGACGGGTAACACATGTTACTGAAACCCCAAGAAACTGGCAAGGTTTTCTCAGGAATGCAGATAACAAGATGGAACTATTTTCATTTCTAGCGAATAGAATTGGTGGATTATCATCAGAGAACCTTGGCATGGCAACTGACGGGGAGAATGTCATCTCAAACAAGGATGTCAACATTGAGAGTATATCGCCAAGCTCCCATGAAGAAGCAGATACGAGGATATTCCTTCATGCGTACCATATGATGTAGAGAATGGGATGAAAGGATTGCCATCAAAGCCAATGACACAGATGTAATAGCGATTGCAATAACAACGTTCTCGAAATTGAGCAAAAAAGGCTTGGAAGAATTGTGGGTATCATATGGGAGAGGAAAAGGCATGCAGTGGATCCCAATACAAGAAATAGTTTCAAGTATCGGGCAGCTGCGTGCTGATGGGATGATATTCTTTCCAGCAGAAATATCATCACCACATCTCCAAAAACTCGAACAGTTTGTCAACCTAATGTACGATCGTTCTAGTGATTGTCAAGCTGTCAACCATACAAAGTTGAAGCTTTTTTCAAAGAAACAGCGGTCGTATGACGCTATTCCGCCAAGCAAGCTGCTCTACTTCAGCACATTAAAAGATCTGCATACCAGGCTGGATACAAATGGGGAAACTGCTTGCTGAAGACAGAAAGTTTGGTCGCCCCAAGTGAATAGGGGTGGATGAAATTCGGAGACGTGTGGGATGTTTTGTGGACAACTCTCGAGCCTGTTGCCAAAAAGCTGCACAATGCTGACAAAATGTAACTGCAAAAAAGGTTGTGAAAAACGACGCAGTTGAAAACGGGCTGGCCTGCCACGCTCTCCATTGTGCAAATGCAATTGTAATGACCTTCGCTAAAAGTCTGAACTCAATCGATCAGAATAGAAATTGAAGTATTATATTTGATTTATAACATTTACATATAATGTTATATTAAAATACTAAAGGTCAAAAAACAGTTTTGATAGTCTTTTCCACGTATATTTTGGGGTTGACTTTAGTTTTAAAATATAAAAATACATAGCAAAATGAGCTTAAACCAAAATAACACGAAACATATATATATATGTTATCATTGGTTGACGTTTAATGTGGGATAATCATGCTATGTTAATTTGATTACTTCTTGTAAGCTAATAATAGCATAAATACTTCTGATAAACACATATTATATCAAGAAATATAATTTTGCAAAGTTTCTATATGCATAAAGTACAAAATCTGAAAATAATAGTATTTTGGCGGCCATTTTGTCAACAAACTTGGAAATGTGTAGCTATTTTATATTCATAATTCATTAAAATGCTTCAGTTATCAATTGTGACACATTATATATGTATAATTGGTGGTGTTTGACCATTTAAAACCACAATATTGATGCGTAAAGGGGAAATCCTGTATTATGACGGCGACTTTTGGCGGCCATCTTGAAAAATGGCGGCCATTTTGGATTTTTGCGTGGCCCCCGTTTTTTTGTGATCAGTGATGGGTACTGATCATTCATGCCAACTTTCATGCTTGTATCACCATTTGCAGAATGTATGCAGTTATCCGCCCTACTAATGCCAGAACTCGTCTCTTTGATCATCCTATTTGTAATTCCATCATGTCCACATGCTTTATTAGTCGGTAATTGCGATGACCTCATCCTCGTTGGTGGTTAACGATCCTATGTAATTTGATGTGTTTGGTTGAAAAAGAGGCAGAGAGTCGTCAAGAAAACTGTTTCGAACAAATACTTTATTTATTATTTCGGCCTTTTCCCCATCACTCTCTGCAATGGTTCCGTTGTATTCTAAGTTTGGTATGCCCCGAACTGTCGTGAAATTGTTCAGTAGTTGCTTAGTGACCTTCCAAAATAGATTTATACGCTAATCAATGTTCGGGAGATCCTGGATACGCTAATCAATGTTCGGGAGATCCTGGATACTCTAATCAACGTTCGGGAGATCCTGGATACGCTACTCAACGTTCTGGAGATCCTGGATACTCTAATCAACATTCGGGAGATCCTGGATACGCTACTCAACGTTCTGGAGATCCTGGATACGCTAATCACCGTTCGGGAGATCCTGGATACGCTAATCAACGTTCGGGAGATCCTGGATACGCTAATCAACGTTCGGGAGATCCTGGATACGCTAACCAACGTTCGGGAGACCCTGGATACGCTAATCAACGTTCGGGAGATCCTGGGTCCTCAAATTAACGTTCGGGAGATCATGGGTCCTCAAATTATCGTTCGGGATATCCTGGGTCCTCAAATTAATGTTCGGGAGATCCTGAGTCCTCAAATTAACATTCAGGAGATCCTGGATGCGCTAATCGACGTTCGGAGATCCTGGATACGCTAATCAACGTTCGGGAGATCCTGGATACGCTAATCAACGTTCGGGAGATCCTGGATACGCTAATCAACGTTCGCGAGATCCTGGATACGCTAATCAACGTTCGGGAGATTCTGGGTCCTCAAATTAACTTTCGGGAGATCATGGGTCTTCAAATTAACGTTCGGGGGACCCTGGGTCCTCAAATTAATGTTCGGGAGATCATGGGTCCTCAAGTTAACGTTCGGGAGATCCTGGGTCCTCAAATTAACGTTCGGGAGATCCTGGGTCCTCAAATTAACATTCAGGAGATCCTGGATGCGCTAATCGACGTTCGGAGATCCTGGATGCGCTAATCAACGTTCGGGGGATCCTGGGTCCTCAAATTAACGTATGGGAGATAATGGGTCCTCAAATTAACGTTCGGGAGATCCTACGTCCTCAAATTAACGTTCGGGAGATCGTAGGTCCTCAGATTAACGTTCGGGAGATACTTGGTACTCAAATTAAAGATATGTCTATATATCCAAAGACCTATTTTGATTTGATTTGACTGATATGAGTTAAGTAGACTGTTGATAGGCTTCCCTCCGTAATGTGTCCATCATCAAATTTGCTACGTCACCTGCGGACGGACTCAATATATGGTAATTGAGTCGATAGTTTGATTATGCACGCCAGATTCCGGCCGTTATGCATTCCGGGGGCGCATCAGCTTAATAACTCGGTTGTTTGAGTGTTTTGTGGCATGCGTTGTGACAGATAAGCACCCACACGCCATTTCATTGGGATTCATCGGTCGGCGACAAGAATTTCCGTCACACGACCCAAATTTAGAATTTTAAAGGAAAGACAAAAATATTCATCTTGCGGAATTAACTGAGGATGATTGATTGATTGAATGATTGAGGGTTTAAAGTCGTTTTAGCCGCTAGGCCATATCACGCCCAAGAACAGAATCAGGTATACAAAAAGTTCGTACCGAAGCAACTGTGTAGATAAATCAGACAGTCGATTAGATTAAAACAATGCAATGAGCTATGTACAAATAAAAGCACCCAAGAGGAATATTTTGGGGATTATATTGGAGTCATGAATATAAATTCAAGAACTGACTAGTGTGCAATCATACTATAAAACGTATAAAAGTAGTACAAGAATAGATAATAAATAGCAAATAAACAACACGAAATTACTACATCGAAATATGTAAAGTAGCTTTTAAAATAAGATATTGCAGTGATAAGTTATTTATAATATTTGATGAATCGCGCAAGAACCTTTATCAATGCATCAAGCTGATGGTCGGGTGGGTGAGACAGAATGTCATCCTTCACCAACCGACAGCCTCGATCCACAAATATTGTTTCTTGTCTTTGAGAGTTAACCGTTTCTCATCAATCATGTGGTAAAATGTTGAAAGTTCAAAGATGTACCGCTCTTTCTGAGAGTCGAAACGTTTGAGTGACCTTGGCGATCTTTGTTTCGAAGCAACAGGCGATTTTACTTTTTGGAACAATATGATAAGTTGCATAGATTGTTTCGGAGGAAATGTCTCAACGACAGAAGTTGTATCCTCAACCTGCGCTGCAGCTATATAGGTCCTGGAACAGGAGTAATATCAGTCTCCTCAACTTGTGTTGCTATACAGGTGATATACTGACGAGTTTGGTTTGACAATGTGTCTGAGTGCTGGCATCAACACATTGTTTTGGTAGACACGATTGATGGGTATGTGACCTGTGGAATGGATGGTCGGTGACCCACTATATTCAAGCATCTTCTCAGCTTTACATCGTTGAACCAAATGGGACATGAACGATCCATTGCGGCATGTGAACCTTGACCGTTTGAACATTTCTTGAGATACTTATAATCCTTATATGATCATGACCAAAGATAGAACATATGGTTTCTTTACGTTTACAATGTTCCTGGCCATGGCCATACCCCTGACATTTAAAACATCACAATGGGTTTGTAACATGTACTTAAATCCATCTTCATATACCTAACCTTCAATGTCGGTGGATGTTCACACTGATTGAAGTTCAGAAGATAACTGTTCAACTGAACTTTTTGATCATCAAATGTCTTCGTTAATCTTCGGACTTCTGTAACTCCATGTGGTGCTAACTCAGCCAATATATCTGACTCAGAAGAATCATTAATATCGCGAGTTCTCAACACAGCTCTGTTACTGTTCAATATCGTGTGAGGAGTAACAAACACTGCTGTTGTTGCAATAGATGTTAATTCTACAAGCGCGTCAGATTGAATTTTTTCTTGAACATTCGATCAGGAGAGAGCCACTGAGTGGCCCAGTCCTGATCGGTTTGACAGATTTTGTCCGGCTATGCTTTGTAGCGTTTTATCAATCGCAAATACAGAAGGTCTCTTGAAATTTGGATCAAAACCAAGTACCATGTACTGAGGATAGACCTCACCCTCAGCATCAGTGGAACTTGGCGGGTGGTCATTCTTACGTTTTTGTTTGTTGTGAGTTGCCATATGAAAAGCATGTAATCGACAACTAGCCCAGCAGCCGCCTCGGACTACTCTTCTAATTATAGTCGGGCCAAAGACTGGTACATAGCTGGAGCGGTGGGTCGATTAGCCACTGCATATAGCAGCATCCCGGTACCTCGCCACAGTGAGACAGGCGTGAACAGTACAAAATTGAAACATTTAACAGTGACATAGACGAAATGCAAACAGACTTGACACGAAAGAAACATATACATGAAAAACAGAAGACACAACTAGACATCAGAAATATAATAGAACAGATGGCAGAAGTGTAATCTGAAACACTGTGGAGGGGCGTGACTAGCACAAGGTGCCACATCAGGTGATTCTTACCCTTCACAGAGAGGTGGTAGGGCGGGTAGGCCTATTCTACCCCGGGCCCACACGGAGGACTGAGGATAGATTTGTAAATTTCGCGAATACTCTTTGATCGTCACAATAGACACAACACGATAGAACACAAGACGAATATTACAAGTTCTGTCATAATTTTAACAATTGATCCATTAAAATAGCGCATTCTACAGTGAGTTTTAATGAACTTTATATCAGTTATTTATTCGGTCGTAGGGCGCGTGACACCATTGTCACCCCCATCCTTTAACGAGGAAGCCACCTCAGAATTTGCGCGCATATAAGGTTAAAATACAAGATATATCGGCACCGAAGCGAGTACTCGTTTAACGCACGAGTGGTGCGAATCAGTCACATTACGAGCGACCTTGCTCAAGTGTCACAACATGGCGCTTTATTTGGACGTTGTTTGATTCGGCCTAGCCACTGTTGTGTGAAACTCACAACAGTTCACCGGCCGGCTGCGAACTCATCTCGATGCAAAGGCATGTCGGACACCATTCGTCTGTTCGTGTAGTCTGAGAGCACAATGGGGCTGTCCACAGCTGCATGTCAATCAAATAAATGTTAGCAGATATATTCTACCAATCAGCTACTGAGCCTGTCGCGTTCTGCATTGAGAATATCCGCGCATACTTCCAGTGTTAAATTGACTATTTTCAAACAATATTTTCAAATCATGATGTTCTGGAATTTCAACTTGTGCAATGATCTTGGGAATTCAGCCATGATTATAACACTATTTTTCATTTTGCATGACACTAGTCATATTGTACACAATTAAAGACCAAGCAAATTCACGTGTGTAGTATAGCATATATAGACGGGCACTGTAAAACTATTAAACTATTTCTGCAGGTGCATTGTCTCCTAGCAACCATAAGATCGAGAGGATCGGTCCTCTCGCTAGTTAATTTGATTGTGGAAACCTCCATGATCGTTTTCACCTAATACGCACACGCTTGACTACCAAAAGATAACTATTCGGGGTTCACGATTAGATGGCTATTGGCATACAATCGCGACCACACGAGGCTCGCGTGGTTCCGATTGAATATCACATATGTAATCTCAAGGGTAATAACTCTATAAAGAATGTACCTTTACTAAATAACGGCGATTTGTATGAGAAATTGCAACACCACAAAGGCAGTAGTCTGAGAGCACAATGGGGTGAAATATAAGTCAAATTCTTCTATTGGGTGGTTTTTAAAACACTTCTTGAAATATTTCCGTTATTTCGTCAAAAACACTTCTTCAAATATCTCCGTTATTTAGTTAATAAAAATAATTTCCTATTTCGCACTATTTCGCCATTTCGCTGCATTTTTTATTCCGCTATTTCGCTGTATTTTCCTATTTCGCTTTTTCCTTGTATTTCATATTTCGATAATTCGCTATATTTGACATATTATGGGATATGGGATGATATGATACCCTACATTCTGATATTCAATCGAACATCACCTGCCACCTGCGCGATTAGATGCCACTAGCCATCTAATCGTGAACCCCGATTACATATTGTTTGCTATAAAATCCTTGGCGTATTGGCTGTCGTCTTATATGGTTTCTCGTCGTGATATGCGGTTTGTTCACACTTCCTAAAATATTTAAAGATCAGAGAGCAAGAGGAACCTTTATTCCATCACACACAAGATCGACTATGAGCTAAGGGCTCTGTCAACATATATTGCAGTGACCCCACTCCAATACTATTTTTAAAGACTCAAAAACAAGAATCAAGTAAATTATTCTCACATAATGGGTCACGTGAGTACGCCCATGGTTTGTTCACCGTCTTCGACCTGATCGACTATATAGTTCCTGATGAGGGCCACTTGATACCTCATCACAGACTTGAAGCCGTCGGCGGCGGCCCGGGGCGTGTTTATGTCCCGGGATCACACACGCGCGACGTACCACAGACGTGATTTTAATTCCCGCAATGTTACATTGTCACGTTGATTGAACTGAGCGTACATGTTCGGTCCACAGACTGTCAACATACTGAGTAGACTAGTAGTAATATCTCGATTGATATTGTTTGCGAGCGGCCATCGCTCGGTTGTATAATCTCTGTACAGTATATCGAATTACCTATACCACCAGTGAACATATCCGGCGAGAGTATCACGCTCATGTATCACGCACAGGTGAGTGTCCAAAAGCTATATATACAGGCATGCACGTCCATTTATTTTTATTTACAAATATGTTGTCTCATGTCACGTTTTCGACGCGATCATTCGTGTGCAGTCTGAGAACATACTACATGTAGCTTTACACAGCTGTCAATCAAATATTTATTAGCAGATATATTATACCAATCAGCGCCTGAGTCGACGGCTTGTTGCATTGACAACATCCGTGCATACTTTCAGTGAGTACGCCAGTGGTCCATCTTCTACCTGATCAACTATCTAGTGCCTGATGAGGGCCACTTGATACCTCAGCTCATACTTGAAGTAGTCGACGCCGGCCCGGGGCGTGTTAGTGTCCCGGGATCACACGCGCGCGACGTACCACAATTTTAATTCACGCAATGTTAATAGCAGCTGGGAAGAAATCACTGGTGGATCACCAACTGCGCACGCTCACGACAAGACCGCAGGCATATCGTAGCGATCAAGCAACGTTTTTTTTACCAGGAAAATCGGGGCGTGTCCTTGGCAACACGCGTAAAAAAACAAATTCAACCAATTGGACTTCTTCAAATGAGCCACTTTTAATTGAGTTGAGGCAGGAAAGGGAGGGAGTGTTTATATATTTCTGCCCACTGCTACGCCGAGAGAAGAAGAAGACCATGGTCCCGACCACCGCAATTGCTGACATTGCGAAAGTGGTGCAGAAATTATCGGGTACAAAATACAAAACAAATACAAAATAAAATTTAATGCTAAAGTTCAAATAAAAAAAATAGCGTTTAGTTTAGAAACTTGACATACATGCCAATATCAATAATTGCATACTGCTAATGATGAGAATGAAATATAACATTTTGCCTTCTTGTTTTCACACTAGATATATACAGGACTTCAACTAGTATGGTATGGAAGGGTCTAACATCGCAGCACCGCAGTGTCTGCGGCTTAACACTTTTCTCCACCTGCGATTTTTCCCCATCTGCGAAAAAAATCGTAGCATCTGCGGTGGCACTGTCAACATACACGTACATAACAGACTAGTGGTAATACCTCGAGTTTGCGAGCAGCAATCGCCCGGTAGTATAATTTATGTAGAATATGTCTGATTACCTATACGTCCTGTACCACCATTGAACATATCCGGCGAGAGCATAACGCTCGTGTATGACACACGTGAATGTACAGAAGCAATATATATAGACGACCTCGTCCATTTTTTTGTATTTACAAATATGTTTTCTCATGTCCTGCTTTCGACGCGATCATTCGTCTTTTCATGCAGTCTGAGAACACAATGTACACAGCTGTCAATCAAATCATTATTCGCAGACATATTCTTCCAATCAGCGACTGAGCCAATCGGTAGCTGCATTGACAATATCGGTGCATACTTTCAGTGTTAAGGTTTAACCAAACCACTCCAATATGGACTCCGAGAACAAGTTGGATAAATTTTAAATTAGAAGAAAAAATGACACAAACTTTACAGAAGTGGCTAAAAGCAACTATACATGCAATATTTACAGTAAATAACGTGTTACCTGTGACAGAAATACACAGTACGACACGATGTGTAAATGGGTTTGTCGATACGGCACGAGTGCTGTCGCGGAAGGATAGAACGAGAGGCGCTAGCGCCTCGGGTTCTATCCTTCCGCGTCAGCACGAGTGCCGAATCGACAGACCCATTTACACATCGTGTCGTTCTGTGTTTATTACACGTTTCGCGTCCTAGAATCCGATAGGGCTAGGCTACCCCCGACAATATACTGCTTTACCTTATTATGTACTTCTGCCATTGTATTATTCATGTATATTGTAAATAAATTATCCTATCCTATCCGTGCATTAAAAATACAGGCTTAGAATGTTTATTTAGGCACATAGAGGCCGTGTTTTGTCATGTGTGATGATGCTTTTATTTTATAGTTCCGGTGTCATGGTTGAGGCGAACGTCATGTACGTCATTTTACGCCAACGAGATGCGTATGGAACGTACGTTCCATACGTATTTGTAAATATGGAACAGCAATAACACTATACTTCTGGGAACAAGCCTGTAATAAATTGGAAACATGTGATACTTTTTTCCCAATTGAAATCCGACTTTGTGCGCACGCACAGGGTTTGTAGTTGAGCAATTTCCTTAAATAAAAGTCAATCCTGATTTGGGAGATCTGTATGAAGAATGCTTTGTCGAGAAATCTATACATTATGTCATAGAACATGACTTTATTATCGTGTTTTTGAAGTGAGTGTTTGAAATTTGAAATGCCACAGCCAGGTATCACACAGCTATGTTTGACTGTGACTGCATACAGTTTCTTTCTGCCAGTGGGCATCCATTGGCCAATCTCTTGATTAATCCTGATTGGGATTTGGACCAGGTTGGCTATGATAAATTGTATGCTTGGGTGGTTGAGTGAACTTGGCCTACAGTCGTTACCGAACATGGCTGTTTACTTTCTGTTGAAGTTGAGTCACAACTCAAATCCTCACTTTTGAAAATTGAAATTAAATACGTTTTGGTACTATAAAAAGTGGATTCTCAACAAAACATTTCTTATGGAATTCTCCTCAATCAAAATATACTATCATTTATGGAAATTATCTAACTGTTATGTCTGTATGTGCGCACAAAGTTGGTTGGTAAGTAAGTATCACAAATTTTGTTAATCTGCTTCCAGTATAGTTTTATTTACTACATATGATAAGATTGTTTCTGAGAATTTTGTGATATTTTTATACTTTTCTACCAGTTTTAAAATTTGATAAACATACCCCTGGAGGCCATATTGGACTGCTTTGGTAAAGCCTTAAATTGACTATTTTTAAACAACTTTTTTGTTGTCAAATCATAACGTACTGAAATTTCGATTTGATCAATAATGTTGGAAATTTATCCATGATTATAACAGTAGAGAGACTGATATATATGACAATGTATTTTTATTGTGATAGCACGAGAATTAGAATCATCGATTTAAACAGTGAAAACATTCAAACGAAAAAGAACGAACTCGGTTCGTAATAAAAAAATAGGTCTCTCTGAGTAGGTCACTCGAGCAGACGTTGCATTATTACACTGTCACATTAAACACACACTATCTGTGGCGCGACCGTCTTTTCTTTTGTCCCCTCTGAAACTTTGAAACACACTGAGTTGTTGATCTATGTTGGTGTAGTACACTGGAGGCTAGGATGAGGCAAACATTAGTGTATTCTAGAAATCAGTTACATATTCTCTTAGATATATCAGCGGCTGTCTGTGTCGATTTGAACGTCTGTGTTGTGTGCTGTTGTTCGAGTTCGCAAGATTCAACTGGAAAACTAACATACTCTGTTGCGCCTGAACAGTCAGTCATATGCAGATCGGGAACATCGATTATTCCCTGAGGAATTGGAGGGATATCGAAATGTCTGCTGATGTTCGAAAAGGAGATAGTGAGAGAGAGCGAGCGAGAGAGAGAGGGCGAGAGAGGGGGTAGATAGATATTGATAGACAATGTGTGTTACAGATATAGGGGAAGAGTAAACAACATGGTAATTATAATGAAAATGAATAAATGGCTGGAGTCATAAATTCAATTTCATTATAATTACCATGTTGTTTGTATCGTTCATATAGCACATGGGTGTATTTTGCACTAATCTATGGCTCAAATTCATTCATCTGTTGCATAATTATATTCTGTTGAGTATCAAAGAAGATGGTCCCATAAATGGTCAGATTTAGTGTAAAGTCCCCCTTTAATTATTTAAAGTGACCATTATTTTGTTCTATTGATTTTCTATTCTTTGTTTAAGCTATTGTGGCGATTATCGGAAATAATTATACCTAAAGCACACGAAGCCTTTATGTCAATAGAGGTAACATATAAACGACACGAATGATTTACAAGTCAGATCACGATAAAACACCGTTCCGATCTCAGCTGTATCCAAGTGTATAGCAATATTACCCGTGTATCATCATGTGCCATTATAGTGTCAGCCCCAATACAACCAATTATAAAAAGATGAACACAGATCAATGCTGTGGAAATATATACTTATAGTGACAACTAAACATGAAATCAGTTGGTCATAATGCCAATTTGATACAACAATATCATATTAAGAGTGTCATGCATGCTGGTAATTGGAACCAAGACGATATGATTTCGATCGTTCGATGGTGTGGTCTATACGTATCGCGAGCTCTGGACTATATCATGCTGACACCATTCGATAAAATTCTTTCCACATACGCGATATAATATGACAACTGCCTGACATGCGAGGTGGACCGAACATGCGAACATAAGTTTTATTTCTCACAGATATTGGAAAGATGGCAATCTGGAAACAAACAGATGTCTTTGGCACACATTGGCTTAGATCGTGCCATAAATCTCTACTCCGACTAACGCCCGTATAGAGATCATATTCCACCAATACAGAACCTGGGAACTTTTTGAAGTTTTGACAGGGAACCTTATAAAGTCGAAAAAATAACACTGGGAATATATTTCTTAGCCATTATATATTCCTTAATAATGTACTTCACTGTATGCGAAGATCACAACTCGCAATTTCACGATTTAAGTGAATTTGTGAGCGATTTTGCGTCGCGTCGCTTACAATTATGGCACTTCTCCTGGGTAATTAATTCAATGTTTATTGCGATATCGGCTCACAAAACTCACATAAAAGCATGCAATTTTGAGTTGGGACATTCACCAACAGCGAAGTACAGTATTGAGGAACAGATAATAACTAAGAAATATATTGCCAGCGTAATTTTTTGAACTTTATAAGGTTCCCTGTCAAAACTTTCCAAGGATTTGTACTGGTGGAATATGATTTCTAAGGGCGTTAGCCTGAGTAGAGATTCATGGCATGATCTAACATTGGTTATGTCACCAATAATATCTCCAATATATAGGTAATTTTAATCCTGTAACTAAATTATGGTCAGGGATACTGTGGCAGTACTTAACTGCTGGTTTTAACATGAAGCAACATAGACAATCCATGTGTACAACCACGTGATGAGTTGTACATAGCAGGTATGCTTCGTGTTTTATATACAAGGATACATTTTGAGCACATGTTTGCCTATTTTCTATGCCCATATATGTATTATAAAGATATTATACAATGTTGTGTACAGTGTGTGTTTTTCTTCAATATGACTTTTCACCACAACATGGACGAGTACAAGAAAACACATACTGTACACAACATTGTATAATGCCATTTTATTAACCATCTGTATGTTTATCGAAATGACGTCAGCTAGTCCCGACAACTGTAATTAAAGTCCAATATGACTTTCGGGAGTCCAATATGACTTTTTCCCGGATTATCATTTGCCCAATCAGTAATAGTGTTAGTTAAGGGATGGATAATGATCCGTTTTATTGATAATCTATATCGAGAGTGTTCGATATCTGTCCCATGCTAGTAGCAAATTCGTGAAGCCGATTTGCAAACAAAAAATACTATAACGTCTTGATTTGTATCTGGAAGTTAGCACAAACTAGAGATGAACGCTCTTTATATTTACCATATCAGGAAGAATCTAGCAGAGAACGCTCCTTATTATTGCCTGAAAGACGATAAGGTATTATATCCCCCCTCGCCCACCCCCCCCTCTCTCTCTCTCTCTCTCTCTCTCTCTCTCTCGTGCACAATTTATATCACTTAGATAAGTCTTTGCATGGCTAACGGCTAACAAATCGCGCATATATAAAAAGTTAATGCATTTGTCGACATATTTCGATTCCCCAAAACAAGACAAGTTTTTAGACAGACGTCTGACTATATACAATGGATTTCATTGACGCCAAGTGAAGTGGGAAACACATTTATAAACAGCTTATTTGCTAATATCACGATTACAGACTCGCGATTCAACTGTAGATGACACGAACACTAGTATGCCGAATAACCAATTGGACACACTGAAATGCCACATAACGACGAGTTTGCAAACACTAGAATTCCACGTAGGTGCTGGTAGTATAGACCACTACATGTATATTACCGGCTACCGACGTACATCACACGTACGTAAAGACTATCCAACGACGGTGAACGACCAGTGCATCAAACATACTAGAATGAATGAATGAATGAATGAATGAATGCTTTATTTCTCAGCCATTTTCACATGGGACATGAGACAATTATTTACACTATTTACACATAGAAAAAACAATGGCGGTTCACAGAAACATTACGAAACAGATATTATATATGCAATCACTGTGTAGGAACTGTTACATCGGAAGTCGTTCCATCGCCGGTATTGTGATGGTTCTTGCCTGATTTGTTACGGTTCCTTCTGATTGAGAATAATCATTTTTGTGACAAAATCACGCATAATTATAGATATCTTGAATATTATACTTTCCTGAATGAACAGAAACTGCAGAAGTGCCGTGTTATCGAAACCTGAACTCTAGACCACAATTAACTCGGTATTAGCGAGTTAACGCGTAAATATCAACATGTTATCACTGAAAATCAAGACACGTGGACGCAATTTCTTTGTTTTTCGTGGCGTATAAAATATGAAACGCATTCTGAAGACAAACACTGACTATAAAGTATACACGTGTTATTCTTCTGCAAAATAACTGAGAAAGTATCCCGATAGGGGTTGATAATTGGGAGCTGTGGCCTCGTAATCAACACGGGTGCGTGTTACGGTTCTATTTCAAACCAATAATGGCTGTGACGGTTTATTCGAACGTTTTCTGCACTTTGGTCCCAACTTTGGTCAAAATGTTCAACAGTTACAAATTTCTTTTCTTACAATCACTGTGTAGGAACTGTTACATCGGAAGTCGTTCTATCAGCGGTATTGTGATGGTTCTTGACTCATTTGTTACGGTTCCTTATGATTAAAAATTATCATATACGGGACAAAATCACGCATAATTATATATATATATATCTTAAATACATTAAACTTTCTTGAACGAACATAGGCTGCATAAGTGCCGTTTTACCGAAACCTGAACTTTATATCACAATTAACTCGGATATAGCGAGTTAACGTGTAATTATCGACATGTAATCACTGAAAATCAAGCCTTGTAAACGTAATTTCTTTATTTTTGGTAGCATACCGACTGTGAAACGTATTCTGAAGACGAACACTGAGTATAAATTGCATGTACCTGTGTTATTCTTCTGTAAAATATCTGAGGAAATATCCCGATGTGTGTCGGTAATTTGGAGCATTAGGCGCCTAATCACAATTTGTATGAGTGTTACGGTTCTATTCCAAGGTAATCACGGCTGTGACAGTTCTTTATATGATATTTATTCGAACGATATCTGCACTTTTGGATGATTTAGTTGTGTGTAACAAACGTTTTAAACCCGATAATGGTTGCAGCGGATGTTACCTACATAATCCAACAAGTGTATTAAGAAATAAGAGTATAACTATCTATTATAACAGAAGATTAAGTGGCATTACCTTCACTTCGAGTGGCAGATACAACATATTGAAAGTCATGTTGGGCATAGGATCATATATAATCGTGCACGCCCGCATAATTGACCCAATGAAATTAGACATCTACTGTCATGATATTCTGTTAATTTAAATGGACATGGCTCATTCGAGCTTCCAAATTTTGTCTAAGTAATTTCTAAGGATGTATAAGATTGGTTGCAAATACAAGAAATGTTGATAAGTATATATAACGGCCTCATGCTCTGAGAAATACATACGGTGGTCAGAGCCCTATCCCAGCTGGTTGTTTTTTTTCGTACAGATGTGAAACAAAGGCTCTTTATTTCTACCATATCAAGAATAGACTAACACGGAACGCTCTTTTCTGTTCCATGTCGTGCAAACATCTGGTTCAAAGTTGTATTTTTCATGACTCAAATGTCTCTTTCTGTGACATTATTATACTGCTCATAGAAAGGTAATTCAAGTGTTTATCGAGCTATTTCTATATCGGGAAAACTTAAAAAGCGACTATTATTACGCGTATTTTGTAGCGCAAACCACCAAGTGACTTTATTTGATAAATGAAGGTCTGTGGTTGAAAGTTCCATGTGGGATATGTGTTCAATTCTAGCCAGGGTTGGGGCGATTACGATTACAATTACTTTTGATTTACATGATTACGATTATTGATTACATTTTTTTCAAATGTAATTGATTACGATTACAATTACTTTAGTAAAATGTAACTGGCTACTTTTCGACTACATCTGATTACAATTTTTAGTTTCGAACCATTTTGATCCCATAGGAATAAATAATGAAATAAATCAAATTAAAATATAAAATGTTATTTTATAACCAAAAAAATATATAATACGTAAACAAGGAACGACTGAACAAATAAAACAACCAAACAATAAGCACATAATATTTTTAAATTAATTTGTGATGTTTTGTCATGGAGTTGTGCACCAACATATAGACCATGTTTTATGTGTATTTATTTAATTTTATTAAATATAGTTTTCATTTCGCTCGAACCATCCAAAATATCATCGAGTGAAATGTTAATACGTTCGTATATGCTTAGCTCCTAATTTGTATACGAAGCATTTATATAAATAACTCAAATTGCACAAGTAAGCCCAAAATAGAGTGAAACGAACTTAATTACAAACTATATACCGGTACACGGACTGGCTAAATCGACTCGCACTCACTTTGTCGTTCATACTGCCTCAAGGTGAAATGACAACTGTGGACAAAATGAAATTAAAACATGTGTCCACAAGACACCATAAACACTCCCCCGATCCAAATTCAGTTGACCGCCGTAAATTTTTGATCGGGTGGGGTTTGTGGTGACTCTTTAATGCGTCTTGGGGGATGGCAACTTACAGCACCCTTTGTTTGACCTTAATATATAAAGGAACCGAGAAATGGCATGTGTCACCTATATCAACCCCTCTGCATGGACGGCGCCCATGTTCGAAATAAGGAATGGAAGTCACGTAGTTCGTATAAATTTAACACAAGCTGAAAAATGCGACTTTTGGAAAAAAAACAATGGCGGCCATTTTGAAAAAAAAATGGCGGCCATTTTGAATCAGTCGACCATTATGATTTGTTTGTTGGGGAACAAATCAATCTTCGCAGTTCACATTGACCATTTATGTCAAATTGCATGCTTTGCGTCACAATAAAGTGAACGAATCTGTTACTACTGTTGACACATAATTATATATAAGAAGACAGTGTAACTCACCGTAATTGATCATAAGTGGTGCAAATTCAACATAATTGATATTTCGTTGCGCTCACCTGGTTATTTTCACGTATACTTCCCGATAATAGTCATCATATTTCCCGGACAGAACCGATTAAATTGGGAGAGAACCCACTCGATCGGGAGAGATCCGATCGAGATATCACAATTCGCAGTTTTCGTCGTTGTTATTACTCGCACAATAGGATTTTCATTATGTTTACCTTATTTGGGACCATAGATTATAAGGGGAATGGAAAAAACTAATCGAATTATCACCTAGATGGCCCAAAAATTGCGTTTTAACTGTCAAAAACTGGCGAAAATGTATAATTTGGATCATTAGGAACCGTCACAATTCAGTCAAGAACCATCACAAATCGGCGATAGAACAATTTCCGATGTAACAGTTCCTACACAGTGTATTCAATATTCGACTGTAACATCGTACAGCTACATGTAATGCAGTGGACTAAACAAACATGTAACATTAAATAACATACACACCGAACATATACAATATATGCAAACGAGTATAGCTAAAAATACAAATACCTTATTTTCGTTGAAAAACATGGGGGTTAGATCTTAATCAGCCTTCATGTGTGTGCCCTGATTGTAGGAAATGTTTCAAAGCAAGTTTTATAAAAAATGCCAAATTGTTCAATATCACAGGGCTGGTCGAGCTAAGAATTTCGAATAAAAGTTCTCTCGACGGTGCGTCATTACATGACTTCGGAATATATTTATCGCGCAAATCCCACATAACCACTATAGTATAAGCTACTCCAGAATGACGCCTACAAAGATTGAAATGTGTTGAATCCAAACTCAAATTTATTAAACGGCTATGGCTCATTTGAACTTCCAAATTTTGTCTACGTAATTTTGAAGTAGGTACAAGATAGGTTGAAAAATACGCGAAATATTGATCTACCGGCTTCATATGCTCTGAACAAATACTGTCTATGGTCACAGCCATTTTCCAGATGTTTTCAATTTTTCGCACATATGTGAAACAAACGCTCTATATTTATACCATATCAGGAATAGACTAACACGGAACGCTCTGTTCTGTTCCACGCCGTGCACGTGGCTGTTGTTTATTTGGGACCAAACACCGTGTTCAAAGTTGTATTTTTCATGACTTCAGTGCGTCTGTAGATCAAGTATTTATGGAAGTATTTCGATTCCGGGAAAAATTCAAAAGCGATTATTGTCAGGTGTAATTTGGAGCGCAAACAGCCATTAAATTCCAAACTATACTCAAAATCGTGATATTGTCGAACTTTCGAGTGCATTGAAGAAGACCAATCTGTAACATTGGTGAGACAATCGTCTGATAACGATCAGCGTGGCACGGATCTCGCTGACGGGTCGCTAGAAACACAAATGAGACGAACGCTCTTTATATTTACCATTTCAGGAAGACGTTCTAGCAGCAAATGCTCTCCATTCCATTGATGACTGATAGACGAAATGGTATTATTTTATATAAGCTGCAAGACAACATTCAATACCCTCGCTACGCTGGTCTGATCGCTGCCACTATATATGTAGGCATATATTTTCGTAATGAAATCTAACATTTGTTATTAGCTCAACTTAACAAAGTCAAGTTTGAGATATTGCCATGGGTCAGTGTCCGTTGACTGTCAGTAAACAATTTCCTTTGGCATACACTACAGATCACAACCCTCATCCGATCATCATCAAACTTCATATGGATCTTCGGGGTATCCTCTAGTTAGAGCAATAGATTTTTCTCCCCGAAATTCGTTAAAACATGGCCGCCAGCAGCCATCTTGAATTTTGCTCTTTGCGTGACCAAATCCTAGAGACAACATCCACCATCCGAGCGCCACCGACCTTGCCATGGATCTTCGGAATAACAATTAGATGGGAGTCATCATTTTTTCCCCGAATATCGTTGAAAAACATGGACGCCAGCAGCCATCTTGGATTTTACTCTTTGCATGATTAAATCCATCGGCACAGCCTTCAGGCCACATCCCGTATCCGATCGTCACCAAATAAATATTCATATCACGCCGTTTGTGATGCTTCTCACCGTTTGCCAATGCAACGCGGTCGGCCCAAAGGTGGTTGTACAATACTTTATAACAAGGTTAAATATGAAGGTAAAATATCAAGTATTGATATAGACGACGACCGTATAATTGGTGTTCAAATACAACTTTCAAATACATCATACATGTATGTGTTTCAAGTGTATCTTCCATCCTCAAATTATACTATCCAATTTTATCGAGATTACATAGCTATTTTGAAAAGTCTTTATGATGCCTATATTGTGCTTGGTGAAGTGGTATTCATGGGCGATTTTAACGCTACAACTTACAAAGACGATGATCGTGGAAAAGAATTCAAGTCTTTCGTCGAATACGCATCATTTTTATCAGCCAATGAGTTTGTAAATTCCAACATGAGGCTCAACACCTATGTGACAAAAATGGACTGTCCTGGTTCCGTCATTGATCACATTCTAATACCAAAACACAAACAGAACGATATTATATATGCCAATGTAATTGATGATGATGCTCTAGATTTCTCAAATCATCGACCGGTATTAGCGTCAATAAAGTACAATGTTAACACGGAAATACCTGTGTCTGTCCGTAACCAAAGATGTAATTGGAAACTATTTTCCTCTAATGCAGCATATCAGGTTCAATGCCAGTCCGATATAGCACTGAGGCTTCCAGATAAGAATGTCAATAGTCGTCGAGATCTTGACAACTATTATGACACTTTAATTGAATGTATAACTACATCATCAGATAACAATATTCCTCAACGTAAATTCAAACAATTTCTAAAACCGTATTGGAACAATCATTTGAAGAGTCTTCACAATTCTATGAACTACTTTAGATTAATCTGGATATCAGCAGGATGACCACGTGACTGCCAAAATGTCAATTACCGTAACTATAAAGATGCAAAATGTTCTTTTCGGAAAGCTCATAGAAAATATACTAGATCATACATGGATACATTCAATGCTGAAGTCGATAATTCGGCAGAGGTAGATCAACAAACGTTTTTTCGTAAAAGTCGCAACTCTTTGTCTAGCTCTATTTTTAAATATAACGGTAACATACTGAGGAATCCATCCGAAATTGTCGGTGCATGGGCTTCATATTATGAGTCAATTTTTTCATTTCCAATTGAGAGCTCAGAATTCAACGATTTACACTTTATTGAAACAAATTCCTTCATCACACGAGAGTTATCAAAGTCGGACGTCAGCCCAATAGACAATATAGTCATGTACACCGTCACATCTCAAGAGATTAACTCACTTTTTAGACTCCTATCTCTAAATAAAGCTGCTGGTTGGGATAATATCAGCAATGAACATATCATTTTTGATGGCGAAGTCCTGTCAGGACATATCGCCTATCTATTTAACCAGATATTCTTTCATGAGTACATTCCCATAAATGCTAAACGAGGAGTGATATTTTCCCTGCATAAAGGTGGTCGGAAGCCGAAGGACGACTTTGATAGCTACAGAGCCATTACACTTTTGCCGACATTATACAAGCTCCTTGAAAGAGTTATCTTAACTCGATTGCAAGTTAATGCCCCCAAAACTCTTGAAACTCATCCGTTATAAAACGGATTTCAAAAGGGGGTGAGTTGTTTGATGTCTTCCTACCTGGTTTCCGATTGCATTTCTTACACGACCGAAAAGAAAAGTAAACTGTATACATGTTTCCTGGACGTTTGGAAGGCCTTTGATACAGTTTGGATTAATGGCCTTCTTCTCAAATTGCACCAACGCGACATTCGAGGTAAAACACTAAGCCTTTTCAACACCTTACTTACTGGAATCAAATGCATCACTTTATTCAAGAATTCGACTTCTAAATGGATAGATATTTGCCATGGAACCAGGCAGGGAGGCACAATATCACCTTTTCTCTATAATGTATTCATTGACGAATTATTAAACATACTAGATGAGTCCGGATTTGGTCTACACGTGCACGACATTAACTGCTCTTTTGTAACACATGCTGATGATATGGCATTATTCTCCTTAACGAAGCTTGGTCTTCAATCGATGTGTAATTTATGTGTACAATACAGTAATAAGTGGAGATATTGCTTTAACCCAATGAAAACACACGTTATCGTCTTTAATGAAACAGACAATGAAGCATCTAAAGCGAAAAGATGTTGGCATCTTGGAAAAAGGCAAATAATGGAAACAGATGAAGTAACACATTTGGGGATACCTCTCAATAAGTCCCGCTTGATGAGCTCTTTCGTAGAAACCATTGTTGATAAAATCATATCAGTTTACTTTATGTTGTCCAATTGTGGCGTGTACTCAGGTGGTTTGACACCTATTAGCTCTAAGAAAATTTATGAATCAATAGTTTTACCTAAAGGGTTGTACGGTTCAGAAATACTCGCCGGTCTAAATTCAACAGACTATAATCGCCTTGAAAAAATTCATAGAATGTGTTTGAAGCACATCCAAGGTCTTCATACAAGAACCAGAACTGATATGGCATTGGGTTTCATAGGAATGCCACCACTGCGTGTTTACATTGAACGTAGAGTGTTATCACTATTATGTGCATTATGTCATGTTTCTCCTTACAAGAGAATGAAAGAAGTATTCATATGTCGTCTAATAGATGCATTGTCTGGTCTTACTTGTTCACAATCATTTTGCAATAATGCTTTATATGTTTCAAATCAGCGTAATTTGACACAACATATTGTGTCTTTTATAGACACGTCCACCTTTATGAATAAATCAATGTGGAAGGAACTTATTAAAGTTTCAGAAGTATCCAATCAACGTGACTGGGATAATAGAGTATCATCCGACACCGAATTTTCACGTTTTTTTGCGATCCATCCAGCACCTGTTCTTTCTAATCTATGGCGCATTTGTCATAAGCATCCTCGCGATAAACATAAATATGTGCTTGTTGCGCAACTTATATGTTCATCAAATAACAGACTTACTCAATGCAACAAATGTGAAGTGACCATATCGGATCTAGCGGAGCATCTCGTGGAATCATGCAAATTTCTCACATCTATACGAAACAATATATGGTATGATATCATAAATATATTCGGAATTTCATTTTATCACGTACTAGATAACATGAGCCCGGAGCAAATTATTCATCTGTTTTTGGGTCATATGCCCCTCACATTAGAACCATTCGTCGAAGACAAGCTTGAATATGTGCAATTTTTTATTAACGCTACTTACTCACTGTGGTGTCGATGGTCGGATAATGTATGTCAGGATTTATATGTCGCACGGTAACATTTGCCACATTCTCCGCTGTTACGACTGAAGGTCTATCCGCCATATATATATAAATCAACAGTTTTGTGGAATCTGGGTTGTTAGTCCAGCCCGAGTACACCGGAACACTGAATGATTTGGGGCAGCTGTAGACCGCAATGGGGGCACACATATATGCATCCCTGCGGCTTGCACAACTCCTTATACATCAAGTGTTCCGGTGTGTCTCCGGGGGGTTTTGCATGCCAGGTTCACAGTTTATAGAAACACAGAATCGTGAATATAAACTATTTTTTTTTCATTTCATTACATGTTAGTCTGTAAATATTTATTGCTTATTCCATGTATGTTTTTTGTTTGTTCAGTTATACTCTCCTGAATTGGAGGAAATAAAGATATATATAAGGATATGCAGGGTGACATCTAGATGGGAGTCATCGATTATTTTCGAAATTCGTTAAAAAACATGGTCGCCAATAGCCATTTGGATTTCAAATATGAATCCATCGGTACACCCTGCAGCCCGCATTTGTTGGAGAGTTGTTTGGAAATTATAATAGGGATGTTTAGGGGTACATCTAGATGGGGGCTATCGAATTTGAACGGTATTCGATAAAAATAAAAGCATGACCGCAGGCAGCCATCTTGGATTTTCTCATTGCATGACTAAATACTATCGCACACATTACAGGCCACATCCCTCATCTGATAATCATCAAACTTCATCTGGATCTTCGAGTTTACCTCAAGATGAGAGCCATCAATTTTTTTTAAATATTTCCGAATTGCGTTGAAAAACATGGCATCTGACGGCCATTTTGGATTTTGCTCTTTGCATGACTAAATTCTTTCGCATTCCCTACAGACCACATCCTCACACGATCGTCACCAAACCTCGTGCGGATCTTCGGGGTGACCTCTAGATGAGAACCATCGATTATTTCCGAAATCTGTCAAAAAACATGGCCGGCCATCTTGGGATTTTTCTTTTGCATAAGTAAATCATTTGGCACACCAAACAGGCAACATCCCTCACCCGATCTTCACTAAATTTCACATGGAACTTCTTTGTGACCACTAGATATTAGCCATCACTTTGTTTTCAAATTTCGTTAAAAATATAGACGTTAGCGGCCATCTTGGATTTCACATTTGAATCCATCGGAATACCATGTAGCCAACATTTATAAAACAAATGTTTTCAAAATGTACAGCCATATTCGGGATCACTTCTAGATGGGACCTATCGAATATGAACGATATTTTATCTAAAACGTTGTTGCCAGCAGTCATCTTGTATTTTACTGTTCACTAAATACTTCGGCATGCCCTACACCAACATTGTATTCAATTGATCCTAAATTCCGAAATTTATATGTCCATTCGGGTTGAACTGGTATTACTTAAACATATAAACTTTCCGCATTCCGTGTCGCTCTTTTGATTGTGAAGTATGACAGTATACTCTCTCCAGGTTGAGTGACAGTATCATTGACACTTTCATTGAATTTATTATCTGAACATTTGCCATCAATGAATATGAATCATTCTGCTATTTCATTATCTGTTTTTCTGCCTGTCGTTTGCTTTTATTATCAGAACACCCCTTCTAAATGAATAATAGACCGTTCCATGTGTATTTTGTAACTCACTGGGAGAATCCATTTAGTATAGAAAGGGTCAATGGATTGTCTGGACGCCAAACGAAAAACGGCTTAGAACGTGCCAGTATGATTGCATTTTGATTTCAGAACCAAACTAGAATGCCGAATAATCATTTGAACACAATAAAACGCTACACAGCGACGCTTGTCACGTGGTATTGTGCAAAAGGACACACAGGATCTCTCAAACGTGCAAAATTACACACAGGATCTCCCACGTGTGTCAAAAGTCACCCAGCATCTCGAAATTTGTGACCCGCCATATCAAATCCAGTCGTAAGTCGGGATTTGTTTACCTTGTGCCAATGCATTCTCTTATGTATGCGAGTCGACCATAGGTTGCCTCACATAATTATATAAGAGAATGCATTGGCCTAATAATTTTTTTTACAATTTTAATAATTTGTTCTTGTATTCTTTAACAATTTTATAATTTCACCCATACAGAGCCCCAGACAAACATGAGCAGACGACAGTCTTCTATATGCTTCTATATGTGTGTGGGGCTCCATGCAGGGTAATGGGTGTTTTTGATTTTATGTCCTAAAAATTGTAAGAAACATTTATTTTAAAAAAATTATAAAAAATTGTTAGGCCAATGCATTTTCTTATATATGCGAGGCGACCTATGGTCGACTCGCATATATAAGAGAATGCATTGGCACAGGGTAAAAAAAATCCCGACTTACGACTGGTTTTGATATGGCGGGTCACATATTATCAAAAATGCGATGTTAGATCAGTGATCTGCTAACTATTATTATAATTTTGATCGAAATTTGAAAGGGAATCCCGTTCGCTTTGAGTTTGGCTGACACCCCAGTTCCGTATCCTTGAATCCCCTTTATGGGATAGTACGAAACCATATGACCATGACAAATTCCGCCACAGAGTAGCATGTATCAAACACACTAGAATACAATATAACCACTTCTTTTGCAAACACAATGGCTTATTTGTGCAAAATACAGAAGAAGTCAAAGCGTTCAATAACAATTTGTGCATTGTTCTTGAACAATACAAACCGATTACGTCAACAACGTCATTGCCGACGTCAACTTTAACAGAAAATGTCTTCACTATAGTATGGGGCATAGCCTACATTAAGCACACGTTTGTTCAATTACAAGCTACAATCCTCAGAGGATGCAATAAATAGATAGAACTGTATGAGTGTTTGAATTTCGTAAAAATTCAGACACTCATGCGGTTCTATTTTTATTACATATCTACGTATTATAGTAAGTTGACTCACAGTCGTCAATCTCCGGTACAGAAATTGTGAATTTAATTGAGTTTTAACGGCATTTTATGGTTAACGCAACAATCAGACAGGGAGCCCTTCTATCCTCGAGTGAACTTGACCCATCTTGACCCGCGCAAAGGTGTTAATTGGGTTTTCCCCAGATTTTCCAAAAATATAACCCAATCAGCACGCTGCGATTTCAGCAAGTGGGTTGTCGTCCTTGCGTTGAAAAGTTGAAAAAGTTAAAATAGTCACGGCGAAAGCCAGTCTAACAACACTGAATGAAATAGTTCCGTCGACAGATTGCACTAGTGCGATTCTGAGAATTATCACACGCCTGGAACGTCGTGCGATCACGCGAATTACGTTGATAGGTATGTAATAAATAGATAGAACGACACAAGTGTGTGGACTGGTTAATTTATAGCACGAGTTTGTTGTGATGCGATGGAAAACGAGAACCGGAGGTTCGAGTTTTACCTCGCGGGACGACAAACGAGTGTTCACAAAGCTGTGCTGTTCTATGTTTATTGCACACTCTGATGATTGTACATTGCGATATACTAACATTTAGGTCGATGTTGTTTTATTTAATTGAACAAACGTTAGCTTAATGTAAGCTATGCTTCATAATTTAGTGAATAAATGTTCTGTTAAAGTTGACGTCGCCAATGATATTGTGGAAGTAATCGGTTTGTATTGTTCAAGAACAATACACAATCTATTATTGAACGTTTGAATTGTTCTGTATTTTGCTGTATTTCGCACAAATAAGCCATTGGTGTGCAATAAACATCTAGAACAGCACAGTTTGTGTGAAAATATTAACGTTATTGCACTCGTTTGTTATTGCACCTCCGGTTCTCGTTTTACCATCGCGTCACAACAAACTCGTGTAATAACGTTAGGTAGCAATACACGATTTCCAGCAATTTTGCCAACCTGGGAGGGGGTACTGTACTTCAAATCAATGCTAAGCCATTATCGTTGGCATATATCCCATCAAGAATGTTTTAATTTCGACAGAAATTTTAGGTGTAATCATTTAAATGTACTGTTGGTTCTTCGTACAATTTGTCATTGAGTTATGCCCCTTGGTTTGCACACACGAACCGCTCAATTTTACCCATTTTTTTACTCAAATTGGCCATTTTCAACCCAAAAACAGACCATGATAAAGCGAATGTCAGTAAATAAGATTCTTCCACCTGATAGAGCTATGCTAGCGCTGAGAAATATTTGAAATAGAAAAAAGTTATCGTATCAATTTGAAAAAAAAGTCTTTCGAGCCCAGATGACAGAATTCAGGGGAGAGAAATCGGGCTATTTTCCTGTAATCAATAACACAGAGTTGGCCTTCACTGAATACGAAAACCCTGTTGCGTATCCAAATTTTTCACTTTTTTGAGAACTTTCCCAGTTTTGTAAAATAAATAAACCTTCAAACCAGTAATGACACAGTTAACACAGGCTACACTGGCCGTTATGCCCCCCAGATACTTATATTTCTATTTTTCAGACCCCCTACAACCCGTGAAATCGTGTACTGCTACCTTAAAGGAAAAATAGAGTTATCCCCCTTCAACGCGCAAATGTCCAGTTAAGTCTCTGAAGTACACCGATAACTTTGATATATAACACATATGGTGTTTCTTCTGTGCGAATGGGAAATAAGGTCAATATAAGTAGTGTGGTTTCAATAAAAATGAAAAAAATTCACCCAAATTATTGGTTATAGCGAAAAAAACAAAGTTAAATTATAAATGTGACATCATGCCCACCACCTTAAAACTAAACATCCCAGTCAAAAAGGCAGTCTGAACAGACATATTACATCTGTATTCTGCTGACCAAAGCATATGCACTGTGGTTATTTACTAGCCAGCCCCCCCCCCCCCCCCAATCCTCCCCCGCATATGTTAAGACAATGTTCTTGTCACCCCCCCCCCCCCTGAATATGTTAAGACAATGTATTTGGTTATTTGGAAACACGACCAAGACCGAATAACCAATATCAATCAATACGCCTATTCGTAGGTGGTATCCGAGGAGTTCCATTGTTGGGATGTTCCCTTCGCAACACAATTCGTTACATGCAAATCACTTTTATGTGGTCAGTCATAAACATGTAAGAACGCAACAAAACTCCAAACAAATCATAGGGAATAACTAATGCATATATAATCACCCCTCCCCCAAAATGTGAACCATGTTTATTTGGCCGGTCGGTGTACATTCACCGATTCAATGACTTAATTGTCAAGTTGAAATCACACTATTTAATTATTTATGGAATCTTATATACCATTTTTATTGTGCTGGTGTTCACGCGCTGTTTGTGATAACTCAGTAGCTGACTTTACCCCCCTCTCCAATATACATATTGACATTACTCGGTCATTCGGAAACACGACCAAGACTAAATAACCAACATTAATATGGCTTTTCGCACGAGGTATCCAATGAATTCCATTGTTGAAATGTTTGCGTGGCAACACGTTTCATTAAATTAATGTCAATTTTATGTAATTACACAAAACCGCACCACTCGAAACGAATCGTACAGAGTAACTGATGCATATATAATCACATCACCAACCCCCCCCCCCCCCAAATGTGAACCGGAATGGGTGTTTTTTTTATCCGTAGCAGACATACGTTGAATTTGTTTTTTGCCCTGTCGGTGTGATCATTCAGTGACTTGTCAAGCTGGAATCCATAGTATCAATGTTTACAGCCTCTGATACAAATACTCTACAAGCAAATGCACCTAACTCCGAGAACAGTCATAAATAGAAACTGTGAATAGTAACTCAGACACGAAGATAGGAAAGATAAAATGTTTCGGTAGATTTTCACTAATTTATCCAATTTGATATGTCTCTTTAAGGTAGCAATACACGATTTCCAGCAATTTTGCCAACCTGGGAGGGGGTACTGTACTTCAAATCAATGCTAAGCCATTATCTTTGGCATATATCCATCAAGCATGTTTTAATTTCGACAGAAATTTTAGGTGTAATCATTTAAATGTACTTTTGGTTCTTCGTACAATTTGTCATTGAGTTATGCCCCTTGGTTTGCACACACGAACCGCTCAATTTTACCCATTTTTTTTACTCAAATTGGCCATTTTCAACCCAAAAACAGACCATGATAGAGCGAATGTCAGTATATAAGATTCTTCCACCTGATAGAGCTATGCTAGTGCTGAGAAATATTTGAAATAGAAAAAAAGTTATCGTATCAATTTGAAAAAAAAAGTCTTTCGAGCCCAGATGACAGAATTCAGGGGAGAGAAATCGGGCTATTTTCCTGTAATCAATAACACAGAGTTGGCCTTCACTGAATACGAAAACCCTGTTGCGTATCCAAATTTTTCACTTTTTTGAGAACTTTCCCAGTTTTGTAAAATAAATAAACCTTCAAACCAGTAATGACACAGTTAACACAGGCTACACTGGCCATTATGCCCCCCAGATACTTATATTTCTATTTTTGAGACCCCCTACAACCCGTGAAATCGTGTACTGCTACCTTAACCAGTTCACACACTTGTGTCGTTCTATCTATTATACTAAACTAAATTGACAAATAATCGAATTATATTGGTACATGTAGCCACTGGAATAGTGAACAGGGCATGCACATCGCATAACGCTGACACTACACACAGACTATCGAATGACCAGTGCATTAAGTATACTATTCCACATAACTAGTACTAGACATGCCCGAATTCGGCCTTCAAAAACTGAACAATATTAACCCTTTCTATACTAAATTCATTTTCCCACTCAGTCATAAAATTATACATTGTCTCGATGGTCTATTACTCAACTGGGTGGATGCTCATGAACAAAATCAGACGATAGATAAAAGAAAGTGCAAAAGGATTCATATCCTTTAGTGGGGAAATGTTCAGATAATAAGTTCAACACACGTCCTAATGGAATTAACTACTCGTCAATGAGTCTTGACATTAGAATGGGTTAAATGGTCGATCCAAATAGATGACACAGAAGAGAGTCATTCCATGAATCGGATTGTTATAGCCAGAGTCAACTTTTTTCATATTGCCATGCACTACATGGACGTGGCTAAATGGTCACCCCTTGTGCTGGAACTGGTACCTCAAACTTTCCAACTGAAAATTTCAATCCTAGCTCCCTTTTAAGGTTGGAAAATTTCCAACTGATGGCAATTTGAGACCAAAGTTTCCAACAAAAGTAGAAATATATGCTACTGTTGGTCTAAAAACAACAAATTGGCCACTAATTACTTGTTGGAAAATCAAACAATTAGAACTACTTCAAGTTACATGTTTTGTAAAATTTCCAACTAATGTTTTGAGGCCATGACATTTCAAACTGTTGAAAAATTAGACACACCCCCTTAAACCCCTTGTCGCCTCGTCTCTGTGCCGCTGCGATCGAGTGGACTTGTTCGGCCACCTTTTCGTCGGTCTCAGAAGTTTTCACGGAAGATGTCTCCACTGTCGAAACTCAAATTTCTTAAATTCCAAACTATATTCAAATTCGTGTTCAGTCAACTTCCGAGTGCATTGAAGAAAATTGTGTTTGGTGTTTACCATTGGTTTAGCCGCTTAAAGACAAGGGGGTGTCTCGATAGCAGTCGAACAACCAGGGTACACGGCACCCAGTACCTGCCACGCTAGATGGTGGAAACTTATAGCCATATTAGAATGGCGGCCAGAGTCGGCACAGTGCCTTTACAGATTATCAGCCAAAGTGGAAGAATATAATTTATAGAGGATCTACAACGAGTCCCCAGTTCATAGCGGAAATTACAAAACGAGTCCAGTAAATTAGGTCTGGACCGAGCCTTTGTAAATTCCGCTATAAACTGCGGACGAGTTGTAGATTCTATTTATTACATGATCCAAAACCTTGACAAAACATACTTAAATCGACAAATGGGACGCGAAACTAACATCGGCTTCTAAAAGGCATGTCATGGCGTTTCACGTAACTATGCATTGTTTGCCCGCGTAAAGAAATAGTCCCAGATAAATAAAGACTCTTTGGCGTATTTAATAGCGTATATTTAATGACATAGCTTTTCAAACTCTTCATTCATCATAGTTTGTTGGAAAAATATTGGAAGCCATAGTATTTTGAAACGTAGCGAACGGAATGTAAAAAGACGACAAACCGGAAGTCAAAGGTCACATGGCACTATTTCCTGTTATTAAATGAACTTTTAATGTCACAATTTATAGAATGGGTTTATTGAATGGAACAAGGGAACGATCATGTAATAAATTTAGATAATGGTTGGGAATTTGTAAATAAAATAAGACTCGCGGTGGTGATATAAAGGTCGTCAACGGGAGGTGCCGAAATTTTCCGAAAATGCTCGAATTATGTGATAATATCCGATGCCGTGGTGTTTGCAATGTCGTCGGCTTATATATACGGTGTCACTTCGTGAACATGCCGATATTGAAAGCATAAATGACGTGTATATTTCACAAATGTTTGCGTGTTATTTCACATCGTTTATTCCCGGTCGACATCGTGCAGTTAACAAAATGTCAGAGATTATAGGTTGTCGAATTGAATTTTGTCGTAAATATAGCGAGCGTTAACTTATATAGTATATACATGATGAAGGTGTTACATAAATAGACAGAACACAACGCGCATCTTAATCGAGACTCTTTTCTCGAATGAGTTGCGGATGGGGCAAGGATATATTTCGCGAGAGCGTAGCTCGAGCGAAATATAACTATGCGCCGTCCGCAACGAGTTCGATAAAATATTCGTTGTGTTCTGTATTTATTCTACACCGTTCAGTCAAATAATTTCAATCCATGAATGTCACATCCATTGTTACTATAGCTACCTTTATTGTGATTTAAGTCTGACAAATAACCAGTAATTATGGGGGGATCACCGGAATCGGATGATCGACGTAATGTACGTCATCTCTCTTGGCGACAACGTCAACAAGAATAGTTCCGGCTTGTATTCCACTAGAGGTATACACTAATATGTATTCAATGGCTGAGATTCCGTTGAATACATGACACTCACGTCAATGGGTGTGGAATAAATGTATGGATGACATGAGAAAGGGGGGAATGTCTGAATCATCTTAAAGAAAAGGCTAAATGTTATAATAATTATAATTATCGCAGACTTGTTCCTCGTTCTCGTGACATGAATTTGGAATTGGAAGCAGGTTCATGGAGCGGTTTATTTTAATTTTTAAAAGAGTTTTAGAACGTACGCAAAAACTGATTTTATTTTATGCCAGATTAGAATGGCGGCCGGAATAAAATTGAAGAAGAGCAATCTGTATCATTAGCGAGACGATCGTTCAATAACAGGATAATCAACGTCGCACGAAACTCGCCGACGGGTCATTAGAACTACAGTAGATATGCAACGGAGTTAGGCGAGCGTTTATTCCCCCGACTATGAATAATGAGCTACTCTACGAAACGAGAATATTAATGGAATTTGAACCGAGCCAATGCTTCAAGAATGCTCATTGAAAAACGACTTAGAACGTGCCAGTATGATTGCATTTTTATTTGAGACTTCGCTGATATAATGCACTTTTTCTGGGAACAGTTCAGATGTTCTCATATGTCAGCGGCCTGACGAACAGTGACATTTCTACACCAACACTAACTACACTGACTATAGTCACGATGGGGAATCACGTGGTTTCGAGGCTGGTGAGTATTTATCACGCATTCAAATTGGCCAAAGCGATCGAAAACGCACACAAACATGATATATCAGGAACTAACACAAAACATAGCATTTTGACTGCTATGAGCATATGCTAGTTTATTATAAAAACCAGTTGTTAGCTTATTTGTTCGGAAATACTCAGTAGTTTTCTACAACATTCTGACAAAAGTTGGCAGTCGGAGGATCGTGGAATACACCAGTCCATGCATCTATAGGATCTATCAGAATGTTAGAGCAAACAACTGTGACACAAATGAGGTATCATCTTGTTTGAAAACTAGTACAGCATATGCTCGTAGAAGCCAAAATACTATATAATATATTATTATCCTAGATTGTTGCCTTTTTCCTCGTTTCTGGTCGCGTTTGCGATCGGCTCGGCCATTTTGAATGCGTGGTACTCATCAACTCGAAACCACATGATTCCCTACCGTGATAGTGTGAGTTCGAGCCATGTATAATGGGTGAATAATTTTCCTAAAATTAGCATTCACATCATAAGGGTGGAGAACGTTAGGAACTTGAAAAAGGGGGACTTTGTATGGGACCGCTCACTGCACAGAAGTGAGTATCTGCACACGATATCCGACCATATTTGACCATGTGTGCACGGTTGGAGACTCGTCTTCTCTTCAGTTGGACAGAACGTTTATGAAGATATCAAGTTGATTTTGTTATTATTATGTGCGCTCGCGCAACAGTATGGCGATCAGACAGATTCGTAGGTTGGTGTCACCCTACTCCATTTCACTCCATGACGTCACCAAAAACGACGTAAAACCTCGTGGCGTTCTGACATTTTTACTGTGCCGCGTTTTTGCTATGTTTATTTCATGTGTTGTTTTCGATTATTTGTTTGTCGCCGATATCGCCATTTGTCGGGATTCCCTGTTTCTATATTTAAAACTGGCATGCTCGTAGTGAGCCTCGATTTCGATTTTTTCTCTCAGGTCAAAATACGTCAGAGTTATGACAAAAATAGATCGACCTACATTTTCTCCATCAGAACTCTACATCAAAGAGTCTATAGACTCCTTCGGGACCTACATACTAGACTCCTTCATTTGGGTATTTTTACTTATAATTGGGAAGTTTTATCATTTTTGGTTCGTGCGAAGACCTCTTTTAATCGTGCGGGGAAAGAGAGACATTCAAAACGCGATTTCGTAATTCGACGCAATAGGCTGAATAGCCTAACCTTCAGCCGAGTTCCGGGTCAAATACGACGAATGATTTAACACAAAACAAAACGCATTTGTTGACACAAACACCGTTTGAAGAGTTTATTATTACATAAAATGATCGTTATTGATTAATTATTGATTAATTATTGATATTTATTGTTGCATATTGGCTGCTATCAATATTTACACAAATAGTATTAATTATTTCTTATAATTGCTCCTTTGGTCAACTTTGACTATCGGAAAATGAAAATCAAAATATGCCGCTGAAAAAAATGTAATCGATATTAAAGTCTCATCCTTTCGACAACATGGAATTGGTTTGAATTACTTAAATGATTAATATAGTAATTTGCATTTATCTGTGATGAAATGAGAAATGGTAATTTTTCTAACATTAAATTAAATTAAATAAATTAAGTAAAATACAGTGAAATAATTTTTTTAATTATTGTTTATTACATTTTTGCGCACGTTGGCATCTCTCTGAGTGCATTCTAGTTTCGAATGCGTTTCCTCTTATATCCATGTACGCCTATTTTGAAAATCAGAGTGAAGCTTTATCGAGTTTTATATGAAACTTATATTAGATGCCTCGTGGATATATTGCTGTGTATATATGACCTTCCACAATTCCATTATTCAGCAACTGCATTGGTATTCACCATTCAGCACTCTCCATAAAACCAGCGAGTTTATTTGTATAATGGGGTATAACGACCAGGGTTTTCTGACACCGATTGTCGCTGGTATATATATGGTCAATTCACTTTGACTGGATAATAGCCAGTACGTGCAACATGTAACGTGTGTTGCCATTGCCAACGGAGTTCACCCGATTCACGTGATATCGACACCGATTGTCTCCGGTTTATGGTCAATTAGCTTTGACTGGATAATAGCCAGTACGTTAAACTTTTATTGTGTGTTGCCATTGCCAACGGAGGTCACCTGATTCACTTGATCATTTCGCCTACACATACACGGTCAAACAGTTTTGTATCCAACGCGTAGCATACGAAACTTACAGCAAAGAGGAATAACCCAATTTTAGGATAACCGAATGACATATCAATACCGTGCATGCAGATTTGCCTACGCGGAAAGATCTTAAAGGCCCACTTAATTTTCTAGTCACTGATTATTTTTTTATAGTGCTGTTTTAATAACAATCTATGACATTAAGTCGTCCAACGGTGCACCTACAGTCAAATCAAGGCTACTACACCGAACTACATACAGATACAGATACAGATAAAATATGATTAAAATACTATAATTCATCACCATTTGAAACGGCTGTGCCTCAGAAGATGCCCATAGAGAGATAGAAAACAGCTGAAATCATATAAAGTTTACCCCCCTTTTGGCACCCAGAATTCAAACTAAAAATGTATTTTCAATGGAAGTGGAATAACTCTATCTTTAATATTTAGAGTTATTCCACCTCCATTGAATATAATTCATTTTGAACTACAATCTAGATGAAAAAAACACGTCAGTAACTCAACAAAAACAACATGTTCACAGTTTATTACACCGGATAAGTTGATAACACAATGTTTTGGAGCTTCCTCTTTCAAATGGTATATAATATGGCATATATTTTATAAATGTGATCAGGGGGTTCAAAAATTAAGTGGGTCTTTAACTTAATTGAAGCCAATTAAACGTATCGCTGGTCACATTGTGCCCGCTTGTTCTCGCCACCCGACTATTATTTACAAGTTTGTCTAACCGTTGACTGATATCTATAAACGTGGAGGTTTAGCATCATAGGTTATTCTTCTGACTGTTCCCGTCATGTGCATCTCCATAGAAACACAATGGTAACACACGTTACAAGTTACACATACGTGTGGCTAAACCTGGCTGCTCATTGTCAATGCGCACATATAACAGAGTTGTTGAATCACGATCAGCATATACCTTGCTGTAGCAGGTGAAACTAAAGGAGTTGTCTAACTCGAATAAACCAACTTCACTTGTGCCAGTACACATGCTGTCAAATCCAAGGACAATATAATCATGAAAGTATTGTTAATCTTTATTCTTCGTATGGATGCTTCTGTTTTTACAATGGAACGATACTACAACTTTAGTTTGAGACATTAAATTAACATGAAACACCCCGGTAGGGTGATCAAATCGAACTTGAGAATAATCGTGTTCTATGTAGTAATTTTTAGAATTATTATATCCAAATAGACAACACACACAGTCATTTTTATATCTTAATTTATTGCAGTGACACTCGATGGCAAAGTAGTTTTCGTTAGTTTATCGCCGATAGATGCGTCCCGAATCAAGTAGTAAATATTTACAATTTAGCGTTGTTCAAACGATGTTTTTTTTATGGAGTGGGATGGTAGATTTGCTTCACATTTTCGGCGATGTCAGTAGAATGTTACATTCCTCCAGTTGGCATTGCGCCCGATTACTAACTTATCAGTTCCCCGCACCCGAACAAGTCCATAATATGTCTTTAAACGGACGTGGCTCATTCAGCTTTCAAATTTTGTCTACGTAATTTGGAAGGAGGTATAAATTGGTTGACCTATACACGAAATAGTGATATACCGGCTGCATATGCTCTGAAAAACACTTGCCATGGTCACGACATTTCCCAGCTGTTTTCAACTTTTCGCACAGAGTAAAAGAAACGCTCTTTATTTCTACCATATCAGGAATAGACTAACACGGAACACTCTTTTCTGTTTCATGACGTACACATGGCTGTTGTATGTTTAGGACCCAAACACCGTTGTATATTGTATTACTTCAATGTGTCTTTCTGTGACATACAATGCCCGTAGAAAGGTGGTTGAACCTATGTCGATACCGGGAAATATTCAAAGCGAATAGTATATATAAGGTGCATTATTGGAGCGCAACCCGCCATGTGGCTTTAAACAATGTATATACAGTGATAATTGAATGCATTTTCTTCGACTCGTGGTTGTAAAGTTCTCATTGAACATGTAACTCAATAAATGTAATAGGAAATTGGATTGTGTTTGTATAATGTCATCCTAGTACCGATGGATAATAGCTATACTTTCCACAAAACAAACTCTACTCCCTAATAAAGAAAACGTGACGATAACACTTTTCGAGAATGATGCTGAAAATCGAACCCAAAAGAGATAATTTGGCATTATGAGCTGGTGAGATAGTACGTTCAAATGTTAATTTAAATCTCCTGGGAGGTTAACATTAGTACTAATGTGAGTAATATTCCTATTGTGCCCCCACGTGGGTGATTGTGCATTCGTTGAGTGATAAACACCTCGTTTCAGCTCCAGAGTTTGAGAGAGTGCCGCAGGTGGTACTTAAATGCCAGTTAAATAATGAGTTAATGCGATGCTGAACCAACTGCAATCGATGTTGTTTACATTACACAATTTGTCTTAATCATTTAGAAGACTATGAATAATTAACGGTGGCCGTGTTGTATTGACGTCGGACTTTGAGTAGCAAGGTGCGTTCGCCGTCATGGCCGGTTTCGAATCCCACCCAATTCCCAAAAATTGCACTATCTCAGAATTACACGTACCTGGATTATATATAACCTAGTTGGTGAATACGGGCCCGATGGCTTCAAAACATAATATTACAGTAATTATTACACGTACCTGGATTATATATAACCTAGTTGGTGAATACGGGCCCGATGGCTTCAAAACATAATATCCCGATTCCCAGCAGCACCACTTTCGATGCTTAATTACAAGTATGACTGGAATCTGGATAGGTTGGTAAGCCGCATACCAACCGGATAAATGCATGTGATTGCAGCAGTGCGCATATGTACTTCATTTTTACTCGACCTAAAATAGAGCCCATATTCGAAGCTAAATACATGTATGTTCGGGTGATCAATTAGTGCCGGATTAAAGTCCACACACATATATTATTAATTAACGCCTGATTAAAGTCCACACACATATATTATTAAATAACGCCTGATTAAAGTCCACACACATATATTATTAATTAACGCCTGATTAAAGTCAATACACATATATTATTGAACGTATACGTCTTCAGTTTAACAGACATTGCTTTATTGATCATTCCCAATTACTAATTTTCGGGCTGCAACCCACTAACGACGCATCCATGCAGCCTTAAATCTGTCAGGGAAAACTTGCAATCTACCCCCGCCACCCCCACCCGCCTGGCAGATTTAATTCAATCAACAACCACATCTTGGGAAATATGCTTTCGGAAGTATAGTAAGGCCAAAAGAAATTATTTGAGTCTGAGACAAAAACAATTTCTGAATCAATGTGGGAGGGAGGACTTCATTTTATTTTTTTTTCAAATCGTAAGAATGGATAATGATAGCTTCACTTATCTAGTAATGGTCAGGTTATAGGTAGAGGGAACTTATGTTTTGCATGCGCGCATGTACGCTCATTTAATCTGACATAAAAATTACATTGTGCTACTGGTATAGATGTATGACATAGGGATTACCAATAATGTTCTAATGCCCCTGACTAATCGCAATAATTGCTGTTGTTGTCTATAAATAGACACCTTTCCGTTATAACAATTTATCCTAAATTTCCTCCAGGGCCTTTCAATTGTTCTGGAGTTACGATAAGTAAGTGTTCCATGTCACGATGTGTATATACATCATAGTCAATCTATCAATCACAGAGATATTAAGAATTCATATATGTTACCATTAATGCTCAATACGTATGGACATGTTGGTAAAAACATACTAAAATATATATTTTTTTTATTATTATTATTATTTTTTTTTGTCATAATATCAGAAACCGAAATAAAATGTCCAATGTGGGCCATTTATTTCAATGCGACGGTGTCTGAGACTCAAATAATATGTTTTATTTGGCCTAATATATCTACATTAGTTTTCAGTGAATCTGATGGTTTCCACTTTTGGGACAAATGACGTAATTTAAGTTGCCGAGGCCAGGTAACTGAAATTTCAGAAAAAGATCGCAAAAACAAGGAATGTATACAGGGACAGTTCCGAATAATATTTCTTCCGTTTTTTGATAAATTGAATGATGACCCGCGTTCACATTGAGATGGGTTATGGTTTACTAAGTGGTTGGCGCAAGGATATTAATGACGTCTTCGGATCTCCTGCATTCACGGTGTCATTTTGTTCGCTAACCACTCCCACGCGATAATTACTAACTCGTTTCACCGAGAGTTCGGTCACAAATAATTCCAGTTTAAATTGCGAATGAACATTTGATACCAATTCACTTAGAAGACACGACTAAATCTCATTAAATTACAATTAAAACGGATTCAAATTGCTTCAATTTCTGCGCCCGCGCAACGAATTAAACATTACACGGAATCACACTATATATTCTAGATATTGGATGCCGCACCAACACACTGGTACAATTTGTTCAATTGGTTCCAAACAAATTCTGAAATTTTAGACCACAGCAAGTGAATGTCAACATTGGTGTATCATCCGCGGGTATATATTTTATCTGAGATTTCCAAAGGTTCTTGTAAATAAATAGTCATAACACTGAGATTACATAACCATAAAACAAGGTTCCTAATTCCAGGAATTAATAATTTCCACATGTCTCAAAAACGTGGTCATTAATGAAATAATATATGGACTGATAGAACATTCGTATTTTTGTCATATTTGACGTATATAGGTTCTTGGATGTTTCATACAGACAATGACTTTTCTTCGATTCCTTCAGTTTAGCCAAACTCCGCGTAAATGACAACGTTGAAAACAATAACGGTGCATATTCTTAAGATCATCAGGTTGTCAAACCAGAAATTCAGTAGGATTGAGTACCTTTAACTTCATTTTATTATATGGATCAACCATGTACTGCTTGCGGCAGTAGATATACATGTATATAGTCTATGAAACATCGGACATCCATGAGTAAAGTGGTCGGAACAAGAATGTTCGCAGTCGGATCATAGACCTATTAATAATATAAGAAACATAGAATATATTGCTATACATATATAGAACATTAGTTTTCTTGTAATTGTTTTCTAAGTTTTGAAATACGAATCTAACGTGCATAGCTTTTGATACTGTAAAGATATTTAAGAATTTATTAGCCCAATATACAGGTCAAGTTCGAATTTGGGTTCCGCCCGCCTATTGTCATCATAATTATGCCCCTTTGTTGGAATTACCACGGGCGTATTTTGCCACGCCCTAGGAATGTTTTTTGTTATAAGGATTAACTGTCATGTGGACTGTTTTTATGGAGATGTAACCGTGAGGTAAGTGGTCATAACTTGTGTAAAACCCGAAGGGTTTTACATACAAGTTATGACCACTTACCTCACGGTTACATCTCCATAAAAACAGTCCACATGGCAGTTAATCGTTATATTTATATACATTTAGCCAAAAAGCCACTTTTGTAAATGTATTTAAATCGAAGTGTATCGTGACAAAACCAGCCCAAAATATCCCATTGCACCCTTGGCAAAAGTTAACAGGAACAATTTCTCTTTATATTGAAACCCGATTATGTATTAAGTCAATCCTGCGCGAGTCCAAATGCGCCCAAAACATTACGCGTTCTTCTTTCCGAAACTGATGACGTGTCGATGTAATTATGAGGCTGCAGTTATGAGCTGTTGCGCGTTCACCGAGAAATAATTGCAACTAGCCACGTGGGCGCCGACCAATCGGATTGCTGGATTTACTGATGATCACATAGCCCGTATATGTTACACTAAATCATGTTCGGTGATTGGTCAACTGCCAATTGGGTCATACGTTTTATGTCCAAATAAAACACACCATAAAACGAACCGATGTCACATCTTGTTGACATAGATGACTAAATGCAGTATAGATAAAATGGCCGTGTTTTAAGTGGGCGCCCATAGAATAATCGATCGATATTCACAGGTAGAATATTGGGCTAACTTAAATGATGAATGTTATAAGTTATAGTCTATAACCTGAATAAACTTGTACTGTATATTCGGTCATGCCACTGTATATATACTAGCAGACTAAGACCCTATTCTCAGCAGTCTAACTATCCATATACACCTGCGGCTTACACACGTATACATATACTTCAATACAGTAATCATATGCATAGTACTAGCCAGGTAGTTGTCCACGACCCATTAATCACTAAAGGATTTTTATCCAAACTGCAGGAAAATTTCAGAATAATCAATTTTAGCTGATTTTATAGAAATTAAAAAGGAAAAATATATACAAATATAATAAATGAATGTGTTATTGAGGGGTATAACCCTTTGGTCATTGGAGCTCATTTAGTGTGAACCACTTTGCGGTTCCCACAATGTACCAAACGGCGACAGAGCTATTCCTTTCAATAAGACAATCAAAATACATCCATTCCGTAAGTATGGATTGACCATGTACTCATCATCATCATCATCATCAGCATCGTCATAATACGGAACAAGTCTTGCGACTTTTCGTCCCAATAACATCATTTGCAATGTTTGTTTACAAATATAAGTATCGATATTTTCATCTGAGTCACTTAAATATATTACTTATTGTCGAACTCATATTTTATATCATAGAAGAATGAGTCTATGTATGTATGTTGGAGCCTCAACAGCGAAGTCTGGCAGAGAATCCCAGCCATTGGCCACCCTCTGCGTGAAGAAAACATTTCCTATGGCCTTGTTAATAACACGCATCTGCAGCTTTATAGTATGTTCTATACATGTATATATAATGACCATTGAACAGTTTATATACCTCGATTAGATCTCCTCCAAATCCTCGATATTTTAAAGACATCTGATTGAGACTTAACATTCGGTCTCGGTAGATCATAGTTTTTATTTGAGGAACTAGTTTCACAACGCTTTGATATGTGTGGTGTGTGTCCACGCATATTTACGATGATTTATAATGCAAGTATCTTCCATGAAAACAGAGTACACCGGCAAAACAAATTGTCCAAACAAGTCACTGCCCTGTATCCAAGCCAAAAGGCCGGACAGATTCTTGTTCGCGCACTTTTTATTACTCTGTTTTTATGGCGACTTTTTTGGGACTTGTGAAAACTCTCCATTCCGGGAAATAAGTAGCGCGTCGTTTACTAGTATTTGTTACAGTTGGTGGAGGTACTGGTCAAATGTGACGTGTTCATTACTCCGTTTATCTTCGTGAATGGATTATCATTCCTTATGGAAATGACCATGTTAGACGATCGGAATGTCACACTGAGGTGTCCTTCAACTCAGATCAAGGTAGTTTTAGTATCCTGACTAATATTTATCAGGGATCTGTCGGGATTTCACGAGATATTTATGTCGCGTATGCAAGCCTGCAAATAGTGTGTTTGTAATTTGCAGAATGATGTCCCCAGGGGGTGCATTTAGTGACGCCATCACGCTCAGCGTCTCCAAATTCATCCTGTGGGAACCTCATTCTGCTTATGCCTCAACTGCTATGCATGGAAGACCTATGTTGAATTTCCCCAGTTGAAGTTGGTGGTGTTCACCCATTAGTCACCTCAATTATGTATTTTTTCGTCTGTAAATATATTATTAGGGCCTAAGAAGAATGAGGTCCCCAGATGGTGAACTTGGTGACTAAACTGGGGACCTCATTCTGCAAATGACAGTCATACTATTTGCAGGCTTGCGCGTATGGATATAAAATATAGCGGGCTGCATCAGCAATAAATTTTCCCAGTCAATATTATTCAATTCTTAGAGATAATATGACTCTGATGGCTAATGATTTAACTTGGTGGCAAACTATGATTGGGTTATTGAATGTACTAATGGATTGGGCGATCGTTTTACTGGCTTCCTGTCCCAACGGTCGTATCGGTGATTGTAAAATGTTCGATTCTTTAGTTGATGGCATAATTTATATCACAGAGTCACGAAGCATGCCGCGTCTGTTCGAAACCAATATGTTTCGTGGGTGTACAGTCAGATTTCAGTAGGTGGCAATGCTTTTATTCCACAACAATAAGGACATTGGTTCCGAAATAAACGTGTAATTAATCGGATGACACCGTGTAATGTTTCTGTGAGTTAAGGGGGTACTGTACACTAAATCCGGTCATTGATGGGACCATTTCCTTTACACCATTTGCAGACTTGCATACGCGACATGAATTTGAGTCATGGATTAGTGCAATAATACACTCACCTGCTCTATGAACGATGCAAACAACATGAATCAAATGATAATTATAATAAAAATGAGGGGTCATAAATCCATTTCATTATAATTACCATTATAATTGTTTGCATAGTTCATATTCATTCATTTGTTGCATATATTGTGTTGAGTATAAAAGGTGATGGTCGCATAAATGGCCGGATTTAGTGTAAAGTATCCCTTTAAGGTAGCTTCGATATGGCTTGTTTGAAGTTGTTTCAGAATTGATAGTCATGGGAAACAAATTTTGAAGATTTATTATAAAAAAAATTAGTCTCCAGCTTCAAATTAGTGGATCCACTGAAATTTAAAGTACGTAACATGTTGTGCAAAAAGGACCCATTACAAATTACTTTTCATTGCTTGAGAAAATGTAGTGCGCTGTAATTCATTACCATTACACATTACTAATACCCCGCCGGTATATTTCTATAGCAACCCAAGTTTTACGTTTGCCGTTTCACAATGTTAAGCTCTCTACTAGCTATGGGTTATGCCCTCATCGTTGAAATCAGTGCACATGAACTGACACCCCAACAAATCGATTATGCCAACTTGATCATCTTGCAATTCGGTATTTTGGTGCATGGTTCTTTATTAATTGTTGCGTTCCAATGTCTTACTCCAAATAGTTGGATAAAACTGCAAACCTAACCGCATCTACTTCAATGGCAACTTTCAGGCTTAAACATTCTAACATTATTTTTGGAAATACAAGCATGAGCATTCATGTGTGGTAAGCGGGTGAGAATTTTTTTTCTTTTTCGATTCTATGTTCTATGAGGATTTGAAGAACAAAAACCAAAGGATAATTTAGAGTTCCACAATTGGCACTGCGACACTAACTAATATTGAGATCACAGTATAACTCACAAGAATTACTGGACCACACAACTTTGAAGCGTGGTACCTGAGAGACGTTATAAATACGTCATGTGTCATATTCTAATGTAAGCATGACCATTCATGTGTGGTAAGCGGGTACGAATTTATCTTTTTTTCGATTCTATGTTGTATGAGGATTTGACTACGACACTAACTAATATTAAGACCACAGTATAACTCACAAGAATTACTAGACCACACAACCTTGAAGCGTGGTCCCCGAGAGGCTTTCTGAAGACGTCATGTGTCATATTCTAATGGATTGTCTCTGTTGGGACTGGGGAAATTATTTTAAGTGCTCTAAACTATATAAAGTTTTATCCCTCCTGGTCTTACCCTCTATACAGTTGATGAAAGCCTATCATTAAACTGGCCGGTCCAATCCACATACCCGTTTTGGTTAGTCACTCTTAGGAATTTTATCGGTCTGGATGTGTCACCTCACATATGTAGTCCATATGTTCTTTGTCAAATAACGTATATCATTTATATACGCTTCGTGCGTAGCCGACGAATAGGGACTATTATATAGGTTAACCATTTCTAAATACTTCCCTTTGGAAATGATAAGAAAATAAGTTCAGCAAACGGCCATTGAACTTATTATCTGAACATTTCCCGACAACGAATAGGAATATCATTATGCACGATGCTTTATTGCTCTTAATACATAGAACAGGATATTGAAAATAGAGATTATATTCAAAAGATCGTAGAAGAAGAAACACACATAATTATGTACATATATAATATACAACAATCTCCCGAGTCCCAATCAACAAGACGTATGATCCGTCAATAGCTTTATCATCGTCATCATCGACATAAGTAGTATTGGCTGACACTCTGGCCCACCCCCCCTCGCTGCGCGACACTCTGGCCCATGGGCCAGAGTGTCAGTCCCAGAACTTTTGTGGCGCACCTGGGCCAGAAAAATCCTGGGACTGACACTCTGGCCCATGGTGGTGGGTGGGCCAGAAAAAATCCAAACCAAATCCTGCGCGACACTCTGGGCCATGGGCCAGAGTGTCGTGCAGCGAGGTGGGTGGGTCAGAAAAAATCCAAACCAAATCCTGCGCGACACTCTGGCCCATGGGCCAGAGTGTCGTGCAGCGAGGTGGGTGGGTCAGAAAAAATCCAAACCAAATCCTGCGCGACACTCTGGCCCATGGGCCAGAGTGTCGCGCAGCGAGGTGAGCGGGCCCGAAAAAATCCAAAACCAAATCCTGCGCGACACTCTGGCCCATGGGCCAGAAAAATGGGCCAGAGTGTCGCGCAGCGAGGTGGGTGGGCCAGAAAAAATCCAAACCAAATCCTGCGCGACACTCTGGCCCATGGGCCAGAGTGTCGCGCAGCGAGGTGGGTGGGCCAGAAAAAATCCAAACCAAATCCTGCGCGACACTCTGGCCCATGGGCCAGAGTGTCGCGCAGCGAGGTGGGCGGGCCAGAAAAAATCCAAAACAAAATCCTGCGCGACACTCTGGCCCATGGGCCAGAGTGTCGTGCAGCGAGGTGGGCGGGCCAGAAACAATCCAAAACCAAATCCTGCGCGACACTCTGGCCCATGGGCCAAAGTGTCGTGCAGCGAGGTGGGTGGGTCAGAACAAATCCAAACCAAATCCTGCGCGACACTCTGGCCCATGGGCTAGAGTGTCGCGCAGCGAGGGGGTGGGCCAGAGTGTCCCACCCAGGGTCTGTCCAGAGGTTTTGTTACATTATAAAGAGTAAGGTGAGCGCTTCGAAGGATTTTTTGACAGAAAAGAGCACAATTTACAAATGTATCGATTTTTCCTCGGATTCTAATGCCAGTGTGGTAAGCGAAGGGCGCTCCCCTTCGCTGTACACATTGAACTTAGAATAATACTGATAAAAAATAGATGTGTTGGTAAATTGTGCTACTTTACCAGTGCATTTTTTAACAAAAGCGAAAGTCTTCGAATAAATTCGAAGACGCTAGCGTTGTAAAATGTACTTGCAGAAGTTACCTTTCAGTGAAATGTTATGAGATAATGGTAAAATGGTACAGATAAAATTTTCCCGAGTCAAATCGGTGTTTTATTCATAGAAATATGATGTTTTTGACAAAAAAGAAACACAGCTGATTTGACGTTCGGAGAAAATTGGTAGAAAAACTCAATGACGTCGTCAACGAGGCCCGCGTACCCCATATATTTGATCCTCGAAGATGTTAACGTTATTACATGCGTAAAATTGTAACGTTAGCGTTATTTTGAAACATGGATCCAGTAACGGAATTTCTCAAGACTATTGGTGTGCAGTACGACCATGTTCCTGCAACAACAAATGTCGACTCCACTGTATGCAGGCAATATAACACCACGGGTAGAACAGCAACATGTACCAATGGTGTATCCGCGAACGGATCAACAGCCAGTGTATACACCGCCGGTGAAAACACCTGTTATATACCAAGTTATCAACAGTTCACAATGGGAAGAACAGACAAACTTGTTACGGAATATTTGTCAGGAAATGAAGGATTTACGAAAGCAATTAACACAGAAACCGGTTGAATGTGCAATCAACTTGAAACCTCACACGATTGACATACCAATTGAGGTACATGGTTTCCAGAAAGAACCTACGAAGCGATCAACATTTGGATTACTCGGCCGGATTTCAACTTGAAACCTCACACGATTGACATACCAATTGAGGTACATGGTTTCCAGAAAGAACCTACGAAGCGATCAACATTTGGATCACTCGGCTGGGCCAGAGTGTCGCGCAGCCAGGTGGGTGGGCCAGAAAAAAAATCCAAACCAAATCCTGCGCGACACTCTGGCCCGGGCCAGAGTGTCGCGCAGCGAGGGGGTGGGTCAGAGTGTCGGCCAGTGGTGGGTGGGCCAGAACAAATCCAAACCAAATCCTGCGGGACACTCTGGCCGGGACAGAGTGTCGCCCAGCGAGGGGGTGGGCCAGAGTGTCCCGCCCAGGGTCTGTCCAGAGGTTGTGTTACATTATAAAGAGTAAGGTGAGCGCTTCGAAGGATTTTTTGACAGAAAAGTGCACAAATGTATCGATTTTTCCTCGGATTCTAATGCCAGTGTGGTAAGCGAAGGGCGCTCCCCTTCGCTGTACACATTGAACTTAGAATAATACCGAGAAAACATATATGTGTTGGTAAATTGTGCTACTTTACTAGTGCATTTTTTAACAAAAGCGAAAGTCTTCGAATAAATTCGAAGACGTTAGCGCTGTGAAAATGTGCATGCAAGAGTCATCTGATAGCAGGTTTTGGGTTGCCCTGAAAAGGGCCGTTTTACGTTAGATCACAAGAAAAGTGGATAAGGGGTCTTTAGGAACTCAAATCCATCCTCTTGATCCAACTCCCGAAACACAAGCGAATCCTCGATGAGAGGTGGAAATATACCTTGCGGTATACTCACACCCTTCAATCGGGATACGTCTAATCTGTACTGCTTCTTCTCTCTCCAAAACACGAGCTTTCTCTGCAGAAGGGTTGCCACCACCGCAAGTAAGACACCTGTTGTCCCCAGCCATTCGATGTGTTCTGTCTCCTGTCCACTGAACAGTATAGGATTGCGAGCCCAAGTTGCATTGACAAAAGTGAATAGTTCAAAGAACTTTTCACCTGTACCATACACTGCCCAGGAAAGGGTCTCCCACACCGCAATGTCCCTCGGGGCCGATACACGGATGGCTCTGACATAAGATCCAAGATTAGTAACAGCGTATTCCATCGTGGAGAAATGATATGCTCTAAATGGGGTTTTGTTATATGTAAAACGCGCGGACGTCGTTGGCGACGTCATTGTGTTTTTCTACCAATTTTCCCGAACGTCATTTCAAATGTGTTTCTTTTTGGTGAATTAAGATCTTCATCGACATTGCCGAAGACGATAATTAAAAACATACACTGTTTTTCAACAACATAACTTTTATTTTTGAATTAAGAATCAACATATTTACAACTGATCATGAAATTATCATATTTACAATCAATAATTGGTAATGCAATGAACATAATTTACATTTGGTAACTCATTTCATCATTAACAATCAACATATTTACAAATGATTGTGATTTTAACATATTTAAACAATTGGTAATGAACACATTTTATCAATACTGAAATTCACAGTAAGTCTTACAAGTTTGTGAAATACATGTTTTGGGTAATGTTTCTGATTCTTTTCGTAAGGGCTCATAGTTTCTATGAAACCAATCAAATACTTTTCTATCATCTTTGAAGTAGTCACAATCAAAATTCATTTCTACTAATACTTTTATACCATATCCGCTTTTCAAGAAATGTAAAGCAAATATACAGCAGATACCACACACGTTTGTACCGTGATGTTGAAACCGCCCAACGTTTATTTTACATTCGATCGAATTTCTTTGAATAAATGATTTGATATTTTTAACTGATCTTTTGCACACACCACACCATACAATGAACAGAGGTAGGATGATTTGTCTAGTATATGCTGAAGTTCGCTAGTGTTCATCTTCGTAGTATTTTTTTACTTTTTCACACCACAAGTCAACAAAACCCGAATTAAATTGGTTACAGTTTGCATGAACAACTTCCGTTATATCTTTCCTAAGTTTGAATGCCTCAAATTTCTCTTGTGGTGTAAATGATTATATTTCTGGATACCATTGTTCCATAACTCGGTAGATGTTCAATTTAAGTAGTGCTATATCAATGAACATATCTACCCATTGTATAGGTGGTGTCCAAAGACAAAGTAAATGTCGTGTATGACTTGGATGATCTATTTTACATCCTTCACAATTGAGTGTCACTTCTTTTGAAATTTGATTTTGTATTTCATGAACGAAACATTTCTCGAAAGTTTTCCGAACTTTGTCAAGGATAGAAACATATGGAATGAAATCGAGTCCTCCAACTTCCAGTCTCAATTTGTCCTCCAAATGCAATCCATCCATGTTTTTAATAATCTGTTATTATTTCTCGCAAACTGTTGATTTCAATTTGATTATCGAACTCAGCATAGACTATCACGTTGATCACTGAAGCTAGAGCTGCAGCAAACTGAAGCTCTAACCTTATGTTACCGGTTTTTATAGGATGCAAATGTCCTTCCTCTGCTCCTTGGCCAGGTGTGAGGTCGTAACCGCAGAAACAATAACCATTCATGTATTTTTTCTAGATTCAAACCAAAGGATTTGTTTTGTCCAAACATACCCGAAGACTGATACAGTGATAAATAAGATCTTAGGCATTGTTCTGATTCAAAGTTTGGTTCAAATGGTCGGTTATGGATGGTATGTCCGTCCTGACTAACTTCAAGTTTTTTCAGATTGAAGTGTTGGAAATGAAATGGGTTCGTTTCAATATCGCCATTCATATCTTTGTTTGATACCAAGCCTATGAAAAGTATCTTTGGCAATTGTCCTTGAAAAAGGTGATCTTCAATTTTTGATCTAAGCCCTGCACCAATAGTGAATGTTTTTACTTCAACTGTTCTAATCGGTATTTTCATATTTTTCTGTATTATTGTTTGGTTCAAGTTATTTGCTACTACTGGCATCAGCTTAATTGTACGAACATTGAAAACTGCCGTTTCAAATACTATTTTTCCGTTGGCCTGACCAATTAAAGAGAATTTTGGATTCGCTCTATTGAGAAGAATTCTTATCTCAATTCCATTTAGAAATATATCTGTGTGTAAACGGCCACACAATTCTACCGTTTTACTACCTGCTATGATTGCTTGGCGATATTTCAATCCATCATTACCACCAGCTTTAGTGTTTTCGGTGAACTGTTTAGTGGTGTCGGGGTACCACATTTCTAGTGCGGCAAGTTGATTTTCTTTACATTCACCAGAATAAGCCAAGAGATTTTCCATGTAGGCTCGATAAGGATAGGTATCAATCAGTACCATCAACCAAGTTTGTTCCATCTGCTTTTGAATTTCAGGTACAAATAAGTTGTGGTCCAACGCCTGCCTCTGTTTTCACACTTATGTAGCTTGCTTGATACATTGAACGTATACACTGATTTATTTTACCAGAAATTCCATAATCACGTATTTTGTGTAACATTAACGATCTATCTACTGAGTCGAACGCTTTTTTTAAATCAATGAATGCAGCATAAATGGGCTTATTTTTCTGCTTGTATTTCTTCACAATGGTATTTAAAACAAATGCACTATCAATTGTACTACGATTCGTCCGAAAACCAAACTGATTGTCACTGATCAGATCATTCTCCTCGAGGTGGTTATTTATCCTGGTGTTAATTATTTTGTTGAAAAGTTTACCTAGGTTATTTGTCAGAGCAATCGGGCGATAATTATTCGGATCATGTCGATCTCCCTTTTTATAGAGCGTCTTTATGAGTGAATAACTCCAATGTTTAGGGTAATATCCGGAACATAACACTAGATTGAACAGTTTTGTTGTCTTATATATTATCTCTGGTACTACTGATTTAAGAAATTCATTTGAAATATTTCCATTTTCAGAATATTTCCTATTTTTCAAGAGCTTAAGGCATTTGAGTATTTCTTCCGATGTTATCGCTTCGTCGCTAATATTTTGATCTATATCTATGCGCGGCGTTCCCCGCACACGGTCATTTTCGTCTCGTGGAATTATTTCTTTACATAAAAGTTTTTTTTTTAAATCTACACATTCTTCAGGGTGCAAATAATTCATTTCAACTTTTCGTGGTCTAAGACCATTAATTATACGCCAATATTCCGAAGGGTCACTTGTCTCAGTATCATCCAGGTTTTCCGATATTTCCTGATAATACAATTTTGATTTCTTTTTTGTTTCTCTTTTATAAGTTTTTTTTAGCGGCGAAAAACTCATTTCGAAGATCTGCATTGCGAGGGTATCGCTTCATTTCTTTACTCGCGTGCTTCATATGTTTTTTCAATTCTTTGCATTTTGCATCAAACCATTTACGTTTCCTTTGCATTTGTTTATTTTTACTTTTAACAAATTGAGTTGCGGTGGCATTAACAGAATTCACGATATTATCATAATCTCGCACAGCTTGTATCTATTCCGTTCTTATCGCGTGCGTATACGTTTGATCTAAATTTCAATAAGCGGTGTTGCATATCAGCATCCAACAGAGCCTGTTTTACTTTAGCATCACTATCTCGAGACCATTTAGCCACACCGTGCGGTTTCGTATAATGATATTTAAATGCAGTTTTATTGATATCTTGTGACTTTATGTTCATATGTATTGCTAGTTGACAGTGATCTGAATATTCAGTAGGTTGTTTAATACAAAAGTAACTCACATCGGATAAATATCTCTCTGAAATAATCACGTAATCCACTAAACTCGCACCATTATACTGAAAACTCGTATAATTTCCCAAAGAATCACCAGGTTTGCGACCATTTACTATTCTCATGGACGCCGATTCACCAGACGAGACACCAGCCCACTCACACAAGAGCTCCAACATACCCTCAATCACGATGCGACCGCTCTGGGGTGAAATTCGGTGGATCTAAAACAAAAGAACGGGGGAGTAGTGTAGCGCTCGCGTTTTAAATATAGAAGGCCGATGACTTCTCTGCTTGAGAGGTCTAGATCTCTTGGTCACAGTCGTTAGACGCTTTGTGTGATCACCGAAGTTAAGCAACGATGAACTCGGTTAGTCGAGTGATGGGTGACCGGCTTGGGATTCCGGGTGCTGTTAACTTTCGGTGCGACTCCCGCATTTCTCTCTCTCTCTCTCTCTCTCTCTCTCTCTCTCTCTCTCTCTCTCTCTCTCTCTCTCTCTCTCTCTCTCTCTCTCGTTCTGTTACACCGAGGGCTCGTCTGCTGCTCGCAGTCTGTGTCATGATGCGACCGCTCTGGGGTCAAATTCGGTGAATCTAAAACAAAAGAACGGGGGAGTAGTGTAGCGGTCGCGTTTTAAATATAGAAGGCCGATGACTTCTCTGCTTGAGAGGTCTAGATCTCTTGGTCACAGTCGTTAGACGCTTTGTGTGATCACCGAAGTTAAGCAACGTCGAGTTCGGTTAGTCCTTGGATGGGTGACCGGCTTAGTGTAAACAATATTTTATTCTCAAGAATTGCACATATAATACATAATATAAGGACGATAACAATTTAACATTAGAGAAAAGGATTTGGCAGTAAGCAAAAGGCTTATAGGTGGCCATTTCCTTAGTATATATATTGCATCATGGTTTGATTGGGTCTCAATGATGAATTGCCTGTTCCACAAGCACCCGCAACCTATCCCGTTGCCAATCGCTGCGAGTCAACCCCTCACCCACAATCACACCTCTGGCATGCTTGAGTATACGAGAGCACAATATTTTTGTTTTATGTAGGCTTTTGTTTCACGCTTTACAGTTCATAACCATATTATGTCAGTTAAATCGTTTGGTATCGTCGATGAACTTTTGGACGGCAATGAATATGTCGGCATTTTTGGTATAAGATATATCTACGGACCCATGCAGTAATATTTTGACTTCCAAATTCACATTCAGATTGGCGAAATAACGGACTCTTTCACGCTCGAATATTGGACAGAAGTGCTCAGCAGTTTCTAATTCTCCACAGTCGCAAAATGGACTATTATTCAAATGATTGCAAAACAGGTCATATTTCAGGTTACTGCAGTTTGTTCGCAGGCGACAGTGATAGATTTGGCTTGGTCTTCGGTACGCTATATAATAATATGACGGTATGATAATTCGATCGGTTAAAAGAAAATTCTTAAAGTCAGAGACAGATTCACATTCTTTCGCCTTTGGCGGAAGGTTGTTCCATAACTTGACGGTAGCTGGAAGAAATGAATTTTCGTATCTTGTCGCGTAAACTCTGGGAGTCCTGAGACCCTTTTGTCTGAAATTATAATTGGTTAAACTTCCAGATTCAATAGGAACTAGAGTATATAAGTAAGGAGGCGTGGTTCTCATAATCATTTTAAAAAATTGCACAAGTTTAGATTTTTCTCTCCTGCTAGATAGTGAGTCCCAACCGGTTTCCCGTAATAGTGATTGTTTGCTGCAGCTTCTAGTTGCTCCCGTGACTAATCTAGCAGCCTCGTATTGGATATCTTCCAGAGAGGTTGAATTTTCAACTGAGCAATTACCCCATACCGAGGAGGCATATTCCAACACTGGACGGATGTATGACAAGTATATACGCTCAAGGGTTCTCCTGTCCAGAATGAATTTATATTTCCTCAGTATATACATTCGACTTGCGGCTCGATTTTCAATATCAGTGACATGATCTTTCCACGTACCGTCTGTTAAAAGTAAGACCTAAATGTGTGTGGGTTTCGACTTCTACAATATCCTTGTCCGACATCTGCAGGGGAGGGTGGACGATTATGTTATTTTTCCATGATACTAAAAGTGATTCTGTTTTCATGGGATTAAATTTCACTAGCCATTTTTGAGACCATTCGAAAATCAGACTAATATCGTTGTTGATTACCTCTGCGGCAATAACTGGGTCTTCAATGGATAGAAATAAAGAGGTATCGTCAGCAAAAAGCCTTACATTGTACGTAACAGTGTCTACAATATCATTAATGTAAATTAAAAAAAGAAGAGGGCCGAGTATGGATCCCTGGGGCACACCAGCTGAGACACAGCTCCAACAGGAGTTCGAGTTTGAAACGATTACTCGCTGGTGCCGATTGTCCAAATAATTTTGTAATAGGTCATATGTTGGGCCGACAATTCCCATTCTTTTCAACTTAAATAGTAAGCCCCGATGCCATACCTTATCGAATGCCTTGCTGATATCACAGAAAAGGCACCTAATTTCGTTGCCATTATCAAGAGAAGATATTATATAATGGTAAACGTCTGTTAACTGAAATACTGTACTATCTTGCGGAGTGAATCCCGATTGAAGGTTTGTTAGAAGCATATTATCTCTTAAATATTCATTCATGTGAAGGTATATACACTTTTCGAAAATTTTGGACAGGCAACAGAGAAGAGAAACTGGGCGATAATTACTTGGGTCGGTGGGGTCGTCTTTTTTGTATATGGGACATACATTTGCCACTTTCCATTCAGGCGGGAAGAAAGATTTTTCAAGAAATTTCTTGAAAGCAAATTCTAGTGGACCAGCTAGGGAGGATGCACAAAGTTTCAATATTCTTGGACTAATTCCGTCAGGGCCACTGGCTTTTGCCGTTTGAACACTTTTCAGTGATTTATATATTTCTTCGCGTGTGATACCGAATGTATCTAGTCTTGATTGAGTCTTGTATTCAAATGGCGGTAATTCTACTCTGTCTTCGTTCGGGAGGGCAGAAATCGAGCAAAAGTATTTATTAAAAATCTCAGCTTTTGATTCATTGTTGGTTGTAATCGAATCCCCATTTGTTAATGCCGGTATGTTTTTTCTGTCAGGGCCCATGAGTCGATTCATAGTTTTCCACCAAAGTGAAGATTCTGTGAAGCAATTTCCCAGTACTCACTGTGTTTTATCGATTAGTCTCTGCTTATATTTTATTGTATACCTCCTTGTAGGAGAAGAATATATACATACATGGAAATATATATTATACAGCAAATGGAAATAATTAAGAAAACAGAACCGTTGCGTGGCTGATTGTATGCGTCATATCTTGAAGAGACCCGTCCTTATGAATGCGATTCTGTTTTCTGCACAAACACGTATTTATTTACTCAAAGAAATTGTTACTGGATCAGATGACACATCCCATAAATGAAGTGAGCCATGTCGAGAATTATAGTTTCTATATTGTTGTCAAATTCGGCGGGTGAGTTGATTGGCTCACCACCCAGAAGCAGGGCTAACAGAGACATATCATCTCTAGAATCCATGTACAGAAAGGTCGAGAGACCAACCTGATCAAGAATGTGCTCCCAGAACGAATTCCGAACCGCAAGTGAATTGGCTGCTGTACAGTAACGAAAGGCGTGTAATATGTCATTCTGAATCCCGTTACCACAAGCGCGACACGTGCGATCATTAGAAAATGAAGTTCTGTTCAGCAGTAGAGCGAGATTTTTCAGAGCTTGAGACGCGCTAGGGTGCCTTTTCAGCAATGTCCAAATACTCCAAAATGACAGTGGATCATTGTGCACAATGCGAAACAAATCAAGTGAGGTATCTCTGTCAACTGTAGTTTTCCATTGTGTAACATAGTGTGACTGTACTCTTGATTTGCAGAGGTGCTTCCATGCTGATTTAGAAGGAAATTCGCCAGTCGCAACGAAAGTATCCAGATACGCGTGCAGATTGTATTGCCGAAGTAACTGTGTAATGTCTGAAACAAACCCTGTTGTCGCACGTCCGAAGAGGCTGTATAAGAAGAATTTATATAAGAAAATTCGCAGTGGTTCCTGTTGCCCATCGAGAAGGTAAATTAGATCAGCGAAGAATGAAAGTTTCTTTATGTGTATTTCGTTTTCGAGTGGCATAAGACCTAACAGGCTCATTGAAATAACAGTAGGAGTCCGAGTTGGGAGAGATTGTATATGCTTGACACACGAGCGATAAGCTTTCTCCATACAGTAAACATTGGAGTCTGTAGAGGTTGTCAGAATTTCACACCCATAGAGACATTTTGGCAGAACAATAGTTTTTAAAAGAGAGGTCATCGTGGGCGGTGTTCACTGTTTCGTGATATTTCTACCAGCAATTGCGAAGAATGTTTTTCTAAGCTTATCAGAAATATCAGAGGCCCTGATATTACTGTTCTTGAACTTGCACTGTTTTATCCCTAAATGCACACAGTCTGTCGTCTCGGGGAGCGTTTGGTCTCCGATAGACCAAGTTCTGTTGCTGCGCTCGTGTTGACGCCCCGACTCGTTGAATACAACAACAAAACTTTTGGTGTTCGAGAACATAAATCGCCAATTCCGAGCATATGAGCTGCATATATCGATGAGATGATCTAGACCAGCTTTTGATGTGGAAATCAAGGAGATATCGTCAGCAGTTGTTGGAGCAGTGCAGTTAACATGACCGACTGACAATCCTTCGTTCGCTGAACTGAGACGCGCTAGCAAGTCGTTGATAAATACAAGGTAGAAAAATGGGGAAGTCACAGCCCCTTGTCTTGTTCCTTGCAGAATATCCACTGGTTCTGATAATGTGCCATTGTACATCACTCGACTGGTGCAGTTATAGTGCATGTTGGAGACAATGCGTAGTATTTTGCCTTTAAAGCCGAGTTCATTGAGTTTCACCAAGAGGCCTTGGTGCCAGACTCGGTCAAAAGCTTTCTGACTATCAAGAAAGCACACATATGCACGAGAGTTCATGTCAGCGGCGTAGCTTATTGACTCCTGCAGAATAAATGATGTCATAACACAGCTGACCTAGAAACCTGTTTAGGAGGATGCTCTCGAATGTTTTGTATATCACCGGCAAAAGAGTTATTGCTCTGTAGCTGTCCGGGATATGCTTCGGCTTCGGTGAACCTTTATATAAGGGAACGATTATTCCAATTTTTAGTGCTGGTGGTATCCACTCTAACGCCAAGATACCATTGAAAAGACGAAGGAGCAATGTCGAGAGCAGTTCACTTCCATGAACTAGATGTTCGTTAACCACATGATCGATGCCACCAGACTTTTTCCGTTTGAGACCACGCAGCACCGAGTTTAACTCGTCGGAACCGATCTCCTCACAGAGCATGACACAGTTGTAGTCTGCGTGTGAATTGTCAAGTAAAGATGCAAGTCGCATGTGTATGGACTGTTCGAAATAAAGGTCATGGTGCTCGTCTGGTTTGTAGAGAGACTCGAAATATGACCTCCATGCTGAAAGAATGTCATTTTGGTCACGGAGAAATACATCATTGAAGTTCATCATATTTGTAAGACCATTTGCTTGTGACGACGCAGAGTCTGAACTCAATGATTTCCAGAAACGCACTTGGTCGTGGGTTGCATACAACTCAAGATCTTCGCACGCTTTATGCTCACTTGCGCGTGAAGAGGAACGTATGCATTGTCTGAATCGCCGTTTCGCGTCCTTGTATTGGACATATGAAGGCGCATCGCATGTGTGTGGTCTATTATCTTTGATCCATCTAGACCGCAGTCGTTTTAAGTCTCTGTGTAGATCTCTTAGCTTGTCATTCCAAAATGGTTTAGCTGACATGTGGTTAGATTTCATTGGCGTTGAAGCGGATGAAGCATACATTATCGCGCCAACGATTTCGGAATACAACAATTCAAGGTCAGATTTTGTCCGAATTGGAATAAGAACAACATCAGACAGATAGTTGTCGAGTGAAGACTGGTATGCACATAGATCCATTTTGTCCCAGTTGAAGTAAATTCTGGTGAAAGGAGATAATATGTTCGATTTATCAATCGGCAAAGCAATACGTCACAGGCAGGTGGTTGGAAGTATTGAGATCGTTGTCGTCGATGATAGAACAGTCAGACACAAGATCTTCAACAACATGTGGTACAACAATGTGGTCAATTCGGGAGGGTGATGCAACTGTCGAGAAGGGATAGAATGAGCAGCTAGGACCTCTGCATCCAGAAGAACATGTCACAGAAAATGTTTCAGTACGGACGAAGAAACGGTTCAGTAGTAGCATTCTAGGGCCGTGCCCAGAAGGAACGTGGTATTCAGGAGGGCGGTTGACGTGAGTGTTGAAGTCCCCAATAATAACAACAGGCCCATGAACGGAAAATTGTTCCATATAGTTTTCCACAGAAATCAGACATTCTTCGAAATAATCATCACTATGGTTCGTGCTTGGAAGATAAACTTGCATAATGCTAATAACATTGCCAGAATCAAGTTTAACCTGTACACCCACAATACGATCACTTGTAGTTTCAAGAGCCATGCACTGTTTTTCAAGTTTTCTATTGACCAGTAACGCAACTCCATCACGCACAAATGATCCGCCAGAATTAGTTGTAATAATCCTGCCAGGTTTTCCGAAAGAGGTGTATTCTCTGTCTATCCTTTGCAAACATGACAGCTGTTCATCTCTGAGCCAGTGCTCAGATATACCTATAATGTCATACTGGTGAGTTTTAAGCAGCGACTGGAGGTAAAGAACTGTGGAATTCACGCCGGTCGCATTCCATGTTAATATATAGAGTTCACCCATCAAAGCGTCGTGGTGCATTCGGAGGCTCCTTGGTCCACGGCCTAAATTCAATGCCTGGTGGCCAGAATTAATCATCATAAAGTCTATCGAAGTCAGTCTCGTGGACATGGACGCGCGCGGACTTAGTACCTACGCGGGAACTCCATAACAGTCTCACGAAGGTAGGGGTTATACCTTTCATTTCTAGGTACTCCCAAATGTCATTTTCAGTCGAATTTGTGGAAATTCCTCGTATGAAAAGTTTACGTGTGCGTTTGGTACTACGAGGTACTCCATGAAAACCTGGTGGTTCGTCATGTCCGTATTGATGATCGTTTGACACACTTGGAACAGAATACTTCTTGTCCGTTCTGTCGCTCTCTGGTGGGCGACTATATTCACGTTTAGCTGTGATATCAGGACATGCACGTGCGGGCGGCTCCGGTGAGAATGCTGGAATACTATCAAGCGCTGATTGTGACAAATTCGGAGTAACAAATGCGGATACAGATGCACAAGACTTTGCACAGGTGGGTGTATCAGTATCAATAGTTGAACTTGCAGTATATCGAGTGGCGTTCGCAGATTTGCTTGGTTCAATCGGCGATGATGTTGGTTTAAGGTGTACCTGTATGGGTCTTTTACCCGGGTTTGCTGCTGGCGTTGATGTGTTACGGATTGGCTGAATAGTTTTAGGAGTCGTATTGAAGGACATGTGATTTTCAGGTTTTGTTTGTATCCGAGCAGATGGAGGAGTTTCTGGTGGTAAGTATTGCTGAACTGTTGCACACATTTAATCGAATTTGGCGGTGACATCCAGAGCGAAGAACTCGAACATAGTACTGAATTTTCGTTCAATACTTTCAATCACCTCATCTGACGCTTTTGTCGATTCTTTCCAACAAGCTTTTATGTTGATCAGTTTGGCGTTAAGAGTGTCGGCTTTCACATATGTTTTAGCTAATTCTTTTTCACGAGATAGCATTTGTTGTGTCAGCTTTTCTTGCTTTGTCGCATTATCGGCTATATTCGATTCAAACAGTTTCAGGCGATTCTTCAAACTCACAACTCCTGTACATTTGTCGTCGTTCATCCGGGTCACAGTTTGTTCCAGAATAGAACACTGTCCAAGAATATTTCCAATCGAGGATGCATTCGAAGAACATTTGATCTGTAGTTGCTCAAAGTTTTTCTCTAGAGCACTGAGTCGTGTACTCGTGTCAACTTGGCTAGCAAAGACTGCTTTAATTTCGTTCTGCAGTATGTTTGCATTTTTCGCGCTCTTTGACTTTATAAGAGTAAGTTCAGTCAGACATTCAGCTAATTTGTCTTGCACGCACAGTGAAGAACATGCACATGAACCGTTCACTTCGAGTGTTCTTCTGGTTTGTTGAGAGGCGGGCGGGGTGTTCTTGTTGATGCAATCTCGGATATCATCGAAAGAACCCCCTTTAACGAATTGCACAAGATTATAGATGTCCCTTGTAAGTCTTGTGCTGACATGAAAACCGCCGAGATCTGGGCCACGTTGAATGCGGCTCTTAAGGCTGTATTCGAGAAGATCACTGCAATGTGATTGTGCATCAAAGAACATATTCGTTCGAATTGTTCTGAGGTCATTGTCACTAGTAACCGATTGATGGAGTCCGGCAATAAACTTATCTTTCGGTAGATTTAATAGTTCACTCAAAACTGGCGGGTTGTTGCTGGAAAAATAGTCGGGCAACGTTGTGTTGGCATCTGACTCAGGCCGATATCTGGAAGGCTGCGCGTGAGTTGAGATACAGTCTGCGCCAGTCAATTGGCTCGATTCCGAGGTATGTCTGGGCATTGTTCCTTGTGACAAAACGGTGTATGTCTTTCCCCCTGAGGTGGTTGTATTATAGTCTGACATTATGTGAATCGACTGGTAGATATATCGTAGCAAGTATGTGAATACGGTATATCGTGTGTCCATCAATTGAGAACGCTCTATAACGGGAACATACAGTGGAGACCTATTTTCACAATGTTACCGTTTAATTAACACTGATCTACAGTTAGAATAGGTCCTTGACAATGGAGCCATCAACAGCTCAAACGACAAAGATTTTCGACGTCCCAAACACTGTTCACTCTTGCCAATCTGTAGAGGGACCAGGTGTGTGAAACCAGTAATCGTCGGGTAGGATATCTGCACCTATAGCTGCGCGCTTCTGTTTGAAGTTAATTTACTCAATTGTCCATTTAGTAGTTGTTGTTCACACCTCCCACAAACGTAATCTTCATCTTGCTCAGTCATCGAGAAGGGTACTAATCATTCCGGCTTGGATATTGTTGTTCACACCTCTGTAGCTACTGTTGTAGGAGCCCTCACGATTGCCGGCGTGGAAATTACAATAGTGAACAGCAATACGTAGGCCAAAAATGGCGACGTAAACAATGGTTTATAATCCTTATAGGTACAAGCGAGAGTCAGTTGTGCTTTTGAAAACTCACATTTTTAACAGAAAATTCAACATAAAGTCCAGTGATCCCACAACACGGATAGAACCGCCATCTGCAGGCGAATTGTTGGCGCTGTTAGAACATTGAATTTCGAGATATTTGGCAATTAATCAGAGCAATAATAAAGCATGTATGTCAGTTAGGGGTCGTCTTTTTTGTATATGGGACATACATTTGCCACTTTCCATTCAGGCGGGAAGAAAGATTTTTCAAGAAATTTCTTGAAAGCAAATTCTAGTGGACCAGCTAGGGAGGATGCACAAAGTTTCAATATTCTTGGACTAATTCCGTCAGGGCCACTGGCTTTTGCCGTTTGAACACTTTTCAGTGATTTATATATTTCTTCGCGTGTGATACCGAATGTATCTAGTCTTGATTGAGTCTTGTATTCAAATGGCGGTAATTCTACTCTGTCTTCGTTCGGGAGGGCAGAAATCGAGCAAAAGTATTTATTAAAAATCTCAGCTTTTGATTCATTGTTGGTTGCAATCGAATCCCCATTTTTTAATGCCGGTATGTTTTTTCTGTCAGGGCCCATGAGTCGATTCATAGTTTTCCACCAAAGTGAAGATTCTGTGAAGCAATTTCCCAGTACTCACTGTGTTTTATCGATTAGTCTATGCTTGGCACTCTTTATGCAAGAGGTGACATCGTTTCTTTTGGATTTATATCGGACCCAGGCATGATCGGTTTTCTTGCGCTTAGCGTTTGAATAAAGTCGCCTTCTTTGTCTAATTAGTCTGCGAATAGAAGCTATTTTATTTGGTATGTATTTTGAGGCTAAGTGATTTATTTTGTCTGTTAACGTACTTGCTATACGTGTATACTCTATCTCAGATAATTCTAAATTATAATTCCATTGTTGGAGATCATTGTTCATTGCAGTAAAATCAGCTGCATCATAGTTCCAAACTCTTCGCTTGATGACGAGATTCGATTTCACTACGTTTAGACTTAATTTCACTAATATTGGGCAGTGATATCGAACCAGGTCAGCAAAAAAAGGGTCCAAAATTTCATATGATTCGACAAGAAGTGGCTTATTGGTCATACATAAGTCGAGAAGTGACAATGAGCTCTCAGTAAAATATGTCGGTTCTTTGATAATTTGTGTCAGTCCAATTTTCTGTCGAATGTATCTTATTGGCGTTGTTTCGGTTTCTAGAACATTTGAATTAAAATCCCCAATGATCACGACATGAGAACAATGGCTATTGTCCATTGCCATATCGATCGAAGAATATATTTTCTCCCATAGTTGAACTGGCGAATCCGGTGGTCGATAAAAAGTTCCAAGCAGAAAGCGCGATGTTGCGTTACAATTTCAAGCCATACGCATTCTACACCGAATGTTTCCAATTCTCGGTGTCTTTTGGAGTTTAAAAAATTGGCGACATATACTGCGATACCACCACCATGCGATGAGCGATTAAATCTCTCCGGATTGTGGAATCCATGAATAGCAATTTCCGAATCTGATGTATCATTGGAAAGCCATGTTTCTGTGAATGCTGCGATGTCATAGTCTACTATTTCAGCAGACAAATTATATCAAGGTTGGGTTTTATGCTCTGAATATTTAGGCACATCAATGATAATTTTCTATCAGTTTTTGTATCGGACAAAGAGGGACCCGGGTTCAAATGCACGTCATATGCTTTCATCAAGATTGATTTAAGTGTTTCTGTCATAGCTCGCATTATATTGGATATAGAATATTGTATCACTCTTGAAATGTATGTTTTCACATTTTTGAGAACATTGAGATGACGAAAGCGCCTATTTCGAGTTATCTTTCTTAACTGCAGTCCAATTCTGATTGCGGAATGCAGAGACGATTCTATGTCAATGTAATGATATGTCTTTGTGGGCATCCTTTCAATCAGACTGATTGGTATAATGCTGCCACGTTCAATCATGTAAAAACGAAGGAAAACCAAAAATGCAATATCTCTTGGGACATACGTCATCTGCATTAGTATGTATGTTAGGATTGCCAATGAAGATATAATATCTAGGTTTTTCTCGTCAGTACCCTTTAGTGCTCTCGAGTAGTACAAACCAGTCCTTGCCCTGTGTGTCATAATATCAGTCATTGTTGTATGAGATTGGAATAAAAAGTCGACTCTGATAGTATGAAACAAGGACAAGAACTAGGATGTGACAGTCGGTGGTTGATGAGCCCACAGACAATGCAGCAACAGCAGTATAACAGATTAAGTTGTGGAACAAACAATTCAACAATGAGATCAACATAATGTGCATAATTTTGAGCATATATTGAATACAAGTAGTCCGGTTAACGGCATTCGGTATGATAAATTCGATAAATTATTCAGCTTTAAGTCAGAGACAATTTTCTCGTTTTGTCTTCATTTCTAGCGATGAATTCCAATGGTTTAATTTTTATTTCTTCCCAAAAGGGATGTTTGTATTACGTATTTCTTTAAGAAGAAAAAATAGTGAATACACTTGCTATTCAATAAATTCACTTTCCAAAAGGGGTGTTTGTGTTATGTATTTCTTTAAGAGAAAAAAAAAATAGTGAATACAGTTGCTATTATATAAATTCACTCATGAGTTACTGGACAATAATCATTCAAGAAGAGATCAGAACCAAAATAAAGAATGAGACAGGCGCATAAAGTTGGTCCGCCGTGGCTTAATTCATGTTCATTGTTGAAAGGTATATAACGTCATGATTAAAACTTCAACATTATGTTAGTTCCTTTGAGCAGTGTCCAAGGTTCCGGGCAACCTCAAGAGCAGTCAGGAACCATGGGCCCATCTCCAAAGTACACACCCATGGTCAGTATGTAAATCATAAAATACAAAGTATTTCTCTCTCTCTCTCTCTCTCTCTCTCTCTCTCGTTCTGTTACACCGAGGGCTCGTCTGCTGCTCGCAGTCTGTGTCATGATGCGACCGCTCTGGGTTCAAATTCGGTGAATCTAAAACAAAAGAACGGGGGAGTAGTGTAGCGGTCGCGTTTTAAATATAGAAGGCCGATGACTTCTCTTGGTCACAGTCGTTAGACGCTTTGTGTGATCACCGAAGTTAAGCAACGTCGAGTTCGGTTAGTCCTTGGATGGGTGACCGGCTTGGGTTCCGGGTGCTGTCAACTTTCGGTGCGACTCCCGCACTTCTCTCTCGTTCTGTTACAGTTGTAAAGATTGCAGTTGAAAGGTCAACGTTGCGCGCCATCTTTTCAAGATAAAATTATAAACTTCGACCATCAAACAAATGAACAATCCGGTCCGGTTTTTTTTTATTTATTCAAATGGAATTGTAGTACGATATTTGTAGTGTATTATATCACATGGAAATTACCCCGATAGAAGACAGTATTATTTGCCAACTCGTACGAATGCCAAAATCACAGACTTTCATGAGCCAACTTCTGCCATTACCAGTGGACATTCGTTACAACGGTGAGAATGTTTGTAATATAGGGAACTAACTTCATTTTGGTGTATGGTACGTTCTTGTGGTCAATATATTAGCTGAGATGTGATGTTTTAATCAGTACCACTACCATTTTCTCGACAATATTTGTAAATTTAAGCGAAATCACGCTTTAAATCAAGCGCTCTGATTGGTTAGTTTAAGTCTTATATCAAAGCTTATGCAACGAAGCAGTATAAATAGAGGGAATTTACTCACATTAGGCAGAGAACGAGACAATTCAACCATCCGACCAAGCGATCCCACTAGGAATCACCTTAACCAACGAATGACCTTCAACCCACACACCAAGAAGAGCCGACAAGGCCAGAAAAAGAACCAACCTACTAAGATATCTCCGGGGCACATACTGGGGAACCAACAGTCATACCCTCACCAACCTCTACCAGATCTTCGTCCGCCCAATCATGGAGTACGGTGCTGCCATCCTCAAAGCAGCTCCAAAGGCCTACATCGACAAACTACAGAAAGTACAGAACAAAGCACTCCGCATCGCACTCCGCCCCAGCCAACATGGAGACCAATCAAGGCCATCCACGGTGCAGCGAACATACCTACGATGAGACAACGACTGATGGAACTCAGGAACCTGACACTCACCAGACGAGACACCAGCCCACTCACACAAGAGCTCCAACTACGAAACCAGCCACTCACCACGAAAAATACAAAGTACATCCTTCAACTCTACGAAACAGACAGAACCATATAGAACTCAACAGCACATGACACCTCCACCACGCATTTGCGTCCTTGTTGCCAGCCAATCCAAAAACACGCCAGCCACATCGACATGCACCCCCTGACTGTGCATCTCACGTCCTGGTCGAAGTCAAATGGTGGGTGTGGTGGTCACATCAAGAAAGGGTGAAGGACCTGCAAAATTCAGTCCGACCATTCTACCAGCAAATCGGGTAGTGAAATCTTGGCAGTTGGTTGAAGAATTGCAGATCAGGTAATCCAGATAGTCATAAAACCAGGCTGATCAGATATTGAACAGAAGCCGCTAAAGTAGTTTTTTATGATTGAATTGGGGTCGTTAGGGCAATTCTATAATTTCTGACTGCAAAGACTTGAGTTGAGGCGATTTAAATACAGGCATAGTTCCATCATATCTTGTTGATGAATTTAAGGGAGAGAATGTTTAGGTATAGGAAAGCCAAAGTCTTAATCTGACCAATTCAGAGCAGTTTCAGTTAGGTACAGAATTCATGCAGAATAAATATTTTATTCCGGCGAAGTGGTACATCTAGCCGGAGGTTGTGAATTGATAGTGTGACCATTTGTGCAATAATTTAGGTAGCGTAGCCGAGTGGTTAGTCGCAAAACCAAACTGGGGGTAGAGCGTTTTCGAGTTACAATCTGACCGGTTTCCGCCCCTTAAAATGTCATTGGACGACACAGTCCTAGTTTGTTTTTCTTTACACTTGCACTTATTTTGCCACTCTAATTTTGTATTAATCAAATCTGTCCAATTTACCAGATCCAAACCTCAACCTAATTCGACTCCAATCATGTTAATATTTTTTGTCACTCCGGATTTCCAATTACAATTATCCTTCAAGCAACTAGAACTGCACAATCTAATTAACTTAAATCAAATACTTGGTCAAGACAGCATCTATAATTAGACAGTGACGTGGGCCTTTCATTCCGTGGGTGACAATAATGAGCAAGCCTGCAGATAGCGTGTCTGTCATTTGCACAGCGGGCTAGCATCACCAAATTCACTCGCTGGAGACCTCATTCTGCTTAGGCCTCATCTTCTGGGAAGTATCTATAGTATCAAATTAACATTGTTTTTAGTTGCATTTCCCTTCTAGGAGCATCTATATCCCCTAATTTGCAGAAGATAAAATTCAAAATTGAGGTGCCCAATGGGCGAACATCACCAACTTCAACTGGGGAACTTAAATCTGATCCTAGGTCTGCCATAGTAGTTGAGGGCCTTGTCAGAATGAGGTCCACAGAGGGTGAATTTAGTGATGCTAGCCCGCTATGCGGGATAGCGTCACTAAATTCACACTCTGGGGACCTCATTCTGCAAATGACAGACATAGTTCTCAGCAAGATATAGGAGGAACCCATAGTTATTATTTGTTCCGTGGTTTCTTTTCAAATTTACTCGGCAAATTCACTAGCAAACTTAGACCACCAAAAAGTAAGCACGTGAGAAGCCGAAAATATAAGTACAAAATAAAAGGTCGCTGACCAAAATGTCCCCCGATGAAGGTGGCATGTTTGAGGGATTTATAGGTTTCAGATCACTATATACTACAAACTGTAGGATGAATTGATTACACCAATATGATACTAAGTGCATATTCACTAAATGTGTTGCATATATTCAATGTGTCGAGAAAGGGTCTATATATAACTCTAAAATAAAAAGCATAAAATTAGGGTCCTGCGAATATTCGATATTCGGTTCGAGATTCGATTCGAAAGTAAAATTCGATTCGAATTCGATTCGAAATTTCCAACTCGAAATTTCGAATATACACTGACAAAAAAGTAGGCAGTTTACGGACAAGTACACACGTCGATCTTAGCTGTTTCTGTGCCATATTATTCCCGAAAGTTATGAATATATGCAGCTTATAATTCTTATTGTACATTGCGAACGTTCGCATGATATTAAATATAAGTATAGCCAGTAATTAGCCACTATAGGACGACTAAATACATCTGAATTCTAGCTTTGAACATGGTAGCCAAAAGCTCGGAGATCGCCGATGGACCGACGACGCACGTAAATTATAATAGCGATGAGACTGAGCAACCGCTAGCGTTATCCGCCGACTATATGTCTCAGATTCCACGTTATGTAATATCGCTGAGAATGTGAACAACGTGTTCCCGGCGTCGAAAAGTGCACGTGGGCGATGTTTTCTTATGAAGTTGACTTTCAGTTTCGGAGCGTTCCTTGAAAATTGACAATTTGTCGTCCGTTATTCTTGTTTATTTTAAACACGATAAAAGCTGTATGCAGTGCTGGAACTTACACGTGTGATGAATGAAACATGGTATATAAATCTCAAGCGTCTGGGACAACGACCCATCTAAGCATCCAGCACTACATAAACAGGCTACCCTGTGACTTGTTGCATCTTCAAGTTTATAAGATTATAACAACGGGTGTTTCCCAGTGCCGATTTGCAATTGTGCATGTACATGCAAACTCTAAAAATTGCGCGTGATTTTAATTCCGATAATCCGTTTAGTGTATGGTTATATATTTAATCATCGTGACGACCACACAACGGTTGATCGCCACATAAGTTATGATGGAACTTCATGGAAATTCATAGAACGTTTCACAAATCGTCTAATCATTGACATTAAATACCTAATTGAGAATGCAACACACAGGTATGATTCGATTCGATATTCGATTCGATATTCGATTCGATTTCGTCGACTCGATTCGATATTCGATTCGATCAAAATCTCCAATTCGCAGGACCCTACATAAAATATTTCTATTTCGAAAAATGCCAATAACTCCGCCAAAATGGCTCCGACTGAACTCAAAATAGCAGGTGCGCAGGTTCACATTCTGGCTGATATCTGTGTTTAAAAAGTTTTTAAAACATTGACTGGAAAATGGCGAAATACAGGCTCGGGCAAAAGATGCGTCACAGGATGTAGGATTCTATGTCGAAAAAGGTCAATAACTCCGCCAAAATGACTCCGACTAAACTCAAAAATCACAGGTGCTCAGGTTCCCATGCTGGTTGACATCTGTGCCAACCTTAAACAAACATTGACTGGAAAATGACGGAATACAGGCCCGGACAATAGATGCGTCCCATGATGTACGATTCTACCATCCTGCATGGTTGATATGTGTGCCAAGTTTTTAATAAATGATCAGAAAGTGACAGAATACAGGCTCGGAAAAAGTTCCGGACGGACGCACGGCTCCACGGACGACCGGACGGACGCACGGACAAGGGTCATTACTATAGTTCTCCGACGGAATGTCGGGGACAAAGAGTACGCATCTTTCGAGATTTTTTTTCCTGACAGATATAAATAAACTTCTTCCAAAGGTGCTTCAGTACTAATGCTCCCCCTGGATATAGAATGGACGAAAACACGTACCTTAACAACATATAACTCGTTAAATGACGCATTGGAGCAAGTTTGCGGTACGTTTGACAATTATTCCGATTAAACCAGATATTTGCTGAATATTTGATGCGAAATTCGCTCTCAGTTATAAAAACGATTCTCAATCTTGTCGCTTGCGTCGATACTGGGACAAATATTTCACCAGCAAATAGATTTAGAGCATGGTTTCTTGTGATTAGCACAAGAACATTGAGAAAATTACAGAGCACAATGAAATTAGTTGGCTCAGTCATTCAGAAATAATAGCCAAATGTCTGTGAATCCGTGGATACGCAATTAATGTGATATCTGCATGACTTCGTCTTTGACAAGACGCCTACGCTTACCATTGTATAGTGAGCCATTTACTATACATGAAAAACAAGCATCGCAATTTAGCCATTTCACTTTTTTATGTCATTTGTATCAACATATGTATATACGGCCATGAACCAGTGTTGGCGCTGGGCCCAAATTTTCTCTTGCCAAAATTTTTGCCAAATGAATTTTTTTTTTGCCAAATTTCAAAATGATTTGCCAAATTTAATTGAATGTATATAATTGGAGAGATTTAAGGAAATTTTTTGATTGTTATATAATGTAAAATCTAATAATTTTATGACTAGATAGTTCACATCACATAATTTAAAAACTCACTTGCCAAAATTTTTGCCAAATTAATTTTTGTTTGCCAAATGAAAATAATTTTTGCCGTTGGCAAATTTGGCAAGTGGCAGCGCGAACCCTGCCATGTACCCGTGGTATATGAAAGTTATCATCTTACATTTAGAGTATCACTCCGCTTGGTTTATCGGCGTTTGTCGTCGACTCAGCCGCCAGGCTACATCACGCCGTTGTCATGCACTTTTAGTAAGTAAGTATAGTAAGCTTTATTCTCAGCCATTATGCATGGGACTTGATAAAACATACACTATATACAAATGAGAACGTTCCAGTGGTTTGTTCCGAATATTGGAACTTACAGTAGTTACATGTAAATATATAAAATACAATGGAAACAATCATCAGTTACAATCCAATATCATCAGCAAATATATTTAGAGCATGGTTTCTTACGATTAGCACAAGAAATAAAAAAATTCGACAGATCTATCTAGAGATTCTAAGCGAATACAAGAAGGAATAACATTAGGTTTACGTCATGGTCAATATATAGACGCTACAATGCTGTTTTTCCAGTGTTTGTGAAGCCAATATAATTTAAATAACCATAGGTTACAGCGCATGCGGTTCATTTCGCTGGGAAGTCACTCCACTACACGTAGGAACCATCAACAACCGGACAACAACTTACACACTTCTCCTATGCACCTATATGGATTAGAACCAGCTTCGCCCTAACTGGATGGCTTATGGCGGTATAATGTACCTTATCGACTGGGCTGCCGGGGGCCATATCACTCAACCTATCAAAAATTTCAAATGCACACAATACGCATAGATCTGTCTTGTTTATTGTGATGTATAGGGTTAGCCTATTTGAACAACATTCATGGCAATGCTTTCAAACAATGTTTGATTTTAAATGTTGATCTTCAAATAAATGAGTTAATCGGAAAGCTAGAGCTCTCTGACGCAAGTGTTGGTTTATGTTCTGGGAAAACATAATGTCATTTTGATTATATATTTGAAAAAAAAAAACACTTCATAGTTTTCAAAAGAAAAATAATAGTCCCACCAAAATCAACATTTTACACTAAAAAGCCAGTAATTGTACTTATATATATCATAATATTACCTTTCATGTTTTGCGGTTACCATAACGAAACAAATGTAGTTTGATCACTGATTTCTGCTCATAAACATTCATTGATTAGTGAATTAACTCCCTTTGAAATGTAGTCTTCCAGATTTCTAGCTGATAGTTGCCTATATTTATGTGAGGATGATGATAAGATATGTCACCTCAGCCCAGCTTCACTCTTTCTATACTAAAGCATCATTGACGAGTAATTATCCCCTAGGAAATGTTCAGACAATAAGTTCAACAAACGAGTTAGTATCTAAACATTTCCCTCAATAAATAGGACTCCTCATGTACTTTTATTATCTGTCGTCTGCTTATATTACATGTACAACCCTGCAAATCAATAATAGACCATTCAGATATACACTTTTAACTGACTGGGAGAATCCATTTAGTATAGAAAGGGTTAAATGACGTCGACTGATTGCTATAATCTGCCAACCACCTCTTCTAAACAAATATTACTTATTGGTATCGTTGGAATCCAGAATTGGTTTTCTTAACCAGATGCTGATGATGTTGTTTCTTATAGCAACCACCAAGGGTGCTTATACCTAAGGCAGGTGAATGACGTCATATAATTTTTTTCTATATCCATCAGTGATTTTTCAAGATCGCGGGTATAGATTTTGGAGAAATTGTCACGTGACTTCCGGTTAGCAACCGTGTGGAGATTGCAAAAAAACGCGGAATTGGAAATGAAGCATCGCGATAAAAATGAAAGTAACTACTTCACAACTTACGAAGAATTCACATGTGATTTAAGTCTATTAATTTCATTTAGACCAATTTCGTTGGTCAGCTTAATGAAAACGAAAAATGAAGAAGTCATGACGATAATCCAGACAAGATTTTACAATCCACGACACGTCTTGTCAATTGGCATGTCGTCTTCGTCGTAACCATTGCATGATGTTACATAAATTATACTTAGCGTTATGTCGCCAAAAAAAGTCAAATTTGAGGCACATCATGTGTGGTTGATTCACTACGTGTCACGTACGATTCATATTACCTTAATGAATATATGGATATTCTTAAAAATGCAAGGTACCCTACATGATTATAAAGGGTTGTGTACGCATTATTTCCCATTTATTTCATTCAGAGGTTTGGCAGTCCTGCGTCGTATAGAAGACAATAGTTGTTTTGTATAGCCACCACAAGACATATTTCGCACATTGAACTGCTACTGATAAGAATTACAAACATAGGGTATACACGTCACTAGAATGTGTGTTCTTTCTATCAGTGGTCGTTTTGCAATATCCGTAGTTACGATTTCGGGTTTTCAACACAAACTCACAAATACACCATATAGTTAAGTACAAAATTATCACGGCAAACATAATCATATTACCTTACTGCGGGTGGTACATAATGAATACCAAACGTTTCTCTTAACTGACAATCCCACATAAGAGTCTATCTGGGAAAAAAGAAAGAAACAAACCAAAAACAACAACACACAAACAGACAAATGTGACTGATGGTTGGTACGCCGCGAAGAAGAAAACACCACATGGGTTTTCCGTGCATTGGGGTGACCTCATCAACAGCATCTACACTTTCTTTTCCTCTATAAAATCTACAATCTAATTTGATACATCCGTCATACGATTCATACCTCTTTTCTCTCTGAAACAAATCGCATTTCCTCTGTATCCTCACTAACACATTCAAGTTAATATTACTTCCATACTAACACCACCATGCATCCTTTATAGTTCTACGTTTATACAAGAACACTGAAATATCCTATCGTCACCCCCTTCCCACCACGCGTGCACATCATGTAATCTCGTTCTCCGCGTGCTCGTTATTAACACTAATAACACAAAACACCAACAAAGACTCATCCTTTGACATTGGCTACTGCCGCGTGGTGGGATGGGGGAAACCATCCACGGAAACGACTCATATATATAAGCACATACGCTTGCTGTCGGATCCGATCCATGAAATCTTGATTCATCCTATATTTGTAACTGTATATATAATGAAATTACATGGAATAAATACTGTTTAAACTACTGCGAGTGGCACAAAGTTTTATTATTTCAACTACATGATTTTCTCCGAAGCGAACTCGCAGTCGCCAATTCTGTGAAAAAAAAAGGGTTTTCGCCCGTCAGAAATAATTAGACTTCTATTATCTATATTATAAATCTTATCAGTAGTACATGTAGTTTAATATGCGGAATATATTTAATAGTTGAAAAGGGTGTCACGTGCACGCTCTTCAATTCGCTCCAGCTATTTGGTCTATAGTATGTTCTTGTTACCCGCTACGCGTACATATAGGTCTATCTTAACCTCTCTAACGTGTGCGACATTGTTTATTAACGCCACCGGTGTATACTGTTGGCCAAATTATAGAAAGCCATGGTCCTATGTAGGTTTTATAAATAGATAATTGTTTTTTTCGGTTATTTTGGGACGCGTTAAAGTTGTACTGCGACCCCGAGTCCGATAAAAGCTGTAGCTGGAATGTCCAAGTTCGTGAAAGTTCTATTGACTATGCCGATGATTTGAGAAGCTTTATTGTTTTAGGATATTGTAGAAAAGCTAATCTGGCCGTGTAAAATTGAGCTATAGCGATGGGATATCTCACAGGACAACACATTTCGGGTTTTCGTGGGGTGTGTATTCGCTGGATGACTTATAGTTGCAGTATATAACTACATGTATTATGACGCGTTAATCGCGTTCGATGTTTAGGTATGAACAATGGCTGAATCATGCACACTTGAAGATTTTATGGTGCGAACACAATTTTTGATCCGCATTTAGAAGCTTTCTGGTTTGGTGAATGAAAAACCTGCAGTAATAAGGCTGAAGGGGTCACTATCACCAAAAAAGTGCTAAAGGGTACACAGGGTTTGAAAATGTGCTGAAGGGTACACAGGGTTTGTGATCGGCACGAACACCATTACATAAATTGTGTTTATGAAAGTCTGGCGCCCATTAGCAGTTTGTTTTCAGTACATTTTAATATTCATTGGAACGTAAACAATTATTCTCTGACAGAAATGATGGCAGATACGAAGACTGAATGTCCTTTATAATGACATTTCAAACCCTGTGTACCCTTCAGCACATTTTGAAAATCCGGTGTACCCTTCAGCAGTTTTTTTTGTGAGAGTGACCCCTTCAGCAGTAACAAGCCGTAGTTTTTTGTAATAATTTGAAGGATTAGTTGTTTTAACGGAATTCTGAGGCAGTGCATTCATGTAACCAATATATTTTATATTATAATTTATATTTATAGCTAATAATATTATCTTGGTGGCGTTACCATTTCTGACTATGGTTTTCTTGTATCTTATGCATCTGATGTGTTTGTTGTTATTTGAGCGCAATGAGACCGAATCGTGGTAAGCCAAACAAAATTCTGCCCACCAGCAACAAGAGAGAATTAGCTTCATGGAGTGATTCGTTTTATCTTCTTCATGTGATTTCACTGACAATGGGCCGTGAAAGTAGGATCTATTGGAACCCACTCGAAAGAAACCAGCAACTGATTGAGCTCGCAGACGTCAATGCGTCGGGCATCGTAGGACCAGACGGCGATCTCCTTTATCCAATAATGACCACTCACCGTATGTGCAAGCGATGTCTTAATGGGCGATAATCCGATATGACTGGGCGCCCGTCTTGTTGAGTACTCTGGTTTAATTCATTTTAACCCGGATTCTCCCTCTTGGTGGCGCTCCTATGTGGTCCATTCATTTGTCTATCGTGAATTGCTGTGACCGATTCATTTGTTTGTCCTGATTTGGAACATTCAAGTCACAGAATGATTTATGTTGTTTCGCCAGAAGTCAATGGCATGCAGGATTACTTTTAGTTCTCACTTCAAAAAGAACTAGTTTATATACAACATGTAATACCCTGTCCCAATTTCCACAGTAACAGTGAATTAACCACCCGATACCAACCTACATTATATTGTAGTTGAAATTGCTAAGAAATATTAGCCTTCAGTACGGGCTAATATTGAATGCCAGTCTGACGTTCTCGGGCTGGCTCTTTAAAACACTTCTTCAAATATTTTTATGGAAGGGCGATCTAGCCAAAATAGATCACAAAGCCCGGATAGTGAATGTTGCTAATTTCAAATTGTCAAATATATCCGTTATTTTATCCATTATTGTTGTTACTTGTTTGGTTTTTGTGAAGCAATTTATTTTGGCAAGCAATATTAGCCAGTACTTACTTGGTTGGTTGTAGTGAAGCAATTTATTTTGGCATGCCATGCAGAGCGTCATATTGGCATATAATATTAGCCTGTACTTACTTGGTTGGTTGTAGTGAAGCAATTTTGGCATACCATGCAGACCGTCATATTGGCATGTAATATTAGCCTGTACTTACTTGTTTGGTTGTAGTGAAGCAATTTTGGCTTGCCACGCAGAGCGTCATATTGGCATGCAGTATTGGCTTGTATTTACTTGTGTTGTTGTAATGAAGCAATTTTTGCCTGCCAAAGCGTCAGATTTGCATGTAATATTAGCCTGTACTTACTTGTTTGTATGTAGTGAAGCAATTATGGCATGCCAGAGCGTCAGATTGGCATGTTATATTAGCCTCTACCGAATGCTAATATATATTAACAAATTTGTTTTACTTTTGTACAATGTTGGTCCGTATCGATCCGATACGGGTGGATTAAACTTGTGTCAGGACCTACCTAAGATGGCGCTGTGACCAATGGTTTCAACATCACAGAAATATCAGTTAGAAATTCAAAAGATTCGACATGCGCTTAGCAAGGCATAGAGTCAGCATCGGATCTGCAACTAATGATGATCCTATCAAAAACATTTTGGCAACTTTTTTATTTGACAAATTATTTGGCAAAAGTAAATTTCGATCCAGCGCGGACCCTGTCATGTACTGTATGTGCCCCTCCCATCCCCCATCACTGACCCAAAGGCCACTTTGGTATCTTTAAACCGCATTTCTCGATTTCTCGTATCATGGAGATGACTACATGTAACTTTTGTGGAAATCGGCAACTAAAACATTCATATCAATGGTATGCCCCACCCCCTCCCCATCGTATGATCATGATGGCGTATTTAAACCACACGATTCGAATCCGCAAATCATGGGCAAGAATATATATATAATTGGTCGAAATGGGCGCTACATATATTTTTATAAATGTTTGTGACCCTCCCCTTTCCAACCTTGACTTGAAAAGCGCCACTTTTGGCACCATTAAACCCTACAATTAGACTCTTCATGTCATGGAGATTACTATATATACGCCAGTACCAGTACTCGTATGGCCACAGACAAGCCTTCACTGAATTCACCCTCTGGGGACCTCATTCTGCAAATGACAGACACCCTATTTGAAATAGGGTGTCTGTCATTTGCAGAATGAGGTCCCCAGAGGGTGAATTTAGTGATGCTACCCCCGCATAGCGGGCTAGCAGCATCACCAAATTCGCCCTCTGGGGACCTCATTCTGCTTACACCTCAGCAGAATGAGGTTCATAGAGGGTGAATTTGGTTGTGCTAGCGCGCTATGCGGGGTAGCATCACTAAATTCACCCTCTGGGGACCTCATTCTGCAAATGACAGACACCCTATTTCAAGCAAGGCTTGGCCACAGATACAATTTCGGAGGAAATGCATTGTGCTATTCCAATATAATGGTATAGATTCGTTCTTTGTCAATATTCGAACCCATGTTCAAACTGATACGCTTCCCAAATCTCAGTGAAAGGTCTTCCTTACCAGGGATGTCCCCGTAGCCGAGGTGGATAGGTCGTGGATAAGATCGTCGAAGTCTGGGAGCGAATCTCAATGTGCCATTTCGATCAATACATGGCCATTGCGATAAGAAATGAGAATTTGTTCACGCTCAATGAAGCAAGCACATTTGAAGCAAGGAACTCTCATACTGACGCCGTGCCTCCATAAATATGATATAATATATGTTTCGTGGATATCGGGGATTAAACACAGTCTTATCAAGTTTAGTCTCCCCTCTATCTCCGACACAAATGGAATCAATTTGGCGTCTTCAAACCCCATGATTATATTTCTCGTATGTTGGAAAAGAACATGTATAAATTTGGTGGAAATCGAGTCTAAAAATATTTTTATCAATTTTGGTGACCCTCCCTCCCCAATCTTGACTCAAACGACGGCACTTTTGGCATTAATAAACCACACTATAGACTCCTCGTATCATGGAGATGATTATGTATATGTTTTGTGGAAATCGGCAACAAAATGTCATCCATTTTGTTTCCCCTCCCCTTTTCTGTCCCTGACACCAGCAGTCTCACTTTAGAAAATGTTTACCTGGACCATCATCTTCCTCGTAATAATTTACCGATGTTAGCAGGGGGGGTCTGGAAAAAAATTGCACATATAGGGCCCAAAAAGTTTTTTTCCGACCTCGAGGGACCCACCACCCCCATTTTTGCACAAAAAAAAAAAATTTCCTCCAAAATTTTGGGGGACCCACCCCCCGTTTCTCATGTTTTTATCAAAATTTCAGAGGTTTTTTTTAGCCGTTCTTCAATAACTGTGTTAACTGCCTTACTAATTGGTAAACACAGATCAGAAAAAACGAAAAATATACTGTATTTCCATGTGTTTCCTGGTGTTTTCAGTATCTAACAACAATATTAATTAAGCATTGTGTAGGTACACTATATGTCACAAATTGCCCTAGACCCCATTATAGCCTTAATATATCGAGTGTGTTGTGTCTGACAGAGAACACTGGCCAGTGTAAATAGTGGTAAACAGGTCAGGGGTTCCACAATTATATGTGCATGATCAAAGAACTCTTTAGTCTTATCCAACGGGATGGGGTGGGGAGGGGAATTGTTTTTGGTTAGGTATACACATATATATATGGTTATTATACTGTCCGATATTAGTCGGCGGGTATATAGTTGACGTCTCAAGCCGTCTGTCCGTACAAACATTTTGAATTTTAACTCAAGAGTCAGTTGTCATATTTGATGCCCTATGGCATGGTGACGGACCAGAAATTGGGGACGAATATGCATAATATCGCGGGTTGTGACCACCAATGCCTACCAGAGTTATGGGACTTTATGAAATTCAGTCTATACAAAGTTTTTACAATATAAGTTAAGTGTCGGTTGTCAAATTTTGATGTGGTTTGATATGGTGATAGACCAGAATGAATAATTGAATGTCATTTCTCAATGCATCTGAATGCATCACATTATTTCAGTTCATCTATTTGTAAGTGATAACAGTATACAATTAGTATTTTAGTTTCGTCTTGTTGAGCAGTAAAGCTCCCAGATGAAGTTCGGAAATTCAATGAGAATAGCGTCACCTTCATTTGGGATTGTCTGAGCAGTAAACAGTAATGTCATTCATCATAACCAATTCAGTTTTATTTGGATAATTGTTGCAATCATTCAAGATGAGATATAACCAGAAGGAATGAATTTGATTACATGCCAGAACAAGACAGTATTTCAGACATTAGAAATTTATGAGATACCCTTTTCAATTTCATGTTATGCAACAATCAGGTTAATGATATCTACTAGTAGTCATCATTGAGTATTCACCATGTAGTATCCAATTTGTGATAGAGTTTTTTTTTTTTATTACTTTTATTCAGATAATACAACTGGGTAATATATTAATTTTGTTACTAAATATTTCTTCCGTTGATCATTAGTTTCCTGAACGTTAATACGGTGGACCACTGTGAAGTGGTCCGGGATACTGTGAAATCCAGAATGTTGCTAAATCTGAGGCTAAAGAGTCACTTTAGCTGCCTATATAGCCCTATACCAACAAGCATGGTACATGCTTACAAACAACATGCTTACAAACAACATTACATGGTCAGTACTTGTAAATTGTTTGAAAAAAACCCATTTTGGAAAAAATTTACAAGCACCATTTTTTTTCCGCCTCTGGACCACCCACCCACCCCGAACCTATATACAGGGGGGGGTCGCGGGAAAAATTTACATATATAAGGCGAAAAAAATGTTTTTGCCCCTCTCGGGGACCCACCACCCCTCTACCTGCAATGTTTTTCTTTTTTTCCGCCCAATTTTTGGGACCCACCCCCAAAATCTTACAAAAAACATAAAATATATACCAAATCATAGCCTAGCAAAGAAATGTTCCGTTTCTTATTATTTAATACTATTCCCAGCATTGTAATAAACCTTTAAAACTGCTCTAAAGGGAGATAATTCTATTAGTATAACATGTGGAAATGCTGAATGCATGCACTTAAAAACATTTGGCATAATGCCATAAAACATAATAATTATGAGGTAATACATGTCCTGATATCCTCAATAACTCCATATTTTTTTATATAACAATAGTATAAGATGTTTTAGAGCCAAGGCCCAATAGTAATACTGTAGTAATAGGGGTAGAACAAATTTCATCTCCCCTATTTCTGTGATATATATCTGCACATGGGTATGATGGGACCCAAGGAAAGTCACACTCACAGCAGCTCACAGTCTAAATACATGTATGTATGTATGTCATGTTGGTGTGCTGATTGACATATACCAATATTAGTGAAGAATTGGTAGTATTATTAACTCATTATCAGAGTATAAAGTTTAGTTTAAAGCCAGCGGAGATATCCAAGCTACAGTCACCTTGTACAAACCGTCCGTATACATGTAGGTGCCCCCTGTGCAATGTGGTTTACTGGATGTATCACATGGAAACCCATTATAAGAACAAGCATCCTGGATCAGACTGTCCAGTTAAGATATGTGACTCTGAGAAAGTTCGCATGAAGAGAGTTGCATAAATTACCTGTGCAGTTTGATCCAGGTTAGTATGATTTATAATTAGTTTCAAGAACAAAGTTCATATTAGCCATGCTTATATTCTATGGAATAAGTTGAGACTTTAATACCAAAAGCTACTTTTATAGTTACATTGCTCTATCCTGCTATATCCTAAATTGAATATCAAAGCAACCAATAATAAACAAGCAACTAATAATTACAATACCATATGTATTGGCAGTCAAATAACTGGAACTCCAGATATACTACCTTACTATATGTATCTGTACAGTACGTAACTGCTTAGACTTGTGAATAATAACTGTGGTTGAATTAATATCACAAAAGGCTAAGCTTTCATATTGTTATCCAAATAGTATGAACTTTTTGTATGAGTTATTTTGTTTTATAGTTTTAAACCAGTGGAATATAGTGGAATTGTTATTTTTGTTTGTATCATCAAGTTTATCTTGATAACAAATAATACCCATTATGTGGATTAAGAACAGAAGATGGTAATCATTTCATAATTATGCTTATATGCAAGCATTGTCGACTGATCGTGTCTGAGCATATAATTATGTTATAACAGTAAACAAATTTGTCAAAAGTAATTGTAAAATTCATCACAGAATTCATCAATGTAAACTCAGCTTTATATTTTGTTCAAACCCTTAAAGAGATACACATGTGTATATATATATAGCTATAGCATACACTTTGACATCCAATTGAAAGGCTATCTTGGATATGCATATTATAAATGTTTGTTCTTGTGTTTTAATGTTTGTTATATGATTTGTTTATAAATGTATCTTTCATCCGTCGAAATCTGGTACATTAATTTTGACATACATCAGCATACATACACCCCTAAATGGTAGTTAGTTCTGGTTAGTATGTTTTAAATAGCCTAGTGTGTCATATGGTTGATATTAACAGATTACATGATCACAAAAACAGTGATTTTAAGTGGAGGAAACAATTTGCATTTTTGGTCATTTACGCATTTTTTCCAGGTCCAAATGACCCACCCACCCCCGCCCTATATATGGAATTTTTGTGCGCGACCCCCCCCCCCCCCCCCCCCTGCTATATACGGATTTTTTTTGCAGACCGCCCCCCCCCCACGATGTTAGACTCATTTGGGTCAGCTAGATGGTCCCCTGTTAATTTCCATAGAACACAAACAGACAGACATTCGGAAATATCGATATATGGGCCAACTTAGAATCTTTTCTTAACTCCGAAGGGAGATAATTCATGAATCGAAATTAGGTGACAGAAACATATTTCTAAATACTAAATCGAAATTTTGGTAGAATCTTTGGCAAGTTGAATCCGCTAGATATAAGATGTCGTCTTGTTTATAGAAGATTTAGTTCTTGTAAATCAATCAAACAAACATGTGCCATGGATATCACTGTTGAAATTCAGACTGCGTGACAAGCCTTACGGCTATTACTGCTCCAAAGAATCGAGGCGAAGTTGTCACACATCTTGAATTCTTTATGTGAAACTCGAGGGACGTCGTCTTTAGTTGATAGAGTAATTAGTCAATGTAGCAATATGTGCACAAAAGTGTCACTTGATGAAAGAATTAGTAGGAAATGTAACATGGAGGTTGAGAATGAAGAACACTTCCTTATTCGCTGCAGCACATGTGATAAGATGCGTAAACACTTCTTTTGTGAGATAGGGATGACGAGTGATATATTTATTGGATTGAATGATGGCCAAAAATTCCAATACATAATGCAAAACAACGAGCCTCATGCATGCAACAGTATCTGCAACATGGTCCGGACATTTTTCAAAGAAATGTCAAATTCTACTGCTATAATAATGAAATAGTTACTATAGCATATATATTATGTTGAATCATTGTTGACATTGTTATATATATTTGTTATTTTGACATCGGTCTCGTGTGGACGTTTTATGTCATTAAACTATCTATCTATCTATATATAATGGGCCGAGTCAATTCGCCACATTCCTAACAGCACTGCCGACGCATGTAATTAATTATTCATTTATCAACTATTGTTGAAAATTAACCGTTTTTTCGCAAAGTGATTAATGATAACACTGAACACAGACTCCCTGTAAGTTACATACAATTTTACACGCAATATTAAATGCAATATTACATATATAGTGTGCGCCCACCATTCAAGTGGTAAATGTGATGATTCTGGTGGTGGTCAATGACGACGATGATGACAACAACGACTACGGTAATGTCAATGACGACGATGATATCACGTCATTGTCAGTCGTTTTTTTTGTGCTGGAAATACCACACAGGGTTAGTTTCATTGTGAAGTCACGCCACATGCACTGGGTACACTTGTGACGTGTCTTTAATATGCATTATGTCCCCCTCCTACTCATCCTCTATCTATCTCTCCCGCCCTCTCTTTCTCTCTCTCTCTCTCTCTCTCTCTCTCTCTCTCTCTCTCTCTCTCTCTCTTCCTCTCCTACATCTCAGTTCGAACCCAACTTAATCCACATACCTCTCATCTATTCTATTTAAAAACATTAATAAACACATAGTCAATCAGCCATTAAATGCCGTACCAACTATCTATGACCAGATGTAAGATATTGGTCCCATGCTGCCTTAGTGATGTATTCATGAGACGGCATGGTACCAAGATATGATAAGATTCTGTACACATATTACCATCTTAAGAATATTTGGTAGCATCTTCCTAAGTTGGCCAAAAAAGCTGATAGCTTACCACATGTCGTCTCCGTTTCCAACCGATATAACATGCCTCCAAATATCGAATAAGATACAGCAATAATTTGATGTCACTATACCCTTTTTCAATATGCTATGTTGAATGTATATGTTTGTATTGTCTTTGTGTTGGAATAAAGTGTGTTTCTACTGCGCGTAGAATCCACGGATCACGAATCTATGGGTCTCCGAACCAGCTCGCCTGCACTGAATGGCTTCTGGTGGCTTAATTCGCTATGCACCATACTGACCCATGTGTGTGATGGTATGATTGTGTAATGTGTGGGGAACTAAAGATGCCATGATACATGTAAATAGCTCAGTTTAGAGATATATTTTGATGTTAACAGATAGCTGTCTTAAAGTTCACATTGAATACAAATCCAATATAGCCTTGAGGAACCGAATACGCGCGCGGTAATGGCTCTTTGTTTTGGTTTTGGCCAGTTTTTTGCTGTGCAAACAGAGTACGCTTACCCCTCTGCCATTCTTGCTGTATGAACGGTCCACAATACCAGAACACACAGTATGTGCAAACACTTGACATCAATATAAATCATGTAGCCATGTTTGGTGTCATATAAAGTTTTAAGCTGAACAAATAGCTGACCTCTACCCACCACAGAATCAATAAAGCAATATTTAGGCAGATCTTGTATAGGTGGACATTCACACGATGTCAGTATCTAATCAATATATGATGTGCTGCAATTTCCAGAAGGAAAACTTTACTAATACTCAATTTATAGGGTCTTGAAAAGCGCCTTTAACGATTCCCATCATATTTGATATTTGCGAGACTCGTCTCTGGCTCATATGTAAAAAGCTGCGATGCTATCGTTCTTTAACGTGACCTCCCCTAAGATAACAACGCTCAAAGCAGAGCGATTGCAATGTGTATAGTCCGGGACGAGTCAAGATATTTGGCAGCATAAAACATGTTACATGATCCGGGACAACTCGGCTAGCCGGGACCACCCGGTCTGCCGGGACAACTCGATCACGCTGTTATGTGAGCCGAGACAACTCAATTAAACTAACGGGGACAACTCGGTTTGACGTTCATGAAACTAGCTATCCATCTATAGCTATCAATCACGCGTCACGGCGACAGTCCCTAATGTCGACATTCTATTGGCTAACGTCATGTCAAGTCACAACGTACATGTACGAATCGTGTTACGTTCCAGACTAACCGGGATGACTCGCTGTTATGTGAGTCGAGTTGATCCGGCTCATGTAACAACACACCATATGTTCAATGAGCAACTCGATTTTCCGGGTGCCTCTGTGCTTTCTCACTAAAATAATTGTGTGCTGCTTCATTGACCGAGCCAACTCGGCAACCCGGGATAACCCGTCCCGCCTAGCCGGGGCAACTCGGTTAGCCGGGAAAACTCGGTCCGTGTAACGGCGAGTCATTCCGGCTAGCCGGGATGAAAACCTGGAACGTTGCACGATTCATTGTGCCTTTATGGCGTTAGCCAATAGAATGTTCAAGTCATGTGAGTGACGTATAATGACCACCAACATCACGCTGTGACGCGGTGATTGACAGCTATAGTTTTGTGTACGTCAAACTCAGTTGTCCCGGGTGATCGAGTTGTCTCGACTCATGTAACAGCGCGACCGAGTTGTCATGGCAGACCGAGTTGTCCCGGCTACCCGATTTGTCCCGGCTCATGTAACAAGCCCCTAAGAGCGTCCATTCTTTCATTTTCCAAAAGAGGTAGAAAATAAAGAGGGTTCTCAACTGTTATCTTTTGTGCTCGTTTTCAACGTACAGAGGTGGTATCATGCATTTGAAGTCTTGGCATTGTATCATGAAATGAGTAGCAAGCACTGCCATTTTGACGAACATTGTGACACCCAATACAACCTGGATAGCGGCCCCAAGAAATCCGAAACGTGGCCAATCGAACATGGATATGTCTACAAGAAACCCACATCGAGTATACAAGAAACCCACTTCGATTCTACAAGAAACCCACATCGACTCTACAAGAAATCCACATCGTGTCTACAAGAAACCCACATCGAGTCTACAAGAAACTCACAAGAAACCCACATCGACTCTACAAGAAATCCACATCGTGTCTACAAGAAACCCACATCGAGTCTACAAGAAACTCACATCGAGTCTACAAGAAACTCACATCGAGTCTACAAGAAACCCACATCGAATCTACAAGAAACCCACATCGAGTCTACAAGAAACTCACATCGAGTCTATACAAGAAACCCACATCGAATCTACAAGAAACCCACATCGAGTCTACAAGAAACCCACATCGAGTCTACAAGAAACCCACATCGAGTCTACAAGAAACTCACATCGAGTCTACAAGAAACCCACATCGAATCTACAAGAAACCCACATCGAGTCTACAAGAAACCCACATCGAGTCTACAAGAAACCCACATCGTGTCTACAAGAAACCAGCACCGTGTCTATACAAGATGTCCAGAAGAATAGAAGAACATTGCATGGAATAAATGTTAATAGTATAGCTAAGCTCTTATGTATAGATCCGTTACATTTACGTGTGCATTTTATGAAGAAATACAGCGACAGTGCTATTGACGTTGCTTGATATCTCAATGTTTGTGGAAAATGTTAAAACATCGGTGTATCAGGTAGTATGACGTCATCAATCATAAATCCCGTTTCTTCTGAACAGTTCTTACCTGCTTCCAATGTTCTGGTATTCCCATGATCTGGGTTGTTTTTTGTTTTTTTGTTTTTTTGTTGTTGATACCGTTTACCCACTCTGTGTACAGAGTTAGTATATATGTATACATGTATATTGATTTCGTTAGTTGTCCGGTTTGTTTAGGTTTTGCGCTATTTTTCACAGCTTTGATCATAGCACGACCCTATTTATTATATAGTGCAGGAAACAATGTGCAAAGTGATCATTTCACGGAAGAAATCACAACTCTGCACCTAGACACCGTCGAGCCCGTTACGCATCTGACAAACTTGCCGAGACGAATGGAGATACCCTCTTGACGATCGAAGCAATTTGTACACCTTCTGTTGGACTCTTAATAATTCAAGAAAAATGCGCACATGACCAGCGTGTGTGCAAACTTCAAAGTTAGCGAAACAAATTCACAATGTATCGTACAATAGCTGAGTCTAGCACTGACCTCCTGTGTCCATGGTGATGACCTATCTGCCCTGTTTCAGTACTAACATTATATGCACCAGTAATGCATGCACGCGTCATCAGTTTCGCGGGACCACACGTGGCTCATTCGTTAAGGTGCATGCTACAGCAGTGTCCTTATGTGCCTCTGATGGACGGTGCTCATCGTGTTTCAATTGACATCGTGGACACCCAGGCACCGATCTCCAAAGGGATATCAACACCTTAATGTATTAGCTTCCTGTACAATACCATCGTCATTTTAACTATATAAGCTGTTTTCCATTGGATCTATAGAGGGGCTCCCATCAGTTGTGCCCCGATCCCCTGTACACCAACAATTCTGTTTGTATTTCGTAACTATTATGTGATATATGTGACCCGCTATATCAAATCCAGTCGGAAGTCGGGATTTTTTTTACCCTGTGCCATTGCATTCTCTTATATATGCGAGTCTACCATAGGTCGCCTCGCATATATAAGAGAATGCATTGGCCTAACAATTTTTTTTATTTTTTTTTAAATCAATGTTTCTTACAATTGTTAGGACATAAAATAAAAAACATCCATTACCCTGCAGTGAGCCCCACACATATATAGAAACATATAGAAGAGTGTCGTCTGCTCATGTTTGTCTGGGGCTCTGAATGTGTGAAATTATAAAATTGTTAATGAATACAAGAAAAAATTATTAAAATTGTAAAACATTGTTAGGCCAATGCATTCTCTTATATATGCGAGGCGACCTATGGTCGACTCGCATATATAAGAGTATGCATTGGCACAGGGTAAAAAAAATCCCGACTTCCGACTGGATTTGATATGGCGGGTCACATATGTACATTTGGGTCACAATATAAATTGACTATTCGATAACGCGCGTCTATGTTGCCAACGGCGCATCTTTTACAATCGCATTTTTTGCATGTATGCATGTTGATGTTGCATAGATTCTAAATCTAAATAGTCACACGAAATCTAAGAGAATTATTACGGTCGATGATGGGTGAACCAACTGAAGGCGATAGTCTTGTAAACGGCTTAACGCGGTGTTGTTTATAGCGATATGTGGTTCTGCGACGGTTCCTAGTAATACCATGGAACATATTATGGTGCACGCAAAGGCGAAATTTCAATTCGTGACATGAAATGCCGATAAAAAGTTCTTTACACACACTTTCTATTAAATTATTCGGCAGTTTGTATTACGCGCCTTGTTTCATTGGTCCTCCGGTGATTCGAGCATGAAAACAGTTTGTGAACTCGCCAGGAATATTGCCAAGATAAATTGTCTCCCCTTTTTGTAATTCGACCATTTTAGTATAACGCACTGGCATACAACGCGTAATGCTCTCTTTGGTAAGGGAATTGACTATAATTGATTATTAACTGTAACAAGTCCGTGGATAGGTAGAAACTTTGGCGGTAAAGTATATCTTAAAGCCGCATGGGCATGGCGGTTTTTCGCACCTAATAATATCCGCTTTTGAATTATCCCGGTATCGAAATTGGTCAATAAATACCTATATTATCTTTCTACGAGCAGTATATGTCACAGAAAGACGCATTTCAGTCATAAAAATACAACTTCTACCACAATGTTCGGGCCCCTAACAAAACCTGTGGCATTTGTATCATCGGAATTCTGGAATCGGACACGGAATGTACGGAAAAGGTTATCTTAAACTATTTTAAAACGTCTCTTATTTAATCATCAAAATTATATAAGTAGTCATACCATAAACGTTTCAAAGCGAAGATATCTCTAAATTTTCCTCCCGTGGTGCACTTTTGAAATTTTTATGCGACCGCTGCAGCTGACAAAAGAAATTGAACCGTCTCAAACGATCTCAAATTTATCGAGAAATATAAAAAAGAAAATACGTATTTTCAGCCCTATATATCGACAAATTTGTTCGGAGATCTTCCGCGTTAAATATAGGTACGTATTGAGATGCCAGTAAACATGCCAGTGCCGGCCCGTACAGGTCGCATTCTGGTTCATACCGGCAGTGCTGGCACCGGCATACCAACAGTCTGTCGGTACCGGTCGCATTCCGGTTCATACCGACAGTGCTGGCACCAGCATGCCAACAGTCGGTCAGTACCGACCGGAATGACGGAAATAAAACAAACATGTTGAAATTAGCCAGATTTGCATCTGAAATAGTTACCAAAGCAACCATTTAAATTGGTTTAAATTGAATCTACATGCATGCCCTCCTGTACGTATATAAACATGGTCCAAGTGCAGCTTTCCCAGCTAAGTGTGTATTTAATTTAATAATATGTCTCTGTTATTATCTCGAATTTGTTATATTTTTTGTGTGAGTTTCCCTACTTTATTTATCTCTATTATTTTTAAACTTTTGTTGACATTATATATGATGCTATATATGTCCACCTCCAGTTCCACATATTTGTGGACGGAGAAAATAAAGAATTGAATTCTTTACACACACTTTCTATTAAATTATTCGGCAGTTTGTATTACGCGCCTTGTTTCATTGGTCCTCCGGTGATTCGAGCATGAAAACAGTTTGTGAACTCACCAGGAATATTGCCAAGATAAATTGTCTCCCCTTTTTGTAATTCGACCATTTTAGTATGACGCACTGGCATACAACGCGTAATGCTCTTCTTTGATAAGGGAATTGACTATGATTGACTATTAACTGTAACACGCCCGTGGATAGGTAGAAACTTTGGCGGTAAAGTATATCTTAAAGCCGCATGGGCATGGCGGTTTTTCGCACCTAATAATATCCGCTTTTGAATTATCCCGGTATCGAAATTGGTCAGTAAATATATACCTGAATTATCTTTCTACGAGCAGTATATGTCACAGAAAGACGCATTGCAGTCATAAAAATACAACTTCTACCACAATGTTCGGGCCCCTAACAAAACCTGTGGCATTTGTATCATCGGAATTCTGGAATCGGACACGGAATGTACGGAAAAGGTTATCTTAAACTATTTTAAAACGTCTCTTATTTAATCATCAAAATTATATAAGTAGTCATACCATAAACGTTTCAAAGCGAAGATATCTCTAAATTTTCCTCCCGTGGTGCACTTTTGCAATTTTTATGCGACCGCTGCAGCTGACAAAAGAAATTGAACCGTCTCAAACGATCTCAAATTTATCGAGAAATATAAAAAAGAAAATACGTATTTTCAGCCCTATATATCGACAAATTTGTTCGGAGATCTTCCGCGTTAAATATAGGTACGTATTGAGATGCCAGTAAACATGCCAATGCCGGCCCGTACAGGTCGCATTATGGTTCATACCGGCAGTGCTGGCACCGGCATACCAACAGTCTGTCGGTACCGGTCGCATTCCGGTTCATACCGACAGTGCTGGCACCAGCATGCCAACAGTCGGTCAGTACTGACCGGAATGACGGAAATAAAACAAACATGTTGAAATTAGCCAGATTTGCATCTGAAATAGTTACCAAAGCAACTATTTAAATTGGTTTAAATTGAATCTACATGCATGCCCTCCTGTACGTATATAAACATGGTCCAAGTGCAGCTTTCCCAGCTAAGTGTGTATTTAATTTAATTATATTTCTCTGTTATTATCTCGAATTTGTTATATTTTTTGTGTGAGTTTCCCTACTTTATTTATCTCTATTATTTTTAAACTTTTGTTGACATTATATATGATGCTATATATATCCACCTCCAGTTCCACATATTTGTGGACGGAGAAAATAAAGAATTGAATTGAATTGAACAGGCAACCCAGTACAGGCAGTCGGTACCGGCCATATACATAGGCAAGAAGCCGACAAGCCGACACCAAAATCAACCTCGTGTTATTTCATGTAAATCACCACACTACAACGTTATTTGACAACTTCTGACACTATAGCATTCAAAACTCTTGAAAAATATATATTTATTCATTGTATAGAATGTAATAATGTGACGGTAGCCTGTACCGGCCGGTGCCGTGCCAATATCGGCATGCCGTTATGTTTACCACCGGTCAGCCGGTACCGGCCAGTATAGGCAACCCAAGCATGATGGTTAATATTTCGTGCAGGCAGTCGGTACCGGCCATATTAGAGGAGCGGTATTGACCCGAATTTTTTTTTTTTAATTTTTTCTTTTACACACGGAAAAATTATATATCATATGAAAGTAGAAGATGTAGGCTTCATGTTCCGCCCTGCTGTAAAATGTGAAAGTGGTGCCGTTGCCATGGAAACAGAATGTAAACAATGTAGACACAGTTTGATATTAAACCATTTCCGCAAATGGTAAAAACTAATTTAAGCCCATTCTAGGACAGGAACAGACGTTGAAGATCATTTATTGACGATTTGTCCACTATAACTATGTTCCAACGATTCCAGTATTAAATAGGATGCACATATAGGTTATACGGGTCTTTATTGACATTTTGGGTTAAAAATGGTGATTTTTGCAAAAAAATGCGATAATTTTGGAATTGGAACATGTATTGAATACTACACTGGTTACAGTAATAATTTATGCATTATTATGATGGCATCATACGTGTACTTAAAATTAATTTGGATAAAACTGCCGAAAAGGCCCAATACCAAGAGAAATACCTGTTACCATGGAAACGATATTTAAAAATACAAAAAATGCCGTTATTGGAAAGAAATGAAGACCTATAACCCTTGCGACACAATATAACTTTTTGAAATTTGTTTTTTATGACATGCACCTTTAAACCGGACTTCAGTGTTGGGTAATTGATGCGGTTTATTTAGCTGTTGCCATGGAAACGGACCAAATATCGCCAAATAATGATGTTTTTTCCCCATAGAGCTGACATTTAAAGCATGGTATTTTATGAAGCAAAGCGTATTATGACAACCCGTTATAGATGTCTCAAAACTTTTTTCAAAGATTACTATTTCCCAATTATACCAGTAGTAGCTAGGATGCACATATAGGATATGAAGGTTTTATTGCCATTTTGGGGTAAAAACTGTAAATTTTTGCCAAAAATGCGACAATTTTGGAATTGAAACATTTATTTGATACTACATTGGTTACAGTAATAATTTAAACATATTATGATGGCTTCTTACGTGTGCTTTAATCTAGTTTTGATAAAACTGCAGAAAAAGTCCAATACCCTGAGAAATACCTATCACCATGGAAATGATATTAAAAAATACACAACATTTCATTATTGGAAAGAAATGAAGTTCTATAACCATTGCGACACAAATTAACTTTTTGAATAATGAATAATGATGTTTTCCCCTATAAACTGGACATTTAAATTGTGAATTTTATAAAGCAAAACATATTGTAACAACCTGTTATAGGTATTTCAAAATCTTCAACTCATATATATAATACAATAGGGGATAAGAGCACCCCTAAGACGACTTTCCTGCAGGTTTGCCAGACAAATTTACCATTATGTGAACGCACCCTGACATGGTACTCATCAGACTCAGAGTCCACGTGTTTTGATCATTTTATTCCCAATTTCTCAGCTGTTTCTGTGGATCTAGAAGAAAATTGTCTAAATAGTGATGTGTTTTGCACAATTTTTTTTATTATTGGAAATTGTGTGAAAAATTACGGTTATGTTTAAAAACCAACACCACGTATCTGGAAAATGCCATGATAGGATTTTAAAAGATTCGCTGTCTGGGAATTATGAAACTGATTTGAAAGCAAATAGTTGATGATTATAAGCTACATCCCTAAATAGTAATTACCTGTACTTACTCAGAATAACGCCATAACAAGTTCCTGGAATATATCACAACAGAACCCCTTTGGGTCAATTGTGAATCTGCATGATTAAAATGGGTCAGGCAGTGTGGTAATAGTGAGGATTGCTATGCAAATGCGGTGATATGGTGCGCCATAGCTGCATTATGTTAAGCTCAGGCAATATATCCGGTTAATATATCAATATATGTGGTTAGTTAGTCAATAGATGCAGCCTCTTTGCAATTATATTTGGCTACTTTGTCAATATTGGAGGTTAGTTAGTCAATATATGCAGATAATTTGTCAATATATGTGGTTAGTTAAGTCAATATATGCAGCTACTTTGCAAATATATGCAATATATTCCAATATATGTGGTTAGTTGGTCAATACTTTGGCCATTAATTTGGTTAGTTAGTCAATATATGTAGCAAATTAGTCAATATATGCGGTTAGTTAGTCAATATATGTTTGTTAGTTAGTCATTATATGCAGTTACTTTGTCAATATATGTGTCAGTTAGTCATTATATGCAGCTACTTAGTCAATATATGCAGTTAGTTAGTCATTATATGCAGCTACTTAGTCAATAAATGTGGTTAGTTAGTCATTATGTGTAGATAATTAGTCAATAAATGCAGTTAGTTAGTCAATATATGCATCTACTTTGTCTAAGTAGCTGAATATAATGACAAACTGACCACATATATTGACAAAGTAGCTGCATATAATGACTATCTAACAGCATATATTGACTAAGTAGCAAAATATAATGACTATTATTAAACTGATCACATATATTGACTAAGTAGTTGCATATAATGACTGACTAACACATATATTGACAAATAAACTGCATATACTGACTAACTAACCGCATATATTGACTAAGTAGCTGCATATAATGACTAACTAACTGCTTATATTGACTGAGTAACTGCATATAATGACTAACTAACCACACACGTTGACTACGTATATACACATAATGACTAACTGCTTATATTGACTAAGTAGCTGCATATAATGACTAACTATCCGCATGTATTGACTAAGTAGCCGCATATAATGACTAACTGACCGCATATATTGACCAAGTAGCTGCATATAATGACCAACTGACCAAATATTGACTAATTAGTTGCATATAATGACTAACTGACCGCATATATTGACTAAGTAGATGAATATAATGACTAACTGACCACAAATATTGACTAAGTAGTTGCATATAATGACTAACTAACCGCATATATTGACTAAGTAGCAGCATATAATGACTAACTGATCGCATATATTGACCAATTAGCTGCATATAATGACTAACTGACCATATATATTGACTAATTAGCTGCATATAATGACTAACTAATCGCATATATTGACTAAGTAGTTGCATATAATGACTAACTGACCGCATATATTGACTAAGTAGATGTATATATTGACTAACTTACCACATTTATTGACAAAAAAACTGCATATAATGACTAACTAACCGAATATATTGACTAATTTGCTACATATATTGACTAACTAACCAAATTAATGGACAAAGTATTGAGCAACTAACCACATATGCTGCATATATTTGCAAAGTAGCTGCATATATTGACTTAACTAACCACATATATTGACAAATTATCTGCATATATTGACTAACTAACCTCCAATATTGACAAAGTAGCCAAATATAATTGCAAAGAGGCTGCATCTATTGACTAACTAACCACATATATTGATATATTAACCGGATATATTGCCTGAGCTTGACATAATGCAGCTATGGCGCACCATATCACCGCATTTGCATAGCAATCCTCACTATTATCACACTGCCTGACCCATTTTAATCATGCAGGTTCACATTTGACCCAAAGGGGTTCGGATGTGATATATTCCAGGAACTTGTTATGCCGTTATTCTGAGCAAGTACAGAACTTCATTTCTTTCCAATAATGAAATTTTGTGTATTTTTTAATATCGTTTCCATGGTGATAGGTATTTCTCAGGGTATTGGGCTTTTTCCGCAGTTTTATCAAAACTAGATTGAAGCACACGTAAGAAGCCATCATAATATGTATAAATTATTACTGTAACCAATGTAGTATCAAATAAATGTTTCAATTCCAAAATTATCGCATTTTTTGCAAAAATTAACAGTTTTTACCCCAAAATGGCAATAAAACCTTCATATCCTATATGTGCATCCTAGCTACTACTGGGATAATTGGGAAATAGTAATCTTTGAAAAAGATTTTGAGACATCTATAACGGGTTGTCATAATACGCTTTGCTTCATAAAATTAATTGCATTAAATGTCAGCTCTATAGGAAAAAAAACATCATTATTTGGCGAAATTTGGTCCGTTTCCATGACAACAGATGAATAAACCGCATCAATTACCCAACACAGAAGTCCGGATTAAAAGTGCATGTCATAAAAAACAAATTTCAAAAAGTTATATTGTGTCGCAAGGGTTATAGGTCTTCATTTCTTTCCAATAACGGCATTTTTTGTATTTTTAAATATCGTTTCCATGGTAACAGGTATTTCTCTTGGTATTGGGCCTTTTCGGCAGTTTTATCCAAATTAATTTTAAGTACACGTATGATGCCATCATAATAATGCATAAATTATTACTGTAACCAGTGTAGTATTCAATAAATATTTCAATTCCAAAATTATCGCATTTTTTGCAAAAATCACCATTTTTCACCCCAAAATGGCAATAAAGACCCGTATAACCTATATGTGCATCCTATTTAATACTGGAATCTTTGGAACATAGTTATAGTGGACAAATCGTCAATAAATGATCTTCAACGTCTGTTCCTGTCCTAGAATGGGCTTAAATTAGTTTTTACCATTTGCGGAAATGGTTTAATATCAAACTGTGTCTACAGTGTTTACATTCTGTTTCCATGGCAACGGCACCACTTTCACATTTTACAGCAGGGCGGAACATGAAGCCTACATCTTCTACTTTCATATGATGTATAATTTTTCCGTGTGTAAAGAAAAAAATTAAACTCGAAAAATAAGCCCCGTTGGGGCCAAGACCGCTCATCTATATGGAGGTAAGAAATCGGCAAGCCGACGCGAAATCAAACGCATGTTATTCCGTGTTAATCACCATGATAAGATAAGATAAGATAAGATTCTAATGCAAAATACACCCAAATGGGCAGTTGCAAACATGAATAAAATACATATAATTTGACAAAAAGTAACTATATATATTAGATGAGTAACATATATGCATATACACGTACAATGTAGTTTCCTAACGAATTTCTTTTTTCTCTTTTCATCTTAAAATTTAATTCATCAGTTATAAATTATCAATTGACTAGCTTTTATTGGAATCCCGAGCGGTGAAGAAAGACCGGATCATGCATGTCACATATAACATCAACGGTTGGTTTGTGTTCATTCTTCATAATAAATCTAAATTTCTCATAATTCGTCATATCTGAAAAATATGGGAACTCTGTGATTATGTCCCTAAAATATGTATCGCGCATACTTGTGTGGGCTCTACATTCTAATATAAAATGGTAATCTGTTTCAATTTGTTTGCATTTACAAAAAGTACATAATCTTTCTTTAACGGGTAGTGGGGGCTGTTTGTGTCTCCCCTTTTCAATTTCCAATCTATGATTGCTGATTCGCAATCTCGTAAATAGAATTATCGCTTTATTAGAACGCATATCGCAAATGTTTGGCTCCATTTCGTACATTGTTTTAAACAACCTATACGTTCTTGTCTTATTACCAGCGGTCGGTTTGTTTTCGGAAGAGTTTATGTTGTAAAATCGTTTTAAATGTTCCGTTTTCAATTTTCTCACAAGCTCCTTTTCTTGAATTCCTTGAAGTGTCCTACGATTTGAAATATTAACACCATATTTACCATATAAGTCATTGCATAATGATATCGACACATTTTCAAGTGATTCGATGTATGCATCATGTATCAAAGACCCAGCTGGGGGATTAGAAACTTTTTTCATATACCTGAATTGTTGTATAATCGCGTCATGTATTACCGGGAATCGTCCCAATTCTGCGCGTACGGCATGATTCGTGGCCTTTTGATTAACCCATATATAATATCATTTTGCAAAACCTCAGGTGAACTTGCTCGCATGGTAATGTGTCAGAATGAAGCATTTTTATTTCTCCTGCCCATATCTCATACCAGTATATCATTATCGGTTTAATCAATTTATCGAATAATTTGCATTTAGTTGGAATCGAAAGTCGCATCTTAGAAGGAATAGACTGCGTTAAAAAGAACATTGCTTTCGTGGCTTTTCCACTTGTGTGCTCTTGTGACTTTGTTATTCTACCGGTTGATGTGAATTTTATTCCGAGATACTAATTCAAGCGTTTGTCCATTGATATTGAAATTTGGCTCCCGTTTCGTTTTCTTCGATCTGAAAATTATACATTTTGATTTGCTTGCATTCACCACGAGATCATTATATTGAGTATATATTTCCAGCGCATTGAGACAATTTTGTAAACTTTGTTCTGTTTCCGACAACAAAACTAGATCATCTGCAAATAAAAGATGATTGAGCGGGCGGTTATTAAGGAATATGCCCATGGGATCACCAAACCTATTTAGTGAAAGTTTTACATCATCAATGAATATCTTGAACAACGTGGGTGACAACCTATAGGGAAAGCCTTGCCTGACACCGACAGTTGACATATGCAGCGGTCCCACTCCTGCATCTGTTTTAACTTGAAACTAACTTGGTTGATACATCGATCGTATTATCTGATTGACCCTACCTCCGATACCAATGCATGCGATGTAACTTTTCAAACATCAAAGACCTATCCACCGAATCGAACGCTTTCTGGAAATCGATAAACGCTGCAAAAATTGGCTTATGTTTCTGTTCATATTTATTTATACATGTTTTTAGAATATAAGCGCTGTCAATTGTACCGCGATTCTTTCTAAATCCGAATTGATTGTCACTAATGAGTCCATGCGTTTCCAACTAGTCATTTATTCTATTATTTATAACTTTATTGAACAATTTACCTAAGCTATTGCTGAGCGCAATCGGTCGATAATTGTTTGGGTCATGCTGGTCTCCCTTCTTATAGAGCGTCTTAATGAGAGATACATTCCAGCTGTCTGGATAATGACCTGATTCTAAAACTTGGTTAAATAATTTCACAACGTCATCTATTGTCGCAGGAATAACTGTTTTAAGTAGTTCATTCGAAAAGTTGCCATATTCAGAAGATTTTCTGTTTTTTTAAAGTTTAACACAATTAATTACTTTGCATGCTTCTATAGCACTCTCACCAATGTTTAAAGTCGGGGTTTCGTTCACATTAGTATGTTCTTTTCTATCCGAAGAAACTGTCTCTTTACAGAGCACTTTCATGAAAAAGTCTACACTTTCATCAGGATGTAAATAATTTGTTTCATCTCGTTTATTCCTCAGTGCATAACGTTATTTGATATATTTTAACACTATGTCGTTCAACAGTCTTGAATAGTTGACATTTAATCATTTTCTAGAATGGAAAATTGTGATAGTAAGCCTGTACCGGCCGGTGTCGTACCGATATCGGCATGCCGTGAAGTTTACCAGCAGCCAGTCGGTAGTACTCGGTATCGGCCGTCACAGGCAACCCACTGCCATCATGATGGCAAATATTTCGTGCTTGTTGTCGCTACCGGCCGTGTATAGGCAAGAAACCTTCAAGCCAACACGAAAAAACGTATGTTATTCAGTGTAAATCAACATGATGTAACGTTTTTTGACACATTCTAACACTACTGTCGTTTAGATTTATGCATTTATTTTCTGGAATGAAATGTGATTGTAAGCCTCCACCGGCCAGTGTCGTACCCATGTTGGCATGCCTGGACATTTACCAGCAGTCAGTCGGTACCGGCCGGTACAGGCACCAATGCCAACATGATGGCAAATTTATCATGTAGTCGATGCCGGCCAAATCTAGGTAATAAATCGACAAGCCCACAAGAAATCAAACTCATTTTAGTTTAGTGCAACTAACCATGTTGTAACACTGCTACGTAAATAGACACATGTTTGAAGCGCGTTTGGTATTCGCGTTTGGTGCTTTCGTCTACTTGGCGTTATTTGATTACAAGGACATATGAACGTGTGCAAAGTGAAAATATTTGCAACATCGACTTTAATTGACACATTTTTCAAGTTTGTCATTCAGAATGTAGTCTTTAATAGTTCACCTTTGTGTAGATTATGCCATGAATCTCTACTCTGTCTAACGCCCGTTAATATCATATTCCACCGGTACAAAACCTGGGAACATTTTGAAATTTTGACAGGGAACCTTATAAAGTCGATAAAATGACACAGATAATATATTTCTTAATGCTTATCTGTTTCTCAATAGTGTACTTCACTATATGTGAAGGTCCCAACTCGAAATTGTATGCTTTTCTGTGACTTTTGAGAGCCGATATCGCAATAAACATTTAATTAATTACCCAGTACAAATTCCATAATTGTAAGAAACGCAAAGAAAAATCGCTCACAACGTCACTTAAATCATGAAATTTCGAGTTGGGACCTTCACCTACAGTGAAGTACATGATTAAGGAACAGACAACAACTAAGAAATATATTCCCCACGTTATTTTTTCGACTGTATAAGGTTCCCTGTCAAAACTTAAAAACGTTCCAAGGTTTTGTACTGGTGGAATATGATCTATATACGGGCGTTAGCCATAGTAGAGATTCATGGCATGATCTAACGTTTGTGTAACTCTAGCTGGGATGTAATAATACGCCTGTAGCCTGTATCGATCGTCGTCGTGACGAGCGCATTCGCCCTACCAAATTATGGGGCTCGAACGAGCCATGTTAGTTTATAAGAAAAGGATTTTTGGACCAGATTTGTAAGTGTATCTATTAGTAGAACATGTTGTGCAAATAACTCTCTCTCTCTGGTGTTGAGTATAGCTTGCTTCATTTGAACCAACGGATAGACAAGGTGACGTAAGATGGTTACTGTCTACTAGCTATAGCTGCAGTTGCATATACGGGTGATATCCGCTTCTCATAAAGTTTGACGAGCTTTGATGAAAACAACAACAGAAGATTTATCGAACACCGAAAGCATATCGGGTGTCTCGCAGCCCACATAGACTACACAAAGCTTATCGTACCGCAAAGGAGAACATCCCCGACATGGGAAAGACCAGCTTTTCTCGAGAAAATATAGTAGTCGAGTTGTTTTCGGCCGCAGGCCTCGTAAGATGGTCGTATATAGCGCACCCTGAGAAAATATCATGTGACCAGTCGTGGTGTGCTTTTAACCCAAAACAATGGGGAGCAGCTAGCTCCAACGCCCGGCTGCTAACATTTTAGGATAGTGGTTGGGCGCGAAGCGCCCGGGATGGTCGAAAAGATCGAGTGATCTTCTCCTTCACCCAACGGTTTGTTGTTTTGAGGATTATACTGCACATAGAAAATCGTCATGTCCCAACGCGGAAAACGTTGAATTGAATTGTATTGAATGTTGTATGGGGAAGAGCCCACTTGCTTTAATACGGGGGAGAGGGTGTCCCGATGTGTGTCCATTTAATGTTTTGTGTAGTTGCTGAGCGAGTCGTGTTGTACGCTGAAATGAGGAACGGGGCCCGTGTTATAATGTTAAAATGGTGTTAGTTGTGCTAGTTATGCCAGACTACCCTGCAATCAGGCATTCTGAATATTCAAGGACTTCGGCTGCTAACATGCTACAGTGGAGCCACAGGTCCCCAGAACAAAAATTGGCCCCAACCCAATAGTAATTAATCCTATAGATACAGGATTATGTACTATTGGGTGGGGTCAATTTTTGTTCTTTGGACCTGTGAGTGGAGCAACCTATAGAGAATTTCAATTGCCAATCGACATCCGGTGATTGGTACATTTGGGATTAGAGTGCTATAGACACATAGTTTAATAGCCGCTTGCTTAATTGCCACGGAGAGTTTAAAGTAACCACATAAGTATCAATTTGATTAGCTTCGCGAGAATGCGACTGAGCGTGACTGGTGTACCACTCGGTCGTTAGTGCCAACAATGACACAAATCGCGAATTACATTCATTGTTTTCTTGCCCCAATGGACCTATAATTGCTATCATAATATAAGTGTGTGGGTGTCCGTCGGGGACGCCAGCACAATATCGTGTCTACTGGCTCTAATGACCAATGTTCGAGACAGATCTTCCGGGGGGTTCCGTCTGGTCACGTGAATTATGTGCATACGACAAACTATAATATAGTAGCGACGTGGTCATTCGTCATCCAAAATATTTATTCCCTGTAAACAAGCCTAGATTCGCCCATAAGTTATGAAAATATACATTGGAACGGTATATTATTAACCTGGAGGGATGTTCAGGTCACAAAGGCAGACGACAGACAGAAAACAGTTGGTGGTAAATGTTCAGATATAGAGGATCTCACATGAGTTTCTATTTTATACGGAATTTATCAACCTAGTTGACTAAATTCGATTTGAGCCGAGATTTACGGAGACTCAAATAGAATTTAGTGGACGAGATTGATAAGCACTAGTTGTGCTAGTTATGCCAGACTACCCTGCAATCAGGCATTCTGAATATTCAAGGACTTCGGCTGCTAACATGCTACAGTGGAGCCACAGGTCCCCAGAACAAAAATTGGCCCCAACCCAATAGTAATTAATCCTATAGATACAGGATTATGTACTATTGGGTGGGGTCAATTTTTGTTCTTTGGACCTGTGAGTGGAGCAACCTATAGAGAATTTCAATTGCCAATCGACATCCGGTGATTGGTACATTTGGGATTAGAGTGCTATAGACACATAGTTTAATAGCCGCTTGCTTAATTGCCACGGAGAGTTTAAAGTAACCACATAAGTATCAATTTGATTAGCTTCGCGAGAATGCGACTGAGCGTGACTGGTGTACCACTCGGTCGTTAGTGCCAACAATGACACAAATCGCGAATTACATTCATTGTTTTCTTGCCCCAATGGACCTATAATTGCTATCATAATATAAGTGTGTGGGTGTCCGTCGGGGACGCCAGCACAATATCGTGTCTACTGGCTCTAATGACCAATGTTCGAGACAGATCTTCCGGGGGGTTCCGTCTGGTCACGTGAATTATGTGCATACGACAAACTATAATATAGTAGCGACGTGGTCATTCGTCATCCAAAATATTTATTCCCTGTAAACAAGCCTAGATTCGCCCATAAGTTATGAAAATATACATTGGAACGGTATATTATTAACCTGGAGGGATGTTCAGGTCACAAAGGCAGACGACAGACAGAAAACAGTTGGTGGTAAATGTTCAGATATAGAGGATCTCACATGAGTTTCTATTTTATACGGAATTTATCAACCTAGTTGACTAAATTCGATTTGAGCCGAGATTTACGGAGACTCAAATAGAATTTAGTGGACGAGATTGATAAATTACGTATAAAATAGGACGAGTGTGAGATACTTTTTATCATATGAGCAAAACGAAATCGAAAACAACAATCATAAACTACAGCGATCGCAAGTCATTTAACCCTTTCAGTGCCAGGTCCGAATTTTTGTATCAACCCATATACCTTGTGCCAATGCATTCTCTTATATATGCGAGTCGACCATAGGTCGCCTCGCATGTATAAGAGGATGCATTGGCCTAACAATTTTTCATCATTTGTTATTATTTTTTACAATTTTTTACAATTTTAATAATTTTTTCTTATATTCTACTCTCTTTCAGTGCCAGACTTATTTTGTAGGTTTAGTGCCAGGGAATCTTACGTTTTTCATGGCCATCAAAATTATTACTATGAATACTTGGTGATAGTTTTGAGTTATAACATGCCCCTAAGGTTTTATCCAGTTTGTTTTTAAATTCGCTATAGTATGCTTAAGCATACCCAAAAAAAATCTTTTAAAAAAAAAGAAAAAAAAAGAGATTATTTTAGGGACGATTTTACAGACCGTAAATTAGGGCCGATGAGATCGGCCCCTGGCACTGAAGGGGTTAAAGAACGGCGTGATGTCATCACGCGCGCGCTGATATTAAACGTGTGTCTTACCGATAATTATGAAACTGCTTTTATGGGCAAATTATGTGATAAAATAAGTTCAACAAACGTTGTTGAACTTATTATCTGAACATTTCCAAACTGAACTACTCGTCAATGAGTATTTTACTATAGAAAGGGTTAATAGCTTATTTTGGAAAATAAAATATGTTTATGCCAAAAAACAGTAAATGTATAGAGTGCGTGGCCACTGGGTCCATATCCGTGAGATTACTAAAGTCTATGTGTTGTCTGCATGTATAGTGACATACATTATATTCACGATGGAGAATCACGTTGTTTTTATGTTGGTGAGTACCAGGCATTCAAAATTGCCGAGGCCAGTGCAAATGCACAACACTAGGAGAATCCTTCGACTGACAACTTTGGTCAGAATGTTGGAGCAAACAACTGTGAGTTTGGACACAAATGAGGTATCGGCTTGTTTGAAAAATAGGATAGCTGCAAAATACTATGTAATATATCATTATCGTAGTTTATTACCCTTATCCTCGTTTCTGGTCGAGTTTGCGATCGCCTCGGCCATTTTGAATACGCGATACTCATCAACTCGAAACCATGCATGCACGTGATTCCCAACCGTGATATTGGTATTACGTGTGTGTATCGATCTATTTTGGTTGTTGCCGAACGTGACAAATTTGAAGTGAGAAAATACTATCTCAAAAAGAAATGGATCAATTGACATTCCAATTGGTATCTATAGAATGTGCGTGTCGAAAAAGAGATATCACCATATGAGACGCGATGGATGAAGTCGGACTGTGTTGTCCAGTCGTTAATACACACGGGTCGCTTAATTTCTTTGTGTTTGAATGGGAGTCACCAGACATCATGTCAACCGTAAGGTCATTGTATATTGGATCAGCATATAAAGCAATATAAGGACTCCCGGGAATACAAATGTATGATCTAGCATCGTTATTGGTTATTTGGTCGGAGTAATTGCTATCTGCGTAGAATAACGTTGTAAAAGCAAGAAAGCCATCGGCGCCATCCGCTCCATAACATGTGGGTCCGAATCGTCATCTAGCATTTAAACCACGTCGTTTTGCAGTATTACATGTATATCATTATGAGAATGTGAATCAAATGCGCTTCGCATACATTTGGAGACGAGAAGCGGGTGTATATATATAGTTGTGAACTGTAACATAAACCACGACTCGAGTAAGTTCGATAACTGAGTCTAAACCGGATAAAATAAGAGTTGTTTCAATGAGATCGCCTGAGTGAATTAATCAAACTCCATACAGCGCCCTCTACGTTATCACTGCGATATAGCACTGGCACAAGGGTGGTACTTTGCGGACCGATACATCTATTTTTACATATCGTCGGAACTATATTTAGTCACCAATTATCTTATTTTGACGACGAAAAGTTTGCAATAATGGTAATTCGTTCGGTATTGATAAGAACAATATGAACTGAGCCAGACATAGACAATTTTATTCATAAAACATAAGAACTAAGAACACATAAAAATCCTTACCAAATGTCCTTATAGCAGTGGTATTTCAGCGGAGCGATGAGTGATAACTCTGCCTGGAGTTGTCGAATTAATTTGGTCGCGATTCATTCAGACATTGCAATCGGGCACCAACCTCTAATTCACGCAAGCAGCACCGGGCGAGCATACAACGGTTGTTTTGCGACAGAAATACATAGCGACCATTTCGGCACCTGGACTAGTTTTCAGGACGTTTCGGTACTTGCGTTTTCGTCACTTTGTTGTTTCGGGCCAAGCACATGGGCGTTTCGGCACTTCATCGAAGACGTTTCGACACATGACTTATTTATTATTTCTCGTAGCCCATGCAGCCGCTGGCGTTTGTGGATATAGTGAACTTGTGCAAAATTTCCAAAACTGAGTCAACTCTTCCTGCGGGAGTCACTAATTTTACTAATCCATACACTATATGTAAACCTAACGATGTTTACACAACGATTCAACTCGTACCCTGACACGCCGCCGTTGTTAGTGGATAAGATGAACTCGAGCACAATTTCCAAAACTAAGTCAACTTGTCCCGCGAGTCACTGGTTTCACAATCCAAGTGGCCGACGCTACATACGACTGATCTCGTACACTGCTGCATTCTTGTATATGGATGGTGTCACGTCAATCTAGGATGGGAATATTGGTCTGTAGCCGAAATAAAAGCGGAGGGTACTAAATGTCAAGAGGTTACGAGTTGACTCGGCTGGAAGTTACGAGTTGACTCATAATATGGTACGAGTTGACTTATTTTGGAGGGTACCAAGTGACTTTCACCGAGGATGAGTAGCCTCGTTTTCCGCCGGCGATCTAAGAATATCTTATTTCGCCCAATTTGGGCGGTTCTCTGATGGCTGTTTCTCAGCTGACGTGTGTGTCAGGATAGAGGAGCTGGAGGATTTGTGTAAATGTTAGCCCAAACTACATTTCCAAGTAACGACGGTTTTGTTATTTATTTCGAGGAATAATACCGCATCAGATGAATTCAGCCCAAATATGTTAACAGTTGTCGTGTAAAACATTTGCAGTAGATTAGCGCTATTTGGTATTTGTGGATGTCCTTTAATAGACAAATCCACAATAAACCCTGGAAAATAGACTACTGCGCTTGAACGAGCATGTGAATTTGTCGTTTTTAATGTATAGCAACTTGATACTCAATAACAGAGGCATTCTCTGTCAAATACAGTCGCCCTATTTACGATATTAATTGCGGAACTTTCTAGATTAAACTACGCGTAAACGGGTACCTACTGTAAATTATAGAAGGTGTCGGAATCGGCCTAATCGCCCCAGGGGCCAACTCGCCCCAGTCGACGTGTGCCAATTCGGTACACACTATACAATTATCCGAGGCCGAGTCCTGCTCAGAATAAAAGGTGTATAGGGGGTGTTATATAGCGTTTGGTCCGTTGTTTCTCAATGAATATTATTGAAATTTGGTGTATATGTCCGGACTGGGACATGGAATACAACAACGTTTGAAATGTTATTAAATTTACAAATTTGTTGATGTTATTCATTTTTTTTCGTTCTGAAACACACTATAAAGTGTATGCGACCGGCTCCAAAATAAAAGGTGTGAGCGGACTTGATGCCGCATTATCTTCTTTGTTTATAAATGGACAAGACTGAAATTTAATACATATGTCCGGGTTATGACATGGACAACATTAACGTTTGAATTTGTTGATTTTATTCAACTTTTCGTTCTTTCATTCTATAAAGTGTAAACAGTCGGCCTCCATTTAAAAGGTTAAGCGGTTCATGTGCTTAGTGTTCTATGTAATTGGATTAACTAATTGGCAACTCTAAACTATTGTGTTTTGGGGTATTTGAGCTTTTTTTGTGAAATAATAATTTAGGACGTGAATACATTTATTTTAAATGATAACTTTATATAATGATAATAAACACATAAAATATAATAACGAACATGAGACATAGATGATTTTTAAACTGTTAACAAACGATATCAAATTCAATACATGACAAAGATGACTCAGTGAAGTTTATAAAGTGAACATAACAATAGTAAGGTAAGAATCTTTTTAAGCATTACTAAACCCTTTAGCACAGACCACAGTCCACTTCACTCATCCGATCATCACCAAACTTCATATTTATCTTAATATTGATCTATCAGATGAGAGCTATCAAATATTTTTTTAATTTCATAGGAAAAAATTGTCGCCAGCGCCCATATTGCATTTACGTTATATGTTGTCGCGTCATGTCGATATCTAGTATTACTTAGAAATTTCACCTTTCCAGATTCATAATTGCTCCATTGACTGTAGCAGATGAAATTACTCCCCTCTTCGGATAGAGTGTCACTGAAACTGTATTTTCTTAGACTGTCTGTATAGTCACTGATTATATGTGGCAATAATCTGTATAAGATGTAGCACTATTTTATTTATGTTTACATGTAGTGCTGTTTTTATACAACAATTCTAATCCCCCCTAGATCATCATGTGATCGACCATACATCGCGTGTGAGGACCAGGTTGAATTAAGGGGGGTTTTATGGATCACTTCTGTCCTCAAGCTAGATTATACTTATGCCATATAATGGCATGTTTCTAACGTGGAGGGGTAGATATGCTTGAGACCACACCACTCTTCAATTCACACCAAGTTCTCAGCTATTATGTTCGGATATTAGAACCCATAGCCATGATATATGGTTTATTTTGTGTATACTATGGTAATATAGTTATTTTCAGTTCCTTTATATACCAGTACTGTGTATAACAGTGCATATAAATGAATCCATGTGTACATGTATATTGATGCAACGGATTCAGTGGTTTTATCAATCAGTCTATCAAATTTGCGGGGAAAACATGGCCACCAGCAGTACACCCTGCCAAAGTTCAAATTTGAATCAATTGGCGCACCCTGCAGCCAGCATTTATTGGAGAACTGTTTCTCATGTGGATATTTTGGGTCACCACTAGATGGGAGCCATATTGTTTTCTAAAAATTTCCTTGTGAAAGCATCACTGCCAGCGGTGATCTTGAGTTTTACTCTTTTTATAGCTAAATAATTTGGTTGATCCTACAGACGACATCCATTGTTCGATCGTCACCAGATTCCACAATGACCTTCTGGATAACCAGGGTGAGAGTGATCTAATTTTTCCGAATGTCGTTAAAAAACATGACCACAGGCAGCAATTTGGTAGCTTACTCTTTGCATAACTGAATTGTTTAGCAACTGTACAGACATATCCCTCATCTGATAGTCACCAAACTTCATATTGATCTTCGGGGTGACAACTAGATGGGAGATATCGAATGCTTTGAATTTTGTGGAAAACATTGTCGCCAGCAGTCATCTTCTATTATGGTTTTTATATACATGTATATATCTTCATGCAGATAGCCAGTATTACGTAGGTACTACAACTTTCCGCATTCCTGTCATCATTTGAAATATAAAAATTTACCTGATACAGGCACCCTACAAAATTTGTTTCGTCGTATCTATTTCAATGACCCGTATGGTAATATTGATATAGATATATTGTCAAACATTTATTTGTACAATATACAGGTATTTAGTTTGTAACTAAATCTAGAAATATATAATACTAGCTGGTGGAACCGACTTCGTCCGGGATGTTTCCCTCTGATTTTCGGAGAATTGCGCGATTTAACCTTGAATTGACCATTTTAAAGATGGAGGTCATGTCGGGGTCACTATTTGACCCGTCTAAAACACTCCCCGGACAAAAGTTCCCGACAAAAGTACCCGTCGAAATTCGCCCGGCTTTACCCGATTTTACCTTGAATTGACAATTTTGAAGGTCAAGGTCGGGTCGTGGTCATGATTTGACCCATCCAAAACACTCCTGGGACAAAAGTAACGGTAGGTATCAAATTTCGTTGAAATCCTTCCGTTTTACCAGATTTGACCGTGAATTGATCCTATTTTTGAATGGTCAAGATTTGACCCGTCCAAAATACTCCCTGGAAATAATTTCCCCTATGTATCAAATTTCGTCAAATCTGTCCGGCAATTTTCCCGGCCATAGCTAACAAGCTAACAGACAAACAGACAGACAAAAGTCCCAAAATATATATTAGACTAGCTGATGTACTCGACTTCGTTCGGGCTATTTAGGGATTTCTTTGTGATCGCCTCCATCTGGACAGTACCCAGTATATACAGCGTCTGGACAAACTATTGTTCAATTGGTCCAGAAACATGCCTATATCAGCACGTTAGAGGACATGGGCCCACGTAAATTGGGCCCGTCCATATTGCTCCCGGGATCGAAGTAGTCCTACACACAAAATTTTAGTCGGATCGGTCAAGGTCCAGAAACATGCCTATATGAGCGAGGTCAAGTTGACAAGTTAAATACCAAATCCGAGTCGGATCGGTCGAGCAGTGTTAGAGTCTATAACACATGTACACACATGCATCCGTACATACACACATACAGACAGATATTCCAAAATGTATAATCGATAGCTACAACAATTCTATGGTAGATAGTTCACGGGCGACCTGATGCATGCATCTTAGTTTTCTTGGTTTTCAATGGTAGTCCAGATTATAGGGTCCACATTAAGCATCACTACGGCACTACAATGAGTGCTGGTATGTGTCCGTCTCTCCCTCAAATGGTTGACCTCTGCCCTCGATAGACTATATAGGTCTATATATGATTTATACGAGTTCGTGACGTGTGTGTGTCAAATGAACATGCAGCATCTATTTCCGTCAACATTGTGGCTGTTTTATTCATGTTTGTTCAATATGATCTCGAGATAAATTGAATAATCTGAATCTCCTATCTCAGCCATCGCATGACGACACTGAAACTGTGCGATATGCATCATTCGTGATGTTTTCAGATCACAATATGGTAGAGCCATTTAGTGTTATGAATGTGATATTTTTATAAACCGATGTGGTGATGCGGGGGGGGGGGGCGTGCAGTGCATGCCTGACATTAGTTATCTCGAAATATTGATAATTTATATCAAAATATTTGATAAGTTATCTCGAAATATCGAGATAATGTCTAATGTTAGTGAGATAACATATCAAAATATTGAGAAGTTATTTAAAAATATTGAGAAGTTATCTATATATATATATACTAGCCGATGAGCCCGACGTTGTCCGGGCTATTCAAAAACCAAATTTCAAGTCGATAGCTCTACCCGTTTCCGAGATCTGGTCTGCGCATGCGCGAAGCTGGCGTCACACGGGCTCGGCGACCCGATAAAATTCGTATCCGGAGCAAGATACATTCACATACCAAATTTCAAGTCGATAGCTCCACCCGTTTCCGAGATCTCGTCTGCGCATGCGCGAAGCTGGCGTCGCACGGGCTCGGCGACCCGATAAAATTCGCATCCGGGGCAAGATACATTCACATACCAAATATCAAGTCGATAGCTCCACCCGTTTCCGAGATCTCGTCTGCGCATGCGCGAAGCGGGCACCGCACGGGCTCGCCAATACGACAACGTTCACCGCCTGGTCAAACTACACACACGTACCAAGTTTCGTCCCGATCGGTCGAGAATCGTAGATTTGTATAAATGACAGACAGACAGACAGACAAACAAACAAACAAACATACATACAGACAGAGGTCTTCAAAATATATATGAGATATATATATATATATATATATATATATATATATATATATATATATATATATCATTTTGTATCATTATTTCTTACATTGTTTAACAATTGTTTATCATTTTTTTTTTTCATACATTCTTTAACAATTATAAAAAATAATATCAAATTTGTTACGCCAATGCAATCTCTTATATATGCGAGGCGACCTATGGTCGACTCGCATATTTCAGAGAATGCATTGGCACAGGGTTTTCGCAAAATTTCAGGAAGCTCCCGTCATAAAAGGGTTAAGTGGTGACCTGGTTCATAATAACCAGCAAGTAATCCACACTCCTCCTACACAATGGTGATACACATTTGCAGAAATTCATCGGCAAGTCGAACAAGAAAACCATAGTCAGAAATGGTAACGTGCTCAAGATCATATATTATATACCCATGATTGTAATTATAGAATATAATATATATTGGTTTCGCGAATGACCAACTCAGAATTCCGTTAAAATAACAATAACAACCAGCACATAATTAACGAACCGGCGGCCGACTCGGCCGTCTCCGACCACAACCATCAGTGGGCTGCAGAACGAAAAATATCTATTAAAGTTGAAATATAAGACTTACAAATTATCTTTTAAATATCTTTTATTTGTAATTGACATAGCTCGTCACAAACCAAAAATCAAACATTATTGACATAATAATGTATAGGACAATAAACGAAATTGAAATTCCCAACTACACCTTTTACCGGATTCGGCCTCCTGGTCGCGCAGTTCGACTTTTAAACCGGGAATACCCATTATCTATAAATAAAATGCCCAGCGAACCACAGCTATCAAGAATTTGGAGAACATTATACGCGCGGCGCGCGCTAATGAATTAGCATGAGAGCACGTCGAAATGTGATCGTGTGTCTCAATGAGAAGAAACAGTTTCATTTTCCGCCGGCAATCTAACATCATCCTAGGTATTCAATGTTCGCAGAGAGACGCCAGATTATAGGGTTTACACTAATACATCAATACGGCACCACCATTGAGCGATTGAATATGGCCATCCCTACCTCAAGTGTCTGAACTGCGCCCTCTAACGCCGACCAGGTAAACGACTCTTGATCGCGTAATATTTTCAATATGCTATAATATATATATTGTTCGGGACAGCGCTGACCGACAGTAATACACAAATCTTTAACAATACTAAATTTAATTGGATTGATGACTTACGCTTAACTTTAAACTCAACTTTACGGATGTATTAATTGCTCCTGGCTCTTTCCGCGTGTCTCACATGTTCACAATAAAATTTATGAGTGAATGATATATACTATGTACATCAATAAAGCAAGCATTTGCATGATAACACATTACTAAATAAAACATGGTACAGGTTCTCTGCTCGCAAGTAAACAGCTAAGATTTCAGTTAATTCCAATACGTTAACTTGGTAAGCAACAACTATGACTAGATCACCGTTTAGTTCCCTTCCTATACCCCAAACACAAACACACATTCGCCCCCCCCCCCCCCACACACACACACATACACACCCTCACACACACACACACACACCCTCACACACACACCCTCCCTCACACACACACACACCCTCACACACACACACACACACACACACACACACACACACACACCACCATGCACCTGTCATTGTGCGCCGTCGATCCTTATGTATGTACGCACCTCTTATACGCCATGGTATAGTATACTACATGTACTACATGTGCGTGTATACTAATATGTAAACCCGTGTGATATGTATCGCAAAACTCAAATGTAACTTTAATATTTCCGTCGTCGAAAATTATGAGCGAATGGAGGATATTCCTTTTTTAATCATTATTATTATTTATTTATTTATTTATTTATTTATTTGTTTATTTTTTTTGTGCCCATTTAATTTGACATACATCATGGACAGATAATATATATTGCATTATCCAAGCTTATAGTTAATCTATTACGGCGAATATATGCCGTCGAATATTTGTGTAGGTGGCGGTTCCATGATTCCGTACTCTGAAGTATTGTCCCTGACAATATTGTACTGGAAACGTAGCATAGCTACGTCGTGCCGCGATCCAATTTAAAGTTGACTCCAATTTTTTTTTCGTTCTTTATCTAATTAAAAAGCGCTAGCCGTGAAGGTGGTATTGATGGTGTAGAATTTATCTGAATAGCTGCACGGTGATTTCGTCGGTATATTCCGCTCATAATAGGCACAAATATCGCTGGCTATTTAGAATCGACATTTTGTCACGTCGCCGCATTTTAAAGACAAAAATTTAGGAGAAACGCGGGGGAAATTGATTACCATGTTCACGACCGCAACACAGCATCGCAATGAACATGATCACTTAATTAGAAATCGCTCTAATGTGACATTAAATAATGTGGATGTGAGGCACACACATGGCATGTTCAAATAAAATGTCTCAAGTTCCCACGAATCTGTCACCGTGTTGCATATCAAGCTAGACAATTCAGTGATTACATTCAGGAAAAGCGCCGATGAATTGATTTGGGAATAAAAGATCTTAGAGGTGACGTGACTTCAGGTACGTATTCCTTATTGGCATGGAATAATTAATAATTAAGATTCCACCCAAAATATTTAACACCAATCCACTGGCTTGCCATATATACCATACGAACCAAAATGGCAAAAATTCCCAAAATCGACTTTCTGGTCCGATTTTCGCAAAATAAACGACAATAACCATAACCCTATCCCTATAATCATGCATAACCATAACCCTATCTCTAATCTTGACTCTAACCCTAACCCTAACCATACACATGGAGAATGGAGGGATGTGTGGTTTCGATTTATGAAATAAGCTCGACCTATGGTTTGACGAAGGTCAGTGGCCGTCTGTCTTTCGTGGCAATTTGCAGTCTGTGTCGCAAGCACAATAAAACAAACAAATATTGACCGATTACAACAATTTGTGTATATGTGACCCGCCATATTAAATTCAGTCGTAAGTCGGGATTTTTTTACCCTGTGCCAATGCATTCTCTTATATATGCGAGTCGACCATAGGTCGCCTCGCATATATAAGAGAATGCATTGGCCTAACAATTTTTTACAATTTTAATAATTTTTTCTTGTATTCTTTAACAATTTTATAATTTCACCCATACAGAGTCCCAGACAAACATGAGCAGACGACACTCTTCTATATGCTTCTATATATGTGTGGGGCTCCCTGCAGGGTAATGGATGTTTTTTTTATTTTATGACCTAAAAATTGTAAGAAACATTTATTTTAAAAAAATGATAAAAAATTGTTAGGCCAATGCATTCTCTTATATATGCGAGGCGACCTATGGTCGACTCGCATATGTAAGAGAATGCATTGGCACAGGGTAAAACAATCCCGACTTACGACTGAATTTGATATGGCGGGTCACATATGACTTGTTGACCACTATATCTTGTTCGATAACCATGTTTGTTTGAAATTTGTCCATGTGTTTAACTCTCTCCGTCTAAAAAGAATTACCATGCCATTTGTTGAAACAGATGATAATATTGATGGATCATAACTCTGGAGTGCCTGAACGGTTACCAGCGTATCCCTTGGCGATTTGTTAACGGATACCGATGACCACCAACCAATTAGGTGAACACATATCACACACTGGCGATAAACTATCAGTGTACTGTCTTCCTCGGATATATTCTTGTATACTTTTGTTCATTGGTCAAGTAAGTCACATGCATACCTGAAATAATGACCTTCGGATTTCTCTCACATGATTACATTTACATTGCGAAACCGGGTCGTTCGATTCGAACTGCGAATGGAGGTTGTCTTGTGAAAGACGGTATAGCTATCCTGGTCCACAAAAGTATCCAGTGTATCGAGATTGAATCTACAAATGATAGAATGATCTCTCCGCAGATCAAGATGAATAATAGTTCTTTTCTCTCCGTGATTCAAGTATATCTACCCGGTGCCAATCACGATATTTCATATTTTCTCGACTGTTTATCAGACTTAGCTGACATTACCTCTCGCCTGGAACCGAATGGTCCTGTGATATTAATGGGAGATATGAATGCGAATTTGGGGAAAAACTATAGAACGATACTTTCAAGTTTAACGTGTCCACGTGCTAGAGCATTAGATGCCTTCTTCGAACTGCACAACCTGACAGCACTCACTACATTATCATCTTGTACTGGCAGTGACTTCTCATACGTCCCTTACTATGACGGCGCGACTCCTTCGCTGCTCGATCACATTGTCATCTCCGACATGATGGTTAATTGTGTATCTAAAACTCATGTCACAGGAGATGCAGAACATGTCTCAAATACGCACAATCCCTCCCAAAAAGAGCGTCAACTAGGCTATCGCTAGGCATTCTTGGATTTCTACCAATAGTTAGGTGGTGATACACTCATTTTAAAAGCGATTTTAGATGAACTGAGATGTCTTCGCAGGGATATTGACGTGAAAACGCAAGTAACGCATCAAGAAGTGAAAGTGAATCTTCGTTTCGTTGCAGAACAGATAGATATCCCAATCAGGGTTCATGATGTTGAGAGATCGAAAGAGCAGAAACAGATCAAAAAAGGAAAATCATCGGCGACGAAAGAAAAACAACATAAGAGTGTCATGGAGGCTTCTACTGAGACAAAAGTCAGATTTCATCTTCTTTGTAAAGAATTTAGAGATACAGAGAATTGTGATGAATTCGCAAAAGCTCTCGGTTCTCATGGGAAAGATATGTCAAGATATAAGAAAAACACAAAACGGTGTTAAAGTCAGATGATAAATTTAAAACGGCCCTTTTCAGGGCCACACACATTTCCCAAAAGGTTACTCTTTCATAGCTGAAAAAAAAAAAAAACACGATTGTTCATTTCATAATTTATTCAACAACAAATATTTGCAAGTATATTTTGTTTTAAATTATTCGTGGCGTGATTTTTTCAAAACGAAACATAGGGTACAATGAACATTATTAGTTCTTAAGCAATGCTAAAAGTTTTTCTTTTTGAAAAAATTGGTTGGTCCTGAAAAGAACCGTTTTTGTTTTGGCCCTGAAAAGGGCCGTTTTGTACGACATCAAAATTCACTCCCCAATTTTCTCAGAGTGAGAATTTTGCTTTTGTTGCCCCGCCTCAGATAAAATAGGACAGCTAGACTCTGTTGGTATAGTTGCTGTTCTTTTTTGCATGATCAGCTTTGAACGGTCGGTCACTTCTCTTGCGTACCTGCCCCACATTATCTGCGGTGTTATCCCCATAGTTCCTCTCAGTATCGCCATCAAGGGTTCGGGTATTGCAGTCATCTTTGAATGCAGAATAAGTCTGAAGATCCGTCTTGAACTTGTATCACGATTGCGCGGGCGGTAGAGAAAGCACATAATACTTTGACGTTAAAAATGACAAATGTTTCCTGACGTTGTGTTTCTTTTCAGTGCATTATCTGTTAGTTTCACCATTTCGATATGTTATAGATTAAATTCATGATAGTATATACAATTAATTAAGATGTTTTAACATATGAATTCATCTTCGTTCATAAACGATGACCAAGTAAAGTTATCAAATGCAATGATCAAGAAAAATGTTCAGTATGTTTCTTGTGTTCAGTTTTTATGTATAAAATATGTACAATTCCAAAAACAAAAACTAGAAAAACATTCCATATTTGCCTAACGAGGTAATAAATATATCAATCATGTGTACCAAATAATAGATAATGATCTAACGAAATTAAAAACATTTGTTTGATCGCTATGCAATAATGATCAAGAAAAATATGCATGGTGATCCGTCTCTGAAAAAACACAACGTCAGGAAATATTTGTCAATTTTAACGCCAACGCGACATGTGATTTCATTGTCGCCCGTGTCAAATGTATACAAATATTTTCACTTTTTCAGTGAACTTCATTCATTATGCCGTCTTTAAAGAAATTTCTCAAGAAGTTGTGGAGGAAGAGAGATTCGTCAGAGGAGACGGAAATAAGAAGATATAGGAAATGGCAGGTTTCTCCTAAACAAAGTATGGTTCAGAAGCAGATGATAAGAGATTTTTTGGCTCGCCGACGACCATTGCCTAAAGTATGTGATGTTCAAGAATCAAGCAATCTTGATCTCGTGGAGATCTTGTCACAGATCAAGAAGAAAGATCTGTGCAATGCAGCGATTGACAGCTTTGCTCAGGCTGGTGCAGCGCACAGATCAAATCCTATTTGGTCTGTGACAATTAATCCCAACGGGATATATCCTGATTTGTCAGAATTCTTATGAATCCTGGAAAAGAGAAAACGGCCCTTTTCAGGGCCACCCACATTTCCCAAAAGGTTACTCTTTCATAGCTGAAAAAACAAAACACGATTGTTCAATTCATAATTTATTCACACAACATAATTTTCAATTGTTTGTGTCGATTCGTTTATCTGTTTTTGGAATGTAGAATGGTCTCAACTTCTTTTTCTTGGAAGTTTTCTTGGAATTTTCAATTTCTGGATGTTTATCTTCAGATTTGTTCTGTGAATCATTCGTAGGATCGATGCTATAAAAGCAGGTGTAATTCTACACTTTACACTTCAACTCCGAAGAAGCCAGTCGCAATATTTTTTGCTGACAAAACTCAAGACAAAAATGTTTAAGAGAATTAAAAGACCTGTTTCAGACGACGCCACCAGCGAAGAAGATATTTTTAGAAAAAGACCAAGGCCTGCAGTTATTGAAGAGAGTGATATGGAAACTGATGGGGCAGAAAGTGAAGAAAGTTCTAGTGATGGGCAGATTGGACGTGGTCGAAGACAGAATAGAGAAATTGGTGGGAAGAGAAAGAGAAGTCTGGCTAGAGAGCGTGTTGTGTTCAATCCAACAAAATATTTCAAATTGGAGCTGAACTCGGAGAAATTTTCCAGAAAATTTAAATCAGCAGCACGACAATTTGGTGTGAAATTCGAGAAATTTACAGATCCAATCGAGAACATTCCAGAGATATTTGAGAAGTTGACAGAAGAATTGAAACAGAAATGTTCAGCAAATGAGAAGACAATAATCAGAGTTACGATAAATCATCCAGGACTTGATATGAGCATTTTCATTCCATTCACAAAAGCCAGTGAATTGAATGGTGGGACACTCATGGATAATATTCAAAATGTAGTTCAATCAAATGCAGACTTTACAATTCATGACGGTGCACTCAATTTCGAAATCTTCGTCACAGATATTCCGGAAGGTGGTACACGACACTCACTACATTATGGACCATTTGCAGACAAGAACAAGCTGACAAAAGTAAAAAGAAGTATTGTCCGGATTGAAAATGCTGATGATGTTATGTGTATGGCAAGATCTATTGTCGTCGGAATGTGTAAGGCAGATAGTGATGGATCTGCGTGCTGTCAAAGAAATGGAAAAGAATAAGACAATCAATATACACAGCACAAACAGATGCCGCAAAAAATCTACTCAACCGTGCTGGCATTCCGCACGATACAGTTTGCAGTATCAATGAGTTCCACAAGATTCAAGAAATATTGTATCCAGAATATGTTGTGAAAATTCACAATGAATTTGCTGGCGCTGGATTTCTATTTGAACCTGCAGAAATGTGTTCGGAGAGCAAATGTGTACACATCTACTACAACAACAATCACTTCGACACCATAACATCAATCAAAGGATTTCTAGGCACCAGCTACTACTGCGAATTATGTGACATTGGATTCAAAAGTCGTGGCGATCATCGATGCAGATTTGTTTGTGCATGCTGGTCATTGACACAGTGTAATTTCACAAATTGGGTGAAGTGTAGAACGTGTCGACGATCATTCAGAAGTAAATCTTGTTTCGACAACCATTTGAAGACGGAAGGAAAACAGAAAAGAAAAATATGTGATTTGGTTCAACTATGCAACATTTGTGATGAAGAAATTCTCACCAATAAATCAAGCAGACATATATGTGCGGGGTTGAAGAAATGCAAACATTGCAAAGAAATCGTTGAAGCAGATCACAGGTGCTACATTCCAAAATATGAATCACCGGAAAAGAAACCTGCAAAGATTCCATATGTATTCTTTGACTTTGAATGCAGACAAGACACAGGTGTTCATATTCCAAACTTCTGTGTTGCACATACCGCTTGTGGAGATTGCATGTGCAAACCAATCGAAGAAAAATGTGAAACATGCGGACCGGATTCCAGAGAATTTGTATTCAAGGGTGACAACGTTTTAACAGACTTCACAAACTGGTTATTCCACCAAGATCACAAAGGATGTGTTGCAATAGCACATAATGCTCAGGGATACGATGCACAGTTTCTACTTCAAGCACTCATACAAAGTGGAATTCATAAACCAGAACTGATCATGAATGGAAACAAAATTCTCAGTTTAAAATGCAACAGCGTGAAAGTTATTGATTCTCTGAGTTTTCTGATGATGCCGCTTTCAAAGTTTCCACAAACTTTTCAGCTGAATGAGATGACGAAAGGACACTTTCCACATTGGGCGAATTCACCAAAGTTTTAAAATTACATTGGACCTTACTTGGCTTCTGATTACTACAAACCAGACATGATGAGCGTGGAAAATCGAGAGAAATTCTTTGAATGGTACAATGAGAAAATAGAAAATTACGTGATATTCAACTTCCAAGAAGAGATGGAGAAGTACTGCAAATCAGACGTGGATATTCTTCGCCGTGGATGTGGAAATTTCAGGAAATACATATTGGAAACAGAACAGATTGACCCGTTCATTGAGTCAATAACATTGGCGCAAGTTTGCAATTTGGCATGGAGGAAGAATTCAATGCCAGAGAAAACAATTGGAATCATTCCAGATGGTGGATACCCATGTGCTAAAAACTATTCCATGAAAGCGATACGTTGGCTTCAACATCTATCATTGTCACGTATGATAACAATTAAGCATGCTTTGAATGGAGGAGAAATCAAGATTGGTGGACACTACGTCGATGGATATGAGGAAGCCACAAGAACAGTTTTTGAGATGAATGGATGTCTGTTTCATGGATGTCCAAAATGTTACAACAACAGACAATACAAGAATCCCTATACGATGCTCACCATGGAAGAATTATATACAAGAACTCAACAGAAGAAAGTTGAACTGGAAAGTCTTGGTTACAGAGTTGAATCACTTTGGGGACATCAGATCGACGAAAGAATGAAATCGGATGTGAAATTCAAACAACAAATGGAATCTTTCTACAAACATCGAGACCCCATTTTGCCAAGAGAAGCATTGTTTGGTGGACGTACAAATGCCATCAAATTGTACGAGGAAATTGATCAAGATTCCACAAAAGAAATCAAGTTCATCGATGTGTGTTCGTTGTATCCATATTGCAACAAATATAAATTCTACCCTGTTGGACATCCAGAAATTTTGAGCCAAGAGCAGATCGATCAAGAACACATTAGAGACTATGCGGGGCTTGTTAAATGTACAATTTTACCACCATCGAAATTGTATATTCCAGTTCTACCGATTCATTGTAACAACAAAATGGTTTTTACTTCGTGCAACACTTGCGCCATCAATGAGAACGAGACATGTAACCATTCAGAAGAAGATCGAGCTATAACCGGAGTGTGGACCACGCCAGAATTATTCAAAGCAATGGATGTTGGCTACAAAATACTTGATGTGTACCAAATTTGGCATTGGACAGATTGGACAGATGAAATATACAAATCCTATATCGACAAACATCTAAAGATCAAACAGGAATGTAGTGGTTATCCATTTGGTGTTGAGACAGAAGAACAGAAGCAAAAGTTTGTACAGGATTATTATGCAGCTGAGGGTATAAAATTGGAGAACATCGAGAAGAATCCAGGAAAACGCCAAATATCTAAAATTATGATTAATTGTATATGGGGTAAGAATGCACAAAGAAATCTTATGTGGATAAGCAATCACGTTATTTTGAATTGCTTACTAGTAACAATATAATTGTTCAAAATGTTACACTTCTTGATGGTGACAAATTCATTCTGGTAAATTATGTTGATATTTTAGATAATATTGAACCTCATCATTCAGCAAATGTTGTTGTTGCTTCTTTTGTTACAGCGTATGCAAGATTACAATTGTATAAAGTTTTTAAAAACTTGGAGATAGAGTGCTGTATTTTGATACAGACAGCTGTATGTATGTCAGTGATCCATCAAAGAAGAACATCAAAACTATCGAAGGAAGATTGGGGAAATGGAGCGACGAACATCCAGATGCAAAGATTGTCAAATTTGTTGGACTTGGGCCAAAGAACTACGGATATGAATACATCAAAGATGGGAGAAGATACACAAAATGTAAGGTAAAAGGTATCACTCTTGATTACAGCGCAAGTCAAAAAGTTAATTTTGAAACAATGGTACAATGTGTTAATGATCGTGAAAATTTCAAAACTGTTGTTGAGTATCCTTCCAGAATTAAAAGACAAAAGTACCATCAACTGATTAGTGAGTGTCAAACCAAAACTTTCAGATCGGTGTACACAAAACGAAAACTCGTCAATGGTATTCACACATATCCATACGGATGGAGATGTTGAGTCATTTCATGTCAAGATGTTGACAGGAGTAGTACCTCCAGAAATTGCTGAGAAGATTTATGGATATTTGGTGGCACAGTCAAAACTTATTCCAGAGATAAAGAAGGAATTACAAGAAGTCTTGTTTGAAAGAGAAAAGGAAGCAATACTACGATGCTGTGATGTCGATGAATGTTTACAGAGATTGGACTATCTTGAGACAAGTATATTTTCTCATTTCTCTCAAAAATATATTAAATCATTTATTAAATTCAAAACATTTTTTCTCATTGAAAGAATATCTGATTTTTGGATATTTGGTGGTGATGAACACCATTTAGATTTAGAAACTTTTGATGAACATGACAATATTCATTATACAAAGTATGAAGATAATTATCCTCTTGCTAGGGGAACCTTTAAATCAGTTCCTAGGATCTATGGGTATTTGTTAACAAAAAAAATGTCAACATATGTAAAAATTAAAAACATTATAGGAAATGATTTTTTTGTTTACAGAACAAACAGAAGAATAGAAGACTATAATACTTGGATTATTGAAATGTTTGGAAATATTTATATGGAGGTTTCTGTTTAAAAACTAAATTCACACGTCGTTAAGTTCACTCTCTGATTAGGCATCAAAGTGACAACATGGAAGAATCTTTACTTTTCCAACATCCGTGTAATTTCTTTATCAGCGGACCTAGTGGATCAGGTAAAACAGAATTTGTTAAAAAAGTTATTGAATTTAAACACGATTTATTCCAAACACCACCAAAGAAAATAGTTTGGTGTTACAAAGAATGGCAAGACACATACAATCGTATAAAAGAAATTGATAACGTTGAGTTTATCGATGGTATTCCAGACGATGATGAGGAAATTGTATCAGATAAATCATTTCCTCATCTTGTTGTTTTCGATGACATGATGGGGGAACAAGATGAAGACAAAATAATGCTTTGGTTTACTAGAAAAGGTCACCATCGAAATGCTTCAATAATTTACATTACTCAAAACATGTTCCAAAAATCAAAAAGTAGCAGAACTATAAGTTTGAATGCACACTACATGGTTTTATTTCAAAGCGTTCGAGATAAAAATCAAATAAAAGTTTTGGCTCATCAAATGCAAATCAATCATTTGAAACAAGCATACGAAGATGCAACTTCAATAAATCATGGATATATTTTAGTAGATTTTCATCCTAGAACAGAAAATTATTTGCGAATTAGAACTGATATTTTCCATAAATGGTTGACAGCTAATGACCGAGGTCCTGTCATTTATTCAAAAGTATAAATTCAGTTGTTGTTACTTTTCTCATTTTAGAACCATGTCGTCCACTGAGATGTTTAGTCATGATGAACTGTCACAAATTATAAATTTCTTCACTTTTGCAGCTGAATTATTTCTTGAAAATGATTGGAAATTACCATCACAGACAAAAAAGTTTTTTCAGAGAAATAAAAATGTTCTTAAACAAATCTCTGATCGATCAACTGATATGGAAACAAAACGCAAATTAATTTTACAACGAGGTGGTAGTGGGTTCCTTGGAGGAGTTTTAATTAGAAGTCTTTTGAAAAATTCATTTGAACAAACTGGTAGACAATCTAAAAGTAAATCAAAGGTTTCTCCAAAACATTCAAAGATTACACTGATGCAAACACAACAAAGGGGTAGTCAAAAAGAATCTAAACGTAAAACAAAGCTTTCTCTAAATCATTCAAAGTTTACACCGATGCAAACTCAACAAAATCAACATTCTAAATTTACACCTATACCTTCTCAGCAGAACCCTCAACATCAACCGTTACAAAAAAAAACAGTTATTGATCTTGAATTTTCAAAATTTATGCCGTTGTCTGATGCATCGAAATCTGCATTCGAAGCTTTAGAATGGTTCAATCAGAAAAGATAAAAGATGAAACATATAATTTTTCTGCTCATTTTGAGACAACTACTTAGACTGTGAAGATGCCTTCAAAAACTAAGAGCAGGAAAGCACCGCTGATAAAAAAATATGGTGAGTTGATTGTTGCAATGAGTAAAGTTCCATCTGCATATAAAAAGAAAATGATCAACGATGCTCCGAAACAAGTGATGGATTGTATTTCAGAATGTTGTCAAAATCTTTTAAAAGGTAATGTAAAACTGAATGAAGCTCAGAACCGTAAGTTACATTCGAAGCGTAAACATATCAGATATCTTGCAGACAAGAACAAACCTTTGCAACAAAAGAAGAAAATTTTGAATCAAAAAGGTGGCGTTTTACCATTATTATTTCTTGCTCCATTGATTAGCAAAACATTAGGTGCAGTTGTTAACAATATTTTGAAAAACTAAATTTCAAATAAATATGAAGAAAATGGTTATTGTACCATTCAGAATGTTGGAAGATTTCAAACAATGGAAAATGTCAGAAATGAATAAACCTCAATTACCTGCGGATCCTGCAATTTCAAATGTTTCAGATTCTTACAAAGAATTGAAATCAGTTTATGATAAAAATATTTCTGAATCAGAAAAGTCACAGTTATTTGGAGAAAATTTGTACAAATTGAAAACTTCACAAAAATCTTTAAATTCAAAATTCAGTTTACCTGAACAAAAGTTATCTGAAAACTTTGGGAAAATGAGTGAGCATATATTGGAAAGTGTGCCATCTTAACATTGTTGTCAACTAATCCTAAACTTAGATGGGATGATCGTGGACAATTAATTTATGGAACAGAAACAGTTACTGGATCAAATATAATTGATTTGATAAACGATGTTGTTCGTCACCGAAAAGGTTTTGACCCAGTTGGTTATGAAACATTCCTACACGGATTGGGGGAACTTAATGTACCACAAGATTATGTAGGTAACAGGAATCGATGGTTGTGGATACAAAGACATTTAAAAGAAGGTCACACTGGTGATGAGTTTCATACACCTCATGCAACTCCTAGCAGTGGCAAGTCAAGAAAACATTCAGTTGATATTTTCACACCTCAAAGTTTTCCTAAAACCAGAAAATCTATTTTGAAAGGATGGTCCCCACTTACATAAAATTTGACAAACTTCTAACTGAAATTTACTACAATCCAAAAGAAGTTGGTGGTTTCAGTGGAGCAAATCAACTTTTTAAAAATGCGAAAGAAACAAATAACAAAATTAAACTTTCAGATGTTAAAAAATGGTTACAATGGCAAAAAACATACACTTTGCACAAACCAATTGTTCGGAAATTTCGCAGACGTAAAACTATTGTTGCAGGAATTGATATTCAGTGGCAAGCTGATTTGGCAGATTTGCAAACTTTGCAAAAGCACAATGACAATTACAGATATTTACTTTGTGTTATTGATGTGTTCTCAAAATTTGCATGGGTTGAAAAAATTAAAGACAAAACTGGTAAAACTTTAGTTAAAACATTTCAGAAAATTCTCAAATCATCAAAACGAAAACCTGTTTCATTTCAATCTGACAAAGGTTCAGAATTCAAAAATAAATTGTTTTTACAATTTTTGAAATCTAAGAAAATTCATTTTTTCACAACAGAGAATCCAGAGACAAAAGCAAGTATAGTTGAACGTTTTCAACGGACATTGAAAACAAGGATGTGGAAATATTTTACACATAATCAAACTTTGAAATACAATGATGTTTTGCACGATTTTGTGAATTCTTACACAAAAGTTTTCATAGAAGTATTAAGATGGCACCAGTTTTAGTAACTCGAGAAAATGAAATTGAAGTTTCCAGAAATCTTTATGGAAAGTTAAAAACGAAAAAAGATAAGATCTTGAAAGTTGGAGATTTTGTTAGAATAAATAAAACAAAGAGAACTTTTGATAAAGGATATCTTCCAAATTGGACACAAGAAATTTTCAAAATTAGTAGATTTTGTAAAAGTACACCATTAACTTACAAATTAGTAGATTTAGATGGTGAAAACATCGCAGGATCATTTTATGGTAAAGAAATTCAACATATAAAAGATAATAAAGTTTACGAAATTGAATCAGTTGTTGGTAAACGTTCAAGAAAAGTTGCTGGTAAATCAGTTAGAGAAATTAAAGTTCATTGGGCTGGTTATCCTAAAAAATTTGACAGTTGGATTCCTGCCACAAATTTGGTATAAAACTATTAACATGTCTCAAAATGGTTCAGTTGGTCTGGATGCTCCATCACAATTTCAAATCTGTGGAGAAAAAATTGCAAAAAATCAAGTAACATATTTTACACAAATTATTATAATTGTTGGTATAATCGCTACAGCAATTGTTCATTTAAGTTTACAAAGTGAAAATAAAGAACTGTGGTTAATTTTACTCAGTAGTTCTTTGGGATACATTTTACCAACACCGCGTTTGAAATATTTGAAAAATCAGTCGGCAGAAATTTTGAAAGTATGAATTCTTTCTACATTACAATTCCGAGCGACAGTTCAATGGTAATGTATCCAAACAATTCTCAATGTTGTTTTACTGTACAATTACCAAAACCAATTCAAATTGATAAAGAAAAATGGGAAGTTGCATTAGTCGAACTGATAACACCTTCAGAAACATACAATGTTACAGGGGATTCGTGTAAATTCAATTTGATTACAACTGATGCAATAATACTGTCTGTTCTTCAAAATCGTTTTAAAGAAAAGATATTTACGAGACCTGATGGCGTTCGTGCAATTGAAATACAGATACGAGAAGGTTCGTATACCTCTGTGGCAGATTTACTTGATAGGATAGGATAGGATAATTTTATTTACAATATACACACATGGAAAGTACAATTACAAATAAATATAATATTGATAGACTATACATGTATATTGCTAGGGGTGATATAGTCATGACTGACTGTCTTCCTATCACCCCTTGATACAATGCAAGATGTAATTGATGAAACACTTGGAGAAGCAATGCAAAACGAATACGGATTTCACAACAAGTACTCAAAAGTTACAAAACGTGTGAAAATTATTCGCAAGAGTGTAAGTATCCCAAAACTAGGAATTGAATTACCACAATGTCTTTTGCACAAGTTGGGTTACAAAACTGAAAACGCTTCTGAAGATTTTTATTCAAATAATAGATTTCCGTTTGGTGTAGATTTGTTTGTTGGTCATAATCAAATGTTTGTTTATTCTGATATTGCCGATTTCACAATTGTTGGAAATGTTGAAGTACAAATTTTACGAGTTGTTTCTTTCAGAATTAAAAGAGATATCGACGGATTACATGTAAAACATGAATTTTTAAATTTACATTATGTTCCAGTTTCAAAGTCATACTTTGACAAAATTAGTGTAAATATAAGTGGCGACACAGGAAAATCAATTCAGTTTATTGGTGGTAATTCTTTGGCGAAGCTGCATTTCAGAAAACGAGAGGAGTTCTAAAAACAATGTTCCCCGTGTATAGAGGTGTACCACGGCAATATGGTAACGGTATTGGTTCAATTTTCAAATCAGTTATGAGATCTGCTGTACCATTTCTAAAACCGATTGGTCGGACAGCTTTACAACTTGCGAAAAAACACACTTTTGGTGTTGCAGATGAAATTATTAATCAAGGTAAAAGTCCGAAAGAAGCGTTGATGTCTGAAGGTAAAAAAGCTTTAAAATCTTTTGGCACACAAGCTAAAAATCAAATTTTGAACTCGAGACAAAAACCTAGAAAAAGAGTAGCGAATTCAAAAATGAATCATTCAGCTGTCAAACGCCGAAAAAGTCAGTCGAAAAAACATCCTAGCAGTCGAGCTCTTGATATGTTTGCTTAATCATGGCACAAATGGTAAATGGATCATGCGAATGCAATAAATCGGAACTTGATATAACACATGTTCCACCAACGGTGGCTACAATGTCAGAATCGCAGTGGATCGAAAATCATCCGATTGCACCGCTGAATAATTCTGCTCCGATAGAGTTTGTCATACCATCTCAAACCGAAAAGTGGACAGATATTAATCAATCTTATCTTTATGTGAAATTCAAAATTACAAAAAAAGATGGAACTAATTTGGTAGCTGGTACGGAATTAGCACCTGTTAACAATTTCTTTCATAGCATGTTCAGCAGTATCGATGTTTACTTGAACAACAAATTGATAACTTCGAATTCTGACACTTACCCATATCGAGCATATTTCGAAAATCTGTTGGGATACTCTCCAGAATATAAAGATAATCAATTAGCAAATTTAGAAATGTGGTATGGCGATACAGCAGAACAATTTGAAGAGAATACCAAAGGTGGTGGCAATGCTGGATTAACTTCTAGAGAAAGTTTGATCGGTGGTAGTAAAATTGTTGAACTATGTGGACGCTTACACACTGATCTGTTTCTTCAAGAAAAATATTTACCAAATGGAATTCGTATCAGATTAAACAGGTCACCATCAAAATTTTGCCTCATTGGCGCCGAGGATGGACAAATTGTTTTCGAATCAGCAGTGTTCCATGTCAGAACAGTTAGTCTCTTTCCAGCGGTCTCAAATAAATTAAATCAAGAAATTGTCCAGTCAAAAATGAAAATACCTATCAGACGAGTAGAAATAAAAACTTTCACAATTAGTACTGGACTTAGATCAAAAATTGAAGACCACTTATTTCAAGGACAATTACCAAAGAGACTTTTTATTGCGTTGGTCGAAAATAAAGATATGAATGGAGATTTGGGTACCAATCCATTCCACTTCAAACATTTCAGTTTGAATAAATTGGAAGTTAGTCAAGACGGTCATACAATACATAACCGTCCATTTGAACCAAACTTCGCAACAAAACAATGTCTCAGATCATATTTATCTTTGTATCAATCTTTAGGAATGTTTGGTGTTAACAAATCAATTGGCATTAATTTAAAAGAATATATGAATGGTTATTGTTTGTGGGGGTTCGACTTGACACCGGACCAAGGAAGCGACGAGGGACATCTACATCCTAAAAAGACAGGGAACCTGCGTTTGGAACTTCAGTTCTTGACAGCTCTCACTACAGCCGTCAACGTTTTTGGTGTATGCTGAATTTGACAGTGAAATAGAGATCACAGCTTTGAGAGAAGTGCTTACTGACTATTAGGATGGAGTTCACATCACAGCTATGGAACTACTATGAAGAATACCAATGTTCACAAAACTTTGCTCCGAGATGGAACCTGATCTTGGACACACTCAACAACGCTATGATTGAAGAACTACAAGAACTTATTCGCAAGGAAGTGTCAGCAAACTGTGAAGGATGTAAAATAGAACATCCTAGTCAACGTGAACATGTTCTGTGTTTGTTCTCTACAACTGATGATTGGACAAACCAGTTTATCGACTTAGCGCTGATTAAACTTGACATATACAATGTTATGGAAAGATGGTTCCCGAAGCTGATGGAGTTAAACCCACACTGCAAGGAGAAGTTCGAAGCATACGTCATGTGGGATCATCTGAGAAACAGTTTGGAGCTCAACCGCAACAAAATCGACGCAGAGTGGACTCTGATGTGGTCACAGCGAGTCAAAGAGAATTACAACGATGCAGACAGCTGAACTTCAATATATTCTGGACAATTCCTGGTTGTGTAAACTTAAAACACATGTTTGTGCTAGAGATCTGTTACCAGAGAAGAAACCACAGCATATTCAAGCATATATTGTGAACACGCACTCATCGGATCAGCCAGGAGAACACTGGACATTGATGTTATTCAATGGAAGATCAGCTGTATACTTCGACTCATTTGCACTACCACCACCGAGACGATATATGTTACCATTCATAAAAAGGAACTCTTCAGCATGGACTATGAATACAACACGATATCAACATCGTGCGACAAATGTGTGTGGATTATATTGTATATTCGCACTCCACCACATGATGAAAGGAAAGAGGATGAAAAGATTATTCAATTCTCGGGATTTCTTCAAGAATGACAGAACAATAGTTCGATGGTTTGGAAAGCACTATGGTCGATTATACAGAAAAGCAAATTTGCTGTTGAATTAAACTTCACCAGGACATCGACGGCTGATATACATACAACGCAAAGAAGACGCCGACCAGATAACAACGAATGTGTCAACAACTCCACAAAATAGACTCTTTTGTTATTGATTCAGCGTAGGATGTTGTAGGATGTTCAATTAAGTTTCTTCAAATCTGAGACCTTGTTTTGTACATAAATTATTGTACTTTGTTAATATTATTGATGTATAATAATATATTATTGTTCATTGTTCTTGTTCTTGTTTTTGAAAAATAAATGATATGGGGGCCACTATGGCCCAGTACCCCCCAGACATGGGCACTATGGCCCAGTACCCCCCAGACATGGGCACTATGGCCCAGTGCCCATGTCTGGGGGGTACTGGGCCATAGTGCCCATGTCTGGGGGGTACTGGGCCATAGTGCCCATGTCTGGGGGGTACTGGGTCATAGTGCTCATGTCTGGGGGGTACTGGGCCATAGTGCCCATGTCTGGGGGGTACTGGGCCATAGTGCCCATGTCTGGGGGGTACTGGGCCATAGTGCCCCCCATTACTACTCCTAATCCCCTATCAAACTGGTCAGTCTGGAAACTTCTCCATGGAAACGCTCACATGTTCAAATATCTCAAAAACTTAGTACTGCTTCTCAACAGGACTACCTATGCCAACAATTTAGTGTGTCATCTCTGCAGCGAAGTGTACTCGAACGAAATCGACCACGCCATGTTCGTATGCTCTTCTCCAGCCGCACTCATTATTAGAAACTCTTTTTGGGAAGGAATTATCTCTCGTTTCGGCATACCCGAATATTTTCACCTTGCGTCGTTAGCCAGAGATGACCTGGTAGCAACCCTCCTCGGAAGTTCTCTGGAAACCCTAACAGAACACATATATCACTGCCTCAAGGAACTAGTACTATATTCTGCGAAGTTCCTGTATGTTCTCAGCACAATGATAAGGAATGGCGTACAGCAACCCGTGCCTCGTCCATTGTAATTATCTTCTCAACACCCACGCATGTTGTAACGACTAACTGTCATATCTGTTGGACAAATCAGATTTTCCTGCAACAAAAGTTGTTGTGAACATTCAAATGCATATATGCTTCACTCTCGTGGTTTCCAACACCTCTCCATACTTGTACATAACGGCCCACCACATTGGTCAGGGGAGCCCACTTTAATCCAACTGTATTTATATGTCATGTGTATCGATCTCTCCTATACTGTGAGGTAATAAAGATATCTCTCTTCCTCGGATATATTCTTGTATACTTTTGTTCATTGGTCAAGTAAGTCACATGCATACCTGATTGTTTTTTGCAGCTACTTGTGAACGTACCATAAAGAAAAAAATTACCCTATCATGACGGGATATGCGCTGGTTAACCTCTTAACTGCTAAATGACGTCATAGATCACGACTTCCTGCGCTGGGCCATTAACGTGTTGGTCTATAAAATGTCCAATGGAAAGAATTTGACGGGAATATCACGAAAACCCTAAAACTAACTCCATTGAAAGGCTATGTCCTTTGACAATCCTGGAACATCAGATACACTGTTTAAAACTTTGAGATACAATGCACCAGACACTGAGTTTCACTACGAATAATGACCAAATGACTGAAGTAGGTCCGTACTCAGTACGGTCGTATAGCACACGGAGTGACATTTTACTTCCGTACTCTGTACATGTATGGTAGCCAAGAGGTTAAATATCCTGTGACACTCCTTTGTGTTATATATTCGAGTCTCCTATAAGAGAATGTTATATATGGCTTACACGGTCAATGTAAATATTGTTGTGCCAATGTATTCCCTTACATATGTGAGGCTTCCAGTGGGGGACTCGCATATATAAGAGAATGCATTGGCACTGGGTTTCGCAAAATTTCTGGAAGTTCCAGTCATGGAAGTGTTAAACAGGATGAACTATTCAACACACGAAAACACTAGATCTTCCAATGGTTGAATTATCTTGCACAGACTATTCACGCCAACCGCACTTCTTCCAAAAACTCAAAAGAAAGTCTAAATAATTTCACTCACTATCACGTTAATTCTAAGATTTCTAAATCGATAATGACTATCTATATTTTGTTCCGGCTGACCCAAAGAAAGTCTGGAACCTCTTGGAAGTTTGTGATATTAACGAGATTCTGGCAACGCTTGATACTTCACACCGCCGTAAACTGACACCGGTCATGCGTAATGGGTTTAAATGATAGGGTATATCTGTGACTGGTACCTAATGGAGGAGAAACGATCAGTTCCTTTGCCCATCACATGTCGTCATGATTCAATTCTTATCGTCTGATAGACTGCAGCTGGCACTTCCAATGACACAAGATATAGATTTGCGGGGCCTGTTTCCCACACACAGCTGACATAACAGTCTTTCGGCATCAAAGTAGACAAGAAAACCATAGTCAGAAATGGTAACGCGCTCAAGATCATATATTATATACCCATGCTTGTAATTATAGAATATAAAATATATTGGTTTCGCGAATGACCAACTCAGAATTCCGTTAAAATAACAATAACAACCAGCACCCAATTAACGAACCGTCGGCCGAATCGGCCGTCTCCGACCACAACCACCAGTGGGCTGCAGAACGAAACATATCTATAAAAGTTGAAATATAAGACTTACAAATTATCTTTTAAATATCTTTTATTTGTAATTGACATAGCTTGTCACAAACCAAAAAACAAACATTATTGAAATAATAATGTCAAGGACAATAAACGAAATTGAAATTCCCAACTACACCTTTTACCAGACTCGGCCTCCTGGTCCACGCAGTTCGACTTTTAAACCGGAAAAAAACAATTATCTATAAATAAAATGCCCATAGGACCATAGCTATCAAAAATTTGGAGAACAGTATACACGCGCGCGGTGCGCGCTAATAAGGACCAGTCTTGATTCATTGGCTTATATATATATAACAAAAATATCCACTTTCAGAGTCTAGCTGTTTCCAGTCTGAAATTATTATATAGTGAAAACAGGTTTTTAGGCGCTTTAAATGGGGACTGTACACTAATTCTGACCATTTATGGGACCATCTCCTTTTATACTCAACATAATATATGCAACAAATAACTGAATTTGAGCCACATATTAGTGCAAAATACACACATGTGCTCTATGAACTAAGAACAAACAACATGGTATTTATAATGAAATTGAATTTATTCATTTTCATTATAATATTACCATGTTGTTTGCAACGTTCATAGAGCACATGCGTGTATTTTGCACTAATCCATGGCTGAAATTCATTCATTTGTTGCATATAATCTGTTGAGTATAAAAGAAGATGGTCCCATAAATGGCTGGATTTAGAGTACAGTACCCCTTTAAGAGAGTTTAATTTAATTTTTTTTAAATATTAACCATCTTATTAGTCTTAAAGGTATGGGAGGCCTTGACGGTGGGTATCCTGTGAAAATATTTCCACCCGTCAAAAACCGCCACAAACAGAAAGAATATTAAAATGTAGACAGACTTTGTTTGTATACAAAAGAGAAATATCGCATAAACAGTATGTTATTGTTATATGTTTGACCATTGTTATGTAAACAAAAGCATAAATAGTTACTTTCCTGGTGTTTGTTTATATTATTGTGGTAAATATAAAGAGCGTTCTTTGTTGCTGAATTCCTGATATGGAACTAATAAAGAGCGTTTATATCATTTGTGTGTGATTAGCCAGTAGCATTGTGCTGACTTATGTAACCTCAATCAGGCTCATGCTTAGGTAAATGTAGTAGGTTTTCTAGTTGGCACACATATCTAGTATAACGCTGATAAATCTTGTTGATAATGTTGATGTCGTCAGATAAGTTTCATTGGGTACAATTGTGATAAAATTAAACACTACTGTTTGGAGATTTTGGCGTTGTTTACGACGACACCACTTAATGGCCATCAAATGCGATTTTAGTAACAACAGGGCTCTTGCATGCAATTTACTGTACCTATATTTATGTGAGTTTACAAAAGTAACACACGATATAGTTAGGCTATCGAGTACATTAATTGACAAAACTATTATTTAGGTGGCTCAGTTATAATGTCAACTATTCTACAAATCTAATGTTTAACAAGACTGACATTTCAGGGTGTGGTTACAAATTGATTGATAGTATTTTTAGGGGTTTTTTTTTTTTTACAAATGGTTAATGCCAGTTTAAGTACCCTATTTAATGAGTGGTGTGGTAAAAACAAATTACGTAAGTATCAGTCACCGTCTGTTAAATTGTTCGGTCGTTAAGAATTTTGTAATATTAGCATGCCAGGCAATTTGCCTATGGATCAGTCTGATTTTTGTCCCCCAAATGTGTTGTTCGATGGGTTGTATAAATCACCGATGTCCGTCCGTGCGTCCGCGCATGGGTCCGTTTATCCATTTGAGCCTTATGTGCATGGTCAGGAGAGGAGTCTAAGACAAAAGAAAGTTTGACACGATCGACCACCTATAATGTCAAACTACCACCTAATGCCCTTTATTCCGTACAATTTTGGAGTTAAGTGGTAGTCTTTAAGTGGTCAAAACTGTCAAAAATAACAAAAGAAAAACCACTTGAAGACCAACTGGTATGGTCCGTCCAAAAATGGTGTCCGGGTGATATATTTAGTTATAGTTAGTTACCTGATTGTTTTCAGCTGTATGTGGATTACCCACATGAAAATAATGGTCAAGTTAGACTTTGGGTTTGGTCTACCTATTTGTTACCCTTGTCGACTTATAAGTTTTCCTCCTGTCGGCAACCCCGTGGCGATGTGGCGGGGTTTTTTCTTTTTCTTGGTCTTCATACCTGTCTGTGACATCTGGCCAGCCCGACCTGACCGGTGGATTCCGGTCGGTCTCACCAAGCCGCGGCCATCAGACGATTATGGTATGGGCGACTTGATAACCCAAGGTCACTTCCAGCCGATCAGAATGTGCATGGATAGACCCGCTCAAACACTGGGTCGACTGCCTAATATTATATGTTATAGGGTGCTAAAGTTTACTAATTCTCCCGATTTGCGACACATACGGACCTTTACTGGGCGATATATAGTGCGGACTATACAGCTTTGTTAATTTAATAGTGTAATTAATGGTTCATTTTTTCTTTGGTTGCCATGATATTACATGTTAAGACCATATCGCGAATATAGACAGGAAGACGTGGTGGTTTCGTGAATACTGAGTGCCACGTAATGGTCCCTCTATAACGCGTCAAAGAAAACAGTCTTTGTTAATGTAATAGTGTAAGGAGAGGGTTTAATATATCTTGGCATGATATTACATGATACGACAAAATCGCGAAGAGACAGGAAGACGTGGTGGGTTCGATCGTGAGTACCACATACTGGTCCTTTCAAAGCGTCAGAGAAAATAGTTGAAGGGAGCCCTCCGCCTATCTAAACTCCATCTATTGCGAGCTAAAACATCTACTTGGGCTGAAGGGATCACTTTCGCCAAAAGGTGGAATATAGGTTGCTTGACTCCCATAATCGAAATGCTATACTAAGTATTAATATTATTAATGCAACTAAATTAATATGGCAGTGACGTCTATTAAGTTGGCATATACATGTTCCAAACTCAGGCATATATAGCAGACAACAATTTGAGCGCAAAAATTCAATCATATATGTAACCTTCTGGCAAATGTTATGTAAAATATCAAGCCAAATGTTATGGCTGCTATTGTTGTTGTTGTTGTTGTTGTTGTTAGTATTCGTATTATTATTATTAGTATTGATATAAGACATCCTCGAAAAGTATACCGATAATATAAATAAATAATATAAAACGACGATAATGAAGACTGACGATGGTTAACAGAGAGACTACCGCCATATCTATCAACCAATCTTCTTCTATCTTATTCTTCTTCTTATCTTCTTCTTCTTTTTTTCCTCTTCTTCTTCTTTTCCTCTTCTTCTTTTTCTGCTTCTTCCTCATTTTCTGTGTTCTTTTATGTATTTGTAAATATTGCACTTCTCGCCAGTTACATGTGAATTCATGTCTTAGAGATTAAAGCATAGCATAGCAAAACGTCTGTACCCTACCTTTTTTCCTGGTGAATGTTCTACTTATCGGCAACCCGACTTTACTTGATTGCCAGAGATATATACGCTTGAGCTTTGTGGTCGGACTTAGGATTGAGAATCGTGAATGTCGGGTTTCAGTCAATGTTCTTAAAGATACGGATACCCTTCGCGGTGGGTATTACTGTTTTAAAATGTCACATCCGTTAAACCTGCCATAAACAGAAATAATACTAAAATATAGACAGATTTTGTTCTTATACCAATCACAAATATCACGTAAATAGCATGTTATAATTGCCAATATCGTACGTCGTGTTAGTATATAAACAAAGGCCAAATTATGTTACAGTACAATACGTAAAGAGACTACGATAAGCAATACACTCAACACCGGGGATCGAGACCCCACCAATTAACTTTGGTTAAAACTGCAGCCATGCTGTTTACAACATACCGATAAAACGCTCGCTAATCCTCGCCTCTCTAGATTTCGGCGTTGAATGGGTCATCGTGAATCACTCTCCCACACTCTTTACGTGCATGCTTTATATAAACAATCTCTCGGGCTCACACAAAACTTGTGTTTTGTGGATAATATCGCATTCATACTACCATTATATATACTACTAGCCGATGAGCCCTACGTTGTCCGGGCTATTCAAAAACCAAATTTCAAGTCGATAGCTCCATCCGTTTCCGAGATCTGGTCTGCGCATGCGCGAAGCTGGCGTCGCACGGGCTCGGCGACCCGATAAAATTCGTATCCGGGGCAAGATACATTCACATAGCAAATTTCAAGTCGATAGCTCCACCCGTTTCCGAGATCTCGTCTACGCATGCGCGAAGCGGGCGCCGCACGGGCTCGCCAATACGACAACGTCGACCGCCTGGTCAAACTACACACACTTACCAAGTTTCGTCCCGATCGGTCGAGAATCGTAGATTTGTATAAATGACAAACAAACATACAGACAAACAGACAAACCGAGGTCTTCAAAATATATATGAGACTAGCCGATGAGCCCGACGTTGTCCGGGCTATTCAAAAACCAAATTTCAAGTCGATAGCTCCACCCGTTTCCGAGATCTGGTGTGCGCATGCGCGAAGCTGGCGTCGCACGGGCTCGGCGACCCGATAAAATTCGTATCCGGGGCAAGATACATTCACATACCAAATTTCAAGTCGATAGCTCCACCCGTTTCCGATATCTCGTCTGCGCATGCGCGAAGATGGCGTCGCACGGGCTCGGCAACCCGATAAAATCGTATCCGGGGCAAGATACATTCACATACCAAATTTCAAGTCGATAGCTCCACCCGTTTCCGAGATCTCGTCTGCGCATGCGCGAAGCTGGTGTCGCACGGGCTCGGCGACCCGATAAAATTCATTTCCGGGACAAGATACATTCACATAGCAAATTTCAAGTCGATATATAGCTCCACCCGTTTCCGAGATATCGTCTGCGCATGCGCGAAGCTGGCGCCGCACGGGCTCGCCAATACGACAACGTCCACCGCCTGGCCAAATTACACACACGTACCAAGTTTGGTCCCGATCGGTCGAGAATCGTAGATTTGTATAAATGACAAACATACAGACAAACATACAGACAAACATACAGACAAACATACAGACAGAGGTCTTCAAAATATATATGAGATAGTATATTATTCAGGGAATTTTCATAACTTGGTAAATTTTATTTTTAAATTATAACCTAGCTACAACCAAGGCCCCGTGCCATTAAGCTCGCCAAATGTAACTGGCAGTGGAAGAGACGAACCAGCTCCTATAAAATAATAATAAAGGTTTCAGTTGCACCGAAAGGTCCCTTTGTCTGAAGTACAAATCCTGAGAAAACAGAATATTCCGATGTATGTGGAGTAGACTCTGATGACGATGGTGGAATCCGGACCTGGACTATATATGATTGACTAACATTTACCTGTGCATGGGATGAAGGAGAAGATCACTCGATCTTTTCGACCATCCTGGGCGCTTCGCGCCCATCTACTTTAATCACCTGTGCATTTGTGACATTACACCGTACGATCCACAACATGACTTAAAACTGAAGCACTTATCAGTTGATAAGAAGTATCAGTTCAATAACACAAGAATTTGATTTGAAGCCACTTCGTGATACTTCCGTGTTGGGAATTGTTTTCGTTACATTCATCAGGTTGCATATTATCAGTGCAATTATTAAAAAAAAACATTGACATGTGCATACGTTTGTCAATTACTGTATCTGTTAAACGTGAATATATGTGAGTATATTTTTAGAGGATTGCAGCATCATTGATTGAAAATATATCATTTAAACACACTGATATTAATTAAATTACTTAATTAACACCATGCATACATGGGTGATATTCACCATGCAATGGCTTTATTTATTATGACTGATTGTCTAATCCCGTTTGGACAAACAATCGGCATTGTAACCTTCGCTATCTGGCGTCCCTTGCGAAGGTGACTTAATTTGATTTCGTATTCCTTATTCAATTGTGTTTATATTTCGCTAAAATAAAGGGTTTTGTATTGTGCCCCCCCCCCCCCACAAAGACGCTCTTTCCACAAACCCACCGATCCAAAATGGCCGCCGTCCAGAGGGATTCAAATAGGGCACCCATGGATGCCGTTTCTCGGGGCCTTGACCGATTTATGTAAAATAAAGAGCGCTGTAGGGTGTGTTTCCCCAAAGACATTCTAAATATTCACCCAGACACCGGTGCCACCCCAATCCAAAATGGCCGCCCACCAGAGATGTTCAAAAAGATGAGCAAAAAATAAAAGATACGGATACTTGCATTTTATATGTGCTATCTGTTGTGTTTATTTATAGGCCTATATATACAACGTCAAATATGCATTAGAAGTAGACCGAGCAATTTAATGGTCATTCGTGTAGAGTGTATAGCCGAGTGGTTCCTCTGTCTAAACCTGGTGAAACATAATGTAATTGGTTTGGCGTCGGTTTAACGTCGATCGGGCGCCCGACGATGCGCCAATGTCAACTCGACGCGTGACCGACGTTGATCGTCATCGAGTTCACGACGGGAGCCGACGTCGAGTTCCAACGTTGGCCCAACGAAAAAACGACGTTGACCCGACGCTGGTCCATGATTCTCCCTCAAATGAACAAAATGTCTCATGAACAAAAACTTTGATAAAAAGTGGAAAAGGTCAACAACGATCGACCCACCCACGTGGTGTAAATAATTATGAAGAGTTTTTCCAACTTATTTCTATGGCGATCGGTCAAAGCATAGATTATCGGTATTTATAGATTTATTGAAAACCATAATGCATTTGCTGAACATAAAATGGACCTCGAACGGCATAACAATAACCTATGAGTAGAAAAGAACATTTGTGTGTCATACCGCTTCAATGTAAAGTTTTATTAATTATTTACATTAAATCTATCGGAGAAGTTGTCCTTGTTAGTCAAAGTTGTGTAACTCTAATATTGAGAATCAGTTTTTGTTGATTTGTATGAATGTAGTTATATATCCTATCAAGTGCCGACAAGCTGTCAACTCACTTTATGTTGAAGGAGATCGATGATATGCGTTTTTGTTTTGTCACTATCAATAACTCTGGTATAAAAATCATTTAGTGATTAATGGGTCGTGGATAACTACCTGGCTAGAACTATGCATATGATTACTGTATTGAAGTGTATACGTTTGCAAGCCGCATGTGTATATGGACAGTTAGACTGCACTCAGACAGCTGATAATAGGGTTTTACTCTGCTAGTGTGTTTTCAGTGGCATGACCGAATACAAGTTTATTCAGGTTATAGTTTAGTCTGCACAAATTGCGCAACAGTAGTTTTAATATATATCATTTTCTGAGGTCATAAACCAGGTGAATTTATTTGTGAGCTATTAGTTCGTGCCCTGGCCAGCTCATACCCTCCGAAAAAGTCAACTCGTACCGGATTATGAGTTAACTCGTAACCTCCAGCTGAGTCGACCCGTAACCCCCTGAGTCATTTCGTACCCTCTGAACCATAAAATGTCAATATTTCCACCTTAGATTGGCATGACAGCGATGACACCTTCCATACATACGTCGGTATGTGTAGCATGGGGTACGATATGATGCAGTATATCAAAGTCGGTGAATTATCATTAATACAAACGTTGGGTCAACAAATAAACCTACTTTGCTGAATTTGCCACCCATCTATATAAAAATTGCCCCCATGTAGGGTGACCCCCCCCCCCCCGTTTACTAGTTGAATTAGTTTATGAAAAATTAGCAATAATTGAACCAAATGATATAAACATCGGCGACTTTTTGTATATATTTGACTCGATATATAGAAATCGCGTTACACTCGATCGACGGCGACTCAGATCAAAACATACGAATGCATCCATAAGATAATATAAACTCAAAGTAGTATTGTACGTACTCAATACGGTTTAATGGCGATCACGATGTATATACGCCTACTGACCCAATCCATATAATTTTATATAACCAGTGTACTAGTTGACTCAGGCTATACAAATATAGTCATAGACTCGTGGTTAGAGGCAAAATCTATGACCATGTCCATGAGGTAATATCACCAGCGTATACATCAGAATGCCAACTGACGATGCTAGGTTTCGTTCGTCGTTTTGAACACATAGTCTGGTCTTCTGGTGCTCATCTTATCATTTCTGAAGGAGGATACCAGTACGAGATGATTCATAACGGTACGACAAGAGTCCAGTGTTCTCGCTGGACCGAAAAATATTCTGGCCTAAAGAGTGGCCAAATGAATTTTTAGTGGCCAAATGAAAACAATTGGCCAAATGTTTTTGGCCAAATTAAAAAAAAACTTTGGCCAAATTAATAATCTTCATTTTCTGGGCGCACTTGTAAATGATGACTAAGTTATATATTTTTTAATATATAACTATCTGTCACGTCGATGACACATGTTCGTCAAATAATCAAGTAATTGGGTGTGTTAGTTGTCACCGCTATTTTCGCCGAAATAAACAACAGTTCTGTTGCCTATTATCGTGTGGTGCTGAATACTTATTGTTGTATTAATAACATTTATGGTGTGAAGCTATTATAAGACGGGAGGCAGTCTACGACATTACTTAACTGACATCGAATTATATGACGCCTAATCAACAAAATATGATATAACCACTCAGTGCAGAGATTAAGGTTTTTGACGATTAGTAATTGCCTTTCGATCAACGCTCCCCTTACAAAATAAATTTGGGTTGTCATCGTATTATGTAGGCTATCCGAAGTACGAAACCCGCGTGTCCAAATTACGGGTGATATTTCAGCGCCTTTTGATTTAGATTTATGTCACCATTTGTGGAGAAAAAAAGTTTGGCCAAATAACATTTTTTGTGGCTATATACTTTCGAAAAAAGTGGCCATTGTCCCCTTTGGCCACCGACAGCGCGACACTGGAAGACTCCGGCCAGAGGGTACGAGATGATCCATCGGTTACGAGTTGGTAGGGTACGACAATGCGAAGGTACGAATTGACTGTACCCACTTTTTCGTACCCGAGTACAAAACCTTGCGTTTTACCTCATCCTGTGACGTTTTACGCCGATCGAATCAAATATCCTATTTTCGTTCTGTAGACGAGAGCGCGCGAATCTCAAAACCAAATTGATAATTTAGTTTGCAAAGTCACAGGGATCATCACCAAAACAGAATCATTGTGGTATATCGTTTCGAATATATGTCAGGGATCTGACGACAAGGATATGGTGGGGCGTCTCACCCCGTCCCGCCAACTTCGGTATTGAAAAATTGTGTTAACAAATTGACACAATCACCTGGCTGTTACTGAATTAGTGAATACTATACAGTAGTGTTAGTGTTAACAGTTATGAAGTGTTCACTCTAAATCTAATTTTGATAGGCCTATCCCTTTAACTTTAATATGTGCGCATAAATAATCATAATTAATTACTTTCAATGAAGCTAATAACATGATTTTCAAGGGCGTTATGATTCAGTACCGGACCTCCCTGAATGATTAACAGCCTTCTGGCTATTAGCGACACTCGACTTCGTCTCGGGCCGCTAATAGGCCCTCGGGCTGTTAATCATTCTGGGAGGGCCGGTACTGAACCATAACGCCCTTGAAAATCATGTTATTATGCCCCCAACTTGAAGTCGGCGGGTATATAGTCTCCGTCCGTACGTCCGTCCGTACAAACATTTTGCATTATTGTTCAGTATATTTGGTATGGTGATAGAGCAGCATGGGGGAACAGCTACATGCATAGCGCGGGTTTCGTCCACCCATTTTCACCAGAGTTATGGCTCTTTTTTTACTTATAAAATTAAATTTTTCTCTTGTTTTTTGGGTTTCCAGATGATAGCGTGAGCTTTGGTGGTACGATTGCAAATCCCGTATTTTAGTGGATCAGTTATATGAAAATACATGTCAAGTGCGAATTTGGGTATGATCTGATGATTTTTGCCTGAGTTATGGCCCTTTTTTCAACTTAGAAAATTTCAATTTTGTCCGTCCGTACAAACATTTTGCATTATTGTTCAGCAACCGCTGGGCAGATTTAGCTGATATTACGTATGGTGATAGAGCAGCATGGGGGAAAGCTACATGCATAGCGCGGGTTTCGTACACCCATTTTCACTAGAGTTATGGCCCTTTTTTGACTTAGAAAATTCAATTTTTTTCTAGTTTTTTGGGTTTCCAAATGATAGCGTGAGCTTTGGTGGTACGATTGCAAGTCCCGTATTTTTGTGGATCAGTTATATGAAAATACATGTCAAGTGCGAATTTGGGTATGATCTGATGACTTTTTCCCAGAGTTATGGCCCTTTTTTCAACTTAGAAAATTAGAATTTTTGCTTGTTTTTGGGTTTCCGGATTGCTTGTTTTTGGGTTTCCGGAATTTCTAGTACGAACTTCTTTTGGAATGGTCATATAGACCTCCTCGGATATCCGCAGTTTCGTCCATGCTTAATCCGAATTGCTATGGTCGGGGGCAAATGCCATGCGACAGCGTACCTCTTGTTACTATTATTATCACAGGGCCGTTAATGACTTCATAACATTTCACTGGGCCGTTACTAGTATAAATGACTTCATGACATTTTTTATTTCAATTAATGTCCAATATATGGGCCTTTTTGTGGGGAGGGGAAGAGGGGGATAATAATACAAACTTTTTTTGTTTACATTCTTCCTAATCACGTGACATTTGATTGCATCGAATATAGGTGATAAATCAACCAAGTATTGAGGACGATTTGCGAAAATTGAGACATTGGCATATCAAAATAACTATGTATACTCAGGGCCTGTCCAGGTTTTATTTGGGGACACCTCCCGAAGGTCATCGCCGACTGCCAAAGGCAGGAGCCGGGGAGAGTATGAGATGGGTGGCCCCTCTAATTGGGCCTCCCCCGGGATTTTTTTTGAAATTTCAATGCATATCAATGGGCATATCTGAAGGATGATTTTCATTTTTCAACCAAAGAGAATTTTATACTTTCAGTACTAGTAGCTATTAATATGACCAGAGTCATTTAAGCTAGAAAACAAAATTCATTTAAAGTCATTAGCTTCACTCCCGGTGGGTATATATTTCATGTCAGACAGAACTGTATCCGATATACCATAAGAAAGGTCATACAAAACTAGAAATAAAACCCCAAGGTTGCATATTATTGATGCGGTATTCGCCCCGTATTAAATTGTTGAAAACTGCGGTCAGAGTAAGAAATCTTCTCAGATACAACCACATTTTCGGCGCGAACCATCGCGTGGAGGTCATGGAATTGTATTCGGAAGAAATCGGAACCGCCCGAAAAACGACGATCGGCTGGCACGCACGGTTGAAAGAACAGCCAAAACAATAGCCGGCATGTCGATAATCGAAAGTAGATTCAACAAAACACAAACTAGATAATGTCTTGATTTTTGCATCGATATCTCATGTTTTCTAATTGAAATATCGAGAATTAATTGGCAACTAACAAAGTGTACACACTGTGTATATGTTATATATGGATTGTTTGCAAATTTATGCGTGAATGGGTATTCACAGCATGCAAAATACACCTCCGAACTGATCCAGGTGGTCATGCCTCTCATCGATTGAAAATAAACAAATCGGGGAATTCCTGCGTTTCTTATCAAACGTCAACATATTTGGTCGAATTTAAGATGAAGTTATCTGCAATGGCATTATTGACTTCTGTAAATGGAAATTATTAGCAATATTTGAAATGCAGAAAGTGAACCACCGATTGATCTATAAATTATTATAATAGCCCAATTGGACTGAACTAGATCGATTGGTCTTGCTGGCATAGTGGTCGCTGCTGTAAGAGAGGGAACTCTAAATTTCTTAAATATTAAAATTTTGTTTGTTTTCAGATTTGTACAAGTTTATAATGAATATTACCAGTAAAAAATTATACCGTTGTCTTTCATTAGTTTCAAAATAAATGAGAATTCTTTTTAATTGGTAGAAACAGCTGGTCGAAAGAACAATTTCGAGTACTCCCCTTATCCCAGATTCACTTTATAGTAGCTAATTACACTTAAGCGTAAATTATTTACGCTTAAGCATAATCAACTTACGATAAGCATAATACATTTGAATTACGCTTAAGTGTAATTGGGTTCATCAGCTTTCTCACCTCTATGGGAGGAACTTCAGGAAGCCAAATTAACATTTAATAAATAATTGAGCTAAAGCCCCCCCCCCCCCAAATCAAGGAATCTCTAATTACACTTAAGTGCAATAAGAATATTTCTTATCGCGCTTAAGCGCAATAAGAATATTCCTTATTGCGCTTAGAGATTCCTTATTGCGCTTAAGTGCAATATGATATTCCTTTTTGTGCTTAAGTGCAATAAGATATTCCTTATTTTGCTAAGCGCAATTAGATATTTCCTTATTGAACTTAATCGCAATTATCTCTTCCCTTATTATATCGCTTAAGCTCAATTATATCGCTTGGCTCCCCATATACCTCATGTATATTGGTATAACCTGATGTAGGTTACTGGCATTAGTAATGCGGTTGCTTCCATTTCAGCGTGAGGGGAGTTCAATGAGAGTGTATATGAATTACGTTTAAGCGTACTTCATTTACGCTTAAGCGCGGAACTCATTTACACTTAAGCATAATTAAAATGAATAATGATTAAGCAAATACCTATTTGAACTCCAACTGATTTCCTCTGTCTGAATAATTGAGTCCATCTCATAGTATATGGGGGAGTCTAAACCGATGTTTGATTGATGTCTTATTGCCAGAGTAAATTTGAGTTTAGAGGGAATCGCATGGGAGACAGCCTTTTCAAATATATTATTTATTAGTGTAAATCAATTGCGCTCAAGCGCAAAAAATATGTGTCTAATAATATATTTGCGCTTTAGCATAAAATTGCCATAAATGTGATCTATTTTATGGGAGGCCCTTTTCACATTTATTATTTATTTACGCTTAAGCGCAAATAACCTCTATCATTTGCGCTTAAGCAAATAGATCATATTTGCGCTTAAGTGCAAATCATTTGCACTTAAGCGCAAATAAAAATCAATATGCATTGATCCCCCCTGAATTAATTTTACATGGCACAGGCCTAAACACATCACTAAAGTTGATATAGCCACACCATATGAAGGAAACAATCCCCCAGAAACCCCAAGATCTGTTTTATGACCATGGAATGGAAATGATATAGATCTGTGTAGGATATGTCTCTTTTATAAAATATACTATATCTCTGGGATGGAGACACAAATTCTTGCGGACAGAGATGCTGATATTATGAAAATAGGGGTTTTTCCCTACTTCAAGTCAATGAGCACACCATATGAGGGAAGCAAACCCCAGTAACCCCTAATTCCCTATTTATGGCCATGGAAATGGTATATAATATCTGTGCAGGAGATAAAAAATATACATGAGCTCTGGGAGTGAGGCACCAATTCTTGGGACACCAGGGACAGAGATGCTGATATGCATATGGATTTCTGTTTTCAACTTTCCAGTCTGTACGGGGCTACTACTATATATATGGGCCCATGATAATATAATATGAGATGGACTCAATCATTCACATCAGAGGGATGTAAGGGAGTGTTAGGTATTTGCGCTTATGCGCAAATAAATTGATAGACACATATTTGCGCTTAAGCGCAAATGATTTACGCTTAAGCACAAATATTTGCGCTTAAGCGCAAATAAATAATAAATGTGAAAAAGGCCTCCCATACTATTTCCGCTAAAGCGCATATGATTTGGATTTAAGTATAAATGATTTGCTCTTAAGTGCAAATGATTTACACTTAAGCGTAAATGATTTGCGATTAAGCAGAATCAGAATAAATGTGAAAACGGCTTCTCGTATAATCGCTTACACATAATTCATTTACGATTAAGTGTAATTAATCTATCAATGAAAATGAATGACCAGTGAGCTTAAGCGTAAATCAATTACGCTTAAGCGTAAATCAATTACGCTTAAGCACACTTAAATCAATTACGCTTAAGCACACTAGTCATAATTCTATTACTCATAGGAGTAATTCTTTATCTACATCATACGGTTCAGCGTTAGTGAATTACGCTTTATATGTGTGCATTACACCTGAGGCTGAGTGTAATACATTACGCTTACGTGTAATTCACTTACGCTAAAGTGCAATTAGCTAATACATGTGAAAAAGGCCTTCCATTTTAGTTAAAGGTACTCAACCCGTAAAGAGGGTCCCCATCTCAACAGATTCCAACAACAACAATCCGATCAGAGGGTCCTATATTACTATTTCTTTGGCTTTGGGGGTAAAAAATATTTGATTCGAGTCGAGGAACCCATCAAACAAAGCTCAGAGTTATTAGATATTGATTTTTCAAATTTGTTATGTTCTCGAGATGAGTACCAATAACTGCCGTAATCTGCTCTGGATGTGTACTCCAAATCTATTCAAACAGACAAGGATGAATAACTCTAAAATCAAGTGGTAATTTTAACGCAATTTTGACTGAGTTCTGGGCCAGATAGTATTCCCGATAATGAAAAATAATAGATTTCTAAAATCGATATCTAACAAATCTGAGCTTTGATGGGTGACTTCCTAGACTCGAATCAAATATTTTTGACCCCCGAAGCCATTGAAATAGTAATTGAGAGGAGTTTTATCGGGTTGAGTACCTTTAAATATCATCTATCAGAATGAATAGTGATGACTAAAGCTTGACAACAGAATTTGCCCTTAAAAATATTTCATGGCCAATGAGCTAACAAATGGTCAGTATTGGCATATTGAATACCAATTATTGTACTATTGTACAGGTATAATGTAATTAAACAGTTTTGAGTTATAAAAGTAAGACAACTCTTTCTGCACGGTACTGTGCTTGCGGCCAGATTGATGTAAAAATGCGCTTACAATTTTCTATAAATAGTAACATTTTGGAATTATTACCTCTCGATCACTGTTCGATTATAATCTTTGCCACTAACTCGGCCAATGTTCTTCCGTTTGTGATTTCACGCAACAATTCCCTTTCTATTCCTTCCCTGTCGAATCGACTACCCGATTGCGATGTCAATTAGTTTTTCGCTTTAATATTTTGATGTGACGCTATTCCAGCGAATGGTCATCCTCCCTAGAAGCCATTTCTGAGAAGTGAGAACGAAACCCGATTCAATCCCAATCGAGTCGGAAGTGCTCGGGCATTTCCGTGACTGCACAAGACAACGATTCGGTTTGTTTTTTCGTGTTATTATGGCGAGATTAATCGGGACGATTGATAAAATATAAATAGTTAGCCGAATGGCCGTATAATGTGTACAAACTGACTTCAGGATGGGGGATTTCGTATATCTGAGTTATTTTATTCACTCTTCCCACAGAATGACGCAGGGAACTCAATTGTGAGGTTCAATTTACGTTTCACATCACTTTAATACATGAACTCAATTTATATTTATACACAAAAGAAAAGACACAATGAACCAACATATTTATTTCAACTTACAAGATAACATTGTTTTTAACAGAATTAAACAAACACACATAATGATAACAGATTAAATTATTATCATAATAATGCATAATATAATCTAATAATGTATAATATGCCCCACTGTATGACTGAGATGAAAAAGATAGAATGAACAGTCCTGCAACATTTTTCATTATTTCTTATTTCTAGGTTTGTAGTTAAACACTCTCAAAATTATGTTGTGTTGTTCTATTTGTTTCCAATTGATATACCGGTATATGTTAGGGCCCTAGTAATTAGAACTAATCTCTACATTAATTATTCATTTGGTATTATGAGATCCCACCTCATAACCAGGTTGATTTGATCAAATTGTCACTGTTCCTATCAGGGAAGGATCCAGGGCTCTTTTGATACCTGTTACAGGTTTGGGCGCCCAAACTCTGGTGGCCTAAATGTCCCCAAATTGCAAGTGGATAGTTTTATTAAAGCTGAATTTTCTATATTTTGAAGGAAATCTTCTATTATAATTCAACAACATGCAATCATCAATATATAGTTGATATAGAGCTTTTATTTGCTTAATCATGTGTCCAGTGAGAAATATTTTAACCCTTTAATGACTGGGGCTTCTTGAAATTTTGCAAAAATCCTGTGCCAATGCATTCTCTTATATAAATGAGAGTCTCCCATCTAAGGAGACCTGCATATATAAGATAATACTTTGGCCTTTATCTTGACCTTGTAAGCCAGTGCATTTTCTTATGCGGGATCTTTAATGCTGCACATAAGGGAGGGGGCGACCCCCTCCATACCTACCCCCATCTCGGGCCTACGGCATATCATGGTCCCAAAACAGGTGTCCCCAAAAAATCCCTGGATCCATCCCTGGTTCCTATACCATACTGTATTGTGTAATTTCGCTTTAATTTGATTGAAATACTAAAGTCTGAAGGCTGAATGGTAACAAACCTGAACTATTTGAAGTTTTCACAGATGAAAGCTAGATAGAACCAAACATACTTTACAGTATGATTCCAACTGTTAAACTTAAATCTTTTTGTAAACTTAAATGTCTTATGTCAATATATATATAAATACACAAATGCTGTGTATCTTGTTATAATATGAATTGGGACCTGAATTAAAAAAAATATATATATTTATTAAATTAATTTTTTTTTTTTTGCCTTCAATTTGTTTGGGCGCCCAAACTCAATGTCCCCAAACCCGGTATATGGGAGTCGAAAACGGGCTGGGTCAGGCCCTGATACTAACCTTTGGGGTAATAATCCTTCGAAAAACAGGAATTATCCGACTGTAAATTAGTGGAAAACATTAGTAAATTAGTGATAATCTGTTCCCATTTTTCGTTAGCGATTTGCCTAAAACGGAAGCGCAAATTGAGAAGGGAGGTAATTCTGCTGCGGATATTTTCTGCGGGCCATTATTGAAAAGCACGATCCAATATCGGCCCGGAAAAATGCCGAGTGTTACATCATTTCGAACGCCCGGTTTAACAGTGCTAATGGCCTAGAGAACGCCCTATAAAGTGATAATAATGTTAAATTGCCTCTTTTCAATTTTGAAACAAAATTTTTGAAATCTTAATGTTGTGAAATTACGATTTGTACAATAATATTGGAAATCAATCCATTATTAATGTTGTTATTTTATTTTACATGACACTCGCACATTTATTCACACAATTATTTAATTAAAGATGAAGAGAACGTATGTATAGTCATATATATATATATATATATATACTAATACTATTCTGGACACTTCCTAATGGTTCACTCCGAAAGCGCCAAAACATATGTGAAGCGGCAAATCGTGCGCACAATTTGGTGATTTCGGCGCACGCTGAAATGTGCAATATTAACGCATGTTTTGGCATGCCATAATGGCGCACATTTTGGCACTATAATATCGCACATTTTGGTGCACGCCAAATGTGCACAATTACAGCATTAGCACATGTTTTGGCGCGCGACTAATGATGCATGTTTTGTCGCTTGTGGCACACCAAAACAAGCAGTAATATCGCAGATTTTGGCGCGCATAAAAATGTGCATCGTAATGGCGCGCTACTACATGTAGTGGCGCCAAAAGCACCATTATGATGTGGCCCTAATAGTATTCCATACATATAGACATTGGCTGTAAAACTAATTAAACTATTTCTGCAGAATCCTTTTCTCCTAGCAATGGAAAGCTCCTCCCACTAATGAATACATACATGTGGAAACAGGGATTTTTTTAGGTGTCCGCAGGGTCCGGTATTCGGCCCCATTCCCAATGGGAAAAGGCACCTTTATTCCCAATTTTCAACCACCAAATTCCCAATTGCAGGCAGGTATATAATACCATCGGGTTTATTGAATAATTATCAATTTTTTCCGACGTTTTGTACACTCAGTCGATAAACGGCTGAAAACCGCTGAAAAGCAGCGACATCGGGAGCCCGCATTGTACAATGTAGACGCGGCGATCTAACTATTAGCTTAACATGCAAATTACCTCCCCTCTACCAGTCAGCGCATTTATGAAAGAGGGAGGATAACTCGAAATAAATTGCTGATTTATATAAAACACGTGTACAGTAAATACTTGTCATGTCGCACAATTCAAAATACTATGTGAAAAAACTAACAAAGCGGGGATACAAGCCGGAGCAGACTATCACAAAGTTTCTGCGACGCGATACAGCCGCGATAGTTAACCATTCCGCCGCCACCGAGACAATTTCGTCAAAAAATGATAGTTCTTCTGTGTCAGCGGACAATTCTGAGAAAACTATCTCGGTGGCGGAAAATTCTGAACAGCCAGACAGTGATTCTGATACCGGCGAAATGGAGGATAGGCTGCCACTCAGTGATTGCTAATCAGGTTGTTTACAATGTTGTCATGTGACAGTGCAGTGAAGTGAAAAGAACTCATGCATGCTTTTTTAAAATATGTCTTTGATGAGCGGTAATCACCCATGTTGGTTACCATCTATATATAGGCTCATTGTATCTTCATTATGGTAGTACGGTACTGGTAGCTCAATATGGGAATGATAACACGGACACATTGATTTGGTATTAATTATTTTTATTTATTTATTGAATTACAACTAGATACCTATCCATCCTTGGGTGTTTCATTAAAACATCCTTGGGTGTTTCATTAAAACTGTGACTTGGGCGTTTCATGAAAACTGTGACTTTCCGCAAAATTAACAACATCAATATTGAGAAATTCGACAGTGACATCAAAGAATCAGATCTGCATAAACAACAATGGACTGATTTAAATGGACTTGTGTCTTGTTACAACAACACGTTATCCCAGCTGCTAGACCAACATGCACCAACTAAGACCAAAACAATAGTCGTGCGTCCAACGCTACCCTGGTTCAACGACAACCTGAAAGTACTCAAAGCCGACCGGAGAAAAAAGGAGAGGACCCGAGGCACGTCTGCAGATCATGAAAGATCGTACTGTGATGCCCGAAACAAGTTCTCCAATCAACGGAAGTCACACTACACCGACTCGATCAACAAGTGCGATGGTGACAGCAGGCAACTTTTCAAAGTTGTGAAAAAGTTGTGTGAGGAGAAACCGAATGAGACACTACCACCACATGATGAAGCAGGACAATTGGCGGAGCAGTTTGGTGAATTCTTTTCTGAAAAGATAGAACTTATCCAAAAGAAGATTGACAACATCACCGTGAAAGCGCCTTGTGTCGACAAAGAGGAAGCCACGGAAACGTTCACAACATTCGACGATCTCGACCTTGACGATGTTGTTAAAATCATCAAACGCTCTTCAATTGCATCTTGTGAACTCGATCCTATACCAACAACGCTACTCAAGAAATGTGACTCCCTGATACCTATCATCACCCAGTTGATAAACCTATCATTAAGCCAAGGACATGTTCCCAGTAGCTGGAAAACAGCCATAGTTCACCCTCTTCTCAAGAAATCCGGTGCTGATCTTGTTTTCAAGAACTTCCGACCCGTCAGCAACCTATCCTTCATTTCTAAATTGTGTGAAAAGACAGTGATAGACCAACTCATTCGGCACAGCGAACAACATGCACCTCTTCCAATAAACACTTCTGCTTTCCGTCAACACCATTCAACTGAAACCGCGCTGCTTAAAGTCAAAAATGATATTCTCTGCAGCATGGAAACAAGAAAGGTCACTCTGCTTGTGCTACTAGATTTGAGCGCTGCTTTCGTCACCGTCCGCCATGATATTCTTCTAGATACTCTATAATCTGACTTTGGTGTTCGCGGCACTGCAGCTATCTGGTTGAAATCTTACCTCACGAACCGATCACAGCAAATATCCATTAATGGCTCAAAGTCTACAAATTTCCCCATCGAGTGCGGAGTTCCACAAGGAAGTTGTCTTGGACCCGTGCTGTTCTTATTCTACATTTCGAAATTATTCTCAGTTGTTGAAAGTCACCTCCCCGATGTTCACGGCTATGCAGATGATACCCAAATTTACTTTTCATTTCGACCGACAGAGAGAGGCGAAACTAAAGCACGTCAAATTGTGGAGAACTGTATTGTGGACATTAGAGCGTGGATGATTACCAACCGACTCATGATAAATGCGATAAGACTGAATTCATAATCATTGGTTCTCGACAACAACTTCAGAAAGTCAACATCAGTTCAATTCATGTGGGAGACGCCGACATACCAACAAAGGACACTGTTCGCAACCTGGGATCGTATTTTGACTAGTGCTGAAACGGTTGACCTATTTTTGTAGCCGGTTAACCGCGACGTGTAACCGGATCATAACCGGTTATCCGCTATTTTCAACCTATGACTTTACACTGATTATTTACACCATAATATGTACCAATATATCAGTATAATTTGATTTATTAACTGTATGGCACACTCGCGTAATGTTTACACAGACATAGCTTCTATTAAACGAATGTAAATCACCAAACACGAACGTCACAAAGCCACGTGTTGACAACTTGGCAGATGACACAGTGAACTAAAACTCAGTTTTTATAAATAGACGTGTCATGCTTGACCTGTTTGTACTGCAGTTGCGACTGCTACCTGACTTGTTATCGTTCTCGTCTTGGGAAGAATATTGTGTGACCTATATACATGTTCGTACATGCAAATATCAGCAGTGTTTTTTTTATTGCCATTATAGTGTTTGCGGGTTCTGGCCGATTATTAGGTCATGTGACTCAGGTATTCTAACTGCTGGGTGTTCTTTGGCAATTTGTGATTGATAGGATCATGATTGACATCGATAAACACAATTATGAAGATTGTGAACTTTATGTAGTTAACAAATGAAAATTTAAAAAACAGCTGAAAACAGTGTTTTCTGTTATAAGACAATCAAATGCTGAAAATTTATAGTCATTAGTAGGATGCAAATAAGTCCGACTGCACGGGAACACCACTTAAGTGATTCGAGTTCATTTGAACTTCATCGACTGAGATTACTCAAACTCAGTAATGTTAGAAGTATAGACCGAGCGTATGTAAATAGGGTTGGTTCTCAGAGTTTGCATTCTGCCAATTTCTCTTTGAAATGTGCCCAGGCATCTGATTTACTCATTTCTTGGGTATCCATGACACTGTCTGCAAGTAGTGAGTCGGAGAGTAGAATTAAGTCAAATGATCACGCCGTACTGCAGTGAAAACGATTGTATTGATCTTTGCCGATGACCAGGTGGCGTCAGTGCACGTGTTTTTACCGGACATCGGAATATCAAAGTTGACGTCATGCATCTTTGATGTTTAGCCGCCAATGCCAGACTATGTAATCTACCATTCATGGAAGACTTTTGATCTGAAGGACCTGAACACGATAGTTTTTATCAGTGGCATTGCATGTGTGTATTACATAGCGGTTAACCGGTTGATCGTAGTTCAACCGGTTGCCGACGGTAGCCGGTTGCCAACCGGTTATCCGGATATCCGTTTCAGCACTAATTTTGACACAAACATGACAATGGATAACCATATCTCTAATATGTGTAAGAAGGCGTTCAGAGGTTTATACAAAATCCGACAAATTAGACAATACCTTGATGTAGACTCAACTAAGACATTGGTCCATGCTTTTGTCACGTCACACTTAGATTACTGTAATTCTTTACTGTATGGACTACCGGATTACCAGTGTGATCGCCTGCAAAAAGTGCTAAATGCTGCGGCGCGAGTTGTATCATACACTCCTCGGCATGAACATATAACTCCAGTTCTCAAGCAATTACACTGGCTGCCAGTGGAGTATCGAATCATGTTCAAAATTATTTTGCTTGTATTCAAATCTCGTAATAACATGTCACCATTGTATATACAGGATATGATCAAAGACAGAAATGTGTGTACATATGGATTACGATCTGATGGCAGTATGCTTTTGTACATTCCTTTCAACAAACAGAAAACGTTTGGCGATAGGGCATTTTCATTTGCAGGTCCACATCTATGGAATAGCATTCCACCTCACTTGAAAATATTCACTGATTTAAATAAGTTTAAGACCGGCCTCAAAACATATCTCTTTGATGTAGCATTTAATTCCTAGATATATGTGCATGTACATGTATTATGCTGATTAGGCAATGAGCTCGATGTAATGTAAAGCGCCGTTGAATATGTACTCATAATATTGAGCGCTATACAAATTAATTATTGTATTGTATTACCGTTTTTCCGTCGAAGTTTGGTGGATGGCTTGAATCCTTCCTTTGTTATCTGTGAATTTTCAACTTACCTGAGGCTGAGAAATGGACCTCAATGGGCTGGGATTTTACTCCATCTTTGAGTTACCTGTGTTTAAGTCGCGTTATACACCGAAAAGTACGGTATTAGTCCTATTTACTTGTGTGTAATAGTGATTAATTGAATTTTTCTAAAACAATGGAAAATTCCCAATTTTTGTCTGTAAAGACACATTTTTCCCAATTTGAAGGGACCCGGACCCATTCCCAAAATAGGCAGAACAATCCCTGGGAAACCTCCATTCATGAAATATTCATCACAATTCATTGTCAGTGCCAGTGCATTCTCTTATATAATTATGCAGTCTCAAATAAATTATAAGAGAATCTCAGTCAGAGGGGTTGATTTAATGTTTAAATTTGTATAGCATTTTGCAGCACTGGTTACATTTTGTAAAGCATTCCCCACCAATGTTTTTTCATTGTAAATTGGTCGGCAGAAATTGAAAATCGCATCGCAAATTGCGATGCAAATCCAGTTAAATCGAGCCCTGAGAGAATGCACTGGCTTACAAGTCAAGATAAATATTATTGTTAGGCCAATGTATTCTCTTATTTATGCGAGGCTCCTTGTGGAGCCTATCATATATAAGAGAATGCATTGGCACAGGGTTTTCGCAAAATTTCAGGAAGCTCCAGTCATGGAAGGGTTAATAAAAAATTGTAATCCATTGTAAAAGGAAGAGAAGCCAACTGAGCTGAAGCCGCGAAGTTAACCATTACTACCCAATACAGTAATGCCCTAAATAATCGACTGCTTAACCACAGCAGAATTATGGGTAACTTTTCAGGATTTAGTCGGAAATATGGCTTGTTGCCATTCATCGGAAAGCTCTCCGTGAGAGCTTTCCGATGAATGGCAACAAGCCATATTTCCGACTAAATCCTGAAAAGTTACCCATAATTCTGCTGTGGTAAAGCAGTCGATTATTTAGGGCATTACTGTACTTCTCCTACTTTGCCAGAACAGACACTGAATAAATCAACTCTGGATGTGCGGTTATTTCAATAAACTTGGATGGGGTTACTCTTGTGTGCAAAATAGAAGTTCTGGGCAGAATATTAGTACAGGGTGAAAACTGCCTAAAATTAATAATAGTGCAGGGCGGAATAGAAGTACAGGGTGGAAGCCAGTCTATGTAAACATACACTCAGATTCATACTGATACTGACCACTATTTTTTATATGTGGGTATGTAGTTTACTCCAGACTGGGTGGAAGCATGTTATCAATTCTCACAAAAAAAGGCAATAATTTTTCAAATTCCCGGAAGTGCAACAACGTAATAACAACAATTCCACATTTTCTTGTAAGAATATTAAGATGTTTGTCTCGCGACTGCCACTTTGAGAACCGATATTCTGGTATTTTATTTGCACCGGCAGCCGTTATGGACTCCACTATCGAGCCATCAATTTAAAAAAAAAAAGGGCAGGCCCGAATAAGCATCGTGTAGGGTGGAATTTGTTCATATAATTAATAAACGTACATGTTTGTTTATTGGCACACTAGAGTAGCCATTTTGTGGATAACTAATTTTACAAATGTCATCATAGTAATTAATTGCTGTGAAGAATAATTCAATTACACTAATGGCCAATTGAATTACAATGATGCGTAATTAAATTGCACTGAGTGCTGCTGAGCGTTACTTTTAAATTGAAGTATACTGAATAAGTGCAAATAGATTGAACATTATTTCAATTTAATTCCAATTCATCACTATTAAATTTACTTCATCTTGCCATCATAGTAATTTTCTAGCTTTCAATTTTTTTTTGCACAGAAGTGAGACAAAGTTACGATATGCACTCTTATTTTAATATAAACCACAGAATTATGGGTAATTTTTCAGGATTTAGTCGCAAATATGGCTTGTTGCCAGTCATCGGAAAGCTCTCGGGAAGAGCTTTCCGATGAATGGCAATAAGCCATATTTCCAACTAAATCTTGAAAATTACCCATAATTATGTATAATGGATAGACTAACAAGTAACTTGATTGTTTCATGCTGAAGAGAAGTTGGTGGGGGGAGGCTGAATTTTCTAAATTCCAAGACTTGAATAGGTACATGTATTTCTGCGGCATATATTAAAGTCTATATACGTAAAAGTATTTCACACATTTTCAATTCATTATGCCCACCCCTCCCCCTGCCCTCAGAAACCGGACCGCGATGTAATAAAAGCGATTAATTTCAGGTTCAAACCAACTTCTATATTTATTTACAGATTAAAGTAAAATATGTATCAGAGTAGCACAGCTATAGATGATGAAGATGATTTGAGTATAGACATTGAAGACCATCCTAGGGGTGCAGTAAACAAAAGAGTGGATTCCGTCAGGATGGAACCTCGGCAACGTGTGGGCTTCTCAGATTCTCATCATAGCACTGGTCGATCATCTTCACGGGTCAACACATACAGTTCTCCAGATGTGAGTCATATTCCAGGAATATGATTTGTTGCTTAACTCTTTCACTGCCGATCGCGACTTGAGTCGAATTACCCATACACTGCCGATCGCGACTTGAGTCGAATCCTGACACCTTCGTCCCGTAACATCAATCCATGGGAAGTAACTTTATATTATTATGTGAAAACACTGTACGTGATGTAATCAATTTTGTAACGAGAAACTCCCGGTTTATTTTTTTTATATTTCGGGATGTCGGCCATCATGTTTTGTAATTAACTGGTCGCGGTCACGTGACCCTCCTGGTATGGAAGTGTTTTCCATTCCACAGAGACCAATACCTACCTGCATACCAAGTTTCAGGAATATACCTCTACATATACAAAAGTTATTGCGAAATACCCAATAATATATTTATTTAGCAGAAATATACTAACTTGTTTTCGGTTCTCAATACTAACACCAACTTACATACCAAATGTCATCAAAATATCTCTGCAGATACAAAAGTTATTGAGAAATAATGCATTTTCCTTATATTTCGGTGTGACGGCCATCTTGTTTTGTGATCATGTGGTCACGACTGGGAAGTGTTTTCAATTCGCAATTCCAATATCTAACTCTGCACCAAGTTCCACGAACATACCTCTACAGATACAAAAGTTATTGAGAAATACCCAATCAATATGTATTTAGCAGCAATATACTAACATTATCTTATATTTCGGGATGGCGGCCATCCTGTTTTGTGGTCACATGATCGTGGTCACGTGAAATGTGACACTGGCGGACTAGAACATATTTTCTATTCCCAATACTGATACTTACTTACATGCAAATTTAAGTTAACTTTCATGAAAATATCTCTACAACTACAAAAGTTATTGAGAAATACTGAAATTTTCTTATATTTTGGGGTGGCGGCCATCTTGTTTGTGGTCACGTGATTGTGGTCACGTGACAATGGTGGACTGTGATGTGTTTTCGATTCCCCAGACCAATACCTACATGCAAGTTTCATGAAAATAGCTCGGCAGATACAAAAGTTATTGAGAAATACCCAATTCATATGTATTTAGCAGCAATATGCTACATGTACATGTATAGTATGCTTGGCAGTGGCAGATATGTCTGTGGTGCTGCATGGCAGTGAAAGAGTTAAAGGAATATTATTCTGAAAAATGTTTAGTACTTTCTTTCAATATAACAATATTATATAATTAAAATATCCAATATTGTCCAAATAATTTTGTGTTTGTTTGCTAATTTTGTTTTTATAACGAAAAAAAAAACAAATCCGAAGAATGCCAAAGATCTGATGTTGTAGACGAAGTCACGTGATTGAAGTCACATGATCAGCGGTCGGTGCGGTCACATAATTTAACATGTTACAATGGCGTAGCGATAGGGGAATTCCCGTTACTATAAAAAACAAAGTGACATTCATTTTGGATTACTAACCAATTTGTCACTGCCATATGCTGTTTGCCAGCTTATCTCTGTATTTATGGCTTTGGGCATATATTATCGACCTCTTTGTGTCAATTACGCATGACAATATAGCATGTGCTTACGTTGATATAAACATTGGCCGTGGTTTGTTTGAATATCCAATTATATATAACACTTTTCGAAGGAAGGATAACATATATAAATGCAATGTACACAAACTTTCGATATACGGTACATGCTTTATATACCTGTCAAAAAATTAATCAATTATACAAAGGCTCTTCGCACCATATCATGAGTACGCTTAACAGGGAACGCTGTTTATTGGGTAATGGTGAAGGAAAGTGGGGACACGATTTAGAATAGTTGTCATCATGAATATTTACTAATTATATCAATACATGTAAATACATGCGCACAAACTTTTGATATACATGCATTGTATACTCTTCTCCAGAAATGGAGGTATTGAAATAAATATATACTCTTGTGTCTGTAATAAACGTGCATGCACGTTTATTAAAATTTGGAAGATTTTCCACCCTGCACGAGGCTTATTCCAGTCTGCACGTTTATTAATTTTGTGCATTTTGGAAGACATGTCTTGACAGGCCGATTTTGCCCCCCCCCCCCCCCCCACAACAAATCTTGAGAGGGTGTTTTATATAAAATCCCGAGTAAATGTCAGTATACTGTAGCAATATATTGGTATTGCACCACGTATCAGGATTTAACGATTGCTGTTATATTATTAACTCACAATAGACCATGCCAAATAGTTTATTGGTAAATAGAATAATAAATTTGTTTCGCCCTGTACTTATATTCCAGTCTGCACTTGTATTACATTAGGTCGGATTTTCAACCCTGTACTTATATTCCAGACTGCACTTTTATTCCGGACACGAGAGTAGTTCTGTATTTTTGTCAAAACAATAACTTTCCAAACAGTACTTATGACAAATCACCAAGTGAAGATAACTCCCTGCGCGATGACAATTCACCACATATTCACAATGTTATTGACATGCCCCTCAGTAATTCCATTACGCTCTCACACACATGTCGATGCCGCATTTTACATCGCCACTCAGATGATGTCATATAGGTAGACATAATTAACTCTTACTCTGATTCCATGTTTTTAATTAGTCTACTCAATTGACGTCATATGAGGATTTGCCACGGGGATAGCCGGACAACCGATGGAGGAATAATTATTTATTTCTCGGCTTATTTATTACGTGATAATCATGAGACTTAGATGATCATTGTGTTCAAAATAGGGGTGGCTTTCCGATAATGTTTTGTTGTATTCATCAGGATGGCAATCCTTTAAAAAATTTCTTCCCAATTTGGAAAGAGTCCAGGGCCCTTAAATTACTACCACATGTGGGTATTATAATTTACATCAATGAATATGCTGAGGTGAACACTGATGAGAATATACATCACAGTTGTTGGAAATTTGTGTCAAAAACCCCGAAAACAAATATCCCCACCCTAGGGCCCGACGAATCGGCAAATTCAACATCGAATCGAATCGAATCATGGTTATGATTCGAAATCGAATCGAATCTCGAATCGAATCTATTGCCAACACTCGCGGCAGATTTGCGGTATATATTCCCAGATTCCGGATACCATATCCGTATTTAAGTATGCTTCAAAAGCGTGGGTATTGACAGAAAGTAAATATTATAATTAAATGTCAATATTAAAATTTTATAAAATACATGTCTATTTTGTGTGTTTATCGCCAAAAACTCCCTAAAAGAAACCATTTGAAGACATGCAGATTTCAGAAATAAGTGTTAATTGTAGGAATATCGCAAGCAATCCACCATCTTGGATAGCTTGGTAAATCCTGTGTCTATAGTCTATATCTTATATATGTGAATTCTATGTTTCCTGAATCCGAATTTCATTTAAGAATAAAAACAACAACAATGATTAAATGAAACAAATTATTTGTATTCAGAATAATAACATGAACGTTTATAATTAATTAAATTGTTACTGAGTGTCTGTTGCCCACTGTCATATATATCCACTCATTGGGAATGAGATTATTATTATTATCCTCGATGGGTGGTGGTGTATCTATCGGATGGGGAATGTTACCCGAGGGGAAAGATATTTGAGCCAGACACGAGGTTTGTCGAGTGTCTGGGACAAAAATATTGTCCTGAGGGTGAGATTTTACCATCCCATGCACACCAGTCACTCATGCACCCAGGATGATGTTTCTGCCCCCAAATCGCTCATGTCGCCATTCTAACATTATCAAAATGTTTGTGACAAAAACTAATAACTTGCAAAAACTTGGTCAAAAGTACAAATTTGGTATGTAACAAAGGTTTATATTTGAAAACAAACTAACTGGTACAGCGTATAGAGATAATAAATAATTGAGTCCGTCAGAACATTTAGATATTCGGATTCAAGACAAAGATTAAAGTCTGCTCGTTAAATTCGAGCGAAGAAATATTTAATGAGAAATTTATGTTGCTGTGACAACCTATAAATTTCAATTATCGAGTTACTTTTATGTTATACATTTGCAATACAATACAATTAATGTTAATGTATATGATGGACACATGCATTTTGCAGAAACGCCGAACTATATACATTGCGTATATCAACAGCAATCGTGTGGTTTGGTTATATAGGTAACGCGTAGAATTGGGTCAAATCAGATGTATATATTTCCAGATGAAGTTGTTTTGTGTGGAATACCCAGTTAGACATGCAATTAACAAGCTGAAACTTATTACATGTACATTCATTTAATGTTCGTCACACATATTTCAGTTCGATTACATTTTAACATTTTATTTGAAAAATGACACCTTCGATGTGTGCTTTCGTCAATCGAGTATGCAAATGTGACAAGTCACGTGTCTCATGTGAGACAGACACCACGTGCTCATCCGAGGTAGGAAATTCCACTTAGCTATCTCACATGACTTCATATAGGCACGCTGGATTAGTGGGGGAGAAAGAATGATCTATTTGGCAACTTACCCTACACGGCGGTCGTGGATTATTGTTAACTATTTGGGGAAAATGCGGCCGATAAAGGACTTTTATACAACGATTCGAAATATCCCGAATCACACAACCGCTTTCGAATCGAATCGGGTAGCAAGATTCAAAATCGAATCGAATCGAGAAGCTTCGTCGGGCCCTACCCCACGCCTACTTAGTATATAATTGACGTCCATTATATACTAAGTAGGGGTGGGGATATTTGTTTTCGGGGTTTTTGACACAAATTTCCAACAACTGTGATATACATACATACATACATACTAAAATGATACATACATACATACATACTAAAATGATTAAGCGGTTCATCTAGTTTTCACATCTAGTTGCCAAAAATTTGCATCACGATGCACATCGCATCGTGATAGTAAATTGCAATTTGCATCGTGAAGGTCTGAATTGTTGCAGCCCTAATGATAACCCATTCTTGACGGGAGCTGTGCCAGTGCATTCTCTTATATATGTGAGACTCCCATAGCGAGCCTCGCATATATAAGATAATCACTGGCTGACGGTAAATATTGTTAGGTCAATACATTCACATGTATATGCGAGGCTCCCTATGGGAGACTCGCATATATAAGAAAATGCTTGGCACAAGGTTTTTCGCAAAATTTCAGGAAACTTCAGTCATGGAAGGGTTAAGTGAAGTGTAGGTCTGTGCCTCCGCAAACATTCAGTCCAGTTGAGGCAAAACAAACCACTCTGACGATCTCTCCGTCTATGACATTGAAATAATAATCAGTGCTTCAGGCTTTTACATAGCACATTACAAGAATCAATTCTTTTACATAGCGCATAACAAGAATCAATTCTTTTACACAGTGCAATACAAGTTAAATTAGTTTGAATGCACTTCACATGGTCATTAGCATTCTTCAATCATCTTTTTTCAATTGGCCAGTTTCAATATATCTCAGTGATCGAGGTTTTTCCCTGGAGTTTATTTTCAATACGATCTGTGTTGCATATCATATGCTGAAAATCGATGACATTTTTTAATTGGAATATTGAAATTAAGCAGGGATTTATGTTATGAAGAATCCAGATGAGATATAGCTATATGAGTATTTGATGCTTTGATGTTTTTATTAATGCTGCAACGTACATAAACACTGTTATTGTAGCCAACAGTGTCACTTGCACGTGTTGTGAATCAATGGGAAACATCAGATGACAGATCACAACTTTGACACATATGTGAAGTTTCGACAGAGTACCAGCCCTCATAATTGACTACGACAATCAACAATGCCGAAGCAATTTGCTGAATCAAACTGGGCCATGATAAAGGGTTGCCATAGTGGATTGCAGAAGCAAAAAATCTGAATTAAGAGTGTTGGCGTACTGAAATAAAACCCAATAGAAATTGTTTGAGACAACACACAACGCGAAGGAAATCTACAAGCTGCAATGCTCAAAGTTTTAAACATTTAGGCATATCGCGATACGTGATATTATACGACCTGATACAATACATGTTTCTCAGCATTCCATATCTCGATTCACCGATGCATCGGTTCTATCTCCCATCCATATTTTCATGGGAATATAATTAGAAATAGTCAATTAGGAGTGTAATTGCGCTTTTAGATAAATTGCGGAGGATATTCTTTTGCACTACTGGATTTTTTAGAAAGCAAGCCTGAGTTTAGTGTGCCTGTCATTTGCAGAATGAGGTCCCCAGAGGGTGAATTTAGTGAGGATATCCCGCATAGCGGGCTAGCATCACCAAATTCACCCTCTGGGGATCTGATTCTGCTTAGTCCTCATCTTCTCTGGAAAGTTTCTTTATTATAAAATTTCTATATAAACTTCATCACATAATTTTTTTTTTTTTTTTAGTTTAGTTTCTCTATATCCCCAAATTGGCAGATGACATTGCATAATCGAGGTTCCCAATGGGTGCACATCACAATATTCACCATTTGAGAACTTCAATCTGAGTCTATGTCTCCCATAGCAGATGAGGCCATGCAGAATGAGGTCTTCAGAGGGTGAATTTGGTGATGCTAAGCGGGATAGCGTCACTAAATTCACCCTCTGGGGACCTCATTCTGCAAATGACAGGCACACTAAACTCAGGCTTGCCAGAAAGCCAGATCTGACATTTCATCTCTATTTTCCAGATTGCTCTTGGTAAAAAGATATCTATGGCACGATCATTCACACAGCGGGTTCAGGTTGGCACACATTGTTTGGATCATGTGAGTTCTACAGTACGTTGGGGACCTAGTGTTGGAAATTTATCTCTGGCAGAACCTGAAGATAACCGAGATGGCACACTATCCCCATGGCAAACCGAAAAGAGGTAGGTAGATATTGTCGATATTCAAGCCTGGAAATAGTGTATCTGACCTTTGCAGAATGAGGTCCCCAGAGGGTGAATTTAGTGATGCTACCCCGCACAGTGGGCTAGCATGATCAAATTCACTCTCTGGGGACAACATTCTGTTTAGGCCTCATCTTCTGGGAAGTATTTATAATATCAAATTAACATTGTTTTCAGTGTTGTTTTAGTTACTTTTTCCCTTCTTTTCAGTTTCTATATCCCCTAATTTGCAGACAATAAATTGCATAATCGAGGTGATTAATGGGTGAACATCACCAACATCAACTGGGGAACTTTAATCTGATCCTAGGTCTCCCAGATGGTGAATTTGGCTATGCTAGTCCACCATATGGGGTAGCATCACTAAATTCATCCTGGGGGGACCTCATTCTGCAAATGTCAGACGCACATATATCCAGGCTTGACAATATTATGCTGCCTGGGCGAATGAAATCCAAAAACTCCAGTTAATTTTTGCATGAAACCTGAATCAGGTCTATAAAAAGCCCAAAAAGAACACACAAGCTTGATACAAACTGATTGATAGTACAAAGCCACATTCTTATGGAAAATCTTTTCTGGTTTCCTGTGTTCTTCTGAGCTTCTACTAGTGGAACTGAATGTAGGCATTTTAGATGTCAAGTGTGAATATTTCACTTTTGTAACCAATTGAAGATAATGTACTCTATACACCCGTCAGTAAGCCCATCCTCGACGATAAGCCCAGTTACCCTAAATAAAACATGGGGTGGTCCTCGTAGATAAGCCCACCCCTATTTTGGAGCATTTGAAAGGTGAATACAATGACATCTTTCTATCCTGTAGAATAGGAAAAGATGTTCAAGTACATATGTGCTTTTATTATTTTTTCCGGTTGTTTTTCTTAAAATATAAAGATATATAATAGTATACCCTTGTTATCCAAATTGATCTTAATAATATAAATAAAACACATTATTATCTTTATTCAATACAAAACATGGTATTGGTAAAAATATGATGGTAGGTCGGCACCTAAAGGCTAACTGAATTTTTGCGTGGGGGGGGGGGAGGGGTTTGGGATGAGGACCAGTACCCACTTTTTGAGCAAAAACATGCACTAGTCCCCCGGGCTCACTGACGGGTGTATACAGTATGTAATAGCTGTCATATTGGATGCCTATATCATGTTCTACCCCAGTGAATATCAATAACCCAAGGCTGTTAATTCCTACGTCAGGTCCCAAAAATGCAATAGTTGGTCAGTGAGCACTGCATTTTCTATCATACATTTCTCTGATCTGTTTCAGATCTGTGGTTGGTGATAAGAATGTTCGTCGTCAGATGGGGTTTCTCAAACTGAAATGGCATGATTTCAAGGTAAGATACATTCCACAGAATGTCTGGAAAAAAGTTAATTGCAAATCTCTGACAAAAATATTAGTTACTTTTTGCGTAAATATAATTCTCTTATTTATGCAAGGCTCCCTATGGGAGACTCACATATATAAGAGAATACATTGACACAGGTTTTCAAACTTTCAGGAAGCTCCAGTCATGGAAAGGTATATTTTTTGGACTTTTAATTTTATATTGGGGTTTTTATTAAATATCATTTTCAAGTTTAGGGTTGGCGGTTATTTTTATGGTTGGTCGATGTGCGGAAACATAGTATCTTGTTTTGTTGGCCTTAGTTAGAAACTCTATCCCAAACAATTATGAGGCAAAAAAAGGAAAATGTATTATATATTATTTTGCAAACTAACAGAGCCATCCTTGCCATGTATCTGTCTTTCGGAAAACAAAATTGTTATCTGCTTTTTACTTTGCTCATGATGTTGTTTTTTTCAGGTAACTTACAAGAGGTGGAAGAACAAGGACTCTGAATTCTTCTTGCTTCGCGAACAAATAAGAGAAATTGAAAGTAAGTCTTATTATGTTCTTTCTCCCTTTTCATTACCACAGAGAGTATTATTTACATTCCTACATACATTCACAGAATTAGCAGCTGTTGGAATCAGTACATTTCACCATACGGTTTACATGAACGTTTCCGATGTTCATTCACCAATAACAGAAGTTGATACTTCAGTTATTGGTTGATGAACATCAGAAACGCCTACGTCACTTGAAGCTGATCATGTGCACACGCTCATTGCATGTTGTTATTGGGAGACTGTGTTGGAATTGGAACAATATGTTCCTTATAATTGTTTTGAAAAGTTGTTCAAATGATTAATGTTCTAGCAAAATATACTGGTATATGATTATAAGGAATGACTTGCAGATCGATTGGTGTCATTGGTTTTGACCGGCAGAGTAATTAAACAACCCCTTTATTAATTGTTTAATTATTCTGCCAGTCAAAACCCAATGACTCCAATTGATCTGCAAGTCATTTCATTAATATTTACACTCCTACATACAGTAATGCCCTAAATAATCGACTCCTTAACCACAGCAGAATTATGGGTAATTTTTTCAGGATTTAGTCGGAAATTTGGCTTGTTGCCATTCATCGGAAAGCTCTCAGTGAGAGCTTTCCGAAGAATGGCAATAAGCCATATTTCCGACTAAATCCTGAAAAAATTACCCATAATTCTGCTGTGGTTAAGGAGTCGATTACTTAGGGCATTACTGTACATTCATATTGTGGATCTTGAATGGAGGACATCGGTTGATTGAAATCACATCATGTGATGTCGTGTACAGGCTTGTTTTCATATTGTATGAACACAACTTACAATGCCATACAAGATTATTGTTCAAAATGGGTGCTAACTGCTCTTTTAATCTACAATTTGAGTGTAAATATAAGAAATGGATGTTGATTTTGTTGCATTCCATGGAGTATGGATGCAAGTTGGTCTGACATTTTTAGCTCAACTTGACATCCGTATGTCAAAAATTTACTTTAGCACACCCTACAGGCCACATCCTAGGGCCCTGCGAACCGTTCGAGGTTCGGTTCGGTTCGAAACCGCTGTGATGATTCGGTCCGGTTCGAAACCTTAGACGGGATTCGTTTATATCGAACCTTTTCTTTAGTCCCGCAAAATGGGCAAATTTTGCGTACTGGGAATTGTTTATTGATTATATACGGTACCGTATATTAATTGGTTTACATACAACTGTGTGATACTATGATTTTATGTTTACATTGGACATAATTACTTTGATCATTACTCGGGCGGGGTAACTGGGTGATATTTCATTGAACGGGTCTTTTGGCATAACTTTATTCCGCTCCCGCTAAACGGTCCAGTCGGACATGTCAAATTCGTGATAATTAATTAGTAAAACTATAACATTTCTATCTCAGTCAAAGTTCTACCTCGTCAAAGTTTGTTTTATTCTCCATATAACTTTACTAATAGACATAATTATACCTAACAAACAAAACAATAAGTTATGATTATTGATGGATACAGATCGAACAAGCTTTTTTGAATTCCGTAAACTGGCTGAAAGTAAATAGGTATTTCCGGCAGCCTTCTGTGTCAACAATTGGAGTCAACCAATCACAGTGAGGAGAAGGTGTGGCCATTGTTTATCAGCATAAATGATTGACATGATTATGTAACCCGATGTGCTTTGTCTTATGACACTTAATTGCTACAACGCGACGTCGGCACGCTTTGATCTTTGTCATGTGTTGTCGCAGTTACAGATTGACGAGTCTGTTAATAGTTACCGAGTTATGTCACGTGGCGCGTTCATGTTGTCAGTGTGTTAGGAGTTCAATGCGTCGTTTATCGCGTTGTTTACATTGTACATATTTACTATTGGAAGCTTGACCGATGATTCAATCAGACATCTGTCTCACTTACTGTTAGAATAAGTTATAAGTTATGATTTTTCATGAGTGATGCTCAGTGAGCGGACGCGGGTATATACGGAGAATGATAATCGGATATCTGTTTTAATCGGGGTTATGTAATATAATGTATGGACATAAACGGAACATAAAATCAACGTTTTATCGGATTGTCATTCATCTCCAATATAAAATAATTCTTCAACATGTAATTATCTTATATCGTATACGATAAATTTGTATATAACACGTTGATTGTACTATTATAATGATCCACATACGTTCTAACTGGCTACTAGTATTATGAGTACGTCGCTTGGACTCTCTTCAATGACACGGTCGGTAATTGGGTTCGTGGTTCGAGATTCGGTTCGATTCGAAACCAAGACGATGATTCGGTTTCAAGGTTCGGTTCGACCTAAATTATAAGGTTCGCAGGGCCCTACCACATCCCTCATCCAATTGTAACCAAAATTCATGTGGATGTTCGGAGTGACCTCTAGATACTAGATGGGAGCCATCAATTTTTAGTCGAGTTTTTTTCCAAAACTCGACTTATAGTTTGATGAGGGGCGGCGGACGGGCGGGCGGGGCGGGCGGCGTGTTTTTTTTGGTGTGTGAGTACATATCCATGCACGTAAGCTGCAGACAAAAAATCGGGTTCGTCCGCACATTTATTACAGAGTTATGGCCCTTTGAATTTTCAGCTCGTTAGCGCGATAACTTCAACAAACGTTATCCGATTTGATTGAAATTTGGTATATAGGTGTCTCCCAAGAATATCTCGGATGAGTTCGAAAACCGGCCTGGTCCGATAAAATTTGATAGAGTTATGGCCCTTAATTTGTCATTTTTCACGAATTTTCAGATCGTTAGCGCGATAACTTCAACAAACGTTATCCGATTTGATTGAAATTTGGTATATAGGTGTCTCCCAAGAATATCTCGGATGAGTTCGAAAACCGGCCTCGTCCGAAAAAATTTGATAGAGTTATGGCCCTTAATTAGTAATTTTTCACAAATTTTCAGCTCGTTAGCGCGATAACTTCAACAAACGTTATCCGATTTGATTGAAATTTGGTATATAGGTGTCTCCCAAGAATATCTCGGATGAGTTCGAAAACCGGCCTGGTCCGATAAAATTTGATAGAGTTATGGCCCTTAATTAGTAATTTTTCACGAATTTTGAGCTCGTTAGCGCGATAACTTTAACAAACGTTATCCGATTTGATTGAAATTTGGTATATAGGTGTATCCCAAGAATATCTCGGTCGAGTTCGAAAACCGGCCAGGTCCGATAAAATTTTATAGAGTTATGGCCCTTAATTAGTCATTTTTCACGAATTTTCAGCTTGTTAGCGCGATAACTTCAACAAACGTTATCCGATTTGATTGAAATTTGGTATATAGGTGTCTCCCAAGAATATCTCGGAGGAGTTTGAAAACCGGCCTGGTCCGATAAAATTTGATAGAGTTATGGCCCTTAATTAGTCATTTTTCACGAATTTTCAGCTCGTTAGCGCGATAACTTCAACAAACGTTATCCGATTTGATTGAAATTTTGTTTATAGGTGTCTCCTAAGAATATCTCGGTCGAGTTCGAAAACCGGCCAGGTCCGATAAAATTTGATAGAGTTATGGCCCTTAATTAGTCATTTTTTCACAAATTTTCAGCTCGTTAGCGCGATAATTTAACAAACATCATCCTATTTGATTGAAATTTTGATATATAGGTGTCTCCCAAGAATACCTCGGACGAGTTAGAAAACCGGCCCGGTCCGATAAAATTTGATAGAGTTATGGTCCTTAAGTAGTCATTTTGTACGAATTTTGAGCTCGTTAGCGTGATAACTTCAACAAACGTCATCCGATTCAACTAAAATTTGGTATATAAGTGTCTTCCAATAATATCCTGGACGAGTTCGAAAACCAGCCTGGCCCAATAAAATTTGATAGAGTTATGGCCCTTAATTAGTCATTTTTTCGTGAATTTTTAGCTCGTTAGCGCGATAACTTCAACAAACGTCCTCCGATTTGTTTAAAATTTGGAATAGACATACTTGCCAAGAATATTTCGGACGAGTTCGAAAACCAGCCTGGCCCGATAAAATTTGATGGAGTTATGGCCCTTAATTAGTCATTTTTCGATTTTACCTATTAATTAGTCTACCGATACTGATGCACACCAATTGGCGGTAGCCACCGGCGGTAAGCCACTGAAAACGAGACACAGCATCTCTGATGCCACCTCTTGTTTTCCAATAGTTTGTTAAAAAACATGACCACCGGCACACCCTACAGCCCGATTTTATGAAAAACATTTTGATTTTACTCTATCCATGACTAAATTCTTTGGTGCACCCTAGAGGGCACATCCCTCTTCCAATTGTCACCAAACTTCATGTGCATCCTTGAAGTGACCCTACATGGGAGCCATCAAAGTTTTCCAAATTTCGTTGAGAAACATGCTGCCAGCGGCCTTCTTGAATTTTACTCTTTGCATGACTAAATCCTTCGGCACATCCTACTTGCCACATCCCTTATCCAATCATCATCAAACTTTATCTAGATGTTCAGGTTGACCTCTAGATGGGAGCCATCAATATTTCCCATATTTGTTTAAAAAACATGGCCTCCAGTGACCATCTTGGATTTCACATTTGAAATATCACCACATCATGCAGCCCACATTTATTGGAGAAATACATGTATATTGAAAATTTACAAGCATCTTCAGGATCACTCCTAGATGGGGGTATCGAATTTGAAAGATGTTCGATAAAAAAAATGGCTGCCGACAGCCTTTTTGCATTTTAATCTTTGCATGACTAAATACTTCAGCACACCCTACAGCCAGCATTTTACATCCAATTGATCTCAAACGTCATATAGCTCTTCAGGTTGACTTCTGCTAATGCTTAAAGGGGTACTGTACACATTGATCTTGGAAAGAAAAATATTACGATTTCAAACTACGCGCCATGTTTTTGACCTTCACCGGAGAAGACGCAGGTCTCAGGAAATTTGGTATATAGGTGTCTCCCAAGAATATCTCGGATGAGTTCGAAAACCGGCCTGGTCCGATAAAATTTGATAGAGTTATGGCCCTTAATTTGTCATTTTTCACGAATTTTCAGATCGTTAGCGCGATAACTTCAACAAACGTTATCCGATTTGATTGAAATTTGGTATATAGGTGTCTCCCAAGAATATCTCGGATGAGTTCGAAAACCGGCCTCGTCCGATAAAATTTGATAGAGTTATGGCCCTTAATTAGTAATTTTTCACAAATTTTCAGCTCGTTAGCGCGATAACTTCAACAAACGTTATCCGATTTGATTGAAATTTGGTATATAGGTGTCTCCCAAGAATATCTCGGATGAGTTCGAAAACCGGCCTGGTCCGATAAAATTTGATAGAGTTATGGCCCTTAATTAGTAATTTTTCACGAATTTTGAGCTCGTTAGCGCGATAACTTCAACAAACGTTATCCGATTTGATTGAAATTTGTTATATAGGTGTATCCCAAGAATATCTCGGTCGAGTTCGAAAACCGGCCAGGTCCGATAAAATTTGATAGAGTTATGGCCCTTAATTAGTCATTTTTCACGAATTTTCAGCTTGTTAGCGCGATAACTTCAACAAACGTTATCCGATTTGATTGAAATTTGGTATATAGGTGTCTCCCAAGAATATCTCTGAGGAGTTTGAAAACCGGCCTGGTCCGATAAAATTTGATAGAGTTATGGCCCTTAATTAGTCATTTTTCACGAATTTTCAGCTTGTTAGCGCGATAACTTCAACAAACGTTATCCGATTTGATTGAAATTTTGTTTATAGGTGTCTCCTAAGAATATCTCGGTCGAGTTCGAAAACCGGCCAGGTCCGATAAAATTTGATAGAGTTATGGCCCTTAATTAGTCATTTTTTCACAAATTTTCAGCTCGTTAGCGCGATAATTTAACAAACATCATCCTATTTGATTGAAATTTTGATATATAGGTGTCTCCCAAGAATACCTCGGACGAGTTAGAAAACCGGCCCGGTCCGATAAAATTTGATAGAGTTATGGTCCTTAAGTAGTCATTTTGTACGAATTTTGAGCTCGTTAGCGTGATAACTTCAACAAACGTCATCCGATTCAACTAAAATTTGGTATATAAGTGTCTTCCAATAATATCCTGGACGAGTTCGAAAACCAGCCTGGCCCAATAAAATTTGATAGAGTTATGGCCCTTAATTAGTCATTTTTTCGTGAATTTTTAGCTCGTTAGCGCGATAACTTCAACAAACGTCCTCCGATTTGTTTAAAATTTGGAATAGACATACTTGCCAAGAATATTTCGGACGAGTTCGAAAACCAGCCTGGCCCGATAAAATTTGATGGAGTTATGGCCCTTAATTAGTCATTTTTCGATTTTACCTATTAATTAGTCTACCGATACTGATGCACACCAATTGGCGGTAGCCACCGGCGGTAAGCCACTGAAAACGAGACACAGCATCTCTGATGCCACCTCTTGTTTTCCAATAGTTTGTTAAAAAACATGACCACCGGCACACCCTACAGCCCGATTTTATGAAAAACATTTTGATTTTACTCTATCCATGACTAAATTCTTTGGTGCACCCTAGAGGGCACATCCCTCTTCCAATTGTCACCAAACTTCATGTGCATCCTTGAAGTGACCCTACATGGGAGCCATCAAAGTTTTCCAAATTTCGTTGAGAAACATGCTGCCAGCGGCCTTCTTGAATTTTACTCTTTGCATGACTAAATCCTTCGGCACATCCTACATGCCACATCCCTTATCCAATCATCATCAAACTTTATCTAGATGTTCAGGTTGACCTCTAGATGGGAGCCATCAATATTTCCCATATTTGTTTAAAAAACATGGCCTCCAGTGACCATCTTGGATTTCACATTTGAAATATCACCACATCATGCAGCCCACATTTATTGGAGAAATACATGTATATTGAAAATTTACAAGCATCTTCAGGATCACTCCTAGATGGGGGTATCGAATTTGAAAGATGTTCGATAAAAAAAATGGCTGCCGACAGCCTTTTTGCATTTTAATCTTTGCATGACTAAATACTTCAGCACACCCTACAGCCAGCATTTTACATCCAATTGATCTCAAACGTCATATAGCTCTTCAGGTTGACTTCTGCTAATGCTTAAAGGGGTACTGTACACATTGATCTTGGAAAGAAAAATATTACGATTTCAAACTACGCGCCATGTTTTTGACCTTCACCGGAGAAGACGCAGGTCTCAGGAAGAACCGGAAGTTCATTGCTCACAGCTTTGATTGATGCATTCAATCTCTTCCATCGAACAATCTCACTCCCTATAAAAGTACTTGATGCTTTATGACTCTTGTTTCTTTCTCCTTTTTTTCCGAATCGTTTATAACGGGCCTTCCTTTTGCAGGTAACATGTTTTGTTTGCAACTCAATAATGTTCGCGAACGGTCGTCAATAAAAGACACGCAGCAGATGCGATTTCAAGAACGGTAACTCGTAATGGCATAATTCACCATTTTATGACTCCAGTCATAAATGAATTTATATTAAATAATTCAATTTTACTTTTACGATAGCCTGTTATTAACCAGAACGTTTTGAGTAGACATCATCGACTCAAATTAGTTATTTTATAATATAATATTCATATTAGATCGCTATTGTCACCGGGAATTTATTGAAATTGGTGTACAGTACCCCTTTAAACATTTAAACTTTCTGCATTTTATTGCTCCAATGACTGTAATGTATGTCATTATCCCTTCTCCAAGTTGAACTACTTTCATTATGTATGGAACCATTTTCAAGTCCCACACAAAATGTCAGACCAACTTGCATCCATACTCCTTGGAACGCAACAAATCAACATTTATTTCTTAAGTAATAAATGAGTGGAATCAGAGAAATGTGTGTTTAAAATCTTCAAGAGCTTGCCTTTCTTCCCTCGCACCCCTTCCCGTGAGTCTAGACTTAGCATATCAAGCTAATTTTTGTTGTTTTTCTCTTCGTGAATAAATTCCACACTGGGCCAATGATCATTTAATTTAATTTAATTGCAAATCTTTGCTAATGATAAGTCCATCATCTGTCTGAGGTTCTACCATATAGCATCAACGTGTCATATTAAGGACTACAGATACTCAATTTGCAAAATACTGGAAACATGTCAATGTAAAGAAAAATTGAAATAACCATCACTAATATGTGACCCGCCATATCAAATCCAGTCGGAAGTCGGGATTTTTTTACCCTGTGCCAATACATTCTCTTATATATGCGAGTCGACCATAGGTCGCCTCGCATATATAAGAGAATGTATTGGCTTAACAATTTTTTACAATTTTAATAATTTGTTCTTGTATTCTTTAACAATTTTATAATTTCACCCATACAGAGCCCCAGACAAACATGAGCAGACAACACTCTTCTATGTGCTTCTATATATGTGTGGGGCTCCCTGCAGGATAATGGATGTTTTTTTTATTTTATGTCCTAAAAATTGTAAGAAACATTTATTTAAAAAACATGATAAAATTTTTGTAAGCCAATGCATTCTCTTATATATGCGAGGCGACCTATGGTCGACTCACATATATAAGAGAATGCATTGGCACAGGGTAAAAAAAATCCCGACTTCCGACTGTATTTGATATGGCGGGTCACAGGGCATAACTGTAACCATCACAATGTGGTCAATGAACCGGTTCCAATGATATCCATATTTGTATGGTGTTATTGAGACAGACCGAAGATATTTTAGGCTGTTGAAGCTTTATTTGGGCGTTTTTGGCCATTTTGTTGGGTAAAGGGTTAAGAAGTGACTTTTGCAGTAAATAACTTTGTGTTGCCAGTTTTCAACGCATGCTACTATTTAAGTTCTATAATTTGAGTAGCTATAGTTAGTCATTAAGGGGACAAATTGAATTTCTGTGGAAAATAATTCTCTGATGAATTTTAAACCTTCTATAGAAATTCAGATATAACACCATACTTTTTAGCTCAACTTTACTTTGTAAAGTTTGAGCTATTGCCATGGCTTGGTATCCATCGTCCATGTGTGTGTGCGTGATGCGTCAACAATTTCCTTTAGCACGGGCTACAGTTCGTACCTTTGGTCCGATTATTATGAAATTTGTCATGGATGTTGACATTGACATGTAGATGGGAACGAGTCATTTTGGGGTCATTCGGAAAAAAAACATGGCCGCCAGTGGCCATCTTGCATTTCAAAATTCAATCCATTAGCACGGGCTACAGGCCGTACTGTTCGTTTTATTGTCATGAAATTTGTCATGGATGTTAATATTGACATGTAGATGGGAACGAGTAATTTTGGGGTCATTCGGCCAAAAAACATGGCCACCGGCAGCCATCTTAGATTTTACTCTTTGCATGACTAAATCCTTTGACACGGGCTACAGGTCGTACCTTTGGTCGGATCATCATAAAAAATTTCATGGATGTTAACAATGACATGTAGATGGGAAAGAGTCATTTTTGGGTCATTCGGCCAAAAAACATGACCGCCAGCAGCCATCTTGGATTTTACTCTTTGTATGACAACACTGGAAGGATTGGCTATCTGGAAAGGAAACATCCAGCACTGATCTTATGTCGACGCAACGAACTCTTCCATTGATAGCTTTTGCCACACTCATGACATGAGAAACGGGTGGTCTGTTGTATTGTATATTCTGCACGGTTGGTGGGTTGGTGCCAATGTCTATGAAATCACCATCTTGTGGCATCATCACAGCTGTATCTGTAAATACATATAATATTAGGAAATTAGACAATGTATGCGAACGCCTGAACGAAACATAATTCAAATTAAATCATGGCAACATTGTTCAAAAACAGAAATTAAAATTAATGTAAATTGCATTGTTTATAACAACAATAGGCGGTTGATTGCGCACTAAAATACATGCAATATGTTATAGATGGTGTTTCAACTAACATAGACCATTTAGCCATCACATTTCGTCAGCATGATTTACTTTGCAGCACTGAATATCGGTAGCTTAACCTATGCGCGTGGTATCGATAACCGTTGTGCGTGGTTTAGACCAGTTTTGAGTAACCGTTGTGCGAGTTCATTCCGAGCTTCAACACTCGAGTTGATTATGTCAGTTTTTGTCGGTGACCCGCTTTCACGCGAAACGCTGGGCATGTGAATATCGTGGGGGATGTTTGTGCTATCCGATATGGGTGCCAGTTTTTATCTAGGTCAACAGGCAACCGTGTGAAGATCCATTGAACCAGAAAGTTTAGACGAGTCGGAGGAATATTTTTCATTTACCAGCCCATATACAAACAAATTTGATTAAACATTGGTGTTTTAACGATCATGTCACAGAACCATTATCTATATACACAATGAACTGAGAAAATAGTTGAATTATGGCACATCACATGGGTATATATCATAAAGATTACACTCACCGTCCGTCGTGCTTAACCGTTGTTCGAGTTCTTGACCGGTAATCGAGTTCACGGATCTCCAGTGTGATTAATACGGTACAAGAATCCAAACAAGCCACCTTTATTAGTGGACATGTTGCTCAACAGCTTTTGATAAATAATTTGTCATATTTAGAGGAAATGTTTTATTTCAGGTAACTTTGGATCAGGAATCGGCGCCATGTTTGTATTCATACGCTGGATTCTTGTTCTGAATCTTTTCTTGTCATGTGTGTGGCTGGCGTTTGTCATCCTCCCGACAGCTATCAGCTACAATTACGAGAGATTATCCAAACCATTCAAGTTCATCAATCTAATTGATGGAAAGGTAAGAATTGCTTCGTGATATAAATATGAGTTGCTGTAAGTCGTTGGCTTGGGACGGACACTCAAGTGATCCATCACCCCCCCCCCCCCCCCCCCCCCCCCAACTGCTGATTTGATGATTCTTTGGCACACTCACTTCGGGGGAACTACTCCCTCCATCCAATATTTTGTGAATAGTACAGTAATGCCCTTAATAATTGACCCCTTAACCACAGCAGAATTATGGGTAAATTTTCAGGATTTAGTCGGAAATATGGCTTATTGCAATTCATCAGAAAGCTGTCACTGAGAGCTTTCCAATTAATGGTAACAAGCCATATTTCTGACTAGATCCTGACAAATTATCCATAATTCTGCTGTGGTTAAGGAGTCTTTTATTTAGGGCATTACTGTACTATTCACGAAATATAGGATGGAGGGAGTAGTTCCCCTGAGGTGAGTGTGCCAAAGACAACAAATCAGCAGGTGAGGGGGGGGGGGGGGGGGGGGGTTGATGGATCACTTTAAAATGAGTGACATCACAAAAATCGATACCATCACATATTTAGCAGTGACATAGATTTACCGCATCTCGTAAAACCATAATACTCGGATTTGTGATGTTGTAAAATGATATTACTCGGATTGGTGATGTTGTCAAATAATACTACTCAGTTTAAGGGCAAATTGAAGCAATAATCACATAGTTCAATAACAGGCCATTCTGGTCAAAAATGTCAAATCTAATTAATAAATACTGGTATGGTATCATTTGCACTAGTTGCTACAGTAAGAGCTTTCCGATGAATGGCAACAAGCCAAATTTCCGACTAAATCCTGAAAAATTACCCATAATTCTTCTGTGGTTAAGGAGTCGATTATTTTGGGTATTTATTAGTCGATTGGCGAACTTTCTATTCACATTTCGAATGCCTTTAAACTGTGCTTATTCTTTTGATTATGTACAGGGTGTGCTGACTCAGTTATGGATATTTTATGGCAGCTACGGTTCCTTTGGTGACTATCATATACCACTGGCCTACCTGTTGATGATGTTGCTGACCTATTTTGGCAGTTTCACTCTCATTTTGAAAAGGTAAGAGGGTAATGGCTGATAAATTTACTTAATTCTCACCAATTTATGAATTATCAACTTTACAATTCATTTACAATGAATTCTTGGTTTTGGACTTTCCACATTAGTCATTTCATTGGAATTTTGGGAAAGTTACCCAATATTTGAAACATTGCACAGTTGACATCGTTAACCCTTTACCCAACAGAAGGGCCCTGTGCCAATGCATTCTCTTATATATGCGAGTCGACCATAGGTCGCCTCGCATATATAAGAGAATACATTGGCTTAACACATTACAAATTATAAAATTGTTAAAGAATGTAAGAAAAAGTGTTAAAAAAAGTTGTTTTTTTAGGCCAATGCATTCTCTTATATATGCGAGGCGACCTATGGTCGACTCGCATATATAAGAGAATGCATTGGCACAGGGCATAACTGTAACTATCACAATGTGGTCAAGGAGCCGGTTCCAATGATATCCATATTTGTATGGTTCTATTGAGACAGACCGAAGATATTTTAGGCTGTTGAAGCTTTATTTGGCCGGTTTTGGCCGGTTTGTTGGGTAAAGGGTTAAAAGCCATGCATTTTATTCTACATTGTTTCATTGAGATAGTGTTGCTATGATGATTTGTACTGATACTGCAGACCATATGTTAGTCAGTCAAGCCTTGAAATAGCGTGTCTGACATTTGCAGAATGATGTCCCCAGAGGTTGAATTTAGTGAGGCTGTTCCGAATGGTGGGCTAGCATCACCAAATTCATCCTCTGGGTTCCTCATTCAATTGAAGTTCCCCAGTCACCTCGATTATGCATTTTATATTCTGCAAAGTAGGGGATATAGAACCTTCCCAGAAGGAAAAATGTAACTAAAACCAATGTTAATTTGAGACTATAGATACTTCCCAGAAGATGAGGCCTAGGCGAATGAAGTCCCCAGAGGGTGAATTTGGTGATGCTAACCACACTGCGCGGGATAGCATCACTAAATTTACCCTCTGGGGACCTCATTCTACAAAGGGCACACCCTATATTTCCGCTAAAGGAAGCCGTTCACACTGAACTATATGGATATTTGTCCTGCGTTTGTAAACCATAGTAGAAAAGGGGTTAACTTTTTGTGGTCGCCTACGATCCCTCACGGTCTTCAGTGGCTTGCTCGGAATCAGTCACGCATGCGCAGTCCCAATATAACCGATTGAATCTCGTCAGTTTATTTTCTGCTACGAAACCGAACGGATCTAAAGGGAGTATTGTTCCGAATTTGTCGTTTAACATCTTGACAACAAATTCAATTTATCGATACAATAATTACTGGTCGCCTACGCGTTAGTTTTTAGAATTATTGTTTCGAATTCACGGACCGTTTCGCTTCAAACAATACAATTTTCCGTGTTTTCGAACAGGCGGTGGACTTAAAAATTTTCGAATATGAAATTCGACATTTCGCCATAATCAGCCGCCATTTCAAGGCCTTACGAGGCGCATAGATTATTGTGAGCAATTCATCTATGTAATTATTATAGAACCTATAAGGTATGATATAATTTGTCAGATATAAAAAATGCCACGTGATTCGCTACCGGAAGTCTCCTAATTTCGTGGGAATTTATTTACGCGTGGACATTTATTTAGCAATAATTACCATCGCTACTGACGCTATCTATCATAATGTTATGAACAATATTCTTTCTCATAATACTTTGTTGTTTTATGGTTCAATACAACTGATCCAGATGTGTTGGTCACATTTGAACTTAAAGTTGATTACATCTTGGTTTATCAATGTAAAAACAGATACCTAAGAATAACAGAAGGGTCATTATTACTTTAATAAATTGACAGAGATTGATATTGGACAAGTGTTATAATTCTGTTCATGGTTTGATTCTCGTAACGGAGCATCACCTTCAATGTAACAATCTCAGCCATGTGCTAGCGTACCGGGGATCGCACCCTGGTCAGGGTATTCTTACAGAAATCAGAACTCGGTCCGATACCAAGTTTGTCAGGCTAACAAGTCCCATTCGAGATTACTGAATAAAATCCGAATGCAAATGCCGACTTTCCCCATTACAACACTTGTTCAGGTATGTTGTCGTGGGTGCACTACGCTGTGCGATCGGGTGTGGACAATTAAAACTTAATGGCTGACCCATGTACACACCTAGGTGGGTGCATGTTGCAGAACACTACTGAAGTCACTAGAACTCATCAAAACAACATGCTTTCACAAAATACTTTGTGTTTTCTGTTTCAATACTGTCACACATGTCTCCTATGATTTAGATGTGTTTGTCGACGCTTGAAGTTGACTACAGTTTATCAATATCAGAAAAATAACGACTGTCGTGGTACTAAGATTCGTTAGTGTCATTAATTTCAGACAGGGATTGACATCTGACAGGAGTCAGAATTCTGTTGAGTACATGATTCGATTCTCGTACAGTGCTTCAACTTCACTGTCAAATTTTGAACTGCTAGCATTTAATGATTGCAAGCATGACACTAAAATTAATCGTGATGACAGTTTCACTATTGTCTCAATTCCAGATTTTAGTTATTATTCTGAATTGTATCCAAATTTGGCAAAATTAACCCATCCTTTCAAAATTGCTGGGTTGTTTCTCGACTAAATGGTGTCTCCTTCCGGAATACAAACATAATTGAGGCCCACTGTCAATAACTGGCGACCGTGGCCTGGATGACGTTCCCCAATGAATAACGATATAATAGCAGTGGTATTCCAAGACGAGGAAGGTGGGGGGGAGACATTATTTATGACAAGTAACCATATCAAATGTGAGCTTGGTACAAGAACAGGCTGTACATCCAATACAGCATGCATTGTTCATAAAGGGCATGGTAGGTGTTTTGTATGGGGCGCCGTTCCTCTATTTATCCCCTATTTGCAGATATCTCCTCGTGGCTAAGAGATATCTCCTCGTGAATTAAGAGATATCTCCTAGCGATTTAGAGATATCTCCTCGCGAATTAAGAGATATCTGCTAGCAATTTAGAGATATCTCTTAATCGACATGATCGAGGAGATATCTCCTCGCGAATTAAGAGATATCTCTAAATCACTAAGAGATATCTCCTCGCGAATTAAGAGATATCTCCAATTCATTAGCAGATATCTCTTAATTCACGAGGAGATATCTCTTAGTGGTATGATTTAGAGATATCTCTTAATTCGCGAGGAGATATCTCTTAGTGATTTAGAGATATCTCTTAATTAGCGAGGAGATATCTCTTAGCCACGAGGAGATATCTCTTAGTACTGCTGAATTAAGAAATATCTCTTCGGCCGCTAAGAGATATCTCCAATTCGACAGTGTTGACTGGAACAGGCTTAAAATGAAGGATCCCTAGCTCAATAGCACTCAATGATGCTATTTATAGAACAGCGAGAGCACGTGCCGTTGTTTATAAACAGAGGGTCGGACATTCTCCGGGTATTAGAATACGTTGCCCTACCTTGCGCAATGTAAACATGTCATACCATAAAACAATGGCAGTAAGAAATGTGGAGAAAATCACTTGGAAAATGTAACTTTGACGCCATTTCCTAAGCTAAAATCAAACAGATAAAATATGTATTTATGGATTAATTAGTTGTTGCTGAAGTGAGAAATTAACTGTTGATACCGTTAAAATTGGACATATATATGCAGCAAGTATTTTGTGCGTGTCCTTAGCCCCACTAAGGAGTTCCCGGACCCAATTCCTGTCACATTATGACATATTTGTATAGACGTCAGACAAAACGAAAATGACTGTCAAATGATGTGTTATCAAATCGAAAAATACGACTGGATTCACAAAATTCGAACAGTGTTACTATAGTGTCAAGTGATATAGTACTATAGATACAATGTATAGGTGCATGCAAAAAACACGAGAACATGTATACAGGCCCTGTAGGGAACGTGATGCCACAGAAACTCTTATGTCGCCAGATGTCCCTTGGTTATTTTAGCTATGTCAATTACGTGGAGAATAATTCAGGGACCAAAGATGCCGTCGATGCACTACTGATTTGTGAAGAATAAACATGGATTTTGTGAACTGAGAACTGGTGTTGATGGCAAAGCTGTAAGGCAACATTGCCATGCATAAATATAATGTTTTCGTTATATAATCATGGATCTAGTGAAAAAGTTATTTGACAATATGATATAATTGATTTGGATCATCAAACACCTGCATGCATATGGGAAGCCAAATTGACCGTGGAGCCCAACGATGATACGAACACAGCATCTGCCTTATATAGACGGACTAATGATATTCTCCCCAAATCCAAGCGGTAAATAAAATATATATTCTGCTACAGTCCAAATCATTATACTCTGTCCATTTAATAGGTTCTGTTGCACATGCACCAATATATCGTGTACTCGCCCTTCTGCCATAACGAAATGAACCCATAAAATATTCACAATGGCTGGCAAAAAAAAACACTTGCTGGGGGAGAAATTCTTAATGTTCTCTGACCCAAAACTGAATAAGAGATATCTCCTCGATCACGAAGAGATATCTCCAATTCAGCAGTACTAAGAGATATCTCCTCGTGGCTAAGAGATATCTCCTCGTGAATTAAGAGATATCTCCTAGCGATTTAGAGATATCTCCTCGCGAATTAAGAGATATCTCTAAATCATGCCACTAAGAGATATCTCCTCGCGAATTAAGAGATATCTGCTAATGAATTGGAGATATCTCTTAATTCGCGAAGAGATATCTCTTAGTCATTTGGAGATATCTCTTAGTGAACGAGGAGATATCTCTTAATTCAGCAGCCTAGGAGATATCTCCTCGTGGCTAAGAGATATCTCCTCGTGAATTAAGAGATATCTGCTTGTGATTTAGAGATATCTCCTCGCGAATTAAGAGATATCTCCTTGGCAATTGGAGATATCTCCATAACAATTGGAGATATCTCTTAATGAATTGGAGATATCTCCTAATGAATTGGAGATATCTCCAAATGAATTGGAGATATCTCTAAATAGGGGATAAATAGAGGAACGGCACCCCATAGTTTTGAAGGTATTCATGGACTAGCTGGAGTCTCAATGAATTTTCAAATATATACGTGTCCCCGACCTTTCATACCGTTGATATGGCGAATAGACTTCACACACGAATGAAGCATATTTACATGGAAAGCATTTATATTGTCACATGTCCCACGACCACTGCCAATAGCCTTTCCGACAAGAGTCCATCAGCATGGCTCTTCATACTTCTATTGCCCATATCAATTTGATTATCTGGCACATAGACAATAAAACAGCAAATACGTTTGCGCTGTCCAGCTAAGCTTTCGAGGAAGCTCATTGACCAGCATTACCGACCTTTCCTAAGACGCAGGCAGGGGACCACCCCGTACGAGTGGATCCCATCCCCATGGCACCAGATGCCCGATCGTAAGGGACTGAAACCATGCTGCCAACTCTGCGCATTTCGGTCTATGCTGGGTTTGTCCTCTCTTCCTTAAACATGCCATAAGCAGGACCACTTAGGTAGGGGGAGTTCCTCTCTATCTTGGCTCTTCATATTAAAATAAAACAACATTATAAAAGGGATGTGTATCCTTTACTAGGAGGATGATAATTTCATTCGTTTCCTTCCTAGGGGAGCCATTTTTAGAGCGGGTCTTCCCCTAGTTTGCTGCATGCTTCACACTAACTGACCTATCACACACCTAGGTCGTTCTGCTGCATGTTTGGGGGGGCAGAGGCTCAGACCTGAATATTCCGTATGGTGACCGTGAAAATTTACCTGTGTTCATCATCTGACTACATTGTACATCATTTGAACTGATTTCGGTTGTAGAAGGCGCACCTTCATTTCTTAGAATCGGATCGCGGTGGGTATTCCGCTGGGAACGCGGACTGCTCTCAGGTGCCTAGTGGTCGTGATGGCCTAATAATAGTTTTTTTTTTGTTTTAATATTTTTTTATTCAGATCATTTTTTAAATTTCATCATGTGACATTAGTCTTATTCAGTATTGTATAACATTTTCAAATATTTTAAGGTATATATGAACATACATGTATATATGATTGCATGTAATTTGTAGATATAAAGTAACAAAATATAAAAAAGTAAATTTTTTTTTTTTTGTGGATAATCAGTGTATTTGTGAAACGTGGATACTTATGATCGCTTATGATCGCTTATTTCTGAACTGTCGTGGGGGGAAGTTATTTAATCCATATTATGAGCATGTTTGAGTAATAGCTTCACTGAGAAGTAGATATTGCCTTGTTTTCAATTGCTAAGAATTGCTTCCAGAGCTTCCCATCTTTCCCCATATTTTTTACTTCTATCATTCAAGGAATATGTGTTTAGAGTTTCAATTCTTTTATAATATTTAAAAAATTCAAGAAGTCCATTTATAGTTGGGTTGGTAGCCCTCATCTTACATGAGTATATAAATTTTCTATACAGCATTGTACAGATATCAAGGGTATCATTGGGATGTATATCTCCATGCATACCTAGGACAGTATACTCTGGTTTTAATTCGAATGTAATATCACACTTTTCTTTTAACTTATGTTGGAGTTGAAGTAGAACTGATTTTGAAATGGGGCAATCCCAAAAGAGATGTATAACTGTTTCTTTCGTGTTCCCACAAAAAGAGCATAATTCTGTTTCTGACAGTTTACACTTGAATAATTTTGAATTTGTATAAAGTATGTCTTGATTAATTTTGTATTGAAAACTTATCAGGCCAGTATCATCTGTGATATGATATGGGTTCCTATATATTTGTTTCCAATCCAAATCACATAAAGCTATTCCAAGTCTATTAGACCATTTTTTTTGTATGTGGGAAGGTGTTTCAGCATATTGTCTAAGAATAATTGGGTAAAAAATCTTACATGGTGTTAAGGCATTCCCGAGAATTTCTATTTTTTCTTTTTTAATTGATTCAAGTTTCTCACTATTTCTCAAACATGCTCTCCATTGGGATGGTATCGCATTCAACAGTCCTTGATAGTGTGTGAAAGGAATTTGTAAATTATAAGTGCTACAGAATGATGGATAATCTAAGAGTCCACCATCGTCTTTCATCAAGTCATTTATAAAAAATACACCCTGCTTTATCCATTTAGTGTTTAAGAGCATATGATTGTCTATTTTTATATATTTATTCCAATAAATGGATTGGGATTGGATGTCTTGTGGGGCTGTGCTGATATCTTGATCTACCAAACTCCAAGCCTGTATAACGCTTTTCCAAAATGGATTAACTTTATTTGCCATAATAGTCAGTGCTTCATTTTGAAAGAACCAAACTTTTGGACCACCAAAGGGCTCCAAGTCATCTAAAATTATATTTTTCCAGCTGGCATTATTGGAAGTGTCTAGCAATTTTTGTATCCAGGTCATTTTTAATGCATTTGCAAACGAGTCAATATGTGGAAACTTCAAGCCTCCGTTTTCAATTTCATTTATTATAACATTACGTTTAATTTTATCTTTTTTTCCAGACCATAAAAAGCGATAAAAGATTTGTTGGATTTTTAGAGATGTGTCTTTTGAAGGGGGAGGTAGTACTGATAGACAGTGAATTAACATTGGAAGTGCAAGAGTCTTTATTACTGTTGTTTTTCCAGTAAGACTTAGTTGTCTGAAGGACCAGTCATTCAGTAGATTTTCTAGCTTTTTTATTTTTGTCTTGTAATTATTTTCAATGTAGTCGTCATTGAAGAGGTTGAATTCAATACCAAGTATAGTGACCGAATTTGAGTGATTCCATAGTATATTTTCTTCTGTTGGAATTTCTTCACCACAGCCCCGTTTCGATCCAATCCATAAGACTTGAGTTTTTTGGAAGTTTGCTTTTAGTCCTGTTATCTTTGCGAAATTTCGGACTGTATTAAGGGCTTCGTTTAATGAGTGTGAGTCATTCCTGAGGAAGAGGTTCATGTCATCTGCATATTGTGAGACCATGTATTCAGTTTTGTTAATTTTTATCCCGTTTATATCTATATTATTTTTTAAAGATGCGCTAAGAGTTTCTACCGCTAAAATAAACAGGTAAGGAGAAAGTGGGTCACCTTGTCTTACCCCTCTATGTATATCTATCTTGTTAGATAGGTTTCCGTTATTGACAATATAGCTGAAAATATCTGAATAAAAGGTTTTTACCCAACCGATGATATCTGGTCCAAATTTGTAAAATTTTAAACAATTTTCTAAATAACTCCATTCTAAGGAGTCAAAAGCTTTTTCAAAATCAAGTAGTACTAGTAATCCAGGTATATCTCTTTGCTCGCACTTTTCTAATAAATCAAATGTAAGCCTTGTTGATTCCCCAATGTAACGCCCTGCTAGAAATCCAAGTTGTGAATCTGAAATAAGTTTTGGGAGGACTTTCTTTACCCGATTAGCAATAACTGTTGATCCAATTTTAACATCAACATTGAGAAGCGAAATAGGCCTCCAATTTTTAATGTATTCTTTAGGTTTATTGGGTTTTGGCAGACATGTTATAATTCCACATCTTTGCGTGACTGATAATTTTTGTGTACGAAAACCATAGTTCAATGAGTTAACAACAAATTGCCCCAGATCTTTCCAGAAAAATTTGTAGAATTCTGCTGTATATCCATCTGATCCTGGGGATTTTTCATTTTTTATCTTTTTTAATGATGCTGTGCATTCGTATTCAGTTAGTTGTCCCTCCAAGGATTCAGTTTCTTGCGTATCCAAGAAATTCAGAAAAGGGTTTTCAACATCAAGAAAATTATTTTCTTCATCTCCAGCTGTTGGTTCAATCTTTGATTCATATAGATTTTTGTAAAAATTGTGTTGTTCTTCAATTATGTCAGAAAGTTCGGTTATTTCAGATCCATCACTTTTAATTAGTTTGGCAATAGTTTTTTCAGTGTAGCTTCTTTTTTCTAAATTGCAAAAGTATTTGGTTGATTTTTCCCCTTCTACTTTCCATTTTGCTTTTGTTCTCAGAATTATTCCCTGTATTTTCTTGTCTCTTAATTCGATTAGCTCTGATTTTAATTTATCTATTTTTACAGCGACCGATTCATCACCATTGTCGAGTATTTCCGAAAGCCTTGAAATTTCTGTCTCAAGTTTATTTTCAGATTCATTTCTTCCCTTTTTCAAATTTGAAGAGTATGCAATAGTTGGGCCACGAATCATAATTTTTAGGGTTTCCCAAAATAGTTGATCATTGATTTTAAAAAGATTTTCCTCCCCAATGCGTATATTTTCAGTGTTATTATTCACATATTGGTCTACTACCTCAGCAATTATAGTTTTAACTAATTCTATATACTTTTTGTCTCTCAATAAACTGTTGTTAAATTTCCATGTCCCTCTGCCCCTGGGATGACTCACAAATTGTATAGTTAAGCTCACTGGAGAATGGTCTGATTTATAACTAATATGTATATCAGATTTTTTTATGAAAGACTGAAGATCAGAGGAGACCAGGAAGTAGTCGAGCCTAGCCATTTTACTTCCTGGGCCCCTCCAACTGTATCGTTTAATGCCTGGGTTATGAAGCCTCCATGTATCGTGTAAATCTAACCTCATTTGCCAGAACTTCATTTTTTCATTTGATTTTGTGTTGTTTTTCTGTTTATAATGTATTGTATCTATTGAATAGTCTTGAGGTACATTCCAGTCTCCTGCAATTATTATAGAGGAGTTTTCCAATTTGTCAATTTTGTTAAAAAGTTTTTCAAAAAACATTGGGCTGTCCTCGTTCGGCCCATATACAGCACATAGGCTAAGTCTCTGATGTTGGATTGTAATATCAAGAATGATGTAATTTCCACCGTCATCAGCCACTATTTCGTGTATTTCATACTGGATTGAATTTTTAAAAATAATGGCCACCCCTCTTTTAGCACTGGAAAATGAAGAAAAAATGGCTTCATAACCCCATTCCATCCTCCATCTTTTTTCTGTTTCTTTACTTGAATGCGTATCAATTAACAAAGAAATATCGTACCTAGCTCTACATCTATTAAATAAATCTCTACGCTTTACATGGTCAGACGACAACCCACGACAGTTCATGGCTCCAATTGATATATTAGCCATTTTCAATATTCAATAAGATAACAATCATATCATTGATTATCCGTCTTAAATATCTGCTTTCATTTTTTATATTGTAACATGTATAAGAGTTCAAATAAAAAAGTAATGAACGATGAAATGTATGCATGATCTTAGTTTTTTTATCAACAATAACAACGGACTTCTGGTGTTTGACAGTGTATGTATTATAAAAGGTAAATACATCTGGATATGCAACAACAACAGTCATGAAGGCTTTAAGTGGTTTTACCTTCAATATGTATTTGTAGATATCCAATATTTCTCATTTCCTTTTACGGTACATGGGCTCCAATTTTGTGATGTTTTTTTTGTGTCTTTATAATAATAGTAATGTGTGTGGATTTAGGCTGAACATAATACTTGTGATTGCACATTTTGCTGTCTGTCTCCATTCCAAAGGATGGTGCTCGTTGGGAAATTTCTCCAAAATTAATACTCGTACCGACACTATTGTTTGGCACCTGAGAGTAGCGGTTTGCTTTCTCATTGGATGCTCTGGTCACCTGTGGTGTTCGGCCATGCGCTCCTGATGCTCATGGCTGTTAGTCATGTTCTCTGAGGGGCTATATATATATCTTTAATGATACATTGGATTGTGCCAGGGACCTCTGCTCGGGCTCCGACCATTGGATTGTTGGGCGCAGCTTTAGTAGGGTCTTCTGACATGATCTCATGATGACTTATATATCACCATGATATATCTATTTATATCATTTTATATATCTATATATGCGAAAGATTTGTGTCACCGGGTTTCTGCAATGATATCTTGTGAGACATGTTCTCTGTGGGGTTGTATATCTATATTTAGTGATACGTTGGATCATGACAGGGAGCTGTGATCTGGCTCCGCCCATTAGATTGATGGGCCTTCTGACATGGTCTCATGAGGAAAACTTAATATATCCCCCGGATATATATATTATATCATTTTATATATATATATACGCAATGTGTATATTGTGATACATAGGTACCTCAGGGACATGTGAACGTGTGATAACTGTTCTAAGGGCAGGACCAGTTCACGCTCCCCCGATTACGCATTCGCGGCCAATCAGTCTGTGGGAAACGTCTGGTGGAGTAGACGGGGTACTTGGGACCTCCAGGACATTTGTCCCCCACCAGACGCCAGCGGTTCTGGGCGCTAAAGCTGCCAAATCGCGTGCCTACAAATCGACACCGGCAGATGGGCCTCCGGCAGCTTAAGCGTAGGGCAGGGGCCGTACCCATGAGGTAAAGCGCCGCGTCCCCCTGGTCATGCTCGTCTTAACGACAAAATGCGGCCTTGCCTGCCACTCCTCCGTGAAGGGATCAGAGAAAAATGACCTCTCCCCACCCTCCAGCTTGGCCAGGATATTAGCTTGGGCATGACCACCTGCAGCATGCGATGGTGGGGGCTCCCTCTGATCCGATGGCTTGACTCGCTTATAGTTGTCTAACCCATTTGGGCTAATGGGCTCTCCATTTGATCCCTGTGCCACAGATTGGGCATCAGGTTATCTGCCATTTGCATTGGTGAACAGCAGTTAGTTAACTCTTAATGTGGGTTGTCTTGCCATCTTTGGAGTGGGCCTCCTCCAGTGCAGGTCGTTATGTCGCTAAGGCTGGATTCTTAGAACTGACGGATGAAGAACAGAGAATTGCTCGGTTCGCTCGCATTTCTGAATTGAATGGCACCACCTGGGATGTTGCTTCCAAAAACAAGGGGGGGTACATGTTTGAGCAATATAGCACTCTAATTATATGAGTTATTTCACGTAACTAATCATAACAGATTCATTAAAGAGTTCATATTTAGGTACAATCTGTTTTAGAAGAATGCATTCCCTCCAAAATTTGGCTATTAACTTTATTGCTCGTGCCTCCTCCTGGGCTTGCATACTAATCCATATAGTTCAGTGTGAACGGCTTCCTTTAGCGGAAATATGATATTTAAAAAAAATATAATATATATTTCCTTAAAGAAAGCCTGAACACTGAACTATCATAGGGCCCTCCCATGGCGGTGCCATTCCCAACCCCGCAACTCGCCAATCTCCTGATTGAGTTGAAAATAAACTGACGAGATTCAATCGGTTATATTGGGACTGCGCATCCGTGACTGATTCCGAGCAAGCCACTGAATACCGTGAGGGATCGTAGGCGACCACAAAAAGTTAACCCCTATTTCTACTATGGTTTACAAACGCAGGACATATATCCATATAGTTCAGTGTTCAGGCTTTCTTTAAGGAAATATATATTATATTTTTTTAAATATCATTTCAAGGCTTGTCATCAAGTAGCCTAAGCAGAATGAGTTCCCCAGAGGGTAAATTTAGTGATGCTAAGGCCAAAAAAAAAAGGGTTTTGATTCTCGGGCATAGCCGCGTCTGGAAAAAAGGCCCGCGTTGAACCATTTTATTACGATTTTCAATTTGACCAAACTGTCAAATGATAACACGAAAATAGGAAACTAGAAAAGAGAAATTAGATATGTTTCAAACAACGAATATGATAGACATTCAATGGTGTATGTGTTGGTTTCAACAACAGACACTAGGCAACGATAACTACCAGGTATATTGTCACCACGTACAAGCTGCTCAAACCCCAAGTTTATTAAGTCAAATGTGTTTCCGTGCTGTAAACAATTATGTGATTTCCAATTTCGGAAACGCAAACCGGAAAGAAATATGGTGCATATTGGCGATGTGTATGCTGGTTTAATTTAATAGTATTTGAAGTTTGTATGGCTAGCATGTATAGTTACTATAGTATAGATGGATAAATATTAAAGTATATAAGATAGATATAAAATTTATAATCCCGATTTAAACTTTGTTTGTTTTAGTTCCGTTTCCGTCTTTGTTGTATTCCGTGTTTTGTATACGCAGTAACAGAGAACGCGAATCGAACGGACCTCAAATAATTCTGTCCATGCGTATTCTCTTTAAATTCACCGATGTTACTGAATATATTTGGCGACAAAATTATCCGAGAGCACCATTTTATAGTGTGCAAATATATTTTTAATCGTATTTTGGCTTGTTGGAAATAAAGCGTGATCCATAACCGAAAAATCATAATTTTATTCCCAATGATTCAGTGATTTTAGAAATTAGAGACACTCGGTAGTCGGTGTCAAGGCCGTTAATTGTGCATAGATCATAGATGTACTAAACTGTGAATACTACCGAAAGGGTGTGCCTTTGAATGCAGAAAATCAAGAAACAGGTAACTGAGGTGTGGCAGATGCAAACTAAAATTAAATGCAACAAACAGTCTATGACATTTAAATAAAAAATATGAAGTGTTTTCCATGTTACTGACATTGAAAAAAATCTCCCTATTTTACACTAAATCTCCCTATTTCTGAGGACAAATCTCCCTATTTCCAATATATATAAAAATATACTATAAAAAGGTACATACATATATCAAATATACCAACAATATATATGAGGGTATCACCCCCCCCCCCCCCCATTTTCGGTACGCGGGATTCAGGGTGTTTTTACCCGTACGCGGGATTCATACCCCCGAATTAACTGGTATGCGGGTTCAAGCAAAACATCTTGGACGCAGGTTTTGATGGAGCAAAATAATATTTTGTGCTAGTTATCTCTATGAATGAGTGGGTAGAATAGCTTCTTAGGCATATTCGACCACCATCATAAAGTATCATTAATCGTATCATAACGGCCTCATAGCGCCCATAACGTGACCGGCGTCTCTTCGGTCGTTAACCGGAAAGCGTCCGGAAACTATATGTGTCTATGTAACTTCTGCTTGTATCTGTCTGATATTAAAACAGTCAATTTGTATGTCATTTATCGCATATTATTTCTTAACATGTATTCAGGATTCACCCCCCAAAATTAACTGGTATTCAGGATCCAGGGGGGAGGGGGGGTGATACCCTCATATATGATGTACGGGTAGTATATAATGTGATAATTGGTCATTCTTCATAGTGGAATACATTAGTTGATATCCACACAATGTTCTCCTTAGATTTTCTTAACCTGGGAAGGTATAATAACCCATGCTAACTATGGGCATTATCCCTATACCAAAAATAAAAAATAAAAATAAAACCCTCGCTCCCTCATCGATTCTCAAAAAAAATTGCCCGAGAATAAAAAACTTTTTTTTTTTGGCCTAATCATCATTGTTTTTATTTAAGGATGGCTCATGAAGCTGAGAACAAAGTGAAGGCTCCGAGTCAGTCACGGTACAAATTTTCGCTGCTTGCGTGGTCATCGTGGGATTATTCTATCTCATCATCCGAGGCCACAAGCAACCTATCTAAGGGCATCACTAGCGTGCTGAAGGTAAGATTAAGCATGATTTTTTGAAAATTTACGAATAGTGTGCCTAAAAAAAAAGACGTTTGTTTCCGCTAACCCGACCGACCCTATTTTAAACCCCCGACCCTAAAATTTTTATTGTGATTGCAACAAAAAAAAAAAAAAAAAAAATTATTTAATTTTTTTTTTTTTTTTTTTTAATTTAGGTCCCAATTCATATCATAACAAGATGCAAAACATTTATATATATTGTCATAAGAAATTTAAGTTTACAAAAAGATTTCAGTTTAACAGTTGGAATCATACTGTAAAGTATGTTTGGCTTTATCTAGCTTTCATCTGTGAAAACTTCAAATAGTTTCAGTTCAGGTTTGTTATGATTCAGCCTTCAGACTTCAGTATTTCAATCAAATACAGTACAGGAACATTAACAATTTGATCGAATCAACCTGGTTATCAGGTGGGATCTCATAATACCAAATGAAAAATTAACATAGAGAGTAGTACTATAAATAGTAATTACTATTTATAGTAGACATTGTTTCTGTGCTACATGTAGTATATTATGTACCGGTATGTGTCTCACTTGAATTTTATAAAATAGCCTATTATATGAATTAGAGTGATAATGGCAAGTCTCATTTCAAGCCGGATAAGCATGATCCATGGAACCAAAAGATACCTGATAATAACTTATAAGCATTTCAAATCCCATACATACATAAAAAATTTCAAAGTTACGCTCGAGAAACTTGATCGAATTGACCTCTCAGTAAAATTCAAAATTCTGACTCAAAATGCCCTAGATTAGCTCTAAATGCAATGGATTTTCAAAATTTTTCCAGGGGGCGAACCCCCACCATCATTAGGTGGTCACCCTTCCCAAACCTTCCTCCACTCAGGCCTTCAGGTTATGCCTTTGGCATATCATTGCCTAAAAATAGGTGTCCACAAAAAATACCTAGATCCTTCACTGAATGCGGAGGAGAAGGTGGGGTTGTGAAGCCATCATTAAGATATCGGTACAAGACGGTCACTCCAATATGTGACAGTGCAGTGGTGCTGGACTGACTCCAGTTGTCGCCAGACCATATGAGAAATATTAGGATTATCAAAGACTATATTAGTATATAGACTAGTATATATGTAAATATTGAAGCATATGCAAGATTGAATTGGAGTTTCTAGTTCCTCTGTCATTTGGGTTAACCTGATTGGGGGCTAAGAAGTGCATAGTTTGGGTTATTGACAAGTATTATACAGTTATTTTTAAAGATACTGAAAAAAAAAAAGTTAACAAAAAAAAAGAAGTTAAGCCTACCTACCTACCCTAATTTTTTTCAGCTCGTTAGCGGAAACAAATGTATTTTTTTTTAGGCCTTAACCAAAAGCATACAGTAATCCCCTAAGTAATCAACTTCTTAACCACATCAGAATTATGGGTAACTTTTCAGGATTTAGTCGGAAATATGGCTTGTTGCCATTCATCGGAAAGCTCTCAGCTTTCCTATGAATGGCAACAAGCCATATTTCCGACTAAATCCTGAAAAGTTACCCATAATTCTGCTGTGGTTAAGGAGTCGAGCTAGAGCACTTTTCACAAAATATGAATTTCGAGGCGGTCATTTGAGAGTTCATAAAAAATGCACTGAAATATTAACTAGCTTGGGAATCCAACTAGGGCGTATACTCTGTCTGCGATTGAAATCATGACTATGCAAGAATATAAAAAATCAAACATTTTTCGTTGCATAATTTAGTTTTTTGGTAGCAATGTTTAGAACTATTGTTTTGGAGGTAAAAATGAAAAGGTGAATCAGTATTGAGTGTTTATGTCTGCCAGATTATTGCAAATATGGTTGAGTAATATTAATGTTGTTTTATGTTGCTTTGGTCCTTCACAAAGAATAGTTCTGCATATCATTTCTAATCTCGTCTCAGAGTTGACCAATTTTGAAAAATTTGAACTTTGCAAAATAGCCAGTTAGTATGTAACAAGAAAATGTTGAGACTCCTTTCATTTCTAATAGCCTCGATTTGACCGTTCAATTTCTTTACAACAATGGACAGATACTCTTATTTTTTAACATCATTTCCATACCACAATACCTTGTTAACCATTTCATGATGGGAGCTTCCTGAATTTTTGCGAAAACCTGTGCCAATACATTCTCTTATATATGCGAGTCAACCATAGATCGCTTTGCATATACAAGAGAATGCATTAGCCTAACAAATTTTATATTATTTTTTATAATTGTTAAAAAATGTAAGAAATAATGAAAACAAATGATAAAAATTCTTAAAGAATATAATAATTTTTTTTTTATAGAATGTAAGATTAAAGAATGTAAGAAAAAATTATAAATAATATTTTTAAAAATGATCAAAATTAAAAAAAAATTGTTAGGCGAATGCATTCTGTTATATATGCGAGGCGGCCTATCGTCATGAAAGGGATAAAATTGTAATTTTTTATGATTGATATAATACATATTGTAAGATAAATTGGTTTATCATCATCATGGTATTCAAAGCTCACTGCTTCTTTGGGCGACATATCGGCTTGCCTTCCATACTCACACACATGGCACATGCAGGGTTTCCCTATACCGACATAGGCTCCGTCAAATAATTTTGAATCTGTATTTCCTAGTACCGGTAATTTGCATCCCGACAGACCCGTTTATTCTCCCGCATTGCACATGAGTCTGCCGATTTGATCTTCAACACCCGCCTATACCCTACAGCTGTCATCTAATCTGTAGGTTTGGGCAAATACATGTACACATAAAGACAAACATTTATTTCATGTTTGTCATTGGTAACATACTAACATTGATTCATTACATTTTGTAATTTTGTTGATGTCGGTGTGATCTATTGTCTATCCTGATTGGGCACCTTAACCCTTTACCCAACAAACCGGCCAAAACCGGCCAAATAAAGCTTCAACAGCCTAAAATATCTTCGGTCTGTCTCAATAAAACCATACAAATATGGATATCATTGGAACCGGCTCATTGACCACATTGTGATGGTTACAGTTATGCCCTGTGCCAATGCATTATCTTATATATGCGAGTCGACCATAGGTCGCCTCGCATATATAAGAGAATGCATTGGCCTAAAAACAATCTTTTTTTAACACTTTTTACCATTTTTTCTTACATTCTTTAACAATTTTATAATTTTTAATGTGTTAAGCCAATGCATTCTCTTATATATGCGAGGCGACCTATGGTCGACTCGCATATATAAGAGAATGCATTGGCACAGGGCCCTTCTGTTGGGTAAAGGGTTAATATAATGTGTCTTACCTCAGTAGGTGTTTATTACCTGTGATTCTTACACCTACATGTATGATAAGCTTGCGGTTGTGGTGGCCAATTGCAATTCAATAATGTATATAAGTGTGCTGAAAATTTGTAAAGGAACACTCGTGGGATTTGATTAATGCAACGACTCGATAAGGTTGATTTTAGCAGCTTGCCTTGTTCAGACTCCAGTCTATTCATCATATACTAATAAACGAAACTGAGGAGCCGATATTTCGAAATGGGAAATTTCCAATCTATTCAGGGGATATATAGACGATTACAGCTTTGACTTTCATTATCCTTAAAATAACTTATTTCCGATCATACATTCTGTGAAAAAATGATTGGCACATTGTAAACTCGGCAATGTAAATTCCCGCATCCTATATGTTATACGAGTGTTAGAGTAAGAGTACAACTGAGTTTGACTGACGTATTCTTGTAATGAATGGGCGGTACCTACAGAGTATTTGTTGGAGTATAATTGATATGAGAAAAGCGGGAATCTGGGAGTGTGTGATAGCCGTCATGAGATGATAATAAAATACTATATACTTTAACATATACCTTGACTCGAGCATCCCGAACATGGTGTCAGAAGTAAACTTTACCTAAGTGAACGATATTGGACTAGTATCTGCTGCATTATGCCGTTTCAACCACCGGAATCGTTTGATTTTACTTGTCCTACGGCTTGGTCGGAATGGAAAGCTTGTTTTTCCCGATACCGGACTGCTTCTAAGTTGGACGCAGAGAGCGGGAAAGTGCAAGTCTCATCGTTGATCTATTCGATGGGACGTGAGGCAGAGAACATTTTTCAATCGTTTACTTTAACAAATAGGGAAAAAGATACTTTTGATATTGTATTATCAAAGTTTGATGCACACTTCATTCCGAAACGGAATATTATTCATGAACGGGCTCGATTCTACAATCGATCACAGCAGTTAGGTGAATCTGTGGAACAATATATTCGAAGTTTGTACGAACTTTCGGGGCATTGTGATTTCAAGGACAGAAAATCTGAACATATCCGGGACCGGATAGTGATCGGGATTGTAGACAAAGAACTGTCGGAGAAAATGCAGTTGGAGGTCGACTTAACCCTGGACAACGCTGTAGCGATGACTCGCCAAAGTGAACTCGTGAAGGGTCAGATCAAAGATTTGTCAAGAAATATCGAGGAAGTGCGTGGTAAATACCAGAAATCGAAACCGTTTGTTCGCACTCCGAGACAGGCAGATAATAAATACTATCCTCAACATGGAAATCAACCTGGTAATAAAAGGTGTGGTTCGTGTAATCGGTTTCACGGAAAGGATCAAGTTTGCGCGGCAAAAGGAAAAAGATGTCGAATCTGTCATCTGTTTAACCACTTCGCTGTTTGCTGTCGGAATAAGCGACGGAATGTTAGAGAGGTTACTGAAACTCACGAGGAGCCCGATGAAGCAACAGACGAGAACTATTATTTGGGAACTGTTACGTGTAATTGTGATTCTAGAGAGAGTGAGCCGTGGATTACACAGTTGAGAATATGCGATACGAATGTGAGTTTTAAGATTGATACGGGGGCAGATGCCACGGTCATGTCTGAGCTTACTTACTCGAAATTGAAAAACAAGCCCAAACTTAAGCCAGTGTCTTCTGTCTTGAAGAGTCCTGGGGGTGAGGTTATTTGTCGAGGCCAATTTACCGCGGAGGTTTTCCGGGAGGGTAAACGTTACACATTCAGGGTTTTTTGTAGTGAAAGGAGACCACCAGAGTAATTTGCTTGGTAGGGGTGCTGCTTCCGCATTAAACCTTGTGAAACGGGCCGAAGAAGTTCATGAGGAGGTATTTGGTACCAGTGGGTTGGTGAACTGCTCTCCTGTGAGGATTGAACTAGAACCCGGTGCCATACCATCAGCCCTTTTAATTCAGATTGTCTGGCTTCGGCAATCTGCTACGGCAACCATTTACCGTGGCCTAGTTTGCTTCAGCAAATGGCTTCGGCATTGCCGATTGCCGTAGCCAATTATGAAGGCTGTACCATATAGCGTAGCCACACCCCGCCGGATTCCATTTCAGCTGATGGAAAAGGTGAAGGAAGAACTTGATCGTCTGGTTGAAACTAAGGTAATTATTCCAGTTACTGAGCCGACTGATTGGTGCGCTCCCATGGTTCCAGTTTTGAAACCGTCAGGTAAGGTTCGAATATGTGTTGATGTTAAACATCTTAATGAGTCAATCAAACGGGAAAGGTACATGATGCCAAATCTGGATGATATTTCACCTAAGCTGGTAGGTATGACTGTTTTCAGACGTCTAGACGCAAGCAGAGGTTTTACTCAGATTCCTCTGGATCCAGACAGCGTCCCCTTGACGACATTCATCAGTCCCTTCGGTAGGTTCGCTTGGCGTCGCGTCCCCTAAGGAATCACGTCGGCGCCAGAATTTTTTCAGCGCAAGATGGTCGAAATGCTCGCTGGCTTGGAAGTGGTGGATTGTCTTATAGACGACTGCATCGTATACGGTAAGGATCAAAGTCAACACGACGAACACCTGGCCAAGGTGATGGAGCGTATGAAAGAATCGGGGTTAATGCTGAACAGAGAAAAATGTGAGTTTAGTAAATCTCAGATAAAATTCTTTGGGCACATTTTAGATAAAGTTGGAATTACCCCAAATCCAGAGCGAGTTCAAGCAGTTATGGATTTGAAGCCGCCGGAAACGGTTTCTGAGCTGCAAAGAATGCTGGGAATTTATAAACTACTTGGGCAGGTATGTTCCAAATTTGTCTGACATGCTGGCTCCAGTCACTAATCTTTTAAAAGGTGAGATTGCGTGGTTCTGGGGGCCCGAACAGGAGAGAGCATTCGAAGCAGTGAAACTAAAATTAACTACCGCTCCGACATTAACTTACTATGACCAGAGTAAACCTGTGGTGGTGAGTGCGGACTCCTCAAGCTATGGTCTGGGTGGAGCTCTTTTCATCAAAATTGGGTCCAAGTTAGCGCCAGTGGCTTTTTGCTCACGAACGCTGACTAATTCGGAACAAAAGTGGGCTCAGATCGAGAAAGAATGCTTAGCCGGAGTTTGGGCATGTGAAAAATTTGCCAGGTATCTTGTCGGCTTGCCTTCATTTACCTTACTAACGGATCATAGGCCGTTAGTACCAATTATCAATAAGACTGATATCGATAAAGCCCCACTTCGATGTCAGCGATTGCTATTGAGGCTCAGGCGATTTAGCGCCAAAGCAGAGTATGTTCCGGGCAAAGACATGGCCGTGTCTGATTGTCTCTCGAGAGCGCCTGTTATGACCGAAAATTGTGAGATCGATGAGTGCATGATTGTGAGATCGATGAGTGCATGGAAGAGGTAAATTTCTATGTGAATTCTATTTAGAGCTGAAACGGTTAGACGGTTAACCGGTTAGCATCCGGTTAGCGACGTAACCGGTTAGAAAAAAGTGAACCGGACGTAACCGCATCCCGTTGTCAGTTGAATGTGAACGTGAATAATCCTCAAAATATTAGGTTAAATGATGCAAAACTAATACTAAATTTAGTGTCACCAATAGTAGAGTGCAATGCAAGCATTAATTGGTACACGCGGTAGTATCAGATACTTAGTAGCAATTCTCGAACTGTCTGGAAGTGTCGGCGACCTTCAATCAATTCCGCCCCTTTGAAGTATCTTCCGACAAAAGCACGTGTGCAGTCACTGTGTATCAAGTCTGAATGCACACAAGGAAGTGACAACGTAAAAGTGACGTTGTGTGGCAATGCGTGCTTTCGTAACTTAATAGTTAATACTGCACGAAGCAACATGGATTCAAATTGGAACCACACCACGACATACTGTATATAAAACTGTTTTACATTGGGGTTTATAAAAACTATGTAAGTCGACAAAGTTTGAAGACTGAGATCAGCTGCACAATGTCTTCACTCTTCCCGTTCTTCCTCCGTGTTGTGATTTAATATGATCAATTCAATTGAGTGACTCAAACAGACATCGTAGTTGAAGCAACCCAAAACTTCTTCAATAATCTTCCCTTTTATCAAGGAAATTGATGCTCCATGCTACTCTGTAACTGGTTGTGCCTGTGGGACTAATTAACACTCAATTTGGCAGTAATTGCTATATGTTAAGTGATTGCATACTAAAACCGAAACGTAAATTATATAACCTCCCAACACTTGTGTCCGCTATCATGATACCGACGAATACATGTAGCTCGAATACTGAATAGGACTGCGAGTCTGACCTAACTGACCTTCCTTTTTGTTCTCTAGTTATTACTTTCTTGTCTTTATATATAATGCATTGGAGGATATACCAATGATGATAATGATATATTACAGATCTTTAATATATAGTTTTGTTACTCGTTTTACCAATACCCATACTATTTTACTCGTTTTACAAATGCCCAAACATATGCTGATCACGGCAAATAAGCGATCTCTCCTGCCATTCACAAATTTCATTTGCTCATTCCCCATCACGAGAGCCAGCAAAAGAACAAGGAATGCGTGTTTTTGAATATCGTTAAATGCCGTGAATAAGGTCTTTATTTCAGCTACTACTTCTCACCTAGGTTTGTCCCTGGAGCATGGCATAATGTAGACATAATTAGTGTGACAGGTCCGCTAGATATTTAGCGGTTAACCGGTTGAAATCCGGTTAACCCCGATGGTTAACCGGTTAGAAGAATGGGTCAACCGTTTCAGCTCTAATTCTATTCAACAAAATTTGCCTGTCAATGACTTGATGTTAACACGAATAAAGGAATCTGTGGCGAAAGACATTGACATTCAGGGAGTTATTCGCCTTGTAACTGATGGCTGGCCAGAAAGTGCGAAAACTGTGCCAAAATCACTTAGAGGATACTTCACTGTCCGCGGTGAACTCTCGTTTGCGACTGAACTACTCATGTATTGTCAGAGGATCGTTATTCCACATGCAATGCGAGCTGAAGTTCTCACAAACCTGCACAGCAGGCATCAAGGAGTTACAAAATGTAAGGACCGTGCAGCCACGTGCGTATGGTGGCCAGACATTAACTCACAAATTAAAACACTCGTGGAAACATGTGCCGATTGTCAGAAACACAAACCAGCACAACAAAAGGAACCATTGATAACAAACCAACTACCGAACCTACCATGGCAGAAAATTGGAGCAGATGTCTGCTACGTGGGAGGCAAGATATATCTCGTCGTCATTGACTATTTTTCTCGTTACCTGGAAATAGCAATGGTAACCAACGAGTCGTCAAGCCAAATAATTGGGCGACTGCAGAACATGTTTTCTCATTGGGGTAATCCCCAAATACTAAGAACAGACAACGCCAGTTATTTCACATCGACAGAATTCAAGGACTTTATCAATTCCCGATCAATTCAATTCATTACATCATCTCCCCATTTCCCTCAATCGAACAGAGAATCGGAAAGTGGTGTTAAACTGGCAAAACACATACTAAATCAGAAGGACATCTTCACTGCATTGGTGGCTTATCACACAACGCCACTCAAATCAACTGGATTTACACCTTGTCAACTAATTATGGGAGGTAACATTCGCACAAACATCCCATGTGCACCAGAAACATTAACACCTATGTGGCCTTCTCTTGAAAAAGTTAAAGAGCGCGATAAGGAATACAAGGAAAGTTATAAAAGAACATATGACAAAGGGGCATCACCATTGCCCGAATTACATGCAGGTGACAAAGTTCGAATTCGCACCGCGAACGATAAACAATGGAGCGAGCCTGGTGTAATCAGCTATAATGTATCCACACCAGAGACACATGGTAGGAGTTATCTTGTTAAAACAAATAAAGGAATTCTGAGGCGAAACCGCAGACATTTACAAAAAATACCTAACAACGGAAGTGACTCTGATGGAAATGACTCTGATCAAAACAGCGATAACGGATCTTTGAGTCGAACCAGAAGTGGGAGACTGGTGTTAAGCACCAAACGTTTAATCGAATCTATGTGAAATATAAACAACACATTGTGATCAGCTATAATGTATCTACACATGTATTCTTTATAATCAGTTAATCTTTGTAATCATTTTTTAATGTTTTGGATATAAGTCGGTACCCGTGAGATCGTGACCTAGCTAGTATGACATATAATGATATACGATAGAATTATGACCGAGTTGTTTGCACGTGTAAATGATACGAGAACTTGTGTGTGAAGGGGGGAGGTGTTACAGTAAGAGTACAACTGAGTTTGACTGACGTATTCTTGCAATGAATGGGCGGTACCTACAGAGTATTTGTTGGAGTATAATTGATGTGAGAAAAGCGGGAATCTGGGAGTGTGTGATAGCCGTCATGAGACGATAATAAAATACTGTATACTTTAACATATACCTTGACTCGAGCATCCCGAACAACGAGCGATAACTCTACATTTGCTACTTGGGCTATTTCCTTATCAATACATGACAGAGGACACCCTGTCATTCCTGGTCTCAAATTCTAATGAATTTATTGCTGAGAAAACATAACTATATCTTCCCAGATGCAAGAAAATGAGGGTTAAATTAAATTTCAAAAATCACATATGGTTTGCCGAATCATGGTCGACCAGTCGTATCTAATGGACCCAATATCTTAAATTTACCCCAGCGGGAACCCTGAACATGGGCTGTATACTTGAATACAGATCTTGGAAATGGTAGCCTATATATCGATTGCTATAAATGCTTTATTTACAGCGGGGAAAGTTTTATTCCTTAAACGATAGTGACACATTGTGATGTTTGCTTTTGAATGTTTAGGACAATGTGCACGATGCACGAGCTCAAGAAGATATCCAGAGAAGAAGCAGATCAGAAATATGCAAAACCGTTGCTCGGAGATCTATTGCTTGGCTCATCACCGTGTAATGTCCTTACTTATCACTTTAACCCTTTGAGTGCCAGGGGCCGATCTCATCAGCCCTAAACCTACAAAATAAGTCTGTTAAAGAATATAAGAATAAATTATTAAAATTGTAAAAAAAAAAAAAACAAAAAAAAAAAACAACATATTTTAGGCCAATGCATTCTCTTATATATGCGAGGCGACCTATGGTCGACTCGCATATATAAGATAATGCATTGGCATTGGCACAGGGTATATGGGTTGATACAAAAATCGACCTGGCACTCAAAGGGTTAACAGATATGCAGATTGAATTAGAAATAATGCGGCCTAAGCTTTAAACTATCATTACTGAATGGGGTTTTGTTAACCCTTTCTAAACTATCCCTTAGGAAATGTTCACCTAAATAGTTCAACAAAAGACCACAGTTGAACTTATTACCTGAACATTTCCCACTAATAAATAGGATTCATTCTGCACTTTCTGCTTAACCCATTCATGGCAGGAGCTGCGCTGGTGCATCATTAAATATTCTGTGCCAGTTCATTCTGATATATGGGAGACTCGCATATGTAAGAGGGAATATCTATTGCACTGCTGAATTTTTGTGGCACCACTGGAGCCTGAGTGCTGTAAATGAAAAATTTGTCTGAATATAAAAATTATATTCTGTGTTATTATCTTATAATTTTGATAAATTTTGATGAAATACTATAAAATTATCAAACATTATTAATATCTTAACCTTTTACCTTGATTAGACAGATGATTGAGTATTTTATTGTCACTGTGTTATTTCTTATTCAATTTGTACCTTGCATCTCTGGAGAATTGCAAAAATGTGATGTTCTCTCTATAAGTCTTCAAAGGGCATATAAATACTAAACAAATGAGTACATTCATTAAAATGATTTTTTTGGTGATTTAACTGCAGTTTAGTCAAAGTTACCTAATATAAAGCGAATAATAAATTAATATTGCTTGATTATTTTTAGCAGATAATATGTTGAACATTTATTATCAAAATTTAAGATTTACCATGAGGCTCAGAGGCCCGCAGACACGACATAAAAAATTATAGTGCAGACTGAATTACATAATAATTTTGTCAAGCATTCAAGGACAAGTAAGCAGTCTATTTTCGGTGCACAATTTAATTGATATCAAAGTCACCCAATGTATATGATTATGCTTATGTTTATCCACTGTATTAACCACCATGAAGGACTAATTAAATGTAAAAGACTGACCATTCTTAATAACGGAAAGCAGAAACAATCAGAATGCCATAATAACAGCACGATATTTTTTGGCGATGTCGATTGTAAACAGATAACCAGAATATCGGACAATGCCGATTGCCGTTCCGGTTAATCTGTTCATCACTAAATTAGTTAAAGGGCAAAATTCATCTTTTTAACCATTTCAGAACATTTTCTCATTCTCCAGTGGTGTGATTCAGGGTGTTAAAGTGATAACAGTTTTGTTTCCATTTTCAATACATTTTGTGCTTTGCATTTTATCATTTTTCATCAATTTGTGTTGGTCTGTATTTAGATATTCTCTTCATGTTTTGTTCAATATTAGATAATTCCTTGCATACATACTCTCTTTTCACAATATATAGAGAGTATCTCATGGTGTCCAGGCTTCGCATTTTACAAATGGTATGGGGCCTGAAAAAAAGGCCCATAGTTTTCTATATGGGGCCTACACAGGGCATAATTTGTTATCAAATATAAAATTCTGTAATTTTTTCAAAAGAAAATAACAAAGCATCTTATCTTGTTGTTTGAGAGATTGCCAATAATCAATTATTTGAGAATTTTTTTCTCTGGGAAGTAAAACATCATTATATAGGTCCTTGAATGTTGTACAACACATTTTCTCCTGTACATGTCAGGGGCGCCGGAAGGGGGGGGGGGCAGAGGCGGCAGCTGACCCCCCCTGCCCTTGACCAAGGGGGTCGAGCAGGGGCAGGACTTGCCCTTTTTCTTGAGACAGAAAATGCTTTTTGTGTGTTTAATCTCGTGTTTTTATAGCAAAATGTGACTTTTTTGGTCCAAATACCACCAATTTCACAAGGAATATTAATTTTTTGTCAATTTTATCACAAAACAGCCATAAAAACCGACAAATACCATTAAAATAGGGATTTTTGCCACAATGAATTTATGGTTATTTTCCCGAGTTTGCGGAGAAAATGCCCTTTTTTGCGGAAAAGTGCCCTTTTTGTAGGCTCTGCCCCCCTGCCCTTGGATGCTTCCGGCACCCCTGGTACATGTATCAGAGTATCAGACAATCAAACTGATGTGTTCATTAGACATTCAAAGCACTAGTTGAGCTAAATCATGAATCAAATATGTACCCGAGTTAAAACCTTTCATGACGGTAGCTGCACTGGTGCAGCATTAAAGATCATGTGCCAGTGCCTAACCATATTTACCATGACCATGTAAGCCAGTGCATTCTCTGTGAATGGCTTTTAAATTCGTTGTTATAAATTTTCATGATTCAGCCATTTATGAACATTTTTGTGGGTTCGTAATTTTGTAAATTTGTCCCATTAACCCTTTCAGTGCCAGGGCCTAAACCTACAAAATAAGTCTGTTAAAGAATATAAGAATAAATTATTAAAATTGTAAAAAAAAAAAATGTTAGGCCAATGCATTCTCTTATATATGCGAGGCGACCTATGGTCGACTCGCATATATAAGAGAATGCATTGGCACAGGGTATATGGGTTGATACAAAAATCGACCTGGCACTCAAAGGGTTAATACACCCAATAATAACAATCCAACAAATAGAAGTGCAGCCACTTGTCAGCCATTGGAAATTCTGCATCCACACTGTGGACATTATTAGCACGTCGTGTGTGCAAGCTTTTGTTTCCAACTATGGAGAATGTTAACAACGGGATTTTATTGCATAAGCCTACATAAGCTAGGTGAAAGTCACTCTCTTCTCAAAGCAATCAATGCGAGAATGGGGATTATTTACCTGAAGCCAACATCTGATTAACTATATAGAATATACCCGACCGTTTACTACATAATGCATAGATGTCTGATATTAATAGTTAATAGTTAATAATTCAAACATGTGTTATTGTTAAATATGGTATTTATTTTTACCTATATCAACAACCATGAAAATTGGTCCACCCCGATTAAATGTACTTTTACAGTATAAGAGAATGCACTGACACAGGATTTTTATAGCTCCCGTCATGAAAGCATCAAAAGGCCATGCAATGAAGGATCAAAAGTCCATGCACTGTTGCCCCCCCCAACCATAAACAACAATCTTAGGCTATATAGCACAACAAATGAGTTCTTATAATGTTTCTCTGCTGTTTCAATTTACTGTACAATTAGCTTTCTTTTACTCAAATTCATTCAGAAATGACAAGGCGTTTTCTGATTCCGTATCCTGGATAGCAACAGTGAATGCACTTGAGTTGTGGAGAAATTCACTTCGTTTCCAAAAACAATTATTGCTATGGGCAATTGGCATATATTATTTCTATTCTCTTTACAGCATCCGACATTAACATGTGTCATTTCAAATCAACTGATATAGTTCCAGTGGTAATGATGGTGAAAAACACTTTTAAAAAATTGGTTGCATTCTACGAAAACAGCAATAGTTTGATTTAACACATATATGTACAGTAATGGCCTAAATAATCAACTCCTTAACCACAGCAGAATTATGGGTAATTTTTCAAGATTTAGACGGAAATATGGCTTGTTGCCATTCATCAGAAAGCTCTCACTCAGAGCTTTCCGATGAATGGTAACAAGCCATATTTCCGACTAAATCCTGAAAAGTTACCCATAATTCTGCTGTGGTTAAGGAGTCGATTATTTAGGGCATTACTGTACAAACAGACCTATTTTGACACAGTGAATCGTTGATGACATAATACTTCGCACTGACTCATAAGAATATCGCAACTGTGTGGCGTGATGACATAGTTCTGGGATCCTCTGCTGAAGTATCTTTTATTCGATATTCTGTTGAATGGATTGTAACATATATTGGTAATCACCACCCTGCAGGTTCCCAAGATTGGTATTCAAGTCCCGCTACCTTCTCTGGGCTGATACACGATCAAAGGTTGTTAACCACCCGGTTGCAGATTAAACTGTGTAAAACAAACACGGTATTCAATAATACCCGGCATTTTCCCCAAGTCCAAAATAACACAGATTAATCAACGACTGAAATGGTAATCGATTATCGGCTTTATCAACAGTTCATCGATTATACGATTAATCATGGCACCCCTATATATTTTGACTCATGTAATAAAACGAGAAGAGAAATATATATATAGGTTATCTCCACCATTTGGGTTTCCGAGATCTGTATTGAAGTTGAGCTACTGTCTCTGGACATGCATGTAGACTAGTCTATTGACGAGTCCACAAGAAATGTGTCGACTGTCATCGTGTTCAATGAACTGAATGCACTCACCCTTGATTTGACCAATGGGGAGTTGATTGACGATTCAAATACTTAACTTGTTCTGAGTCCAGAAATTTGCGGGTGGGGCCCACCTTTGTGATTGTTATCCATGCTGTGGAAGTTTGCTGAAACTTATAGTTTTCATAACATAAGATTCCTTTTTTTAGGCACTGCCGGCACTCTGTCATGCATTCCTACTTTTATATTGTTTGTATATTTGGGTATTCATAACACTGAAATTAATGGCTACGTTAGTTCTAATGAACTCACAAATATTGTAACCATGACATTGCCGAGAACTGTGCTGGTTTTGAATTCATTGTGCTCATTTATTGTCAATACCGGTGGTTTATGATACACTTTATTAACATAACAATTACATCAGACGATGCCTGAAACAACAGTGACAACAGTTATAACCAGCACCCGTTTTAATATTAGGTACGATTAATCAATTATAGTCGTTTATTGACGACCAATTATCTATTATCAAAATCAAATAATCATGGCACCTCTAATAATATATAAGCTTGGTTCGAGTCAATGGATCATGTTTGGGGTCTCCAAATGATCTGTTTTAAATCATTTCTTGATTTGTAGTTAGTTTAAGCCACACTACCAAAATTATATTGTTATGAATCACTTTGGTAAAATGTTTAATTGTGAACACATATTTTCAGCTTGCTGATTGGTGGTGGTTGTGCCTTGATAGCTGTACTCGTATTCTATGTTAACTTTGCTAATACGCTAGAGGGTGCCATAGTAAGTACTCCAAAGATGTAAATAGAATCATTATATATGTGTATTCCAAAGATAATATTTAAACAATTATGAATTAAAAGCATGTAAAATATTAAAATTTGGCCTAAAAGTAGTAAAACCACCACAGCGCTTTAATCTTGAATATATATATTTTGTCACGGATTCTCTGTATAATAATAATCTGGACTTGAACATTATGTACAGTATGCCATTAAAGAGGGATGACTCTGAATATTTAATATCTTCCATTTTATATTCTAGAGTTATGGGACTTTGTTCTTTTGCTAGGCTTATTTTTGTCTTTCCACCTTGATTCTAGAGTTATCTCTCTGTATTTGTCTAAATATGTTGATTTTCCTCCAATTGCCTTGATAATCAACTCAGCAGTAATCTTTGCTATATATTCATGGTTTTAACCATTTGATGACGGGAGCAGCGCTGGCTCAACATAAAAGACCCTGTACCAATGCATATTCATATATATGCGAGTCAACCATATGTTTGCCTAACAATTGTTTATCATTTTTTTTTACATTCTTTAACCATATTTATCATTTTTTATTATTATTTCTTTAATACATTCTTTAAAAAAAAATTATCATTGTTTTCTTATTTTCTTTAATTTTTTAACAATTCTATAAGGCGACCTATGGTCGATTCGAATATATAAGAGAATGCATTGGCACAGGGTTTTCAAAAAAAAATCAGGAAGCTCCCGAGTTTACATTACTGTATGTATACTACACTTGATTCCAATTTTGTTATCTCCAATTTCCTTGTATATATTATACAGCCTTCGAAATTAGGAAAAATGTCTGCCGGCAATTGAATCAAGCCTGAGTTTAGTGTGACGATTGCAGAATGATCTCGAGGTTCCAAGAGGGTGAGTTTAGTGACACTATCCCCGCATAGCAGGCTAGCATCACCAAATTCACCCTCTGGGGACCTCATTCTGCTTAGACCTCAACTGCTATGGGAGATCTAGGATCAGATTGAAGTTCCCAAATTGTGAATATTGTAATGTACGTATACACCCATTGGGTACCTCGATTATGCAATTTGTCATCTTCCAATTTGGGATATAGAGAAACTAAACTAAAAAAGAAATAGAATCTATGTGAAGAATTTTCTAAAGAAATTTGATAATAAAGAAACTTTCCAGAGAAAATGAGGCCCAAGCAGAATCCCAGTGGATGAATTTAGTGATGCTAGCCCACTCATTCTGCAAATGACAGACACACTAAACTCAGGCTTGATTGCAATGCTGTGGCATTATAGATTAATGCCCTAAGTAATCGACTCCATAACCACAGCAGAATCATTGGTAACTTTTCAGGATTTAGTCGGAAATATGGCTTGTTGCCATTCATCGGAAAGCTCTCGGGAAGAGCTTTCCGATGAATACAACAAGCCATATTTCCGACTAAATCCTGAAAAGTTACCCATAATTCTGCTGTGGTTATGGAGTCGATTACTTAGGGCATTACTGTAGATTCAACATGTTACCACAGCATTTCCCACACCACTGCTTATTGCCGTGGCCAATTTCAAGAACTGCATTATATATAGCCAATGAACATGTGAAACTCTCTTATGGTTTACTGTTAAATCATACACATGCCGATAACGGTGTAAAGTTAGTTATTAATGAGATGTTGCATAATTCAATAAAGTAGATTGCGAGTGAGGTTTAGAATAATCATCAAATGCTTTTTTTGGAGACCAAGAGTAATTTTTCAGTTTTCCTGTATGTTTACAGAATGAGAATTCCACAGTGCTGGACATGACCAAAGGCAGTGACCTCTTCACAAACTTTGGACCAACAATTAGTTTCACACTCATCAATATCATAGTTCCAGTGATTGTTGCAAAGGTAAGATCATGGGCAGTACAAAAGTTCATTGACGCAACCAAATTATTTCAATGACAGAATATGGTTATAATATTTGCAGTTAAAGACCGAAATTGATAACACACATTAAATCTTGCAAGAAACCTATAGATGTGAACCACAAATGCAAAACCGTGCTCTTGTACACATATCACAGGGACGCAGCATGATTGGGGGTGGTCCAAGCATGCAATTCATCATTGAGATGGAAACCAAGTAAATGGCCACAAATAAGCCAAAAATAACAATGAAAGGCTATGAGAACTGATGGAATTGCTTTTTTTTTTTCATTGTAATTATTTCCTTGTTGGAATGGGATCCACTTCATGATATTGTGTTATAACAGAAAATATATCCCCCCCCCCCAGCAAATTACAGGCTTGCAACTGACTCACATAAATATAGGTGTGGTGGTGTAGAATATACAACTGAAGTTGGAATCAAGTCTGAGTTTAGTGTGCCTGTCATTTGTAGAATGAGGTCATCTGGAGGGGTTTTCAGGAAACAAGCAGATGGCAGATAATAATAGTAGGGAGAAGGCCTACATGTATATACTGGAGAGAAATGTTAAAATAATAAGTTCAACTGTGGCCGTTTGTTGAGCTTAATATCTGAACATTTCCTAAGGGAACTACAGTAATGCCCTAAGTAATCGACTCCATAATCACAGCAGAATTATGGGTAATTTTCAAAAGAGCTTTCCGATGAATGGCAACAAGCCATATTTCCGACTATATCCTGAAAAGTTACCCATAATTCTGCTGTGGTTATGGAGTCGATTACTTAGGGCATTACTGTACTCGCCAATGAGTATTAGTAAAGAAGGGTTAATCTATCATTGAAAATGCTTGTCACAATGTGGGCTCCTGGAAAAGTCCTTCTTGAATTTCATCATAATCCAAATAGTAACGTGATATTCTTATTTTCTTTTTTATACGCCTTTTTGATAAAAAGGTTTTATTATGTAATCAGTCTGTCTGTCCGTTGGTCCCACTGTCTTATCATTTTTGGTTTCCGACTGATAACTCATGTTTAGATTATTTGATCTGAACCAAAGCTGGTATGTGTGTTTCCCAGCTAAAAATACAAGCCAAATTCGAATATGGGTTATGTCCAATTATTTTCACATGAGTTACGGTCCTTTTTTTGTCTTAGAATTTTACCACATTTTTGGCATTGAAATTAGGGGTATATCAGATATTTTTTGTAAGCTCAAATTGTTATTGTAATTTGTAGTAGTACAAATGGAAATGGCTTAAGGATATATTTGACATGCTCTTGTTGTTTCTTGCAGCTTCCACAGTTGGAGGGCTACCACAGCGGCAAAAAGGAGATGAATATAACGCTCGCAAGAATTTTCGTTCTCAGAATGGCTAACTTGTGTGCACTGATAACCAGTACCTACAGCACAGTGAAAAATGTATGCATTAATGTATGGTATACTATCCTGTATAAAGTGTGTCTGACATTTGCAAAATGAGGTGCCCAGAGGGTGAATTTAGTTATGCTATCCCGCTTCCTCTGGGCACCTCATTCTGCTTAGACCTCAACTGCTTTGGGAGACCTAGGATCAGATTGAATTTCCCCAGTTGAAGTTGGTGATGTTCACCTATTAGTCACCTCGATTTTGCATTTTATCTTATGAAAATTATGGGATATTGAAACAGAAGAGAAGGGAAAAAGTAACAATAAACAATGTTAATTTGAGATAATAGATACTTCCCAGAAAATGAGGCCTGAGCAGAATGAGGTACCCAGAGGGTGAATTTGGTGATGCTAGCCTGAACTGTCAGACACACTATTTCAAGGCTTGTTTTTGGCCCCTTCTATTTATTTTTAAGTTGTAATCTGCTGCCAATTTCAGTGAATTCCATTTCTATAAAATCATTTGCTCAGGATGACATAACACTTTGTTGTTAGATGACTAAACAATCTCCGTTTCAGATTGCTTGATTATTACCAATCTTAGTAATTTTTAGTAGCTGAATTGGGTCCAAATCAGAGCTGTGTTCGAACAGTGGATATGTCTGAAATTTTTGTCACAGCTATGAGCCATTATTTATTGGTTTTATGATCATAATAACTTCAATTGTTCTGATATCTTTTTGAATTGCGTTTTGAAAGAAGCCAATTGGACATATTATATGCCATGTGCCTGGTGGTGCTAATTAGGAGATATTCTGTTAAGTTGGATATTCAGGGAATCAAGCATGAAAATAGTTTGTGAACGAGCTGGCTTGCCTCACTGATACAGCGTTTATCTCCATCAGGGGTGTAGCAGCCAATAAATTATTGGTACGGCTATATACATATTGGGTACATTGACATCGGGGGGGGGGGGGGGGGGGGGGGGGGGGGGGGGGGGGGGGGGGGGGGGGGGGGGGGGGGGGGGGGGGGGGGGTGAGAAAATAAAATTCATTCTTGGATTGAAATGGAGCGATCCTGTGCAATCTAGAGTGCTTTTAACCGACATCCATTCACTTTGTCAATTCGCGTGATGATGAGAGTACCGGTACTTACATTTAAGCGATAGTACACTGTTCAACGCAATGATATGCATGACAATGATGAGACAATCATTTTGAAAACATGAACGATGCCAACCTCATAAATACGACTTTGGGTTGCGGTAGGCCCTACTACTAGTAGTGTTTTCATGTTCACTATAGACAAGGGTATGATGGATTCAGTCTCAGTGGCCGTACTCTTAGCTTTATCGCCAGTATTGGCCGTTTCGGATAGCATTTGTTCATGTTCGACAGAATCAACTCCAGACATAACTTGATCTTTTCCTGTGTTTTCATTAGCTGTGCTAACAGTAACATTTGATTTGAAATAATTCAAAAGTTTCTTCTGTTTCGAAGTTATGTTGACATAATTGATCATTTGATGGTGACAACTGAAAGTCACGAAGCCTGGTGCAGGGGATATATAGTCAGACTATAGTAATACTATGGCCGGACTAGCATTGTACCCTCCCTGGGCATCGTAGCTTTCAGCAATTACCATTTCAAATAACGCGCGACAAAAACATTCGGTTATGCCCCTTTGATCGCGCAGTACATATCTCGTGCATGCATTGTTCGACGTCGGAATGCAATCGATTGACGTACGTTATACGACGTAACCGCTATACGACAACGTATCCTTATAAACCCAATGAACTCCAGGCATAATACGATGTAAATAATCTGGGTTTAATACCTATATATAGATGGTTAAATGTGTGACTGAATCACATTGTAACACGTTGTGCGTCATTTATCAAGTGATTGGAGAACGTGGCCGGTAATATTGGGCCTATTCAGTATTATTTTTTGGTGAAATATTGGTACGGCCAAAACCGTCCGGCCGTACCTAAAACTACGCCCTTGTCCATTGTAATTAACTTCACCAAAAACGTGTTAAAAAATTGCATGAAACAATTGTTTTCTCATGAAGTGATATCTCCACTTTCGGTGCATCAATCAGTCAATCAATCTCTGGGTACATATAGTAATGCTCTAATTAATCGACCTCTTAACCAAAGCAGAATTATGGGTAACTTTTCAGGATTTAGTCGGAAATATGGCTTGTTGCCATTCATCGGAAAGCTCTCATATTTCCGACTAAATCCTGAAAAGTTACCCATAATTCTGCTTTGGTTAAGACGTCGATTAATTAGAGCATTACTGTATCATAGAGTTACTCTGAGGGTGTAATCAAGTCTAGAAAAATGCATAATCGAGGTGACTCAACTGGGGAACTTCAATCTGATCTGATCCTAGGTCTCCCATAGCAGTGACAAGAACAGAAAATAATGCAATCGCGGCGATGAAATGGCTGTCAAAATGGCTGCAACTCCAATTCATGCTACGACGAAAGCAACATATTGGATAACCACCTATAAGCGAAAATACACATTGGTAATTTACAAGAATGTTGTTATATATCTTTAAAGGTACACATATAATTAAAACAGATCTATCTGAATGATTTATCGATCACTTCTACGCACGTTAACCCAATTATTTACGTTCGGATTTTCTCCTTAGAATGCATCCAACAGTCGGGCCAAAAACAGTTATTTCGGGCATGCAACACACGAAGTAATATTTCGTCACACAGTGCGTGGTAGTTTCGTTTTGGAATGATTATTAATTATTGAATGTTACACAGAAACTGAAGTGCCCACCCTTGCTGTGTAAATACTAGTTATATTTCCGGAATTTTCAACACTCTCCGTGACAATAAACCATACATGTATGTCGTAATGCTGATTATACTGTAAAGAAACACTCATCTCTTCAACAGAATAGTACCCAATCTCACTAGATCAAAGCGACTGTATATCGTACATTTTATTTAATACTAATTTTCATGGTGCTTCCAAACCGGTTTCTTAGTAGACAATTTTGTTCAAATTACTTCAATCGGCACTTAACAACGGGAATATGTACCACGCAATGCACACTATTAGTTTTCAGTATCTTGTTGTTTGAAATTATGTTACCATTGCCACCCACATACTTGTGCTAAATATCAGATCATCAGCGTTTACAGTTATTAGTTTTGCGTTTACCATTCACTCAATGTTGCTATTTATGGTTTTGTATGCAGCAGATATGTGTAAAATTAGGGAGAATGGGTAAACGCGGCGATATGGAAATTGCAGAAAAGGTAGTACATTTCGCATATATAAGCACATATAATTTCCAAGTATAAAGACAGTCTCTGCCACAGAGTATGTAGGCAAATTTGGTCATGTTGAGAATTTATTGAAGATAGTCTATTGTATTCCTTTGTATTTTGATAAATTGCGTTCATGGTATACCACCATGTATTTGTGTGATAAAAGTGACATATTCGTGTTTAATCACTTGACTGGAGGCAACTATAACTACTATTTTAAGACACGGACAATAGAATCTACACATTTTACCTAGTACCATATGAATAGCTCTCATACTGTTCTGTAGTAATGAATTTTGACAGATAAATGATTTATATCGGTCACATTCATCAGACTTAGTGTTGAAACGATTAGTGAATTTCAGAGTCGACTAGTCGAGGCCCAACAGTCGCGTTGCGTCGACTAGTCGGTACCCGATATCAAAACTTTCAAACATAACATTGTACGGAAAATTCATCGTACATGGCGTACACTGATGACTGATGCAATGACGGTCTATTGCGTTGCGCATTTCCCTGCATACTCACCAATTTATTTGGGAAATAATACTGTAAACATCTTGATATTTATCCAACACACTGAATGTAATTACATAATTAGATATGTGGTGGATAATGATTAGAAACACGATCATTTTTACAGGTTTTAAATTTAATATCAGCGTTCGAGATTATTTCGTTTAGTCACGTGATCACCAATAAACCGGTGCCGAGCGGTGTCACTATAAAATGTTAATGTTCCGACTAAATACGCCCTATAGTATAGGATACGTTGTAGAATATGATAGCCAGTTCTTAATGTCAGTATCATTTATATACGGTAGCACCAATGACGTCACCTTAAGCGACCTTCACCCAGCGTCGCATCATAACCTGACGATGCAAGATCAATTGAAATATACACAGTGTATATAAAAGCGGTCTCGGACAAACGACAAAGCTGCGTCAATCATTGCCATCATGTCTTTGACCTCAAACGACGAGTGAGACATTGTGTTGTCAATTTCATTCGTTCAATTAATAGTCGAGGTCACCGGTCCGTGTGTGTCTATACTAGTAACAGTGTCAATTCCGGGTGCCACCAAACGTTATACTTACCATAACTTACGCGCAGTTAACACCGTTTATGCCGGAATTGATCTTGAAAACGTTATACATGCAACTAATACACTATATTCCGACTAGTCGACGGCAAAATTCAGAGTCGACGTTCTGACATTTCAGCGTCGTCTGCGACTAGTCGATTAATCGTTTCAACCCTAATCAGACTGTTTTCATTACATATATTTCTGCTTCTAGAAAAGGTCACATAATCAATACATCCCTATTAGATCACATTTAACTGTTTTAATATATATATATTACACGATTCAAGATAAACAGTATCGATAAAACTGCGTTATTCTGTTTCTTGGCGCCCAAAAAGTCCACATAATTTAATCGTTGTATGAGACCTGGCTTTCGTTTGCTCTCTCGCGAGATACATTAGAGAGAATTCTTACATACTATTATTAAAAGCTCCCTTATACTCTGAAATCATTCTTCCTCGTATAACTGAGGGCTTGTTCGTTCTGTATGACCAGCTATTCAATTTTCCGCAAATTGTAAATTTCATTCGATTTTGTCCATTTTGGCGGCCATATTGGGACAGACATTCTATCAATATGGTTTACGACTAAGCATTGTTTGTGTGTATTTTATTTTATTACTAATTTGGTATTTGTTGGCACACCTACCACCGAAATTCAGAATTTTTCGATACCAACTGCCATCATGGACGCCATCTTGGATTACAGAAAATGCTCAAAGCGTATTTTAGCCGATTTTGGATATGTTATAGAGGATATATTCCTCTTCAAAATGGAATAGAAACCAACTTAGTCCAAATTTATTCTAGGTTGACCAAAATTTTAGTTTATCGACCAGACTATAGTGTCCAACTAAAGCTAAAGGATAAATTCAGTTGTTTCAGTGTGACTATATTTATACTTATGCTTGGAATGGTATGCCATTATAAATGATAAATGGAATTATCATTATACCAGGCCACCAATCGTCGATGTGGGTTAAAGTTTCAATATATTTTTTTTAAGTCTAAAGTGATCGTGATACGCAATATCATATCATCAGTGAAAAAAAGATTCAAAATACAGGGGTGACATATCGTTGCAGCCCTAGGTTACTAACAACACCCTAACAACTTCATGTTAATCAACGATGAATAGCTGTGTCTATTGTAAATAGCTTGCAATTGAGCTCGATTGCATGACTCCTGGCCGTGTGATTATGTATTTGACATGCGTTGTCAATCACTACATGCTCAATTCAAATTTGTTCACTCAAAATCAGCAATGCTGAATAATCGGATATTAAAATCACCAGTTCTCAATTAACCATTTGAAAGTGTATTATATATGTAGTGACAAATATCAACTTACAATATTTAAACATTATTTAATTACACTTCCAGTCATCAGTGAGGTGTGTAGGCACTGTAATTGGACAGGAGATGTATAAAGTTGTCATAATGGACACAGTTGTAGGGGTAAGTACATGCTTAAATTTCTTCATGGAAACTCCTAATATTCTAATAGGCCAGGCAGAAATGGACATAGGTGTCACCTCGAGAGGGAATTTATGAGACCTCTGGTTTGCGTAAATACTTAACTTTCAGATTCTGTATGTTGGATTTATCAGGTAGGTGGACTTTTTTCTCACCACATGATTTTCTTGAGGCGCTCAATGATAAAATTGGTAAAAAAATTTAAAAATTAACTCTTTTCTGTTGATGAATCTTGTGTCACACTTTGTTCTTGTTTGTGGAATGTAGGTCACACTAAACTAAGTTCACATGAGTCAGTCATACTTTCAGACTATTGCTGAGTTCCTGTCAAATTTTGGAATGCATTTCTGGGAACGAAAAAAGCATGAGTACAGCATATCAAAAGGCGTGTTGGTTCTTGTGTATAGACAAGGCCTTATCTGGGTACGTAAATTAATCTTTTCTGTAATGGAGGTACAGTAATGCCCTAAGTAATCGACCCCTTAACCACAGCAGAATTATGGGTAATTTTTCAGGATTTAGTCGGGAAATATGGTATGTTGCCATTCATCGGAAAGCTCTCACTGAATCCTGAAGAGTTACCCATAATTCTGCAATTGTTAAGGGGTCGATTATTTAGGGCATTACTGTTGGTGCCACCAAAGAGTGAGAAATTGTGACTGGTGTTTCCTTATAGGTATACTCTTGGGGTGTTAGAAAGTGAATATCCAGTTAAAATCTGTGGTATTGTTTTTAGAAATAATTATAGTTTGTCTGACATAAACTTGTTCTTTGTAAAAAATATAGAACGTACATTCTACATCAAAATATGATTGACAGAATTAAAAAAAAAAAATTGTGAATTTAAACATTTTTGGCAAATTTTTAGATAAATAATTGGTAAATTGACTGTCATATCTCTATGCCCTGGCAAATCGTCGTTTACCCTCACTTTTTCAATCCCATAAAAGACCTATCAGGAAAAACATTTTCCAATTTCAACTACCTCGACCATAGCCTGGTGTATGATCACACGCATGAATTATTATTATTTTTTTTTTACAAAATAAAGTCAAATACTGTGGTGTTCACAGCCACCCCTCCCATCACCCAAAAGAGGGCCTTATAAAATGTCTGTTTGTAAAGGCCAGTATGGCTTCCGCTCCTATTGTCTTGTATTTGTATGCCATAGTTACTTCGAGACCCTAATTTAGATAACAAAGAATGAACTGAAATATAAAATCATCACGGTTTCTTCCAAAAACAAAAAAACTATTATTTTGTGTTTCTAGGGGGATCGGTTGTCGAAATGGTCGGAATTTTGTTCACGACTTCACTCCCCCCTGGTCTACAACAACCATTAATTTCTAGAATTTCTAAAACCCTTATATTCTTGAGACGATGGTACCCATTTTTGCCACCATATTGTTTTACAGAAACTTCTTAAAGTCCTGAATGCTGCCTGCTCATACAATCCATTGACAAAAAATAAATGTTTAAAGAGCGAGCTGGTTTTATAAAATAAAATTATTACTGACACTCTTATCCATCAGGGAAATTTCCAGGGCTGTTTTGATACAGTAATGCCCTAATTAATCGACTCCTTAACCAGAGCAGAATTATGGGTAACTTTTCAGGATTCAGTCGGAAATATGGCTTGTTGCCATTCATCGGAAAGCTCTCGGGGAGAGCTTTCCGATGTATGGCAACAAGCCATATTTCCGACTAAATCCTGAAAAGTTACCTATAATTCTGCTCTGGTTAAGGAGTCGATTAATTAGGGCATTACTGTACCTGTTACAGGTATGGGTGCCCAAACTCAAGAAGCCCAAATGTCCCCAAATTCCTAGTGGATAGTATTGAGTCAACCTGAATTTTCCAAGGCAATTCAACAATATGCTATGTAAATAAAAAATCTGCAGTCGCAATAGAACCTTTATTTGCATGTTGAATTTTGAAATCAGAAATATTATGTAATATTTATAATACATGTATATGTACATGTATCTGTGTTGGTTCGGCGCAGAAGTCTTATTAAGTTATATTGGGATACATGTATCCTCTGCTGGAAAACAGGTGTCCCCAAATTATCTCTGGATTCTTCCCTGTTATCCATATTATCATATGCAGAGAAACACCCAGAAGCTCTCTAATATCTACTTTATGTTTTATTTTAGGTCGGCACATTAACATGTCCATGGCTGCCAATCGTAGGAGCCCTCTCCTGTTCAATATTTTTCTTCTCTGCGTACACTGTCATCACAAATACTTGCAAACCTCCACTGAAGAGGTGGAATCAGTCAAGGAATATCATGTTCTTCATGCAGATTCTGTTAGCCACACTCAGCCTCCTGCTCATACCAATATGTATTATTATTGGTAGGTAAGTTATTTATTACACACCTGTTATAACTGATAAACATCCTGATTGCTCATCTCAAATCGTCCATAATTTTTAAAGTGATGTGAAATACTCCGGAAGTATAATTAAATATAAATTGAGAATAATCTTGCTAGAAGTAATTATTTTTTACGAATATTAATCCAAATTGACAATATTCTCATATATTAATTAAATGCAATAACTCTTGATTGCAAAATAAGTTGTTCTAGTTCATCGTAGATAGTTGCGTCCCGAATCGAGATATAAATATTTACAATTGAGCATAGTTCAGACAATGTTTTCTATGGAGTGGTATGATCAATTTCTTTGAAATTTTCAGCGGTGTATAGTAGAATGCTAAATTCCCCAGGTTGGCATAGCGCATGAGTACTAACTTATAAATTTCACTCACCTGAACAAGTCCGTAATATGTCTTTAAGCTGGAACACACATATGTGTAGAATGGAAGGATGTCTATAACACTCAGTAAATCACATTTGACGACAATGCAAATGGAACTTAAAATTCAATTAGAATAGTCCGTCTTTTGATGACGTCACGGAAATGTGTGATCCGCCATTTTGGAACAGACAATACAATCTTCGTTTCGCTCAGGGTTTCCGCCAGGGGGAAATTAATGAGTCCGTATTGGGGAAACACATAACGCGACGGGACGACCATGGTTTGTCCCGTCGGGTGAAAATTTTGTTATTTGACACTGAAAAGTAGCAATTTCCTTGCACCAAAGAGTCCCCCACAAAGCAACCCAAAGCTACGTATATATACATGTACGCAAGTCAATAATTTCCGTGGGTGCATTAATTCTGTTGATGGTGTCCAGATAATCAATCAATTAATTACGCACGTAAGACTGCAGTCTGATTGAAGACTATATATAAATGAACAAGCTACGAGTTAGTGTTTACAAATTTATACAATAAGATTCCGACAGGTATAATGAATCTAAACACTACAAAGCATCTATGCATGACATGCATTGACCAATAATAGATCCTAGAATTTCAAGCAGCTTCTGTGAAAATGAAACTGACAGAATATACGCTGTCAGTCGTAAAACTATTTATGCGCCGTGACGTCATACTGCAGGATTTGTCTGCAGGAGATATTTATAGAGGCGAAATACGAATGGTAGCGATATCTTTCACTTGGAATGCGTAGCTTGTTCAATAGTCTCTATTAGTCCATAAACTGACGACCGCAACTGCTTATTATGCGTATATTGCCATGAAATGTCAACAAAATCCCAAAGTGATTTATTTCACAATAATACGGAACCTGTCCCGAAATCAGTCTTTATAGTGGGAATTCTTAGTGACAAGTTAACAACACCATTCATTTGATCCATATAACATACATGGAGGATAAAGACAAGCACATACCCCCTCCCCAATATGGAGATAAAGTCAAAGTACGGTAAATAATAGTTGCATTGTACCGCCTGGGTCCCCAAGCACAATCAACAACGCACATGTTCACATTTCCCGCCAAAATTATATTTTATAACAGGTTGGCTAAAACTCCGTTCTGTACCTCATGGACCCTGCAGAGGGACCCATTAATTATGTACCGTACGATAGCACGGGATCTCGGAGGAGTAGTTTCATCCATGAAAATCCCGTGCATAAAAATGTCCTGACTATGAAATTCGGCGTTCTTTGATCAAATTATGTAATCGTATGATATCACGGGATTTTCGAGCATGAGTAGTTTCATCCCGTGCACAAAAATATTCGTACTCAGCAGCATTCTTTGATGTTACCGCGACATGTATTACACTGTTTCTAACGTCGCTATTTGACCTGCATTTCACCAGTATTCTGTTTAACCCAATAACTCCTGTTGCAACCGAATTTTTCACGACATATTGCAACTGACATTTGGTATATGTATGAATCAAACAGATAATCTGCGAGGGGAATGAGGCCGTCCTACGGACGCTGAGCCGTACTAACGGAAACCCTGGTTTCGCTACACTGATTTTTCACAATGGTTAACTTCTGCGCTGTTATTAGATGCTCGAATGAAGCCAATCGGAACAAAGAGAAGTCGTTCTACCGTCTTCTGTCAACAGTAGTCAATGAGGGTGACAGAATGATTCAAATTTCTGAAGATAGGCGATGAAAATGGCTTGAAAATATTCGGCGAAGCGACATCAAACCATCGAATCATCAATACTCTCGGGTATGCTCAGATCATTTTATTTCGGGGGAAACCTGCTCATCGAAGAATGATCAACGATCCAGACTGGGATCCGACTATAAAACTGGGGTACACAGAAAGTGTCAAGTCACTATGTCCTGTCAGACATACGAGATTGGTTGAAAGGAAAGAAAAAAAGTTGAAGGTAGAAGCAGCCACAACCCTCCTATCTCTCCAAACAGACACATGTACTCTGCTGACTCAGAATGTTTACAACCTAAATTTGAAGGTACTTTTAAAGAAATTCAAACAGAATTGGATATGAAAATGGTGAATGCCCTGGAAAAGGAGGTGCTAAACTTGACTGTTGAAAATATGCAACTGAAAGAAACAATCAGTGTTATGGAATTGACACCTGAAGGATTTGAAGGGGAAAATGAAAAGGTATTATATCTGACTGGACTGCCAACATATCTGGTTCTAATGAGTTTATACAACTACATCTCACCATTCATGACCGATATACGAAGAACTTCTATCACCAAATTTCAGCCAGTTCATATTGGTGATAATGAAGCTACGATTCAACCTGCCGAACCAATACTTGGCTTACAAATTTTCTGTCAAGTCATCGACTGTGTCAAAGTGTTTCCTGAATGTCCTTGACATTATGTTTATTCGTATGAAGCCTATAATTAATTGGCCTGACAGGGAATCATTAAAAAAACAATGCCATTGGAATTCAAAAAACATTTGGGAAACAAGGCTGCTGTGATTATCAATTGTTTCGAGGTATTCATTAAAAGGCCATCAAACCTGGAAGCTCGTGCACAAACTTGGTTATCATATAAGCACCACAATACAGTGAAGTTGTTGATTGGCATTTCACCACAGGGTGTCATCACATTTCTTTCTAAAGCTTGGGGAGGATGGACAAGTGACAAATATCTAACTGAACACAGTGAATTCTTAAATGAACTTACACCTGGTGATGTACTGGTCCTAGCTGACAGAGGTTTTGATATCAGTGACTCTGTGTGGCTGTTGTGTGCATAGGTGAAGATCCCCTCATTCACTAAAGGTCGAAGCCAATTGTCAGCTTTTGATATTGAATCGATGAGAAAAATTGCCCATTTGAGAATTCACATGGAAATTGTCATTGGCACAGTTCGTCAAAAATACACATGCAGTTCTCAGTAGCACCTTGCCTATTCTTAAAGACTGATTCGGAAGAATATTCAACTGTAGATAAAATTGTTACTGTGGCATGCGCCTTAACAAATTTGTGTGATTCAGTTGTTCCATTGGATTAGTTGTTAAGAACGATTAATTGTTTTGTTTGTTTATATTACGCAAGATCACTGAGTCGTGGCCATATTGGATTCATCCAGCCCCCATTCTGCGGTTTAAGTGCTACCGGTCAAAGTACTGGAGGTGCATTCCATATGTGAAACTTTTGAATGTTATTATTGATTCCATACATGGAGTATTTGTATATTCATGAATTCCATATATGGTACATGTTTATGTATATTCAAAAGTTCCATATCTGGAATGCACCTCCAGAATCTGTAGCACTTAAACTCGCTTATTCTCAAATTATGTTTGTTTTATACTGGTTTCATATTATTAAATAGTATTTTGTACAAGTACATGCATCTTAATATCCCTGTAACTTCATGGGGGTTGGTGGCAATTGTATGCCATGGATTTAATAGAATTTTGTCCTGGGATAGACCATTATAAATAAATTCCTAGTTTATCATCAACCACAATGCACAAGCTTGATCAGAATCAGCAAAGAAAATATGGAATCTCCAATTTAGGCATTCACATCTAACAAATGAAGTAGATCACTAGATTTTCGGTTTTCACACAGTACATATTTGTGATCAGCACCATTAAACTGGGATATGTTACATGTAGACTCAGAACACATGTATTTTCATTCCAATGGTACTAGTAGTTAATATACATATATTGGTAAGACCTATACAAAAATTTCCCATGATACCAATACAAAAATTTGGGGCGGGCCGTAAATATTGGGGCAGACGGGGATGATAATCTAGGGATTCGGTGAGAAGGAGACTTGGACATATTAACTTCGTTGCACAGGGGTCCGGGAAATTTGCTTTTAATTTAATTATATTTTTATTATATTATGTTTAAACATAATATAATAAAATATACAAAAAATTTCCCCGGACTAACCCCTGTGTTTCGTAGAAATGATGTACAAGTACCGGTACATTATTCAGGGTAATCAAGAAATACACCATATTAAATGTAATAACTTTATATAATCAATCATGATATTGCAGCCAGATAATTGAATTATTAACAGGTTATGACTTCTGAGCTGTCAATAGAATCAATTATTTTGATTTCAATGATTTATATTCTTGTAGGTCTTCTTAGTACAAATGTACTTCAAATTTATGAATATGGCAATTTACACAATTTCTGTGAAATTAATTTATCAGTATACGGTACCGGTGGTGATATATAGAATACACCCATAGTAGCCGAGAATAACAAATTTTCACCACGAGTGGTATTGTGGTTTTAAAACCACAATTCCACGAGTGGTGAAAATTTTGTATTCTCGGCTACTATGGGTGTATTTTGTTTATACCATAATTATTATTCTTCGGTCGCTTCGTAAATGTATTGCTACTATGTTGGTGACTGAGTGCACCGAGTGACCCAAATATGTTAAGCTATCATGAATGTGGGTCACACGTAGTAATACATATTTCTAGGAAATTCGGTGATTCGCCACTTTCTTGGGCATCAGTCAGCTGATGTGAACACACATTCAGATTTCCCACATTGCAGATACCATTAACAATCTATACGTTGTTGTCAAAATGTAGAGCCGTCGTTCGCTTCACACACGAAAACACACGAAAGGCAGACGAACACGTGCGTTTGTTTGTTAACATTTCCAACAGCTATATCGCCGACCTGTATAAAACGTGTACTTTGTCGGTGCATGCACCTATCATAAAACATCATTAAACTAACTTTAATGTGTCATTTTTTGACAAGTAAACCCAGTAAATGGAATTGGATAGTATATATCTCTGTGTTCAGACCACTTATCGCATTTCAGTGTGTTTTGAGTCGGAAAAATTGTGTATTTACTTCGCGAAGCGGGCGTGATGAAAAATTGGGCTAAATTTCGACAGCGAGGTCACCAGAGGTCAAATGACGGGTCGTTCTACTATGGGTATAAACTTTTAACACATAAAGTGCCGTTGAAACATTTACACAACAGTAGAAATTTATACCAATAGTAGGAATCGTTATACCCACAGTAGGGTGTAAAGGTGAAATTTACAAAACAGGTGTTATACACACAGTAGCATAGCCAATTATGGTATAAACATATTTAACATTTTGATAGATGTATATACATACTGTTGAGTAGATGGCTCCTATTCAGTTGTAGGAATATTCAGTTAACAAACAGTGCGTCAAACTTATTATCTGAATATCCCCCTTGGTGAATAGGAAGCCATAGAATGTTATTACTCTGCTTTATTTTTTCTTAAAGACATATTATGGACTTGTTCAGGTGCGTGAAACTGATAAGTTATTACTAAGGCGTTATGCCAACCTGGGAAATATAGCATTCTACTAACATCGCAGCAAATTTCAAAGAAATTGACCATACCACTCCGTAGAAAACATCGTCCGAACTACGTTTAATTGTAAATATTTACATCTGGATTTGGGACGCAACTATCGGCGATAAACAAATATAAATGATTTCACCATCGAGAGTCATTTAATTTAATTAATATATCAGAATGACGGTGTGTGTTGTCCATTTGGATTAATATTCGTAAAAATAACTATTTTGAGCATGATTATGCTTCATTTATATTTGATCACCCTACCGGAGTGTTTCACATCACTTTAAATGTGGGTTATATTTACAATACAGAACACCACTTTAAATGAACAATAGACCATTCTATAAATATATGAATGGCAGAATCTATTCTTGATGATATGACACCAAATTTTTAAACAGTTCACTTTCACTTTTTTGTTGGCATTCTCTTCTGAGATTATGATTCAACTTTGGCACTTGGTTTTCTCTTAAAACCCACACATTTAAAGTGAAACCATTCAATGGCACAGTTCTGATTGTGACATGCAATCATTCCCACATTCTCGGCTTGCTTGCAAATGCACCATGTATCAGAATTAGGTGGTGTATCTATATGATCACTGTGCGAACATGAAGATTCAGTCTGATTTATATGAGCTGGTTTTAGCACAGGAGATTTCTGGACTTACGGGGGGGAAATGTCAAAGTCTGACCAACCGGCCGATCGATTCATTTTTATACGCCCTTTTGAAAAAAAGGCCGTATTATAGTATTGGTCTGTCCGTCCGGGCGTCCGGGTGTCCGTTAACCTGTTGTCCGGATGATAACTTTAGTTAGAGTGAACCAAAATTAGTAAAATTTGGTATTTGGGTTTATTAGCCGAAAAGTAAGTTCAAGTTCGAATTTGGGTTCCGCCCGCCAATTTTCACCGGAGTTATGCCCCTTATTTAACGTTTTTTGACTTAGAAAATCCTTGAAATTTGTTGTCCGGATGATAACTTTAGTATAGTTTATCGGAATGAATCCAAATTTGGTATATTACTTTCTTTCACCAAAACACAGGTCAAGTTCGAACTTGGGTTCTGTCCGACCATTTTTGGCAGAGTTATGCCCCTTTTTCGACTCAGAAAATTCAGTTTTTCTTATGTTTTTTGGTTTCCGGATGATAACTCGATTTTGGAATGTTTATACGCAAAACCCGTGGATTACATATATCAAAATACAGCTCAAGTCCGAATTTCGTTTTAATCCGATAATTTTTGCGAGAGTTATGGCCCCTTTTTTGACGTAATTTGACTTAGAAAATCCCTGAAATTTGTTGTCCGGATGATAACTTTAGTTAGAGTGAACCGATTTCAATCAAATTTGGTATGTGGGTTTATTAGGAGAAAAGACAGCTCAAGTTCGAATTTGGGTTCCGTCCGCCAATTTTCACCGGAGTTATGCCCCTTATTTGACGTAATTTGACTTAGAAAATCCCTGAAATTTGTTGTCCGGATGATAACTTTACTAGAGCTTATCTGATTCAATGATAATTTGGTATATTACTTTCTCCCACCAAAACACAGGTCAAGTTCAAATTTGAGTTCCGTCCGCCAATTTTTACCAGAGTTATGCCCCTTTTTTACCAGTTTCCGCCGACCCAAGAGAGGGCGTATATTGCACGCCCAGCGTAGCTCTTGTTTTCTCTTTAGCCCAGTCACTTCACTGGCTCGAGATTTTACATGTAATGCTTGTCGAGAATAATATCTACCTGTTAGCTCTGGTAGCAAGTTATTGTTAAAAAATTGTTTTGCGGTTGATGATGAATGTTCCATAATAATTCAGAATCTGGTTCTATACATTCTATGTGAATGTCTTTCTCAGTCCATACAATGAAATCACAAAATACTTTTTTAATATGAAAACATCTGACACTGGACTTGGTAATAATACTGATGTTTTGCATCCAGTCGTTGAATTCCATTTTCATCATTTTGGAGACAGAATGATTTGTCCACAATCTCATCAATTTTCTCCAATCTGGTGCTGTAAGGACATTAGATTTCATAGCAACCGTCCCCACAACAATCGCATGAAACAAATCCATCAGGTGAAGCTCCAATGAATGGAAATTCCTCATTTATCACAAACCCAGCAGGGGAAAATCTGATGTTGTCATGACCATGAGCTGTTTTCTGTGTGATATAATGCTTTCGTGGGCAACATTCTCATTATCACACCCCACTGAGTTACAGCATTTCTGAACTTAAACTAGTCTGGATAACATATGGATTTTATTAAACTCTGTGATGGTTTCTCTGGCTTTGTTCAACACACAGACTTTAGTTTTGATGCAGTTACACGTCCAGATCTGAATCGGAACCATGTCTTACTGTCACTCTGAGCTCGAATTGCTTCCTCAACAGCATTTATTTGACCAGGGGTCACACTCACAACAACATCTTTACAATGTTCTAACAGCCTGACATAGTCCATTTCCTCACATTCTTCCTTTTACAGTTCTGTTAGCAGAGGTGGAAATTCCGGGTGCAGAGCTGGCGCGCCTACATGTGTACATGCCTCAGCTATATAATCCTGCCATGCAAGTGCAGTGTGCAGTCAACACTTTACCATCTTCCTCTGCGATAATACATGGTTGGAGATGTTTCTCAGACATCTTTTGGGAATGCATCACCTTAAAACAATAATATATATAGTTGTGTTAAATATTTCTCAATACATTTATAAGATATTACTCTGGGGTGCCAAGTAAACATGCAGGCACATTTGTTAATTTTGGAAGAAACTGTTGGCCAACATTATTCATACCAGCACTATTAATAATTTTAGGGAAAATGATAATTTATTCGGTCATCAAATTATTTTTCGCAGCAAAGAGTAGTAGTTTTGCTTTAGAACTACATGTACATGTATCACACACACACGTACATGTAAGTACAATTTAGTACATTATTTATTCTGATTTATTTAGTATTATATTTCATATTCACATGTTACTTTTGTAACAGTCAAACCTGTACTGGTACCCCACAGTTACCCCACCACATTTTGATACCATAATTGACTCTGATATTTATGTTAATTATTATTTATAGGCCTACTAGTACAAATTATGTCAATTAAATTTATCATTGTCATATATATGATTAGGTCCCAATCAAGCATCATAAAAGTCAATCCTACTAGTTTTAGTTCAGAAAGAAATATTGTCTTACCTTACAAGCGACAAGTCGTTTTGCTCCGAACACTAAAATTTTGAGATCTCCAACTCATCCACACACAAACTGGGCATACAGTAGTGCTCTAATTAATCGACTCTTTAACCACAGCAGAATTATGGGTAACTTTTCAGGATTTAGTCGGAAATATGGCTTGTTGCCATTGATCGGAAAGCTCTCGGGGAGAGCTCTCAGTGAGAGCTTTCCGATGAATGGCAACAACCTTTTAATTAAACTCAATAATCCGACCATAATGGAACAATTCATTCTTTTCTGAGTAACTATATAGTATGTTCGCCGGAAAATGAAATGGATGTGGAGTAAGGAATCGCCAATAAAGAGCGTTTAATTGTTGTATCTTTAGAACCATCAATATCCACTGCGAATATAGAGCTTAAGCACAACTAGGAATCTCTAAGATTTCTTATTGCGCTTAAGTGCAATAAGATAGTCCTTATTTCACTTAAGCGTAATTAGATATTCCTTATTGCACTTAAGGGCAATAAGATCTTCTCTTATTGTGCTTAAGCTCAATTAGATTTCCCCTTATTGCGCTTAAGTGTAATTAACATCTCCCTCATGAGATCACCCCTCTGCAAATAGTAGAATCCGAATAGGCCTACATGTGGACAGTCACCAGGTCACCTCACCAATAAACTCCACCCATCTCACTATGGACAATACCATTTGAATAACAGGGAGTTTATGTAATGTGGCTTATTGCGCTTAATAGCTATAAGAATATTCCTTATTGCACTTAAGCGCAATTAGATATTTCCTTATTGCGCTTAAGCACAATAAGATATTCCTTATTGCGCTTAAGGGCAATAAGATATTCCTTATTGCACTTAAGCGCAATTAGATATTTCCTTATTGCGCTTAAGCACAATTATATCTTCCCTTATTGCGCTTAAACGCAATTAGAGAATCCTTATTGCGCTTAAGCTCAATTATTACTGGGTCTGTCCGTCCGTCCATCACACTTTCTGCGTCTGTCCGTCACACTTTCTCCCTCCGTGTGTCCGTCCGTCCGTCCACCCGTCCGACCTCATAACTCGAACAACTATGAACCGATTTCAAAAAAATTTTGTATGCAATCTCCTTAGGACCGCCTCTCCGCATGATGTTAATTGCGGTGCGGTCCGACTTTCTTTTTTTAAGTTACGCCTTACTTTTCGACTTATTTTGACTTAGAAAATTCTGTCCGACTTAATAACTTTAACAAATATGAACCGATTTCAATAATTTTTGGTATACATGCTTCTCACAACACCCTCTCTACATGATGCGGCTCAGGGTTGGCTCGGACTGTTTTTCCTAACATTACACTTCATTTTCAACTTATTTTGACTTAGAAAATTTTGGGATTTTTTTTGTGTGGATGCTATCAAGTTAGGATATTTTCTGGAAGTTTCTTCGAATATGGGTTCGGAACAATGATTTTTACCACAGTTTTGGGTCCGTCCGTCTTTTTTTCTGTACAAGCTTCTTGCGACACCATATCGATATTATTAATCCAAATTTTTCTTTAAAGTTAAAAATCTTTTTTGTTGGGTTTACGGATAATGCGGGTTGAATTTGCCACGGTGGGGGTATGCTAGCACATGAGTGCACACCTCTGTTACATTTAATTGTGTCGCATATTTGTGTATATAAAGGTAGGGTCTTAACTGCCAATAAATTCTTCAACATTTTACTTCAACTATTCCACATAGTCACTGTTAGTGTAAAAAAAATTTAAACAAGCACACCAACTCTGCCATGTCAGATTGCTGTGTTTTTTGCAACAACGGGCAGTGGTGGTGAATCAAGGAACAAAGACCCTTTTATAAATGTAAGGGCAATGCATTTTGAAAATAGATTCAGAAGCAGCAGGATATACAACAACGATCTGCACATAGGGGTCGCAGAGTTACAGCTCAGCCATGAAAATGACTCAGACATGTTTTACAAGCCAACAATTTATGGTACTCTTACCATCGTGGAAAGATAAAATTCGAGGCCTCTCTTGATCCCAACATGTCGCACCTGTGCCATAAACTGTCAACCAGTAAAGCCAAGTGCAGTTATGTGAATTTATTACACAATCTTACCCTTATTCCATTTAATAAACCAATTCTATAATTTGAGGATCTACAATTTGTAGCTGTAGCGGAATTGTAAATTCCGCTATAAACTGGGGACGAGTTGTAGATTCTATTTATTACATGATCCACTTCAACAAAACATACTTAAATCAACAAATGGGACTAGAAACTAACACCGGTTTCTATAAGGCATGCGATGACGTTGCACATAACTATGCATTGTTTGCCCACGTGTAATAGTCCCAGATAAATAAAGACTCTTTGGCCTATTTAATGGCATATATTTAATGACATAACTTTTCAAACTCTTCATTCATTTTAGTGTTAGAAAAATATTGGAAGCCATAGTATTTTGAGACGTAGCGTACCGAGTGTAGACAGACGTTATTAAACGAAAGTTTATTATCACAATCTATTGAATTGGTTTATTATTGGGGTATACTGGAATCAGCTTGTCCGTCCGTCTTTCTGTCCATCCGTCTGTGGACACAAATTTGTCCGGAGTTTTTCTCAGTCGTTTTATGATCATTTTCCGTGAAACTTGGCATAGACATCAACCACCATGGGAACCTGTGCACCTGTGATTTTCGCAACATGTATAATTTTGTCCAAGCTTTTATTCCTACATTTTTAAGTCAATTTTTAAAAAACTTGGCACAGATATTTAGTACCATGGGAACCTGGGCACCTGCGATTATGATGTCTGTCCGACATTTTTTGGTGGAGTTATCCCCATTTTTCGAATTAGAATTTTTTTTTGCAACATGCATAATTTTGTCCCAGCTTTTATTCCTACATTTTTAGGTCAATGTTTTTTAATCTTGGCACTGATATTTTTTTAAACCCTATCTATATATACACAAATAAGCGACATAATTTAATGTAATAAAACTTGTAGTAGGTATAAGCGCAGAGCAACAATAATATGTCCCCATTCAATGGAATTAATGATAGTAAACTTCGAAAAAGAGCATTATTGTGTAATTGTCAAAAGATGATGTCGACGAAGAGCAGTTTTTTGCAGATTGTTGGAAATAGATGGATACCGATAAAGAGTGCCAATGTGTATATTGTTGGAGTTAAGGCATAGAGTATGGGAAGCCAAATTGACATTTAATAAATAATTGAGCTTAAGCGCAATGAGGATTATCTAATTGCGCTTAAGCGCAATAAGGGAAGATATAATTGTGTTTAAGCGCAATAAGGAAATATCTAATTGCGCTTAAGCGCAATAATGAATATCTTATTGTGCTTAAGCGCAATAAGGAATCTCTAATTGCACTTAAGTGCAATAAGGAATATTCTTATAGCCCTTAAGCTCAATAAGCCACATTAAATAAACTCCCTGTTATTCAAATGGTATTGTCCACAGTGAGATGGGTGGAGTTTATTGGTGAGGTGACCTGGTGACTGTCCACATGTAGGCCTATTCGGATTCTACTATTTGCAGAGGGGTGATCTCATGAGGGAGATATTAATTACACTTAAGCGCAATAAGGAATCCCTAATTGCACTTGTGCGCAATAAGGGTAGGATCATGTAATAAATTGTGATATGCAACATTCGTTTTGTTTGGGTTTTCCGTTCTAGAGTTATTTATCTAGAAATGTCGGTTTTTTGTCCATCAGAGTAGATATTTCAGCCACAGGTTGTCGGACCTCAATGAAATTTGGTATGAATTTTCACCACTATGAGAGCATTCAGAGGAGCATTCTATCATTATATTTAGGTTTTCCGTTCTCAAGTTATTCATCTTTGTTTATCTGAAAATGTTTTTTTGTTATCCATCTGCCCGAGTATCTCAGCCATGGGTTATATGTATGCTCACACTGGGCGATATTCCACATGGGGGTATGATATGAAGACTAGTATTTTATCTCTTCATACAGAGATGATGTGATAAACCTTGGAAAAGCTGGAGCAAAGAGTCGTTGTGGACCGTTTGATGGGAAACTTCCAACGTCAGCATTCAAGGACTTCCGAATGAAACAGTCTGCGCTTCTGAGTGAGGTCCTTGACTGGGTGGTTGCCGACGCTGTGTTGCTGCCACTCTTTCTCATATTTGTGTAAGTTATTATGTTCACTTAAAGTGATGTGAAACACTCCAGTAGGGTGATCAAATAGAAATGGAGAATACATGTATCTTGCTCTAAGTAGTTATTTTTACAATTATCATATCCAAATTGACAACACACACCGTCATTCTTATATATTAATTAAATTCAGTGACTCTTGGTGGCGAAATCGTTTTTCGTTAGTTTATTACCAATAGTTGCGTCCCGAATCGAGAAGTAAATATTTACATTTGAGCGTAGTTCGGACGATGTTTTCTATAGAATGGTAAGGTCGATTTGCTTGATAATTTCGACGATGCTAGTAGAATGCTACATTCCTCTAGTTGGCATAGCTCCTGAATACTGACTGATCAGTTTCACACACCCGAACAAGTCCATAATATGTCTTTAACCTCTAGTGGGATTCCTTATGTCGAAAAAAATGGTCGCGCGTTTTCGGAATGTTAAAAGCGATATGAGAACGGTTTCTATACCACCAGTGTGTCTATTTTCAGAATCTACCTGTTTCCAGCTTGATATTTTAGTGGAAACAGGTTTGTGTGAGGCTTTTGTTTGTGTACCCCTCTATTTTTCCCCCGTCCACCTGGAAATAAAACCATGCTATTACGCATAGCAAGTTCGGTAAGTGGCTTTGTTTGTTTTTGGAAATCGAAAAACATGGAGAGATCTTGCCACAAATTGTATAATTACATATCTTAATGTGAAATTTTATCATAAAATCATCAGATGAATTGTATTTATGGCTGCATTTTCAATTTTCTTTCCCAAATATTAAGGTATTGTATATTCTTAAAAACAGCTACATCACATATAGATGAACATGAACACTCTACCAGGATATCTTGATCATATGTCATTAACAAAACTTCGATTCATCAATTTTTGGTAAAGATATTACAGAAAAGCTAACCCTACCCCCACCCTCGCTGATTTCACAAGTGAGATTCGTTTGGTCGAACAAAATCGGTCACGCAATTTCGGAATGTCAAAGACGACATGCGAACGGTTTATTTATCAATAGCCTGTATACTTTCAGAGTTTACCTGTGTCCAGTTGAAATTTTATTGGATAAAATGTGTTTTTGAACTGTTTTATGAATTTAAAGAGCGTTTTCTTATTATGCAAATATTAATCCTCATAACTAACCTTCTGGTGGACTGTGTGAGTTGAAATTAACAAAAGTATCAAATATGGCGGTCTACTTTCAGAGTCTACTTGTTTCCAGTCTGACATTTTAGTGGAAACAAATTGGACGGTTTTAAGAATTTAAAGAGCGTTTCCTGATTATACACATATTAATCCTGATTATACACATATTAACTAACACGATTAGTCTTATCATGAATTGTGCAAGTTGAAATTATGCACATATATCAAGTATGACTCTGAAATGTATTTTTGAGAATATTGTGGTGTCATCAGATAAGTCTCCGCGGGTACAGTACTACAGTTGCGATAAAAATTTTACGTTGAACTCTATAGAGAGTTTGACAATTTACTCAAATGTTCACAGTGATGGAACTTAGTGGCTATCATACATGTATATGCATGGCTCTTACATGTAATCTACTGTAACTACATGTGATTTTACAAAAGTAACTTGCAATACAGTCAGGCCGCCAGATACAGTAGTTGATAAAAATTGGTTCACATCAATCATATACAACCACGTGCTTCAGTGATAATGTCCACTATTCTACAAATGTAATGTTTATCAAGACCAACGTTTCAGGATGTCGTTGTAAATTGATTGATGGTGTTTTTTCATCAATTGACAAAATTAATGTTTATTGCCAGGATGAAGTACCGCATAATACGGATTTGTGTGCTAACAATTCTGCGAGTCATATTTATGTAAGTGTCAGCCACTGTTTGTTAAAATTGTTCGGTCATGTAGAGTTTTTTATATTTTCATGCCAAGCTATGGTGCTTATGGATCATTTTGTTTCAGTATTAAATTTGGAGAAACCCGACCAACATCAATGTAACAACTACAACAACTGATCTATGCCAATGATATGTTTAGCCATACATGTGAATAGGCTGGTACTGTTTCAAATTTTTAAACAATGTTATCATGTCCATATGTATTGATAAATATTGCTGGGCATAGATGGTTGTTCTATAATTCCTGATCGGGTTTATCCAAATTGGGAGTTTAAATTATGTTCATCTGATGATAAAGAAGACACTTTCTCCGTCCACTTGATACCCCCGCCCCCGGATATATGTTTCACATACTAAATTAACATCTTAGTCAACATAACAATTTACGCCCTCAAATCCTTTGCAACAAGAATAAAAATAAATTGTCAGTATAAATAGGCAAGACATCTCTGGACACTTTCTAAGGGAAAATTTAGTTATAAGAAGACATATGTGTGCATTATGTAGTTGGTCTTATATAGTACACCACTTTAAGATGCAAGTGACGCAGTGCGGGGACAATGCTGTGTCGCAGAACATAGACGAGGGGACCCTTCCATCATCATTCACAATGTTCCGTGATTCCATCTGTTGTGAACAAACCAGACTTAGGCTTAATGGATCGTTCTGCCCCAATAATAAACTTGGCTTTGAACCGATCAACACTCTGGGTCGTGTTATTTTCTTGTAAATTATAGAGGTGCCACAATTATTAATTTTGATAATCGGGCGTCAATAATAGATTATAATCGACTAATCGTACATAATAATATCAATAACAGTGGAAGTATTCCATAATATGGCCTATTGGCTGGTGTTGGTTAAAAAATCTCGGCTGATGTAATTTTTACGTTAATAATGTGCACCATAAACCACCGGTAATGACTAATGAGCACAATGTATTCAATACCACCACATTTCTCGGCGATATAATAATTGTGAGTTCATTAGAACAAGCATAGCCATTAGTATTAGTGTTATGAATAGCCAAACATACAAAGAATATAAAAATAGGAATGCATGACGGACCCCCGGTGGTTCCTAAAAAAAGGAATCTAATGTTACAGAAACTATAAGTTTCAGCAAACTTCCAGAGTGTGAATAACAATCACAAAGGTCGCCCCACCCAGAAATTTCAGGACTCAGAACAAGTTAAGTAATTGTGATAGTAATAGTGAGTTTCATTCAGCAGTCACCACACCATAAGTGATAGCCTGTACCAGTAACATTTAAGTATACTCATGTTGTCAGAATCTCTCTGATGCACGATCAAAGGTTGTTAAACCTTCGCGTGTAGATTAAACTGTGTAAAACAAACACGGTATTCAATAATACCCGGCACTTTCCGACGTCCGAAATAAATAACGGAGATTAATCGACGACGGAAATGGTAATCGATTATCGGCTTTATCAACGGTTCATCGATTATATGATTAATCGTGGCACCCCTAGTAAATTAGATAGTGTCTATAGTCGGATGGTATTGGTTATGTTCAAATTGTGACACAGATATAAAACTGTACATGTTTGTGCCCCATGGGCCATTGGTCATTATAAGATCGAGAAACTTAGTCTAGGAAACTACCGGGAACTCACTGGAAATTGCAATTATAACTTATATATAGGGTTGTAATTCAACGCCAGTGTTTGCGTTTCCGACGAAGTTAATACCCAAAATGTGAAATTTGAGATATACCTGGTTGTCAGAGTGAACCAAATGTTTTAATTAAGGTTAGCAACGGTTGCTAATCAAATACCACAATGGTGTACTAATCATTCATTGGTATTGCCTTAATTTAGTCAGTGTCTAATCAAATGGTGCTGGATTTGTTCCAAGTTGGGCACATGTATGTCTAAAACTATGCAGCTATGTTCTGCAAAGGCCACTGATCATCATAAGATCTGGAGACTTTGCCACCCGATAGCTCCTTAGTAACGGTTACTAAGCACCTACTCGGAATTTCAGGAAAATGCAACTATAGTTGATATCTATTTTACTCATTAAGATCTATTTTATTGGAAATTCGGATTTTCTTGATTTCCACAGCTATACACGAAGCGTGGAGATTAATTGTGGTTAGAATATTGATGGTGCATGTTGGGTTTCAGTCGCTGTACTGAAGTTTGCCAAATGTAACTGGCGTGGGAAGTGTGAAAGCAAAGCCTATACGGCTATAGTAAAGATCTTAGCTGCACCGAAATGTCCATTATCAGTAGCACAAATCCTGCGAAAATACAGATTCTCCCAGTGTATGTGGGACAGACTCCGATGACAACGATTGAGTTAATGGCAATGTACAACTACCATATATACCTGTGTATTTGTGACACTACATCCCTTTATGATCAACGATGTGGCTTAAAAAACTAGTCAGTGGACAACAGACAGACAAGTACCAAATAAAACAATAACTTAATATATAATTCTTGTTGGGAATATTTTCGTTTGATTCAACAGACTGCATATTATCGAAATTACAAAACCATTCGACACTTACTTTTGCCAATTACTGTATATTGAGGTATAACTATATCATATATTGCATCTATTAAATGACGGATAGTTATAGTGGGTCAAACACGAGTGTTAATCTTCATATATAGTTGCGCACGATTACCAATAAGTTATATTACAATCAACGTTTGAGCATAACACGAAATTCTCCATAGGAAACAGCCAGCAAGAATCATCTGATCACATCCATTCTTTTTAAAACTACGTCTATGTTGCATACTTAGTATTTCTTAGGAATATCAGTACGCACATATCATCATACGCAAAATGGCGCCATTTATCCAAAGTACTAAAATCTCCATAGGGCTCAGTGTTAAATTTTGATCACAACTGTAGCCAACAAGAATGAACCGATCACATCAAAATTTTCAAAAATACATGAAATGGTCATATCGAGTAGTTTGGAGAAGTTTCAGATCGCACCGATCATCATACGCCAGGTGGCACCATCTATCTTTTTCTGTAAATACGAAACGCTCTCTAAATTATGTTGACCCCGATTTAGGACGACCCGCCAAAATTCAAGAATGGAAACAAGTCAATCATAAAAACACACCCACTAGGTATACAGAATCCGTTTTCAGATCGCTTTTAACAAACCAAAAATGCAAAATGACATAAGGAATCCGACTACTCTGTGAATTAACCTCTTTGCTGCTAAATGACATTATGACATTGTGTTCTGGGCTGTTGATATTATTGCCATTTTCCAGTGGAAAAATATCATGGGAATATCACAAGAACCACAAAACTGACTCAGTTGAAAGGCTATTACCATTCAGAATTGTGGAATATCATACAGTAATGCCCAAAGTAATAGACCACTTAACCACAGCAGAATTATGGGTAATTTTTCCGGATTTAGTCGGAAATATGGCTTGTTGCCATTCATCGGAAAGCTCTCAACGAGAGCTTTCCGATGAATGGCAACAAGTCGGAAATATGGCTTGTTGCCATTCATCGGAAAGCTCTCAACGAGAGCTTTCCGATAATGGATAATGGCTCAACGATAATGGCTTTCCGATAATGAATAATGGCTCAACGAGAGCTTTCCGATGAATGGCAACAAGCCATATTTCCGACTAAATCCGGAAAAATTACCCATCATTCTGCTGTGGTTAAGTGGTCAATTACTTTGGGCATTACTGTACACTGTTTGAAACTTCGAGATTTTATTCCGATGCACCAATCTCTGAGTTCCAGTTATGAATAATGGCCTACTGCTTAGACCCCGAAGCCACGACAACTAGTTTTCACGGCTGGCTCAACCAATTTTCGTGGCTGGTTATCTAGCTAAGCCGGCTCAATCGTGAAGTTCGTGGCTGACGAAATATGGCGGCTCAGCCGGCTGAGACGTTATCATTCAGCGTATTTCGTTTCTGAATTTTTCCTAATTCCCGGTTATAGACACCCGCTTGTTTTGGCATTTGTTGTGAACCTGTAGAATTCCAGACCACGCGTATTATTTTGGTGTTGGGCTTTTCCATTATGGCGAAATAAACGAAGGACTAAGTAAAGGACTGGCAGGGATGTACTATGTAGTTTCCCATCTATATAATCGGTATAAGTTACATTGGGACCTCTGTCGACTTCAGACGACTATCATCACTGGCATCTTGCGATATATGCATGCATCATTTTAATGCTGAATCCGATCGTATTGGTATATCATATTTCAAACTATTTTATATTCTCTTCAACAGGCTATGTGCATATATTGACAAATGTCAGCGATGTCTGAGACTGAGTCGTGTCGAAATAAACAATTTATACTTTAAAACCTTTCAATACTGAATGGATGCTCCCATTCCGTTATATAAAAGCATGCATTGGAATAGTCTATTCCACAATGAGAGGCCCCGGGTGTTCTGATAGTGTAACAACCATACCGTGTCCATACGAGTGTGCCAATATTAGGCAATGCGGTTTAGTTATTTGCAATTTGCAGTACAGTTGTCCTTAACATATAAGTTCATGCACACGGCTCAGTCATTTCACAATTCCGGCGACGGAGATGTTATCATGCGGCTGGCATTAGAGATAATATGGCGGCTTGTGGACAATATGGCTGGCGGCGGTGGCGGCTTCGGGCTCTACTACTGCTACGGTAAACAGTAGCTTCTGTAATTTTGTATATAACATATAGCACACGACATGCACTTTTACGTCCATAATAGTTACGGATGTCATAGCAGCAAAGAGGTTAAAGGTACTCAATCCGATAAAACTCCTCTCAATTACTATTTCAATGGCTTCGGGGGTCAAAAATATTTGATTCGAGTCGAGGAAGTCACCCATCAAGCTCAGATTTGTTAGATAACGATTTTAGAAATCTATTATTTTTCATTATCGGGAATTTTTTCTGGCCCAGAAGACAGTCAAAATTTCGTTATTATTACCACTTGATTATAGAGTTATCCATCCTTGTCTGTTTGAATAGAGTTTTGGCGTAAAATCTCGAGCAGGTTACCAAATTTACGGCAGTTATTAGTACTCATCTCGAGCAATTAACAAATTTCAAAAATCAATATCTAATAACTCTGAGCTTTGTTTGATGGGTTCCTCGAATCGAATCAAATATTTTTTACCCTCAAAGCCAAAGAAATAGTAATATAGGGACCCTCTTTACGGATTGAGTACCTTTAAGGAAAAGATGCCTAGGAAATATTTTGTCTAGGTCAAAGAAATCTGCCTAGGAAAAAAAAAAAAATTTACATTGGCAATTTTGCAACAATATTATAATAACCTTACAACCCAGGCATACTATTTGATTATGATTATTTATCAAAGAACTTGCAGACAATACTATACGCTTAAATCTAATTCACTCAAATTAATGTCATATATAAATTCTTAGTTACATTGGGGAACAATGTTTCCAGGCCACTACTCAACATACCCGTACAATTCTCCAAACCATCTCCCAAATAAGTGACCTTGTTGTTAATGTCCCAGTGCCATGGATCATATTGCATATATGACAAGAGTGAAAGGAAGTCATATTGGCTAAAGAGGTTCTATTTCTGATAGACACAATGACATTTTAGCAACCCAATGAACTTATTTTACCTAGGCAAACTGATTTTGCCTCTGCTTTTACCTAGGCATTGCCTATTGCCTGGGCTAATTCTCAGGACTTATATCTTGTCACTTTCAGGCCTGGATTAGTCATGGAGATTTGCAATATATGGAATATACAGTAATGCCCTAAATAATCGACTACTTAACAACAGCAGGATTATGGGTAATTTTTCAGGCTTCGGGGGTCAAAAATATTTGATTCGAGTCGAGGAAGTCACCCATCAAAGCTCAGATTTGTTAGATAACGATTTTAGAAATCTATTATTTTTCATTATCGGGAATTCTTTCTGGCCCAGAAGACAGTCAAAATTTCGTTATTATTACCACTTGATTATAGAGTTATCCATCCTTGTCTGTTTGAATAGAGTTTTGGCGTAAAATCTCGAGCAGGTTACCAAATTTACGGCAGTTATTAGTACTCATCTCGAGCAATTAACAAATTTCAAAAATCAATATCTAATAACTCTGAGCTTTGTTTGATGGGTTCCTCGACTCGAATCAAATATTTTTTACCCTCAAAGCCAAAGAAATAGTAATATAGGACCCTCTGATCGGATTGTTGTTGTTGGAATCTGTTGAGATGGGGACCCTCTTTACGGATTGAGTACCTTTAAGGAAAAGATGCCTAGGAAATATTTTGCCTAGGTCAAAGAAATCTGCCTAGGAAAAAAAAAGATTTACATTGGCAATTTTGCAACAATATTATAATAACCTTACAACCCAGGCATACTATTTGATTATGATTATTTATCAAAGAACTTGCAGACAATACTATACGCTTAAATCTAATTCACTCAAATTAATGTCATATATAAATTCTTAGTTACATTGGGGAACAATGTTTCCAAGCCACTACTCAACATACCCGTACAATTCTCCAAACCATCTCCCAAATAAGTGACCTTGTTAATGTCCCAGTGCCATGGATCATATTGCATATATGACAAGAGTGAAAGGAAGTCATTTTGGCTAAAGAGGTCTACAGTAATGCCCTAAGTAATTGACTCTTTAACTACAGCAGAATTATGGGTGACTTTTCAGGATTTAGTCGGAAATATGGCTTGTTGCCATTCATCGGAAAGCTCTCCTCGAGAGCTTTCCGATGAATGGCAACAAGCCATATTTACGACTAAATCCTGAAGTTACCCATAATTCTGCTGTAGTTAAAGAGTCGATTACTTAGGGCATTACTGTATTTCTGATAGACACAATGACATTTTAGTAACCCAATGAACTTATTTTACCTTGGCAAACTGATTTTGCCTCTGCTTTTACCTAGGCATTGCCTATTGCCTGGGCTAATTCCCAGGACTTATATCTTGTCACTTTCAGGCCTGGATTAGTCATGGAGATTTGCAATATATGGAATATACAGTAATGCCCTAAATAATCGACTCCTAAACAACAGCAGGATTATGGGTAATTTTTCAGGATTTAGTCGGAAATATGGCTTGTTGCCATTCATCGGAAAGCTCTCACTGAGAGCTTTCCGAAGAATGTCAACAAGTCATATTTCCGACTAAATCCTGAAAAATTTCACATAATTCTGCTGTGGTTAAGGAGTCGATTGTTTAGGGCATTACTGTATTTTTTCATTGTGTTTACAGGTCCATGATTATCTATCAGAGCCAAAGAATCAGTGGAGAAAGAAAGCACATCAGGATACTAAAGGCTGATCTACAACAGGTCTCACATCAAGAGTGTTCATACGAATCCTTTGCGTCCGTTATACTGGGCATTTGTTCATTCAATTGAATTTGAATATAGGCAGTTCAACTAACTTATTCAGATGGCTGCATTGTGTCAGCTATGTTGTATCTGTTAACACACCCAATGGAGAGATGCTATTGATCAAAGATGAGGGTTTAGTTTTTTTATTTGGCATTATCATAGAATTCCTACATAACAGATAGATCGGTCTGCAGTATTGCATTTATTCAAATATCAATGTGTCAGCTATCACTGTAGTTCTGCGTCACAATGCACCAAGCCTGAGTTTAGTGTGCCTCTCATTTGCAGAATGAGGTCCCCAGAGGGTGAATTAAGTGATGCTATCCCGCATAATGGGCTAGCTTCATCCTCTGGGGACCTCATTCTGCTTAGGCCTCATCTTCTCTGGAAAGTTTCTTTATTTTCAAATTTCGTAGAAACTTCTTCAAATAGATGATTTTCTTTTTTAGTTTAGTTTATCAATATCCCCCAATTGACAGACGATACATTGCATAATCGAGGTTCCCCGATGGGTGTACATCACAATATTCACCATTTGGGAACTTCAATCTGAGTCTATGTCTCCCATAGCAGATAAGGCCATACAGAATGAGGTCCCCAGAGGGTGAATTTAGTGATGCTAGCCCGTTATGCGGTGTAGCATCACTAAATTCACCCTCTGGGGACCTCATTCTGCAAATGATATTGTGTTAGGGCCTGTTTATATGAGACTGGCTTTTATATGACAAAAAGTTAGCCAGGAGAAAGGCAGAATTATGGAATGTACCGCCAATCATGTGATGTCATAACACCTTCATTCCGATGAGCATGTCCTGTGGTATGTGCGTGTTGTACATGTTTTATAAAAGGGATCCAAACAATGGCATACCATTTCAGAAGACTATTTTAAACTTTTTACACACAAAAGAATAAACATTAAGAACAGCACCTTGGCCTGTCATCATGTTTTTATTAGCCGAGAGTGAAGTCACTCCCATGCAGATGTCTATCTCATATTCATAGAATTTTATCAGTCCTTACTGTGTTGTCATGTTGAACCATAACATTGTTCAATAACATTTGGAGGGATGTTCATGTAATAAAAGCAGAAGACAGACTGACAAAAAGATAATTAACCCTTTACCCAACAGAAGGGCCCTGTGCCAATGCATTCTCTTATATATGCGAGGCGACCTATGGTTAACACATATTAACACATATTAAAAATGTTAAAAAAGATTTTTTTTAGGCCAATGCATTCTCTTATATATGCGAGGCGACCTATGGTCGACTCGCATATATAAGAGAATGCATTGGCACATGGCATAACTGTAACTATCACAATGTGGTCAAGGAGCCGGTTCCAATGATATCCATATTTGTGTGGTTCTATTGAGACAGACCGAAGATATTTTAGGCTGTTGAAGCTTTATTTGGCCGGTTTTGGCCGGTTTGTTGGGTAAAGGGTTAAAGTGCAGAAATGTTCAGATAAAATTATTAAAGTTCAACAAATGGAACTACTCATCCGTGAGTATTTAGAAAATAAAGGGTTAAAATATACTCAATGGGAAATATCCACATGAACTTTCATCAGAATCGTTTACCCATATCATTCATGTTATGTTGTATTATGTTCAAATAACTGTCCTTTCATATTTTAGGAGAGAGAAGATAACAAGAAAATGGTTGCAAAACTACAGACTGTGAGATTCTAATACATGACAAAGTCCATCCATCATGCGTCCATGCCAATATTCCGGATAAAGAACTACAGATAGATCTACAAAGAATTCACAGATAGAATATAATTCTGGAATTGCCCCTGCGCTAAAACAGATTCTCAGATATTCATATATATATATATATATATATATATATATATATATGATCTGCATCATCCAACACAGAAAAGAAAGAGTTGAAGTTGACTGTCGAATCTGAAATTTTTTAAATGATTTTATTAACCATGGACATGGTGCCTTTTAACCCTCTCTTTACTAAATGGATTCACCTACTCAGTTACAAAAGTATAAATTGAAATGGTCTAATATTCATCTGGAGGGGTGTTCAGGAAAATAAGTGGACGGCAGATAATAAAACTGCTTTTATTCCTATTTATTGGAGGGAAATGGTTGTTTGTTGAACTTATTATCAGAACATTTCCTCAGAGATAACTACTTATCATTCAATGAGTATTTAGTATAGAAAGGGTTACATGCATGGCATTGACATAAATCCATTGTTGATATTGTTGTGGAGAGGCATTGGCTTGGAATGTTGGTTGGAGGTAAGCCTGATTATACAGCACTTCTGTCATTTGCAGAATGAGGTCCCCAGAGGGTAAATTTAGTGATGCTATCCTGCATAGCAGGCTAGCATCACTAAATTCACCCTCTGGGGACCTCATTCTGCTCAGGCCTCATCTTCTCTGGAAAGTTTCTTTATTATCAAATTTCTATAGAAACTTAGATTCTATTTATTTTTTAATTTAGTTTCGCTATATCTCCAAATTGGCAGACCCCCACATTGCATAATCGCTTCCCAATGGGTGTACATCACAATATTCACCAAATGGGAACTTCAAGTTGAGTATGTCTCTCATAGTAGAATGAGGTCATGTAGAATGAGGTCCCCAGAGGGTGAATTTGGTGATGCTAGCCCGATATGCAGGATAGCGTCACTAAATTCACCCTCTGTTGGACCTCAGGCTTGGTTGGAGGTGAAAACAAAAATATAACAAATGTATTGACTAGATTTTAGATATTTGGAGGATTTAATTATCAATGTATACTATTATCCTCCATTCATATCCAATTGCCTCCTGTGATTGCTTGAGATTTGATTTTATGTGAAATGTGCAAAAAAAAGTATTTTATTAAAAATGGCAGATAATTTTGTTTAACCCTCCTGCAATCAGAGTCCTGCAACTTTCACTACCTTATGAACGAATGCGCCTTAAAACATCATTTATATTGTCGTTGAACATGAGAGAGATAACCATACATGTATCATTTATTTTAGTAAACATGTGGGTCTTCGCAAATGACCAATAAACAATAGTATTGTCCCACCAATTGCTGCATATATTCTGATGAGTATAAATGAGATGGTCCCATAAATGACCGCATTTAATGTACAGTACCCCTTTAACCCTTTACCCACCAGAAGGGCCCTGTGCCAATGCATTCTCTTATATATGCGAGTCGACCATAGGTCGCCTCGCATATATAAGAGAATGCATTGGCTTAACACATTAAAAATTATAAAATTGTTAAAGAATGTAAGAAAAAATGGTAAAAAGTGTTTAAAAAAGATTTTTTGTAGGCCAATGCATTCTCTTATATATGCGAGGCGACCTATGGTCGACTCGCATATATAAGAGAATGCATTGGCACAGGGCATAACTGTAACTATCACAATGTGGTCAAGGAGCCGGTTCCAATGATATCCATATTTGTATGGTTCTATTGAGACAGACCGAAGATATTTTAGGCTGTTGAAGCTTTATTTGGCCGGTTTTGGCCGGATTGTTGGGTAAAGGGTTAACATAAACAAAAAATTAAAAAAACTGTTTTCATGTGGGTCTGTAGTTAACTTAGACTGAATTTGACACTGATCAAAGTGCATGAATCATGGGTACCTCAATTGGCAATACAAATAATTATTTTAATAAATTTGAAAATTAAGTATTCTGTTCACACATCTCATATCACTTGTTGACCATATATGTTCTTTGTTGTAGTCTTCATTTTATTACTTGATCAGGATTAATAATAAATTTCTTGATATTTATCTTATTGTCTCTCTTTTATTATCATTTATAATATATTGTCCCCACATCCGGTTGTAACTACAATGCCATGTTTAAATCACCATGTGCCCCCCAGCACCCTTGACAGCAGGGCGTAAGAGAACGTGCGCCAAACATTGGGTATATGAGCACGTGAAACATCGGTGGTATATGAATGACCCTTGAACTGGCAGTTTTCGCCAATCGTGACGTTGTTCTCGCACTCCGAATTTGACGTCACCTGACGCCAGATCCTTAGGTCAGCTAGGCCAAAAAAAAAAAACTTATTTGTTTCCTATTACGGTGCCAAACAATTCGAGGTAGGTAGGTAGGGATTTTTTTTTTTTTGGTAATATTTTTTCCCCGAACAGTCAAGAAGTACATTAATGCTTACTCTTTATACTTGTAAATGGGAATAAAATAAAGTAACACCATTTAAGACTCATTTGAGTTTTTAAAAAAAACACGAGCTTTCGGCTATCTATAGTAGCCTTTATCAAGTATGAAGTGAACAAACAGTGAAAAGTCGTTGACGTTGAAAGTGTCCATCCAGGGGTGGCGCCAGGATTTCCCCGACGGAGGGGCTATGGTCCCCGACAGGGGGGCTAGACTGGTGACCGAAGGTCATCGGCGGCTGCCGAAGGCAGCCCCGGGGAGAGCGCGAGAGGGGTGTCCCCTCTCAAACGGGGGGTTTGGGGGACCTCCCCCACGAAAATTTTGAAAATACATAGCCTGAGATCGATTCTGGAGTGTTCTGGTGTCAACATACACACTGTTCTAGGGGATCATAATTGTCACTTTTACTTGAGTATTTGGAGAACAAAAATCAGCATATACAATAGTAATGACAATATGAAATTGATCTTAAGTTAACCTTTGATCATTTCGAGCATTTCTGAATTTTATGACGTCATTGTCAAATAATATTTGGTCTTCTTGTTTGACACCCATTACAGGGCTGTTTTTTCGGCGACGCATAGGGAACGGGAAAGGGAAGATTCGGCAGTGCGAGTCTGTGTGGAATTTGTAATACATGTAACACGACACACACGAGGATGGTGACGGCATCTATGACACCCTAACCCTATAGTTCCATGCACGAATTTAATAAGTATACGATATGACTCACGGTAGTCTCACGAGTGACTCGTGTCGAGTCTGTCGGACTAAAAATAGAACTCTGGTAATGTGATTCATTAACTCTGCACGCCCACGTCGATTTGTTAATCACCAGTGCCTGTGTTTCGAGTCGCGGATTTTCCAATGTTTATCGTCTTTGCATAATTTTATCTCCCCGACGAATTTGGCAGATATCCCCGACGGGGGGGCTGACCATCCCAGACGGGGGGGCTGTAGCCCCCCCTGACCCCCCCCTTGGCGCCACCCCTGTGTCCATCCCATTTATTATTAACACAGACTCATACGGCATATACTTCAATAATGTCTTTATACTTGTGTTAAGGCTGTCAATGTATATTGATATTTTCGACGATGCTAGTAGAATGCTACATTCCTCTAGTTGGCAGAGCTCCTGAATACTGACTGATCAGTTTCACACACCCGAACAAGTCCATAATATGTCTTTAACCTCTGGGAATTAACCTCTTTACTGCTAAATGACGTTACGACATTGTGTGCTGGGCTGTTGATATTATTGCCATTTTCCAGTGGAAAAATATCATGGGAATATCACAAGAACCATAAAACTGACTCAGTTGAAAGGCTATTACCATTCAGAATTGTGGAACATCATACAGTAATGCCCAAAGTAATTGACCACTTAACCACAGCAGAATTATGGGTAATATTTCAGGATTTAGTCGGAAATATGGCTTGTTGCCATTCATCGGAAAGCTCTCGGCGAGAGCTTTCCGATGAATGGCAACAAGCCATATTTCCGACTAAATCCTGAAAAATTACCCATAATTCTGCTGTGGTTAAGTGGTCAATTACTTTGGGCATTACTGTACACTGTTTGAAACTTCGGGATTTTATTCCAATGCACCAATCTCTAAGTTCCAGTTATGAATAATGGCCTACTGCTACGGTAAACAGTAGCTTCTGTAATTTTGTATATAACATATAGCACACGACATGCACTTTTACGTCCATAATAGTTACAGATGTCATAGCAGCAAAGAGGTTAGGGAAAAGATGCCTAGGAAATATTTTGCCTAGGTCAAAGAAATCTGCCTAGGAAAAAAACAGATTTACATTGGTAATTTTGCAACAATATTATAATAACCTTACAACCCAGGCATACTATTTGATTATGATTATTTATCAAAGAACTTGTAGACAATACTGTACGCTTAAATCTAATTCACTCAAATTAATGTCATATATAAATTCTTAGTAATACATTGGGGAACAATGGATCCAGGCCACTACTCAACATACCCATACAATTCTCCAAACCATCTCCCAAATAAGTGTCCTTGTTGTTAATGTCCCAGTGCCATGGATCATATTGCATATATGACAAGAGTGAAAGGAAGTCATTTTGGCTAAAGAGGTCTACAGTAATGCCCTAAGTAATTGACTCTTTAACTACAGCAGAATTATGGGTGACTTTTCAGGATTTAGTCGGAAATATGGCTTGTTGCCATTCATCGGAAAGCTCTCCTCGAGAGCTTTCCGATGAATGGCAACAAGCCATATTTACGACTAAATCCTGAAAAGTTACCCATAATTCTGCTGTAGTTAAAGAGTCGATTACTTAGGGCATTACTGTATTTCTGATAGACACAATGACATTTTAGTAACCCAATGAACTTATTTTACCTTGGCAAACTGATTTTGCCTCTGCTTTTACCTAGGCATTGCCTGGGCTAATTCCCAGGACTTATATCTTGTCACTTTCAGGCCTGGATTAGTCATGGAGATTTGCAATATATGGAATATACAGTAATGCCCTGAATAATCGACTCCTAAACAACAGCAGGATTATGGGTAATTTTTCAGGATTTAGTCGGAAATATGGCTTGTTGCCATTCATCGGAAAGCTCTCACTGAGAGCTTTCCGAAGAATGTCAACAAGTCATATTTCCGACTAAATCCTGAAAAATTTCACATAATTCTGCTGTGGTTAAGGAGTCGATTGTTTAGGGCATTACTGTATTTTTTCATTGTGTTTACAGGTCCATGATTATCTATCAGAGCCAAAGAATCAGTGGAGAAAGAAAGCACATCAGGATACTAAAGGCTGATCTACAACAGGTCTCACATCAAGAGTGTTCATACGAATCCTTTGCGTCCGTTATACTGGGCATTTGTTCATTCAATTGAATTTGAATATAGGCAGTTCAACTAACTTATTCAGATGGCTGCATTGTGTCAGCTATGTTGTATCTGTTAACACACCCAATGGAGAGATGCTATTGATCAAAGATGAGGGTTTAGTTTTTTTATTTGGCATTATCATAGAATTCCTACATAACAGATAGATCGGTCTGCAGTATTGCATTTATTCAAATATCAATGTGTCAGCTATCACTGTAGTTCTGCGTCACAATGCACCAAGCCTGAGTTTAGTGTGCCTCTCATTTGCAGAATGAGGTCCCCAGAGGGTGAATTAAGTGATGCTATCCCGCATAATGGGCTAGCTTCACTAAATTCACCCTCTGGGGACCTCATTCTGCTTAGGCCTCATCTTCTCTGGAAAGTTTCTTTATTTTCAAATTTCGTAGAAACTTCTTCAAATAGATGATTTTCTTTTTTAGTTTAGTTTATCAATATCCCCCAATTGACAGACGACACATTGCATAATCGAGGTTCCCCGATGGGTGTACATCACAATATTCACCATTTGGGAACTTCAATCTGAGTCTATGTCTCCCATAGCAGATAAGGCCATACAGAATGAGGTCCCCAGAGGGTGAATTTAGTGATGCTAGCCCGTTATGCGGTGTAGCATCACTAAATTCACCCTCTGGGGACCTCATTCTGCAAATGATATTGTGTTAGGGCCTGTTTATATGAGACTGGCTTTTATATGACAAAAAGTTAGCCAGGAGAAAGGCAGAATTATGGAATGTACCGCCAATCATGTGATGTCATAACACCTTCATTCCGATGAGCATGTCCTGTGGTATGTGCGTGTTGTACATGTTTTATAAAAGGGATCCAAACAATGGCATACCATTTCAGAAGACTATTTAAAACTTTTTACACACAAAAGAATAAACATTAAGAACAGCACCTTGGCCTGTCATGTTTTTATTAGCCGAGAGTGAAGTCACTCCCATGCAGATGTCTATCTCATATTCATAGAATTTTATCAGTCCTTTACTGTGTTGTCATGTTGAACCATAACATTGTTCAATAACATTTGGAGGGATGTTCATGTAATAAAAGCAGAAGACAGACGGACAAAAAGATAATTAACCCTTTACCCAACAGAAGGGCCCTGTGCCAATGCATTCTCTTATATATGCGAGTCGACCATAGGTCGCCTCGCATATATAAGAGAATGCATTGGCTTAACACATATTAAAAATGATAAAATTGTCAAAGAATGTAGAAAAATATTATAAAAATGTAAAAAAATATTTTTTTTAGGCCAATGCATTCTCTTATATATGCGAGGCGACCTATGGTCGACTCGCATATATAAGAGAATGCATTGGCACATGGCATAACTGTAACTATCACAATGTGGTCAAGGAGCCGGTTCCAATGATATCCATATTTGTGTGGTTCTATTGAGACAGACCGAAGATATTTTAGGCTGTTGAAGCTTTATTTGGCCGGTTTTGGCCGGTTTGTTGGGTAAAGGGTTAAAGTGCAGAAATGTTCAGATAAAATTATTAAAGTTCAACAAATGGAACTACTCATCCATGAGTATTTAGAAAATAAAGGGTTAAAATATACTCAATGGGAAATATCCACACAAACTTTCATCAGAATCGTTTACCCACATCATTCATGTTATGTTGTATTATGTTCAAATAACTGTCCCTTCATATTCTAGGAGAGAGAAGATAACAAGAAAATGGTTGCAAAACTACAGACTGTGAGATTCTAATACATGACAAAGTCCATCCATCATGCGTCCATGACAATATTCCGGGTAAAGAACTACAGATAGATCTACAAAGAATTCACAGATAGAATATAATTCTAAAATTGCCCCTGCGCTAAAACAGATTCTCAGATATTCATATATATATATATATATATATATATATGTGATCTGCATCATCCAACACAGAAAAGAAAGAGTTGAAGTTGACTGTCGAATCTGAAATTTTTTAAATGATTTTATTAACCATGGACATGGTGCCTTTTAACCCTCTCTTTACTAAATGGATTCACCTACTCAGTTACAAAAGTATAAATTGAAATGGTCTAATATTCATCTGGAGGGGTGTTCAGGAAAATAAGTGGACGGCAGATAATAAAACTGCTTTTATTCCAATTTATTGGAGGGAAATGGTTGTTTGTTGAACTTATTATCAGAACATTTCCTCAGAGATAACTACTTATCATTCAATGAGTATTTAGTATAGAAAGGGTTACATGCATGGCATTGACATAAATCCATTGTTGATATTGTTGTGGAGAGGCATTGGCTTGGAATGTTGGTTGGAGGTAAGCCTGATTATACAGCACGTCTGTCATTTGCAGAATGAGGTCCCCAGAGGGTAAATTTAGTGATGCTATCCTGCATAGCAGGCTAGCATCACTAAATTCACCCTCTGGGGACCTCATTCTGCTCAGGCCTCATCTTCTCTGGAAAGTTTCTTTATTTTCAAATTTCTATAGAAACTTAGATTCTATTTATTTTTTAATTTAGTTTCGCTATATCTCCAAATTGGCAGACCCCCACATTGCATAATCGCTTCCCAATGGGTGTACATCACAATATTCACCAAATGGGAACTTCAAGTTGAGTATGTCTCTCATAGTAGAATGAGGTCATGTAGAATGAGGTCCCCAGAGGGTGAATTTGGTGATGCTAGCCCGATATGCAGGATAGCGTCACCAAATTCACCCTCTGTTGGACCTCAGGCTTGGTTGGAGGTGAAAACAAACTCGTGAAGAAAGTTCACTTTTTGATTTCCCCCCCCCCCCCCCCCCCCCCCCCCCCCAATCCATGAAAAATATAACAAATGTATTGACTAGATTTTAGATATTTGGAGGATTTAATTATCAATGTATACTATTATCCTCCATTCATATCCAATTGCCTCCTGTGATTGCTTGAGATTTGATTTTATGTGAAATGTGCAAAAAAAAGTATTTTATTAAAAATGGCAGATAATTTTTTTTTATATTTTTCTAACCCTCCTGCAATCAGAGTCCTGCAACTTTCACTACCTTATGAACGAATGCGCCTTAAAACATCATTTATATTGTCGTTGAACATGAGAGAGATAACCATACATGTATCATTTATTTTAGTAAACATGTGGGTCTTCGCAAATGACCAATAAACAATAGTATTGTCCCACCAATTGCTGCATATATTCTGATGAGTATAAATGAGATGGTCCCATAAATGACCGCATTTAATGTACAGTACCCCTTTAACCCTTTACCCAACAGAAGGGCCCTGTGCCAATGCATTCTCTTATATATGCGAGTCGACCATAGGTCGCCTCGCATATATAAGAGAATGCATTGGCTTAACACATTAAAAATTATAAAATTGTTAAAGAATGTAAGAAAAAATGGTAAAAAGTGTTAAAAAAAGATTTTTTTTAGGCCAATGCATTCTCTTATATATGCGAGGCGACCTATGGTCGACTCGCATATATAAGAGAATGCATTGGCACAGGGCATAACTGTAACTATCACAATGTGGTCAAGGAGCCGGTTCCAATGATATCCATATGTGTATGGTTCTATTGAGACAGACCGAAGATATTTTTGGCTGTTGAAGCTTTATTTGGCCGGTTGTGGCCGGTTTGTTGGGTAAAGGGTTAACATAAACAAAAAATTAAAAAAAACTGTTTACATGTGGGTCTGTAGTTAACTTAGACTGAATTTGACACTGATCAAAGTGCATGAATCATGGGTACCTCAATTGGCAATAAAAATAATTATTTTAATAAATTTGAAAATTAAGTATTCTGTTCACACATCTCATATCACTTGTTGACCATATACGTTCTTTGTTGTAGTCTTCATTTTATTACTTGATCAGGATTAATAATAAATTTCTTGATATTTATCTTATTGTCTCTCTTTTATTATCATTTATAATATATTGTCCCCACATCCAGTTGTAACTACAATGCCATGTTTAAATCACCATGTGCCCCCCGTCACCCTTGACAGCAGGGCGTAAGAGAACGTGCGCCAAACATTGGGTATATGAGCACGTGAAACATCGGTGGTATATGAATGACCCTTGAACTGGCAGTTTTCGCCAATCGTGACGTTGTTCTCGCACTCCGAATTTGACGTCACCTGACGCCAGATCCTTAGGTCAGCTAGGCCAAAAAAAAAAAAATTATTTGTTTCCTATTACGGTGCCAAACAATTTGAGGTAGGTAGGTAGGGATTTTTTTTGTTTTGGTAATATTTTTTTATTTTCTCCCCGAACAGTCAAGAAGTACATTAATGCTTACTCTTTATACTTGTAAATGGGAATAAAATAAAGTAACACCATTTAAGACTCATTTGAGTTTTTTTTTAAAACACGAGCTTTCGGCTATCTATAGTAGCCTTTATCAAGTATGAAGTGAACAAACAGTGAAAAGTCGTTGACGTTGAAAGTGTCCATCCCATTTATTATTAACACAGACTCATACGGCATATACTTCAATAATGTCTTTATACTTGTGTTAAGGCTGTCAATGTATATTGCAAGTAAACAGTTAATGTAGCACAATAATATGATAAGTATTGTCAATGTGGACAAACAAATGCCTCCCAGGCACTCAACTATGCAGCTCTCTTGTAATTATTCCCTCAGTTTAGATTGTGGTCGCACATCTTCCTCAGAGCACAATATTGACATATCAACAGGCCCAAGACGAACACCATAATAGGGCTTTTCTATGACTTTATAATAACATAACTTGTATGATATTAATTCAAACCTCACTTAAATATTTTGTCATACACCTCAGGATCTAAGACCACACACCTCCACTGGCAGGATGTCTCACATGCGCCTCAGACACATTGCACAGGGTGTAAAAGTTCCTCAAGACACCCCTCAATTGTATTGAAATATAAAGTCCCACACCACACTGAAAATGGTACCACAGGCAACACCTTGACTGAGGTACCACACCTCAGCATTCAAATTGCCCCCAACTTTGAATTTCCTAATACACACTGGCATATGCATGCTTGTAAGTTTTATACACCCAGTCATCTTTATACTGTCTGTATATATACTAGTAACTATGCATGAACACTATGAATCCTTGATTGACAGGGGAGAGGAACTTTAAATTCTGATATAGAAAGTGTTCTACATGTATATTGCTCTCTAACAGATAACACTTCTTCCCACAAGACATGGGAGTTGAACAAACACGATTACCACAGGCTGGTTTTAAAAACTGCAGATTTATTGGTGAGATTGGGATTCATCTGCAACCACAAATGGACATGTAATTTAATAGAAGTAAATTATGTTGGAAAATTCCATCTAAAATTATTGCTGCTTAATGTAAACATAGTATATAGTATATATTTAGCGATATAGATGTGTTTACATGCCAATTACATGCATTTTTTGGGGTTGAAATTTGAAAAAAAAAAGTCCAGGTCGGCCCAATTTCGGCAGGTTGGTCGGGTAACCGGAAACACATGTTTTTTTTTGTTGGCCCTACTGAATTATTCTTATTGGTGTGAATTAATCAGATAACTTATGAAAAACACACTTAAATTAAGGAGACATGGTTATTTTTGTGGGGACAAAATCGTCATCTCCGGCAACATCGTGGGGTACTTGGAGATTTAATACCTGGATGTCTCTTTTTGAACCCCGAGGCCCTGCCTCGGGGTTCAAAATCAACATCTAAGTATTAAATCTCCATGTACCCCCGATGTTGCCGATATGACTAATAATATACCAAATCTTTTATCTACAGGTTTCATATCACCCTCATGTCCTTTACCGGTATTAATCACCATCTTGCAAACAGCCCTTGAAATTGGAAATTTTATTCTACGGCATTGTTTTAGAATTGAATGAAATGCTGAATTGGCTTCTATGTCTTTTCTACGCATTGCCTTTTGCCGTAGAGAATTTCGAGGGCTGTGTAAACAAACTGAAGAGCTCATGTTACTTATGGACTGCATTTTTATCTCAACTTTACTTTTGTAAAGTTTGAGCTATTGCCATGGCTTGGTATCCGTCGTTCGTGTGTTGGTGCGTGTGTGTACTCGTCAACAATTTCCTTTAGTACGGGCTACAGGTCGTACCTTTGGTCGGATCAATATGAAATTTGTCATGGCTGTTGACATTTACATGTAGATGGGAACAAGTCATTTTGGGGTCATTCGGCAAAAAAACATGGCCACCAGCAGCCATCTTGGATTTCAAAATTCAATCCATTAGCACGGGCTACAGGTCGTGTTCATCTGATCATCATGAAATTTGTCATGGATGTTAATATTGAAATGTAGATGGGAACGAGTCATTTTTGGGTCATTCGGCCAAAAAACATGGCTGCCAGCAGCCATCTTGGATTTTACTCTTTGCATGACTAAATTCTTTGGCACGGGCTACAGGTCGTAGCTTTGGTCGGATCTTCATGAAATTTGTAATGGATGACATGTAGATGGGAACGAGTCATTTTGGGGTCATTCGGCATAAAAACATGGCCACCAGCAGCCATCTTGGATTTCAAAATTCAATCCATTAGCACGGGCTACAGGTCGTGTTCATCTGATCATCATGAAATTTGTCATGGATGTTAATATTGACATGTAGATGGGAACAAGTCATTTTTGGGTCATTCGGCCAAAAAACATGACTGCCAGCAGCCATCTTGGATTTTACTCTTTACATGACTAAATCCTTTGACACAGGCTACAGGTCGTATCTTTTGTCGGATCATCATGAAATTTGTGATGGATGTTAACATTGACATGTAAATGGGAACGAGTCTTTTTGGGGTCATTCAGCAAAAAGACATGGCTGCCAGCGGCCATATTGGATTTTACTAGGACTTTCCACATTCCTAATCACTTCATTGACTGTAACACATGAAATTATTCCCTTTCCAAGTTGAGCTACAGTGTCATTGACACTTTCATTTTGTCTGATTTGTAATGGTATTGTTTAAATATTTAATTCAAATCAACTTGTTTTAATGTTCAATATGGCCAGTCATATAAATTTTCCCAAAGTATACACTTGAGATATTTATTGAATAAATTAGCTGCATAAAACTTTTGATATTTCTCAACTTTGGTTGATACCGACTAATATAACTGCACTCCCCAGTGGTATTAGCCACAGTTTTCTAGCTGCTTCGTTCTGCTGAAAAAATGTTGAAATATACTAAATCTTACATGTATATAAAGTAAACCTAAAAATATCTAATAAGATAGTATTGTTATTAACATATTACTTGTATACACTTGAACCTAAATAAAAATAAAAATAATTTCTTAAAATATAGCCTGGTACCCTCAATGCATCTTTATTACATTTTTGATCAGTCCGTATACATAATGCGCCATATACATGTACATAATGAGCCCGTCTGCATCATCTCTATTCATATGCCATTTACGGATGATGACTTTACTGAACTAAATGGAATGAAATATGGTATGTAGGTTCAATACCACAAGATAAAGGTCAACTTCAATATTGGAAACCGGCCGTTCACTTTTAACAGAGTTGCGACACTTTTATCACATTGGGCTGATTGTTCCTTTTATTGGTTTTCAGACCGATACCTTCTGGTTATGGAAGTTAACATACGTATTATAAGTGTCTAAGTATAAGTAACTGCCCTGCATGGTAGAGAGGAACTGGTGTTGAGCTTTGTTATAGCGCGTTTACTCGTGAAATACGACACAGACTCACACATGCGTGGTACAGATCTACACTCTCAGAACTGCATGCATGCGCACCAAGACTGCATATATACATGTAGTTAAATAATTAATCACTGGTGTATATATAGTGACATAATTTCCCCTCCAATGTCATTTTATTCGTTGCCCAGTGACTTATATATCAGAATAGGTACCATGCTCTTTATAATTCGATCATTGTTCATTTGTTTTCGAATTTGTAATGTCGGAATGGCAGTGGAATGTCCATCGATTCAGGCCAACGGTATATATTTGTGGTTGGGATTTTTCCATACCGACCCTGTATCAACCCCTTTATATAGGCATTCTGTAAGATTATTGTCAATGTCATATAGAATGGGTTCATTTCTCAGATATACGGTATTGTGTTTAATACAGCTTAGGCGACACCAATATTTAAGTCTGGTTTACGAACACCGCCGACAACTTTTGTTCCATTCCATGAGAGAAAAAAATGTTTTTGTTTTTTTTATTTTTTATTTTTTTTATTATTTATAAATTAATATTTATTAGTGTACTAGTATTAAGCATGGGGAATAATAGTTCAACGTTACTCAGCTAAAAGGTAGGGTTTTTAAATTATATTCGCATATGCCTGGCTAGACAATTTGTGGATTGGAGCAGTATGCACTAATTTCCTATTAATACATGTCTCTATTTTTATTTATTTTATGACAAGAAATGTCTGTTTGTTTATATTAAATTTGAATATTAAAAACACATTTCAAATTCATATTTTATATATAATTATTGTGAAATTCAGGTAGAACTCCACAATTTAACCAATAAACTGTTGTGAGAGGTTTTTTTTCTTTTTTTTTTCCCTCCTGCATCTACTTTTTTTTCCCCCACATGTTCGTAAACCAGACTTAAAAATTGGTGTCGCCTTATACATAAATTTGCAAAATTATTTGAATCTTACATATAGAATATAAGATCAAATAATACATATACGAATGTGTCGAAATAATTAATTTATTTATTTTAATCGTACCTATATAACTATATACTTTGTGTGAATTTTTTAATTGGAATTTATCATGTTGTGCATGCATGGAGGGTGGGTTCTGGACACATTATGGTGGCCTTATACACATATATATTATGCCATTAAACGTGTGATCAAGAGCATGCATGCATTGAACAAATGTAAATTGAATGGCGTGTTGTATAATATGGCATGTCGTACTATAGTGTATGCACCACCAGCTTACCTGTCCGCATCCATCCACTGAGCTTTTGTTATTCTCCGGAATAGCTTTATCTGAGTTGAGAAGCATCTCAAAATACCATTCCGATCGAAACATGAATGGCCATGAATGTCAATGATAAATAATATAATCTGATATATTTATTATTAGACATCATAATATCAATATCTAAGATAATAACACTTAAACACTGGTACCCATCACAATTATAGGTTATGGACACGGGGCTCGTGCACATATATACATGTAACTTCCATGTATGTTGAGAAAAATAAAAGTGACCACATGATGCCTATCCGAAACAAAGACAATTTACGGACCTCATAGCATGACTACCCCTCCCCAAATAATAAATGAAAATAAATTAAAAACCATTATGCCGTAATTGGATATCGGTCAAATGGTCTGGAAGAACGCTAAATGTATAAGAAATTTCATTTGGGGAACCACAGTCCACACTTCTTCAAAATTGACTGCAGTGGCACAACGCGAAAGTGGTTAATAGATGTATGCTGCTGTTGTAACTGGAGGTTTGGAACATTGAATTCATCTTTTAACAAGTCTGCAATAATACGTTCACTGCAATGTATATATACGGAACCACACGACGAACACAATATTTGAAATTGATAGATATCACAACATAGTTGCCGTGCACGGAAAGACAAAAGTTAAGTGACAACTATGGGCTTCCTTCCATACATGTACCAGTAGTGATACGGGATTGGCCTCTGTAACCGCGTGCAGATGGCAAATAAATCGACATAATGGATTCCGAAACCACGTGTGTAGTGGGCTTGGTAAATTCGTTTCTGTGGGTAGTCCATGTGGGAAACGTTAAATATTTTCAAATGGAATTGTAGTAGGGACACGTGGCCACATGTCACAAAGTTATGTTTTAGGGTAAAATTGCGTTTGCGTACGAATGCCAAAGGCTACTTTCGAAGACAAATTTCTGCCACTTAGCTTACATTTTCCCAGAAAATGCCACTGGTTTCTGATACTGCAAATCTATGGGAAGCCAAATTCACATTTAATAATGAATTGCGCTTAAGCGCAATTGATTGCGCTTAAGCGCAAATAATTGCGCTTAAGCGCAAATACCACATATTGTGCTTAAGCGCAAATAGGGCATTTACGCTTAAGCATAATCGCCTTTTTGAACATAATTAATTGCGCTTAAGCGCAATCAATTGCACTTAAGCATAATTGTGACTACTATCTAACCTACCCATAAACTGTTAGCATGACCTGGTGTATCACCTAGCAACATAAGATGAGCATTGGGCTAATTTTGACCTGTACTCAACAGTCAACTGTGAGTATGTGTTCAACAAGGAGAATCCCTAATTACATATTATCAGCATATTAGTCGGAAATATGGCTTGTTGCCATTCATCGAAAAGCTCTCGAGAGCTTTCCAATGAATGGCAACAAGCCATATTTCCGACTAAATCCTGAAAAGTTATCCATAATTCTGCTGTGGTTAAGGAGTCGATTAATTAGAGCATTACTGTATGGTTTACTTATTGACTTAAATCAGGGGGAAAAACCCTATTTTCATATTATCAGCATCCCTGTCCGAAAAATGGTGTGTAATCACTGGAGCTTTGGTGTCTCAGTCCTGGAGCTCTAGTTTTTCTTATTAAATCAGCATCTCTTGCACAAATCTATAGTATTTCCATGATCATATAGTGTGAATGTGGTGTCACCGAGGGCTTGCTTCCCTCATATGGTGTGCCTGTATACTCGAAAATTTAAGAAATTCAATGTCGCCCCGACTAATACAGAAAGTAATGCTATTGCAAGTAGCCCCAACTAATATATACCGAAGATAATATAATGCTATCACGAGTCGCTCCAACTAAAACAGAAGGTGATACTATTGCGAGTCAGCCATTTTGATAAAGAAGTTGGGCTAGCTCCCTACCCAATCAAACCAATGAAACCAAGAGGTGACATGTCAATAGGAGTTAATGCTAAGTTATGGAGAAACCTATTTATTCACCAGGGGTGTTTTGTTACATATAACCATGAATTGCGCTTAAGTGCCTAGACCTACAATTTGACATATAATTTGAGTCTGAACTCGCAGTTTTCGTCGAGAACGAGTCTCCGGTCCTAACCCACTCTCGTCGACAAGGTATATTCCTATCCCAGAGAGTTATCCCGCCTTAAGTAGTCGATTATTTAGAGCATTGCTGTACATAAATGAGCACCAGTCATAATGATAGGTACAAGGAAACATGCACGGAACATTTTTAGTAGTTCGCTCTAGGGGTATCCTGGATTCTTCCTGGATACATGGTATCCAATTTACAGTCTCTTGAAAAGCCGACGATCCTAACGGATGTACGTCTCTAGAAGAGTGCATTATATTTCATTTCTACGACGACGCGGTATTCCCAACATGACGTAATAAACCATTTTCAAATACGGAGTGCACTCCTTGCACAGTAAATGTCTGTGAGAATCGTAGTATTTAGAAATAGTTATAAATACAATGAGATGCGAAAGAATCAGTCACGAATATCGTTGAGTCGTTGACTGATAAAATTCGAAGATGATGTCTCCTATATTGCGATGAGTAAAATGAGTTATGGATATATTGTCTTTATTCAGTTTTCCAACAATAGTTGAGTTTGAGTTTGACAATGTGTTGGAAACTTGTCAACATGTCATTGACCTCTCATCTGTGAAGTGATCTTTTATGTCATAAACCAATGAAATCATGTGCGTGTTTCGCCACTCTCCAATGAAATGGAGGAAATCCCATCATGCAGTAACTGATTATGACTGAGATATCCAGAGACGTAAATATTGTAAAGTTTTCGTAGGCTTTTTAAAGACTGTGCATTTTACATTGGTAAACAAGAGCTACGCTGGGCGTGCAAAATACGCCCACTCGGGGAAAATTGGCGGACGGAACTCAAATTTGAACTTGACCTGTGTTTTGGTGGGAGAAAGTAATATACCAAATTATCATTGAATCCGATAAGCTCTAGTAAAGTTATCATCCGGACAACAAATTTCAGGGATTTTCCAAGTCAAATTACGTCAAATAAGGGGCATAACTCCGATGAAAATTGGCGGACGGAACCCAAATTCGAACTTGAGCTGTCTTTTCTCCTAATAAACCCACATACCAAATTTGATTGAAATGGTTCACTCTAACTAAAGTTATCATCCGGACAACAAATTTGTCAAATTTGTCAAATTACATCAATGACACTGTAGCTCAACTTTGTAAAGAAGGTAATTTTTTTGTGATGAGCAATGAATAGAGAGATTAAAATGGAGTGTAAAAATGAGCAGTAAAGAATTTAGTCACACAGAGTAAAATCCAAGATGGCTGCTGGCGGCCATGTTTTTTGCCCTAATGACCCCAAAATGACTCGTTCCCATCTACATGTTCATATTAACATCCATGACAAATTTTATGATGATCAGACTAAAGGTACGACCTGTAGCCTGTTCTAAAGGATTTAGTCATACAAAGAGTAAAATCCAAGACGGCTGCTGGCGGCCATGTTTTTTGGCCGAATGACCCCAAAATGACTCGTTCTAATCTACATGTCATTGTTAACATCCATGTCAAATTTTATGATGATCAGACTAAAGGTATGATCTGTAGCCCGTGCTAAAGGATTTAGTCATACAAAGAGTAAAATCCAAGATGGCTGCTGGCGGCCATGTTTTTGGGCCGAATGAACCCAAAATTAATCGTTCCCATCTACATGTCAATATTAACATCCATGACAAATTTCATGATGATCAGACGAACAATGCGACCTGTGGCCCGTGCTAATGGATTGAATTTTGAAAACAAAGATGGCCACTGGCGGCCATGTTTTTTGTCCGAATGACCCCAAAATGACTCGTTCCCATCTACATTCCAATTTCAACAGCCATGACAAATTTCATGATGATCAGACTAAAGGTACGACCTGTAGCCCGTGCTAAAGGATTTAGTCATACAAAGAGTAAAATCCAAGATGGCTGCTGGCGGCAATGTTTTTTGCCCGAATAACCCAAAAATGACTCGTTCCCATCTACATGTCATTGTTAACATCCATGACAAATTTTATGATGATCTGATCAAAGGTACGACCTGTAGCCCGTGCTAAAGGATTTAGTCATGCAAAGAGTAAAATCCAAGACGGCTGCTGGCGGCCATGTTTTTGGGCCGAATGAACCCAAAATTAATCGTTCCCATCTACATGTCAATATTAACATCCATGACAAATTTCATAATGATCAGACGAACAATGCGACCTGTGGCCCGTGCTAATGGATTGAATTTTGAAAACAAAGATGGCCACTGGCGGCCATGTTTTTTGTCCGAATGACCCCAAAATGACTCGTTCCCATCTACATTCCAATTTCAACAGCCATGACAAATTTCATGATGATCAGACTAAAGGTACGACCTGTAGCCCGTGCTAAAGGATTTAGTCATACAAAGAGTAAAATCCAAGATGGCTGCTGGCGGCAATGTTTTTTGCCCGAATAACCCAAAAATGACTCGTTCCCATCTACATGTCATTGTTAACATCCATGACAAATTTTATGATGATCTGATCAAAGGTACGACCTGTAGCCCGTGCTAAAGGATTTAGTCATGCAAAGAGTAAAATCCAAGACGGCTGCTGGCGGCCATGTTTTTCGTCCGAATGACCCCAAAATGACTCATTCCAATCTACATGTCATTGTTAACATCCATGACAAATTTTATGATGATCAGACGAACAATGCGACCTGTGGCCCGTGCTAATGGATTGAATTTTGAAATCTAAGATGGCCGCTGGCGGCCATGTTTTTTTTCCGAATGACCCCAAAATGAATCATTCCGGTACAAATGTTGATGTCAACAGCTATGACAAATTTCATAATGATCCGATCAAAGGTATGACCTGTAGCCTCTATTGTTGACGCCTTACGCACACACACACGCACACACGGACGACAAAGCCATGGCAATAGCTCAAACTTTACAAAGTAAAGTTGAGCTAAAAAGGGGCCATAACTGTCACAAAAATTATCGGATTAAAACGAAATTCAGACTTAAGCTGTATTTCGATATATGTAAACCACAAAAAAACGGGTTTTGCGTATAAACATTCCAAAATCGAGTTATCATCCGGAAACAAAAAAACATAAGTAAAACTGAATTTTCTGAGTCGAAAAAGGGGCATAACTCTGCCAAAAATGGTCGGACAGAACCCAAGTTCGAACTTGACCTGTGTTTTGGTGGGAGAAAGTAATATACCAAATTTGGATTCATTCCGATAAACTATACAAAAGTTATCATCCGGACAACAAATTTCAAGGATTTTCTAAGTCAAAAAACGTCAAACAAGGGGCATAACTCCGGTGAAAATTGGCGGGCGGAACCCAAATTCGAACTTGAACTTACTTTTCGGCTAATAAAGCCACATACCAAATTTTATTAAATTTGGTTCACTCAAAGTAAAGTTATCATCCGGAAACCAGGTTAACGGACGGACGGACGGACCAATACTATAATACGGCCGTTTTTGCAAACGGGCGTATAAAAACTCGGGCTAATTTCACTTAAAAAAAATTTGTTTAAGTGTTTATAACGAATATAAAGCCGCATCAGACTTGGTTTGGGTTAGTGATTACAGTACTCATGTTGGTTCAAGGATACTGGTCACTCGAGTCTCATGCAGAGGTTTAGCCAGAGACCCATCATTTGGACTGGCAGTTACGTTTGAAGATTGCCCAATTCTATCTCAACAATGTTGGCAAAGAATGGGCACCGCAATTTTGATGTATATCTATAACAATGATGGGGTCAGCAGGAAGACAGCCACGAACGAGGTTATGCCAACCCCAGGCTGAGTGCACCCCATTTGGGAGTCAGCATGATGTGGATTGTCAAATATCCATATCTTGCTGACCCTCAACTGGGCAAGTACGGTAACTGATCTTATGCACTTGACGATTCAATCCTATTTATGATTATTTTTGTATCTCCTGTATTCTTGTATAATGAATGCACTTTTGCCAATAAATTATCTATCTATAACAAGGAAAATATGTTAAATATGCTCTGGGGAACACCCTGTGACCCAGTTGGTACAATGGACACGGTGACAGTCAAACGCCCCCTCTAGAACAGTCCAATGACATGTACCCTGTCACCCGATGTTTTATGCAATGGGTTTGGGCAGCCGTGTTCCAATTCCTGGCTAACTACCTGCTCTCACTGGATCCTTATAACAACCAATCTCATAAAATAATCAGTAACCCAAACCAACACAAGTGCGGCTCAGACGGCTCTATATACATACAGAACTAAACACATTTATGTGGTCTATTCTACTGCTGGAGCTGGTTAACACCAACAATTGTAATTGTAATTGAAAAATGTTGAAGTAATTGTAATTGTAATTAATTACATTCACAAGTAATTGCCCCAAGCCTGACACCAAGCCTGATTATAGCACCTCTGTCATCTGAAGAATGGTGTCCCCATAGAATGAAGTTAGTGAGGGGCTGGTGTTACTAAATTCACCCTCTGGGGACCTCATTCTGATTAGGCCTAATCTTCTCTGGAAAGTTTCTTTATTATCAAATTTCTATAGAAACTTAGATTCTATTTCTTTTTTAGTTTAGTTTCGCTATATCCCCAAATTGGCAGACGATACTTTGCATAATCGAGGTTCCCAAAGGGTGTACATCACAATATTCACCATTTGGTAACTTCAATTTGAGTCTATGTCTCCCATAGCATATGAGGCCATGCAGAATGAGGTCCCCAGAGAGTGAATTTGGTGATGCTAGACCGCTATGTGGGATAGCGTCACTAAATTCACCCTCTGGGGACCTCATTCTGCATATGACAGGCACACTAAAACTCAGGTTAACACATTGAACTCTGGCAGCACTGTCTGGTAGTGAAAACTGAATCCTCAAAATAAGATTCTAGTGATTTATTCACATCATACAAGACATTCTATAAAGTGTTTTTCTAAATCATTAGGATTCAAATTCCTTCCAATGAAAACGATGCGATTTGTCCGGCATGCGTGAGATTCCCATGCTGTGGTTTGTTTGGTGTCATATATCTCATGAACAGATTGAACAACAAGACGATCATCCGAGCCCTCGATTGACAAGAGAGCTTTCAGTCGAAATATATCAATTGGCTCCTTATTATCACTGCACATAACTTCCTTATTCCAAAGCAGCTTCATCATGAAATCATTGAATTTATCTGCATCAACATTACCAGGTTTTTCTAATGTCGTCGTTGAAATATTCTTATCAATTGTGTGTGTGTCATTTTTGTCGAATCCCCTTTGCGTAAACATTTCTTCCAAACTATTCTTGGAGTTATCACCATACGCATTGATATCCAAGATCAAGTCGAGATCTATCTTTGAAAATGAAGTTGATTTAACTTTTGCAAAACGGTTTATAGAATTAATTTCGCTTGTCAATTCCCTCAACTCATCGTCCGTAATAAGGTCAGATTTGTTAATTATAATCACATCGGACAATGCTATTTGACGGAGTGCCTCGTTTGTACTTTGGTCAGGTTTGTGTTGGTTCAAATGCTTTCTGCAGTGCTTTGCATCCACAACGGTCACAATCCCATCAAGGAATATATCACTACATAGCTCTTCATCAAGCCAAAAAATTGACGCAATTGGACCTGGGTCCGCAAGACCAGTTGTCTCCAGAAGGATATAGTCAAATTTCCCTTTCTTTGTCATCAAGTTTTCAATAGCCTTCACACCATTGTCCTTCACTGAGCAACATAGACATCCATTCCTCAGTTCGAGCCACTCCTCAAACAACTCTCCGTCTGTACCGACTGACATACTCTTCTCAATGGAGTCGCCTTCCCCGAATTCATTTAAAATCACAGCTATTTTCTTTCCGTGCTGCTCTGTCAAAATATGGTTCATTAACGTTGTTTTTCCAGCCCCCAAATAACCAGTGATTATTGTGATTGGGACTTTCCTGGAAAAGTCTTCAGATTCTCCAGAATGCAAATCGTTCACTAGGATCAAATCGGGAACTTCATCCTCTGAGTCAGACATCCTACAAAATAATAAATTACAATGGAGATAAGATTAGATACCTTTTAATTAGTGATGCGGACTGGACCGGACCTCCTTGGGTGGTCCGTCCACTGCCAAGGCAGTCCATTCCGGTCCGGTACACATGCCTGGACCAGTCCAAAACGGTCCGGTCCACCTATAATAGGCTATATGTTAATGCATTCTCTGTTTTCTCAAAGTTTTTACTCTGTATAGTACAAACTATAAGGTTACTGAGTTCATTGCATTGCAATGAGTCCATATATGTTAAAACTTACATTGTTTGCTGATTGTATGCATCATTATCTGTCTCTGGTGGGATATACTGGGAACGATGCACAAAAATTGTATTTCTAGTAATGCGAACATGCGCTAATTAAATGTATTGGACATAACCAATCTAACATGACACTCAACTGATCGTATGCATGATTCGTATCATACTTATTTTCATTAAATTGAAATTTAAACGAAATAACTATACTGATGACAATTATACAAATGTGTACTAATATGACTACATGTACTACATTAATATTGGAGTCTTGGAGATTGTGATGGCTGATTGTATAGTCCTGACAATTAGTTATATACCCAAGTACAACTACTATTGGATTAATGTGACTGTCTTGTCGTTCATTATAAGGAAAATGACATGACGGCAAATACGCAATAATATTCGCGATAGTTTATTATAACTGAAGTAAAATAGTGGACCGGAGAGTACCGGACCGGCAACAAAAAGCGGTCCGGTCCAGTCCAGTGACACCCGGACCGGACCGGTCCGGTCCGCATCACTACTTTTAATGCAGCTTGCCGTTTGAAAAACATGTACAAAGCCAGACAATAAAAGCCAGCAACAAGAAAAAGATATTTTATGGAAATGCATTAGTGCTGTTTAACCCTTTCATGACAGGAGCTGCGCTGGTGCAGCATTAAATATCCCGTGCCAGTGCATTCTCATATCTATGCGAGTCTCCCATAGGAAGCCTAGCTTATATATGAGAATGCACTGGCTTAAAAGGCCAAGGTAAACATTGTTAGGCCAATATAATCTCTTATATATGCAAGGTTCCCTATGGGCATTGGTAGTTTTTTCTTGCTTATAATTTTAGATTTATTGATATTTAAGCTCAGCTTTTAGTCCACACAATATGAATCTAGACAGAATTAATACATTTTTGTAGACCCTGTGAAGTTTCTGTTAGTAGTACAATGTCATCACTCATCAGCATATAATAGATGATTGAGTTTCAAGTGATCGAGTTTATCTGGGTCAGTTTCGTCTTGTCTAAAATATGTACCCTACTAATATTATATGATCAATAAATATATTGAACAGTTGGGCTGATCGAGAATCACCTTGCTTTACACTAATTTTCCCAGTGAAAGTATCTCCCAATTTTCAGTTGACATTGCACTGGTACGAGGTATTTCGATATTTCAATATAACTCTGATTGGGTTTACCCATTAGTTTTTACATGTGTCAATAATTGTGCTGAAGTGCCATTGAACTACTCTTCAGTGCAATTTGATTATGCTTCAGTACAATTCAATTGCGCTTCAGGACAATATATTGCACTTCAGCACAATTTAATTGCACTTCAGTGCAATTTAATTGCACTTCAGTCAGCTAAGCATAACGGAATTATGCTTAAGTGCATTAATGGAGTTGTGAGTGAGGCAATATTAAGCTTACGTGTAATGCAAATTACTCTTTAAAAGCGTAATTAGCTACTATTACTGACTATATTAAATGTGAATTTGGTCTCCCATAGTTTCAGTGCAATTGGATTTGTGCTTCAGCACAATTATAATTAATAAATCTTAATGTGAATTTTGTCTCCCATAATTGAGGATATTATTAAATGAAAGTGTCAATGACACTGTAGCTCAACTTGGAAAGGGAATAATTTAATATATTACAGTCAATGGAGCCATTAGGAATGTGGAAAGTTGAATATCTAATACAATTGTTTATAGACATGAAGAGAAAAGTCAAATCCAAGATGGCTGCTGGCGGCCTTGTTTTCGGCCGAATGACCCCAAAATGAGTCGTTCCCATCTACATGTCATCGTTAACATCCATGACAAATTTTATGACGATCAGACTAAAGGTACGACCTGTAGCCCATGCTAAAGAATTTAGTCGTACAAAGAGTAAAATCCAAGATGGCTGCTGGCGGCCATGTTTTTTGGCCGAATGACCTCAAAATGACTCGTTCCCATCTACATGTCATTATTAACATTCATGACAAATTTCATGATGATCAGACTAAAGGTACAACCTGTAGCCCGTGCTAAAGGATTTAGTCATACAAAGAGTAAAATCCAAGATGGCTGCTGGCGACCAGGTTTTTTGGCCGAATGACCCCAAAATTACTCGTTCCCATCTACATGTCATTGTTAACATCCAAGACACATTTTATGATGATCAGACTAAAGGTACGACCTGCAGCCCGTGCTAAAGAATTTAGTCATACAAAGAGTAAAATCGAAGATGGCTGCTGGCGGCCATGTTTGTTGGCCGAATGACCCCAAAATTACTCGTTCCCATCTACATGTCAATATTATCATCCATGACAAATTTCATGATGATCAGAAGAACAGTACGACATGTGGCCCGTGCTAATGGATTAAATTTTTTAATCCAATATGGCCGCTGGCGGCCATGTTTTTTGTCCGAATGACCCCAAAATGACTCGTTCCCATCTACATTCCAATTTCAACAACCATGACAAATCGAAGATGGCTGCTGGCGGCCATGTTTATTGGCCGAATAACCCCAAAATTACTCGTTCCCATCTACATGTCAATATTATCATCCATGACAAATTTCATGGTGATCAGACGAACAGTACGACCTGTGGCCAGTGCTAATGGATTAAATTTTGAAATCCAAGATGGCTGCTGGCGGCCATGTTTTTTGTCCGAATGACCCCAAAATGACTCGTTCCCATCTACATTCCAATTTCAACAGCCATGACAAATTTTATGATGATCAGACTAAAGGTACGACCTGTAGCCCGTGCTAAAGGATTTAGTCATACAAAGAGTAAAATACAAGATGGCTGCTGGCGGCCATGTTTTTTGGCCGAATGACCCCAAAATGACTCGTTCCCATCTACATGTCATTATTAACATTCTTGACAAAATTTATGATGATCAGACTAAAAGTACGACCTGTAGCCCGTGCTAAAGAATTTAGTCATACAAAGAGTAAAATCCAAGATGGCTGCTGGCGGCCATGTTTTTGGGCCGAATGACCCAAAAATTACTCGTTCCCATCTACATGTCAATATTAACATCCATGACAAATTTCATGAAGATCAGACAAACAGTACGGCCTGTAGCCCGTGCTAATGGATTGAATTTTGAAATCCAATATGGCCACTGGCGGCCATGTTTTTTTCCGAATGACCCCAAAATTAATTATTCTGGTCTAAATGTTGATGTCAACAGCTATGACAAATTTCATAATGATCCGACGAAAGGTACGACCTGTAGCCTGCATTGTTGACGTCTTACGTACACACGTACACACAGACGACGGACGACAAAGCCATGGCAATAGCTCAAACTTTACAAAGTAAAGTTGAGCTAATAATATGATATTATAGTTTATAAATACTCATATTTATACCGGTAGTCTATACAGTATAGGCTACTATTAAGTACAGATCAGCATCTGTAGCCTGTAGATATATACAGGTCTGGGTGAACAACCGATCGATTTATAATACTGGACCGATCAGTCTTTCACAATGAGCATACATCTGGGGTAAGGGGAGTCACTCTAAACTATTGTATAATTATCTTTCAACCAATACTTTGAATGAAAAACATTCATTCTGATTTCTTTTGAAACTGATGTCGTATTCTCTCATAATTAATGATCGAAAGACATGGAATAATTATTTATAAACTGACAGTATTCAATACAAACATGTATGAATCTTCACTTCAAACAAACAATTTCAATATTCAAGAAATTTAGAGTTCGCTCTCTTAGTGAAAGTGCAGATGACGATTCAATCATAAGTGGAAGGATTTCCGTCATAGGAAGTAACTGGTAGTTAGACTGCTCACGTCAATATGTCAATATCGCAAGTAAAAAAATAATATCATGCACTGTTTGATTTTAGATTCGAAATCGTGAGGTATCCTTGGATACCTTCACATGCGACGTAATCGCAGTCGTGTATACGTAAAAATCATGGCTGGAGAGATTGCAGGGTAGCCAATCACATGCTTATGAACAACCTACGATATCATCATGTACGATGACATCGCAATCATGTGAACAAACTATCCATGATTTTGTCGGGCCCGATTCCTCCACTTACGATTGAATCGTGGTCGTCTGAACGTTCACTTACAACGGTGATCTCTGTGACAGCCATACCGATCGATCTATTTTTAGACCGATCGGGCTATTAGGCCACTATTGGTATTGTCATAATTATATAACTGGTTCCTACTACGTAAGTGAAGGTTCAGACGACCACGATTCAATCGCAAGTGGAGGAATCGGGCCCGACGAGATCCTGGATAGATTGTTCACACAATTGCGATGTCGTCGTACATTATGATATCGTACTCGTAGGTTGTTCCTAAAGCATGTGATTGACTAAACTACGGCCATTTCCAGCTACGATTTTTACGTACACACGACTGCAATTACGTCGCAAGTGGAGGTAACCAAGGATACGCCACGATTTCGCATCTAAAATCAAACAGTGCTTGATATTTGTTTACCTACGATTTTGACGTGAGCATGCGCAGTCCGACTACCTGTTACTTCCTACGACGGAAATCTTTCCACTTACGATTGACGGATTGTATCGTGGTTGTCTGAACGTTCACTAACAGTAACATCACAGAATTGTAATGTAGATCGATCGGTGGTTCGAACACCGTGTCCTGTAGACTGTAGTGTAGTTGGTGGACCCAACTATTCAAACATCAGATTTACGTGTCCTGATAAAAACGATTTGTTTTAATAATATATCCATGCATATATAAACCTGTACTGTAATAGAATATGTCAGAACCTATGGAGGGATCTCGCAGGTATAACCGTATCAAGTTAATTAGATATGGTAAAGACTCCTGACGTCTAAATTTCTGAAGCAATGTGCGTGTATTCAAAGACCGTATTTGTGCTGTTGGCTGTAGCTTTATGTTCACCTGCCTCACTAGTTTCGTACCCTAACGTACTCATAGACTGATCTGATAAACCAAGGGGAGGTAATCAAGCAGGTGCGGTGATTTTGGTTCATTCCAAAAACCACACTTGTCAAATATCTGAACTTATCTATCAAAAAAGGTAGGATTTAGTTTAAAACCACGGTTCAGCAACAGAGCACATGTGAGTGTGAATGAATTCCGCATTTGGTATTAATAATTATGCCGAGGATTCGGGGATATGGTGGAGACCGCCGTCCGTACGTGTGTCCGTAAATTGCGTAATAAACATTTCACCTGTTCACTCAATCACTGTCACCGTCACTGCAATAACCGGAGGTCAAATTTTTTACTGTTATGTTATCCATAATAGTGTATGTCATTTTAAAGGTACTGTCATTCTGAATCCAAAACATTAATTCTTTTTAAATGATTGTTGTTTAAATGACATTGAGTAAAAAAAAGTTATGACTATGAGCGATTGAATTTTTTGAATTTCCCATATTTTCTGCAGTTTGAAATTTTGGCCTCCAGTCACTACGCCTATGACGTTATGTTATTTTGAGTTCGACGTAAACGCATGGCGTTTTGTGTACAAATACCACAAAATATCACCATGTGCTTTCTTGGAAAATGTAAATAACTCAAATTGGGCAGAGTTGGGCTGCGACTTAAGTCACTTTGTCCATATCACCAGAAAGAAGATCACACAAGCTAAATTTTAAGTGCAAAAATAAATGTGTATGTTTGCATAGGATTTTTTTTACAGCTCATTAATTTGATTAAAGTGTAATTTTCATAACAAAACTTGTAAAGCATGTGCTAACATTGGGCGATCGCTTGCAAAATTATGTAAATTAGGGGGAATTTCTTTGCACAATTGAAGTTATTAATACAACAGGAATACATCATAAAAGTTTCTACCCATATTTCTACCACTTATGAAGTTAGGCCTAACAAAAAAATACCTGTGTTTGGGGTCACCCGACCGTGCCTAATAAAACCATGCGACCCTAAACTTTTTATTGAGATTTCCAAAAAATTTGAATTCCAATCTTACATCTTTTATATACGGCTTTTAATCCGTAATTAATCACCTCTTACATTTCCGGGTTTATGGTAAATGACCGCATTGGAGCGAGATATAAATAGCGCAGTTATATTATAATAGAGCAGCGATGTATCGAGCATTCTCATTGGATAGTTGCAGTGACGTTGGCCAATCGCAAAGCGCGACGTATTATCGCATGTGACTGTCGTGTCAGTCTGCTAAAATGTTGTCGTGTGTGTACTGTTTTTCGATAATTACCAATAAAAAATGGGGAAATGCACATTCCAAGATTGTTGGTTAACTTCCGAAAGTGACAAAGACTGGTTAATGATTGTTCTGGGCGACAGGTATTCTGCAAAATGCAAACTTTGCCTGAAAACATTTAGCGTGGCGAACATGGGAAAAGCCGCGTTGGATTCCCATGTGAAATCTGACAAACATCTTAAAGTTTTGAAGGACAAAAAAAAGACGCTACCATTTTGTGATGTTGATGTTAAAATAAAATATTCCTAGCTTATCTGCATTGAATTGTCTGAGTATAATAATCTGGGAAAAATAAGTCCTACTGTTTGATCAACAACTGAACAAGGGTGTTTTGTCATATTTTAATAGATAATACATTCAATATTTATTAAAAAGACACTTAAATACAATAGAAATAACTACCGGTGAAATAAATTTAAATACATGAATAGAAACACATACAATAATAAATATTTGACTTTTACATGTATTCAACAAATATAAACGCTTTTAATAGATAATACATTCAGTATTTAAAGACATTCAAATACTATAGAAACAAGTACCGGTATAATAAATTTAAATACATGAATAGAAACACATACTACTACTAGTACAATATTAAATGAATATTTGATATGGCCAAACCAAAGACTTGCATTAATAATTGAATGTGTTACATTTTGTTTTATTTTTCATGGCTTGTATTGGGAATTGATGTTTGTTGAACTTTGTTCTGAAATGAATTGGCAAAAGTTGTTAAAATGTGCTTTAATATTGTCCGCTGAAAAAAATGGGGATTATAGAATTGACCTCCGTCCGACCATGACTTGTATTGTGAATTGATGTTTGTTCTGAAATTATATCAAATTATTTTAATATATTAAAATTAATATGGTATGTGTAAATTATTATCCATCTAGGCCTGGTTGATGTGAAGTATGTCACATCTCATATACTATATGGCTGTCAGAGTACATGGGGGAATTAATACATTCACAATATCATTCATTACAAGGTTAAATTATTATGCGGTATGTTTAATTATAAAAAAAAAAGAAAAAAAAAAAAAGAAGATAATCCCTACCTACCCTAATATTTTCAGCCCATGTGACCCCAAACACAGGTCTTTTTTTGTTAGGCCTTATGAGCCATATAAGGCTATATGACCTAACGCGAATCGAGAGGTTGCGAGAATCAAGATGTCGGTGCCCATAAATTCATAATTGCAGAAAATGGAGACTGTATCCTGTTTTCAATCGGCTAGAACTCCGTTGAGCCAAACCTAATTTAGATCATTTTTTTACAGCTAAAACAGCAGTACGTATTATGAATTTTTTGAATCACTAAATCTTTTTTCGTGTCTACATTGAGTATTTATCGAGATATAAAAAATAAAATCAAGGTGGAATTTACTATAGTCCCGAATAGGAAACCAGCTGCGACGTCATGACGTTCCGGTTGCTCAAGTATTGATATTCCAATTTGGATGTCATTTGGTAGACCAGCATTGTGTACGTTTTTCCACACTTTTTTATGAGAATTATGCCTTATACCTTTACAAGTAGCTTTTTGCTGGACATTAAAATTGTCAAAGTTAATAGTGTAAAACTAGGTCAACATGACTGCTTTCGCAGATTCTACTTCCAGAAGAAGGGTACTCGCTACGTTCATGACTGAACTAGTATAAAAGTGTCAACGATGCTGTGGATGTCTTTATTATACCGGTATATACTGGAATTATTCAGTAAAAGGCGAGTTATTCAAGAGGATGGAGGAGTCGGACTTTGTCCATTACTATAGGGTATTCTAAAGGGTCCGTGAAGATTCGTCCGAGGGAAGATTCAGCTGGGAAGAAGATTTGGCTGGTTGTATCGGCTGAATCTTCCTATGTTTAGACCTATTTTGGGGAGGATTTTTATGTTATAATATATAAAAGAAAGTTTAATTGTATCTTTTATGAATTATTTATGTTGACATATTTTTTGAATAGTTTTTACATGATAAATTGTTATTACTTACACATTGTGTGGTAAATCCAAATATCACAATCGAGCACTATATAAGAAATTACTATTGATATTAATATGCATGCAAGGGAAAAATTTTATAAGAATGTTTGATCGGGCGTTTTTCACACTCAATTCAAGCTGGCACTAAGTCTGTAAACTTGCATAACTGATGACGGAGTATACAGAATCGCCCTTTGGATGCTGATATGATATCATTGATTGATTGATTGATTGGGGGTTATTGTCGCTTTAGCCACTAAGGCCATATCACGACATTGCCAGTTTTAGAGGTGGAGGAAATCCGCACACTTGCGACTAATCTAACAGTGCCGGCCATCGGCGAGTAACTGGCAACTCCACCAGATGACGATTTCGAGTTACCATGTCCACGATGGAAACATGTGGATTTGAACCCTTATCGCCAGCGCTGGAGGGCGAAACGGTTTGGAGTGGTACCCCTAACTGATTGAGCCACCGAGGCCCCTTATGATATCATTGAGAAATACAGGTACTCGCTGTTTCGTTTTATGTGTCTCCAAATGGTGTATATTTTAGCAATGTTCGAACGATCAACCACGTAGAAGGTAAATACATTTTTTTAATGGATCATAAAAACTAAACTCTTTATTATTCATGTCTTATCACATAAATAAAAACAGATGATAAGAATTGCTCTTTATAGATGTCAATATTTCATTTGAACAAAATGGAACTTCACAATGACATTTTCGTCGGAATTCCACCAAGACGTAGTACTAGTAACTAAGATATACATAATTGACAAGCAAAGAAATAGAAACGCCATACAATAACAGCAGGACAGCAAGAAGAAACTGCTATTTTATTATAATGAAGAAATAGTTTAATGATTTTTAATGTTTCATAATATAATAAGGGTTTGTGATCATTTCTATCTAGATGTAATCCATGATTTTAATGTTTAATTATGTGTTTTCACATAAAGAATATATGTCAATTTCGTTCAGTTAAAAATTTCAATATTGCTATGTTTGTATTGACTGATACTGATTAACCCTTCCCTTTTGCGAAAACCCTGTGACAATGCATTCTCATATAAATGCGAGTCTTCCATTGAGAGCCTCGCATATATAAGAGAATGCATTGGCCTACAGTAACGATATTTACCATGACCTTGTAATATAAGCCAGTGTATTCTCTTAACCCTTTGCCCAACAAACCGGCCAAAACCGGCCAAATAAAGCTTCAACAGCCTAAAATATATTCGGTTTGTCTCAATAGAACCATACAAATATGGATATCATTGGAACCGGCTCATTGACCACATTGTGATAGTTACAGTTATGCCCTGTGCCAATGCATTCTCTTATATATGCGAGTCGACCATAGGTCACCTCGCATATATAAGAGAATGCATTGGCCTAAAAATTATCTTTTTTTTAACACTTTTTACCATTTTTAATGTGTTAAGCCAATGCATTCTCTTATATATGCAAGGCGACCTATGGTCGACTCGCATATATAAGAGAATGCATTGGCACAGGGCCCTTCTGTTGGGTAAAGGGTTAATCAGCCACCTGGGAACTAAAAGCAGCCATACTAATTAGACTTTACAAATTGCAGACATATATAGCATTTAACTGGTGGCTGGGCTTGGTAAATTGTAAATTTTTGCTATAATTAATTTATTTTTGAGAATTATTTTCTGGAATTACAACACTTGTTCTACTTTTGAAAAATCAATATAAAATTCTAAAATATATATACACAGCTCTCAAAATTAAGAAAAATGTCCCATGGAAAATTTAATGCTGTGGCATGTTAGATTTCAAATGTTGCCACAGTGTTTTCTATTGCATTGCTTATATCCCGTGGCCAATTTCGAGGACTGTATCAACCAACCTTCCAATGGAACAAATTGCAAGTTGACAAGCCAGATAGATATGTATTGTTTTCAATATCACACAAAGTCACACATACTGACCAGAAATATTTGCAATGCAGTTGCTGCAGAGTTGCATGGATATTTTAATGCCCATTCAAAATTGAACATGTACATGTATAATTGGGGTGCATATGCTTTATATTTTATATACAATAGTCAAAGAATGTAAAGAAAACAGTCCTTATAATAAAAGTCGGAGCTTTCAATAAACGATCCTGCCTTGTCGAAGGTTGAGAATCGAAAGAGGCTGATCATCGTTGTGACATCACCAAGTGAATCCCAGGGTTCCCCGGAAAGTTGGAAGTACTTGAGAACAAGGATCGGCACTTTGCAGTGAACTAACCTAATGTTTCTGGGACAATCTTAGGATAACCTGACCACATGTAATTTGCCCATTTCCACAACAACTTGACCAAGGCTCAACTCAACATTTACTCAAGTGATTTTATTTGATGATCAAAGTACATGTACTGGCTTAACCGTATATATTATACTATGATAATGGGGCTCTGTGGAAGCCATGGCTTGTAGGTCAGAGCCCTATAATAATATAATAATTGGTTAATTCCACATTAAAGTTCCACATAAACCAATTTTCTATTTTTGTGTTGCCATTCTGAATTTGATTTCAGTTAAATGCTTATATCGTCAACTTTCTGAAACTAATATTGAAATTCTTGTACTCCACTTAGTTTTCGTTCTTTGGTCTCTCAAAATGTTTGAACTTTGAACTAATCTTTGGAAGCATATTGGCAGTAAGCTTGATTAATTTAAATACAAAAGGATTCTAAAACTTTAAAATGTACTTGTGTTTCACTTTTAGCACCATTTGAACAAACTTAGTATTCTGGTTTCAGAGCAATTAATTTTCCTTATATGGCTAAGCACACAGTCAATTAATGAATAAATCCAATACAAAATTAATTGTGCTTCAGCTCAATTAATTTTCCATGTATGGCTTAACACCCAGTTAATTAATTTTTAATTAAAAATTAATTCCGCTTCAGTGCCATCCAATTGCGCTTCAGCTCAATTATCAATTGCACTTCAGCGCAATTATTTTCCCATATATGGCTAACCCCCAGTTAATTACTGAATAAATCCAATACAAAATTAATTGCGCTTCAGCAATGGAATAGCCTACCTATCTAGGGGTGCAAGCTTAAAGGTACGGTTGGCCTTGACGGTGGGTATCCTGTGAAAATATTTCCACCCGTCAAAAACCGCCACAAACAGAAAGAACATCAAAATGTAGACAGACTTTGTCCGTATACAAATAAGAAATATCGCATAAACAGTATGTTATTGTCAAATGTTTGACCATTGTTATGTAAACAAAAGCATAAAAAGTTACTTTTCTGGTGTTTGTTTATATTATGATGGCAAACATAAAGAGCGTTCTTTCTTGGTTAATTCCTGATATGGAACTAATAAAGAGCGTTTATGCCATATGTGTGTGATTAGCCAGTAGCATTGTGCTGTCTTCTGTAACATAATCAGGCTCTTGCTTAGGTAAAATATAGTAGGTCTTTATGATAACATACTGTTTACGTGATGGTCATGGTATATATGAACGAAACTGTATGCGTTTTAATGTTTTTCTGTTTACGGTGATTAGAACAAATATGAATATTTTCGACAACTAAGGCCTCACGTGCCTTTAACAATAATTGCTCTGAAGCGCAATTGGTGGATATCCCATATTAATTGATGATATTGATAATGGAATAACATACCTATTCATGGGGGGGAACGGGTATTTTCGGGACATCGGGATCGACCCTTTTTATTTTTCGGGAATTGGGATCATTAGATTTAATTTTCCGGGAATCGGGAACAGAATTCCACCGGGACCCGGGAAAGGTTGAAATTAATTTTCCGGTATCCGGGAAATTATCCCCAATTAATCGGGATTTCCATTTTTATTCACCTAATTATGAACTGATTTCCCCAAAAATGCACACACCCGACCGGTATTCCAGCGATGAAAGATGAGTCAGGCATGTTTTGTTCTGTTTCATGTGTTTTTGTGATATTTGATAGTAAAACTGTAACATAAACTTGTGATCAAGAATCGTGTGCCAAATTATATTTATATATATCGTTAATAGTTCAAATGTTTATTGAGTTATATGTTTATTAAACCGTTATGTCAAATTAAAAATATATAATTTATTTAACTCTTTTTAATGTAAGTTCTCTGTAGGGAGTATTCAGCTGTTGTCGATACCGTGCATCTGTAACAACTACCAACAAAGTCTGCTGGTATCCAGTAAATTTTAAAGTCATTTATTTATACGAGTTTTACCACTTGGTCAATCTAAGCTGTTGTATCTGGTGACTTGTGTACATCCGTGTTGTCTCCTATTTCTCAGTTGGTTTGTGACTTGGTTTTTCATACTAACATTCCAGTTATGGGGCACAATCTCAAATCACAAACCGTCTTAGATATATTGAGACCACATGAATTTGCATACATCACCTGGACATTTAGGGAATACCTGATTTGCGGTGGTGTAAATCAGTGTAAAGAGTGATCTGTTGATTCTGTTCAATGGATTTGCATATAGGTTCGCATTTTATGTCATGTAACAGGGCCTGATCCAGGTTTTATTTGGGGACACCTCCCGATGACCAAAGGTCATCGTCGACTGCCGATGGCAGGAGCCGGGGAGAGTATGAGAGGGGTGGCCCCTCTCATTGGGCTTCTCCCGGGAAATTGTTTGAAATTTCAATGCTCTGAGAGTGATCTTGGGCATATCTGAAGGATGATTTTCATTTTTCAACCAAAAAGAATTTTATACTTTCAGTAGCTATTAATATGACCAGAGTCATTTAAGCTAGAAAACTAAATTCATTTAATACATGAACTCAATTTATATTTATACACAAAAGAAAAGACACAATGAACCAACATATTTATTTCAACTTACAAGATAACATTGTTTTAACAGAATTAAACAAACACACATAATGATAACATATTAATATATTATCATTATAATGCATAATATAATCTAATAATGTATAATATGCCCCACTGTATGACTGAGATGAAAAAGATAGAATGAACAGTCCTGTTACATTTTTCATTATTTCTTATTTCTAGGTTTGTAGTTAAACACTCTCAAAATTATGTTGTGTTCTATTTGTTTCCAATTGATATACCGGTATATGTTAGGGCCCTAGTAATTAGAACTAATCTCTACGTTAATTATTCATTTGGTATTATGAGATCCCACCTGATAACCAGGTTGATTTGATCAAATTGTCACTGTTCCTATTCTGTATTATGTAATTTCGCTTTAATTTGATTGAAATACTAAAGTCTGAAGGCTAAATGGTAACAAACCTGAACTATTTGAAGTTTTCACAGATGAAAGCTAGATAGAACCAAACATACTTTACAGTATGATTCCAACTGTTAAACTTAAATCTTTTTGTAAACTTAAATGTCAATATATATAAATACATAAATGCTGTGTATCTTGTAATAATATGAATTGGGACCTGAATTTAAAAAAAAAAAAAATTTAATTTAATTTTTTTTATTTTTTGCCTTCAATTTGTTTGGGCGCCCAAACTCAATGTCCCCAAACCCGGTATATGGGAGTCGAAAACGAGCTGGGTCAGCCCCTGTATAAAATGATGTAATTGACTAGACAGTAGCCAGTAAATCATAAGATAGCATAAAAATACAATATATGTACATTGATCTACATTACTTGTGAATATTGTATGTTTTGTCGATACTCTATATAATATTTTAATTCCTGGGAACTGGCTTTTTTTTTTACTGGGAACTGGGATTTACTTTTAATTCCTGGGAACTGGGAAATGGCATATTTTTTTCCTGGGAACTGGGATTTGCTGATTTATTTCCTGGGAATCTGGGATTGGCCCTTTATAATTCATACCTCTTTTCCATGCACTTTTTAATTTGAATAGAACAAGACACAACACACACCTGTGTTATTGGAAGGAGATAATTCATTGCTTTGGACACAGTGACCTGATAGTTCCACTGGTGGCTGCAGACTTATAAACATCTGTCAAACTGTGATTGATGTTAGACTCTTTATTCCAGTTCTGTTCTCTGTTGAAACCACGCAGTTCATGGCATTATTGTTTACAGAGACACTGTTGTTATAACTTAGAAAATAATTAATACAGCATTCCTTAGTTCCATCATATGATGTCATTGAAAATGATTAACCCTCTGCACACATCATATGGTCTTCTGATGTTTTTTATTTGATCATTCTCCTATTCTATGTACATGTTGATGGTGATCCACTTTTAATTTGCATGGATTTGGGATTAAAATTAACCCATTCGATTGACTCATATTATCTGATAGACATATATTAAATTATCACTTTAACTTTGAGCCAGGTTCAGTCAGTGTTTCAAGAAATGACCAATTGAAATTCATCATTAGAGGATATGTCTTATTTTGAAATTCCCTCAATTGCATTTGGGCTACAGGATAATATTAACAGTGCTGGGATTCTTGAGACTGACTTATTGTATGGGTTTCTAAATCCAATGACATGCTTTTTGTTGACTACTCTGTGTTTACAGTTCATTAGTTTGGCTAAGATTAACCCATTACTATCCAATTTGATAACTCAAATATTTCCATTGATTATGTTTATAGTTCTGGCACAGTTTATGATAACACACCTCTAACCTGCATAGTGAGGGTCATTTGGTTTATTTGCTTAAATATATTAACATCCTTCACCAATCCTGTTGACACAATGTGATAGCTAAATATTTTTTGCATGATTACTCTATAAATAATCACATCTGTGATAATCATGACACATTCTTCACCTGTATAGATTTTGGTATCGATCGAATGGTTGTGATAATATTAACCTTAACTTTAATTATATTTAAACTGTTCACAAACATATCTTTCTAATGATCAACTTACAATAAAATTAACATTTATATCCAATCATTAGCAATCATATTTTATATCCAGGTCTATACATCCCTCACTTCTATAGTTGATCAGGTATTGATTTTTTTTTAGTGGTGAAATATTAATAGGTTGCTATGAATTTTTAATATGCAGCTGACACAAAATAGAATAAACAAAAAAATAGCAATGATAATAAAAAAAAAAAACACAATATGTAATGTCTCATGTTCCAATGTAATAAATAGATAAATTGAGTTGCTATGATGTTTATCTACCTAATTTCTTAACTATTTGATATTTAACAGCTATGGTGCTTCTCTCCGACTATGGATTGAGCTTAAATAGCCTTATAACTCTATAAGACATACATGTATCTGTGTTGGAGTCACTAATAGGTTGAAATCAAAGCCACGTCTGTGTTAACATTGTGTTAATGTGAGCAAGGTGCCCAATAAGTGTGATTTCACTTGTGAATTAATAGTAAGGTGTGAATTGTTTAAAGTTTTGCACTCATGAAAAGGATGGGGTAAGAATATATGAAAATAGCTCATCGCTGTCGCCAAGGTATGGGTTAAACATCTGCCGACCGTGATCGGCCTCTCGTTACTAGATGGGTAACTCTAAAATCAAATGGCTTTGGGTGTTAGATATTTTACAATCCGGCCAAATTTCGTTGAACACAATGTTGACAAAAAACATGTTTTGGGCAATTTTATACTATACCTGGTAGTTGATTGTGATTAGCATTATTTTTCGGCAATTAATCGAGTCTGATAACTGAAAGCCGCATTTAAAAAAATAAAAGCTAATGGTTGTTTCTTCATAAATGGGGAATGATCAGACAAAATTCATCCTCTGGGGATCACATTCTACATGGCCTTATCTGCTGTGGGAGACATAGACGAAGATTTAAGTTTCCAGATGGTGATGTGCAGTTGTGCACCCATTGGGCGCCTCAAGTATGCATTGTGTCATCTGCCTATTTGGGGATATTTTCAGAAACTAAACTAAAATAGAAAAAGAAACTTTCTAAAGATGTTTTTAAAGAAATTTAAAAATTTGTTAACTGATAATAAAGATACTTTCCAGAGAAGATGAGGCCTAAGCAGAATAAGATCCCCAGAAGTTGAATTTAGTGATGCTAGGCCACTGTGCAAGGTAGCATCACTAAATTTACCCTCTGGGGACCTCATTCTGCAAATGTCCGGCACTATTTTTTCAGACCTGCAAGGGATGCTCTGTGCTGTGCACTTTACTTGCTTTGGTATTGCTGGCATTTTTCTGATGGCCTAATGCACTGAATACCCTTTATACTGTCTGACTCACCAACTGCATGGGAACCCTAAATACTTATGGTAAACCTTAGAATAAACAATATTTGTTTAATCCTGTGTCGATAAATCTTTTATAGAGCACTCTTCCTTGCTTTAGTCTACACAGGTATAACAGCAGACATTTTTATGTAAACAAATCCGAGGCATATGATACACCTGGCAAGGTGACTTATAACTTCCTCTGCTCAAACTTATATTGGTAATTGGATCAGTTAATTCCCTCCCTGTGGATACTTGTACTCTCTTAAAGGTATTTCTAATTTATAAAGGTACATGTAAATCATGATGTGCATATAAAGTGTTGCTGTTTGTCTGTCCACTGTAGAAATTAAGGGGGTGGGGACTATCTTTCAGAGATCAATTTGATAATTACATCATTTAAATACATACCTGGTGGATAACTAACTAGTACTTTAATTAATTAAGTTACCAGTACATGTAATTAAGGTAAATCATGATTTTCTGTTATATTTTTGATTGTTCGTCTGCCAACTACAGGTATAGAAATAAGGGGGGGGGGCAATTTTTTAGAACATCAATTGGATAATTTCATCAAACTATTGGTACTCTTTTATATAAAGTTCATTTTATTTTTTATTTTTTTAAATAAATCATGATCTACATTTTTTATTATTTGCCTGTCCTCTACAGATATTAAGGATGCTATCTTTGAGAAGATCATGTTCAATAAGGCATCAGTTAACTTAACTCTTTCAGTGCCAAGTCCGATTTTTGTATCAACCCACATTTTTCAAATTTATTGATTATAATAATGTGATACATTGATGGAAAGAGCTCTGAGAGAGCTTTCCGATGAATGGCAACAAGCCATATTTCCGACTAAATCCTGAAAAGTTACCCATAATTCTGCTGTGGTTAAGAGGTCGATTACTTAGGGCATTACTGTACATCTTCTGTGTATCTGTCACTAAATAAAATCAACAGGGAGTGATAAACAAAGATAATTTTATTTGCCCGCTGATGCTTATCACTAGGTGAACCATTTTGCATGAAAAGAATGCTTTTTCAGGGCTTAACACATCAATAATTATTGTCTTATTCTGAAAGATATCAAAGCGAACATCGCTAAAAGCTTGTAATGAATGTCATCAGTCCTTCCCACGAGGAAAACACAACGAGAACATTTATTTGCTCCCATAATTCAGAAGATGGGTGTAATATTGCACCCATACTATAATCGTAAGTTGGGTTTTTCTCAAACAGAATGACATTGTGGAATAGACCTATGTCCAGTTACACTTTAATATGTCATAGTTGAACTGAGATGGTAAAGGATCTAAATAAACCTTAAAAAAGTTCAATATTGAATCAACAATTACAGTCTCCATAAGTATTTTGAGAAGAGGGACGAGTGCAAATTTTAGCACCATGAATTGAAAATTACGAGTGTGTAGGTTGCGAGAGCAATTGCTCCCGTCTCCAGGGAAGGACTGGAATGTAATGAAGTTGGACATAGAAATCAATTGGGAATTTTAACAATTTGCTCTACCGTTGTTGATGGTGGTATGAAAAATTGTTAATACACTTACCGTATATTACCCTTGAATTTAACACAATTAAAATTCCTTAACTTTATCTGCTGATATTACCGTAGACATTAACAACTTGGGTAAAATTATCGACTGATTTACTAAATAATAATAGATATTCACAGTTTGTTAATGGACTGAGATTCCCCCCCCCCCCAGCTATTGGGGTACCATTCCCCCGACCCCAAGCAGAAACCCTGCGTCTAATATTGCTTGATGGGCCATGGAAATTTCTAGAGACTCCTGGAAAAGTCAAGGAATTTCACCCGTGGATACAGTAATGCCCTAAATAATCGACTCCTTAACCACAGCAGAATTATGGGTAATTTTTCAGGATTTAGTTGGAAATATGGCTTGTTGTCATTCATCGGAAAGCTCTCAGTGAGAGCTTTCCGATGAATGGCAACAAGTCATATTTCCAACTAAATCCTGAAAAATTACCCATAATTCTGCTGTGGTTAAGGAGTCGATTATTTAGGGCATTACTTTAGGTGTAAGAACAATGTGACAAGGCTCTGAAGGTTGAATTGAGAAATAATATATCTAAATTCAATTTATTCATATTCAGCATGGGTGGTGGGGGTACATGTATATCATGTTACACTAGGGAAATAATCGGTTCATTATCACCCAAAACATCTACATATATCTATATAAAAGCCAAGTGTTTATGTGTGGGTATTTAATTCCGTCACGATTTTGGCGCATTTAAAAATATATGACCCTCATGTCCGATTGCAGCCCCCCAAATTGTGACCATGTCCAGTTGCACGTCTTATAATATGACACGCAAAATTGCAAGCCGATTGGTTAAAGGGGGCCTGAGATATACTAGTAGCATGCTTTTCATAAAAGCAATATTTTACCTGTAATCATAGCATGGTGTACTGCAATAAATTTAGAATTATGCTGCTTCGATCAGGTGGACACAATTAATTACCCGTATCGCTAGTGATGCAATCATTGAAATCTGTCATATTTACGGGCATTCCCCTAATAGAAAAATAATTTCTAACAATTTCCAAAAAGAAAATTATATTTGTTCAGGGTTTCCATGGAGTTTAACTCTTTCGCTGCCACCCGCCACCACAGACGTACCCCCCAGTGCCACGCATCCTGTACATATATCCATGTATTTCAGGTATATATGGGTAATACATTATATCTCAAGCAGTTTCTAATATAATTAGTTGAAACTTCACATGTATATAGACATAGGTATACCCTGTCGAATGCCGCCGTGGACACGCCCACCAAGGTCACGTGACATTGGCGGCCATCTTGGATTAGTGGCTATTTGCCGGTATATCTACAGTTTGTGTGGGTATGAATGGGTGTGTTGTTTATTTTCTTAGTTTATATGTCCAACAGTAAGGTACACGGGAGTAACCTATATGAACCCACTTTGGACATAAAATAGGTCACGTGACCTTGGTGTCCATCTTGGATTTATGAAAGTTGCCACCTATTTGTAGCAAAATGGGATACAATGGCGCACTTTGTTGAGTTCGTGCTTTTGTTGCTTGAATATTCCCTGATAGGTACAATTCCAAATATAGATATATATATATATATATATATATAACCATACCCTTATGTATATATACCTGCAGGGGGACATATGACCCTGCTCTGCTCCTTATAAGTCACGTGATCTTGACGGCCATCTTGAATTTCAGGAAAATTGGGTTTTACGATTATGTATGTGAATTATATGGGTCACGCGTATGGGAGGCCAAATTCACATTTAATAATGAATTGCGCTTAAGCGCAATTGATTGCGCTTAAGCGCAAATACCACATATTGTGCTTAAGCGCAAATAGGGCATTTACGCTTAAGCGCAATTAATTGCACTTAAGCGCAATCAATTGCGCTTAAGCATAATTGTGACTACTATCTAACCTACCCATAAACTATTAGCATGACCTGGTGTATCACCTAGCAACACAAGATGAGCATTGGGCTAATTTTGACCTGTACTCAACAGTCAACTGTGAGTATGTGTTCAACAAGGAGAATCCCTAATTACATATTATCAGCATCCCTCTATCCAAAGAATTGATGTCGCCTTCCCGGAACTCTTAGTAATTTTTTGTATGATGTTTTTAATGTATTTTTGCACAGATTTTAGCCTATACATGCATGCGGTGTCACTGCATGAGGGCTTTCTTACCTCATACAGTAATGCTCTAATTAATCGACTTCTTAACCACAGCAGAATTATGGGTAACGTTTCATGATTTAGTCGGAAATATGGCTTGTTGCCATTCATCGAAAAGCTCTCGAGAGCTTTCCAATGAATGGCAACAAGCCATATTTCCGACTAAATCCTGAAAAGTTATCCATAATTCTGCTGTGGTTAAGGAGTCGATTAATTAGAGCATTACTGTATGGTTTACTTATTGACTTAAATCAGGGGGAAAAAACCCTATTTTCATATTATCAGCATCCCTGTCCAAAAAATGGTGTGTAATCATTGGAGCTTTGGTGTCTCAGTCCTGGAGCTCTAGTTTTTCTTATTAAATCAGCGTCTCTTGCACAAATCTATTGTATTTCCATGATCATATAGTGTGAATGTGGTGTCACCGAGGGCTTGCTTCCCTCATAAGGTGTGCCTGTATACTCGAAAATTTAAGAAAATCAATGTCGCCCCGACTAATACAGAAAGTAATGCTATTGCAAGTAGCCCCAACTAATATATACCGAAGATAATATAATGCTATCACGAGTCGATCCAACTTAAACAGAAGGTGATACTATTGCGAGTCAGCCATTTTGATAAAGAAGTTGGGCTAGCTCCCTACCCAATCAAACCAATGAAACCAAGAGGTGACATGTCAATAGGAGTTAATGCTAAGTTATGGAGAAACCTATTTATTCACCAGGGGTGTTTTGTTTCATATAACCATGAATTGCGCTTAAGCGCAATTGATTGCGCTTAAGCACAATTAATTATTAAATGTGAATTTGGCCTCCCATACACGCGGGCGTATGCATGGTCAAGTCACCAGCATAATTAATTTAGTTGCCTGTTATCACCACTGGAAAACGATACAATAGACAAGGGTTGTTCAAAACCAGTAAAGGTGTATTATAAATAATAGGTATAAGTATCTTATGCGCCGCAGGCGCCCCTCGATCATTAGAGTATAGAGGTTAGTTACCCACCCGCCACCCTATCCCGCCACCCATATATTATCTTATGCGCCGCAGGCGCCCCTATAGAGGCTACTGCCCACATAAATAATAGGTATAAGTATCTTATGCGCCGCAGGCGCCCCTCAATCATTAGAGTATAGAGGTTAGTTACCCACCCACCTCCCCATCCCGCCACCCATAGTATCTTATGCGCCGCAGGCGCCCCTATAGAGGCTACTGCCACATAAATATTAGGTATAAGTATCTTATGCGCCGCAGGCGCCCCTCGATCATTAGAGTATAGAGGTAATAACAATAACTTCTTCAGTCCTGAGTCTTTTGCGAGCAGCCATTTTCGACTGATAACCACGTGCTAATAACAATGACGCAATATTCCGGCTCTGACTGTACTCCCATAACGTCAGAAATAGCATGACCTTGAGGACATTGTCGCTTTAAATTGTTCGCGCGCAACAGTACTACAGATAAATACATTGTACACTGTCAAACATGCCGGAAAGAATAGAGTTATATCCCATACATTAGACTACATACCAAATTCGTAAAAATGCGCGATTGGCAGCGTCTTCGAAGTTCGCATTTATGCGCGTTTGGCAGCGAAAGAGTTAACAAATGGCCATTCAAGGCCTAGAAAGTGCTTGAGTTGCCATGGCGTGGGGGGGGGGGGCTGAAATGTCGACAATATATGCTTGCTAGACACGTAAATTTATACCAATTGTGTTTTACCATATGTATGTGAAACACTCCGGTAGGGTGATCAAATATAAATGGAGAATAATCTTGTTCAAAGTAGTATTTTTTACAAATGTTATATCCAAATTGACAACACACACCGTCATTCTTATATATTAATTAACTGCAGTGGCACTCGATGGCGAAATCGTTTTCGTTAGGTTATCGCTGATAGATGCGTGCCGAATCGAGTAGTAAATATTTACAATTGAACGTAGTTCAGACGATGTTTTCTGTGGAGTTGTACGGTCGATTTGCTTCAGGTTTTCGGCATTGTTAGTAGAATGCTACATCCCTCCAGTTGACATAGCCCCTGGATGCTAATTGATCAGTTTCATGCACCAGAACAAGTACATACAGTAATTCCCTAAGTAATCGACTCCTTAAACACATCAGCATTATGGGTAACTTTTCAGGATTTAGTCGGAAATATGGCAACAAGCCATATTTCCGACTAAATCCTGAAAAGTTACCCATAATTCTGCTGTGTTTAACCCTTTACCCAACAGAATGGCCCTGTGCCAATGCATTCTCTTATATATGCGAGTCGACCATAGGTCGCCTCGCATATATAAGAGAATGCATTGGCTTAACACATTAAAAATTATAAAATTGTTAAAGAATGTAAGAAAAAATGGTAAAAAGTGTTAAAAACAGATTTTTTTTAGGCCAATGCATTCTCTTATATATGCGAGGCGACCTATGGTCGACTCGCATATATAAGAGAATGCATTGGCACAGGGCTAACTGTAACTATCACAATGTGGTCAAGGAGCCGGTTCCAATGATATCCATATTTGTATGGTTCTATTGAGACAGACCGAAGATATTTTAGGCTGTTGAAGCTTTATTTGGCCGGTTTTGGCCGGTTTGTTGGGTAAAGGGTTAAGGAGTCGATTACTTAGGGCATTACTGTAATATGTCTTTAAATTGTCAAGAAATGATCTTTGATTATTTCTGGCCCCTTGTGCTCTGATGTTTCTTAGTACCTAACAGACCTGGATGGTAGGCTATTCTGAATTGAACAGTAGTCTTTGTCTGACCACCACCTGCCGTGGGGATGTACATGATCCACTGGGCCGACCATGGTTTAGTGCAGTAGGAGAACATTTGTAGATCTTAATCTGTAAATTGCTAAATCCTAATATCTAGTGGCCTGGTTTGAGCATTTTAAATCAGAAACTGAAATTACAAATTTCTTGTATCCAGTGACATAACTCCAGGCAAATTCAGAACCCGATTTGTTTTTCTTAAATTGAACTATTTTTGATTGGCTATGGGGAGGGACCAGGACACACCAGGCCAACCATGACTCAGCCTGGTGTGAGAAAATTTTGAAATCGGAACCTGAAAATGGCAAAATCTTAGCATCTAGACTGGCCTCAAACTTTCCAATTAAAATGTTGATATAAAGTAGGAAAATATACAAATGGTGGTCTAAAAACAAGTTCCCCACTAATAAATTATAGGGATATCAAACCACGAGAATTTTTTTAACTTAGTGTTGGTATTAAATTTCCAACTACCGTAATGTTGTGTCAGGTATGAAATTTCCAACTTTTGAAAATTTTGACCAAAGTTGAGACACCCTCCCCCTTCCTGTCGCTACATCTCTGTATGGAAACCTTGTTTTTGTCCTTCACTGTGAGGCAATTCGATCAAGGGTCATGCACTGAATAACTTCAAAATATTTTGCAATAACACAAAGTTCTTATGAAATAAGACTTAATAAGTCAAGTCTCTCCCACTTCATTTGCTAAAAAAACATCTCAACAGCTGATAAACGCACCTACACTATAATCATATCTAAAAATAGAACCATGAGGTTATAATCAATTGTGATATTAAACCCCATTTGAAGCCAACAGGTAGTAGTGATAGTATTCATTCAGAAATTTGATAAGCACACTATTTTTTCACTGGGTGGCGGTGACACACTCATCAGGTAAACTGTACATGTCATTTGCCAATGTAATTGAAAACTACCTGAGTACCAGTACACTATTTGTGCATTAGTGAATGGATTTACCTTCAATCACAGGTGAATTTAGTGTTATTTAATGGGTAAATGTCACAACATGTTATCTTAGGATTTACCTTGATTTCTAGCGGTTTGTACAATAGATTTGATAAAGCTTTCCTCTGCATCTCTTATAGATAAATAATTATAATCTGATGTAATTTTATATAGATGATAATGTTTGAATGATGATGAAAATAAATTGATATTGATGAAGTGTTTACAGACTACTGTGTATATAAACATGTATCTTTATCATTTTGTCATCTTTCTGAACTAAGTTCTTGTATGTGATGAAGCTTCTTGGGGAGGGGGGATAACTAATTAAACCTTGTGTGATATCTCTTATAGATAAATAATTATAAACTTATGTAATTTTATATACATGTAGATGATTAGGGTTGAATATTGATGTATTAATTGATATTAATGAAGTGTTTACAGACTATATAAACATTTATCTTAATCTTTTTGTCATCTTTCTGAACTAAGTTCTTGTATGTGATGAATATTGCAGGGGAGTGGATGGGTAACTAATTAAACCTTGTTATCCCTTGCCATTAGAAATAGTACATGTATTCTCTCGTGGTTTACGTATAACTCATACTGAAAATTTATAAATTTATGTTTTCCTGTTGAAATAAAATGTCCCTGACCTTTAGCCTTTTAATATTCATATGTATGGAACATAGAAGAGAATCATCGACTAAAACCAGTGTGTGATATCAGTTGATCTAGATTCTGATTTTAAAAGTATAGTGTGCTCACTGGGTCCGAAATGGTCACTGTCACCCCCTTTCGTTCAGTTGGGTACCAAACATTTTTTAATTTTCAGTTGAGTACCCGGCTTTTGTAAAATTTACATTTGGATACCCAGCTTTATGAAATCTCACACAGAGCATGATTTAATTAGTGATCACCATCAGTTGATTGCGAAATGAACCTGTTAAATTTGTGAATACTTGTTTATATGATATATATTCGTCACGATGGTTGAAAATAATAGCGGAGAAGAATTGTAGGCATAGGACATACTAGTATTAAGGTAAGTGCTGCAGACTAGCTGCTTTCACAAAGCTGGTACCCAAATGTAAATATTATAGCAGCTGGGTACCCAACTGAAAGTTTTAAAAAGCTGGGAACCCATCTGAACAAAAGGAGGCGACAATGACCATTTGAGCCTCACTGGGTACTCACTGGGTACTCACTTGTCAATTTGATTCACTTGAAGAGGCACTGTACACTAAATCTGGTCATTTATAAGACCATCTCCTATTATACTCAACAGAATATGTGCAACAAATGAATGAATTTGAGCCATGGATTAATGCAAAATACTGTTATTTGCTCTTTGAACGATGCAAACAACATGGTAATTATAATGAAAATTAGTTAATAACTCAAGTCATAAACTCAATTTTCTTATAATTATAAATGAGGTGGTCATATAAATGTTTGGATTTAGTGTGCAGTCCCCCTTTAAATAAGCTCATAATATGCAATAGATTTTCCAAATGGATAACACAATTTCTTTCTGTTTCAGAACATCAAGAATCACAATAGTAAAGATATGTCAGAACCACACCTCATATCCTATACCCCAGACGACGATAAGAATTCTAACTCTCTAGGTAAGAGTTACATCACTTGATCTTCTATCTCATATCCTATACGACAGGAGATGATAAGTCTAACTCTCTAGTTAAGAGTTACATCCCATTATCTTCTACCTCAGGGAGGGACAGCAATACAAATGTTTTTTTCTGCCAAAATGGCCTGAATTTATTGATAAGATTAGAAAATATTTATTAGAGCACAATCCCATTGTTGCAATCGTTTCCTGATTTTTGGTAAAGCACACCAATTCCCAAGGCTGGCGAGGGAATAGTTCAATGATTATCCCATTGTTAGGCACACGCAACTCACAACAGACAAATCGCACGTGCGCTTCGAACTAGCTTCAATTACCAGAGGCAACAGGGGCACGACCAGCGCTCTGCTTCCCCCAAACACACTGCCATTATACGCCGTTACTATTTACGTGCCTCTAGTACATGTATACTAAGCAGGCACATATATAGGGACGGCGTATAAGGGGAGTGTGGGTGGGGGTGCATGTCCTCTGGTATAATAATTGAAGCTACATTGAAACGACCGCGCAATTTGTTTGTTATGAGTGGCGCGTGTCGAACAATGGGATATCACTGAAATATTAATTTGCCAGCCTTGGGAATTGGTGTGATTTACCAAAAATACAATATATCTACATCAACAGGGCTAACAGAAGGCGGTGGCAATAGTAACACATGCATTGGTTGAATTATTTATAAACTAGTAAAATAATTACATTTATTATAATTATCGCACAAAACTAATCCAGTTCCGAAAATATTCACAGTTACTCAGGACCACTAATCCAACGATGAAACTAAACGAATTAACATTTACATTTAGAACCACTAAATAGTGATATATATCCAATAATCGAACAGAATCACCACTTCACGATATAGCGCTATGCATATCGGATATAACTAACAACAAAACTTGTATCTGGAGAATTTGGAGGAACCAATGGACTATTAGTAGTAATTTCGAAACATTTTTCTTGTAAAGTCGACACGTTTGTCACATAATAATGAGTAAGTTGGTTGTTGGTTACATGTCCAAATTCCTTATCATTCTGGCAGACAGACTACTTCGGAATTCATGATCCACTTATGCAATGTTCCAAACACATCTGCGAGTGACTTGGTTTGTGAAAACGGGTCACCCGTTAATCACGTGCATATGACCAGACCGTGTCGTTTCGGACATATATTCACATTCAACGGCGATCATTGCATGGTTAATCGGATTGTTAGGCGTGGCTAACAGGCTATTGTGTTGAATCTCGGCCAGCGCACGGATTTCGCGTCGTGGTGAACACGAACATCAACGGCGCATTTCCAGTTAATTGCATTATGTGGGGTCAATTGTGCTCTAAGTCGGTCAGAGCACGTGAATAGTTCTTTACCAGAATAAATCTCGTCTTCGACTCGATTGATTCTGGTAAAGAACTATTCTTGTGCTCTAACCGTTACTTAGCAAATCCTAGAGAATATGATGTCTGCTACAAAAGTGACATAAATAATTTTGACAATACAATACAATATGGATGGGATTAAGAGACATATACAGTCTAATACTACACTGTACAATAAGAGTTAATTGTAGTATGTACTTGTATATTATGGCTTCTCGTTCTTTAGGAGGCTAGTAATTAAGCATCTTTGGGTCCAGCATATGAATTGTTCTCCACACTCGAACAGGTCTTAATATAGTTATACTCTCAGCAACAAAGTTGTGGGGGGGTGGTGGTATACTGGAATCAGCTCATCCGTCAGTCCATCCGTCATTTGTAGGCACTAATTTGTCCGGAGTTTTTCTCAGTCATTTTTAATCATTTTCGATGAAACGTGACACAGACATCAACCACCAATGTAACCTGTGCACCTGCGTTATGACATCTATCAGACTTTTTTTTGTGGATTTATCCCCCTTTTTCAACTTCAAATTTTTTCGCAAAACATGTATAATTCTGTCCGAACTTTTATTCCTACATTTTTAGGTCAATTGTTTTAAAACTTATGGCACAGATATTTAGTACCATGTCATAATCTGTCATTCGTTATATCTGATTAAATAAGTTTATATGCATAAAAAGTTCTCCCTACATTTTTCTGGACCTGGGAAGGTATAATAACCCATGCTTACTATGCCAATCTATGGTCAGAAAATAATAAAAAATAAAAATAAAACCCTCGCTCTCTCATTGATTTAAAAAAAAAAAATTACCTGAGAATCAAATATCTTTTTTTGTTTGGCCTTAGTGTTTTAAAAACACAGGGGTTATCCTTAGTTCCATCGGGACAGTCACACCTCTAGTTACATATTGCCTTTGAAGCTTTAGCAGTTTTTGGATTGAGTAGTATTTTAAGAAAATCTATGCTAATGTCTATTTTAAGTTTCCGTAATAAGGATTTTCTTTGCCTGTCATATTTTTTGCAGTACAAAATGAAGTGCTCTTCATCTTCCATTACATTGCAGTGTATGCATTTTCTATCTATTCTATCTACTGTTTCAGACATTTGCAGAATCATGTCACCAGAGGGTGAATTTAGTGATGCTATCCTGAACAGCAGGCTAGCATCACCAAATTAACCCTATGGGGACCTCATTCTGTTTAGGCATCAACTGCAAATTTAGGGATATTGAAACTGAACAGAAGGGTAAACTAAAACAAGCTTATTATGAGACTATACAGTAATGCCATAAGTTTAGGGCATTACTGTAGATAATTCCCAGTAGATGAGACCTCAGCAGAAGGAGATCCTCAGAGGATGAATTTGGTGATGCTAGCCCACTGTGCAGGATAGGAATAGCATCACTAAATTCACCCTCTGGGGACCTCATTTTGCTTACACCTCAGCAGAATGAGGTTCCCAGAGGGTGAATTTGGTGATGCTAGCCCGCTATGCGGGGTAGCATCACTAAATTCACCCTCTGGGAACCTCATTCTGCAAATGACAGACACACTATTTCAAGGCTTGCAGACACACTATTTGCATATATCTTGGGTACTATATTATTGAGTATGAAATTATGGTTTCTACTCTGGTATCCATCAGGTCAGCAATCGATCACAACCACCCTGTACTATTGTTGTCTATCCGTCCGTGCGTCCCCCAGATGGTTTCCGGATGATATCTTCAGTTATAATTAAAGAAATTAAACAATATTTGGTTTGTGAGCTTATTGGTTAGGGGCACAGGTCAAGTTCAAATATTGGTGAAGTCTACCCATTTTTACCTGAGTTATGGCCTTTGTCAACTTAGAATGTGCAGACTATTTTGGTTTCCAGATGATAACTTTAGTTTTAATTATCTCATTGTTTTCAAATTTGATATATCTATTAGTAACTTGAAAATATAGGTTACATTGGAAGTTCAAATTTGGGGTCGGTCCATTCCTTCACCAGAATTATGACTCTTGTTCCCTGATTATTTTGATATCAGGATCATGTTAATAACTTCATAGACTTATAATTTACTGATAATTCTGGTGTGTAATCAAATCAAATTAGGAGTGGTAAAGACTTAAAGTGATGTTTTAACCCTTTCAGTGCCAGGGGCCGATCTTTGTTTTTTTGTTTTTTTTAGATTTTTTGGGTTGAATTTTTTTTGGGTATGCTTAAGTATGCTATAGTGAATTTAAAAACAAATTGGATAAAACCTTAGGGGCATGTTATAACTCAAAACTATCACCAAGTATTCATAGTAATAATTTTGATGCCCATGAAAAACGTAAGATTCCCTGGCACTAAACCTACAAAATACTGAAAGAGTTAAAGAATATAAGAAAAAATTATTAAAATTGTAAAAAATTGTAAAAAATAATAACAAATGATGAAAAATTGTTAGGCCAATGCATTCTCTTATATATGCGAGGCGACCTATGGTCGACTCGCATATATAAGAGAATGCATTGGCACAGGGTATATGAGTTGATACAAAAATCGGACCTGGCACTCAAAGGGTTAAACACTCCGGTATGGTGATCAAACAGAAATGGAGAATAATCTTGTTCAAAGTAGTATTTTTTACAAATAGTGTATCAAATTTTTTTTTTAGATTTTTTGGGTTGAATTTTTTTTGGGTATGCTTAAGCATGCTATAGTGAATTTAAAAACAAATTGGATAAAACCTTAGGGGCATGTTATAACTCAAAACTATCACCAAGTATTCATAGTAATAATTTTGATGCCCATGAAAAACGTAAGATTCCCTGGCACTAAACCTACAAAATACTGAAAGAGTTAAAGAATATAAGAAAAAATTATTAAAATTGTAAAAAATTGTAAAAAATAATAACAAATGATGAAAAATTATTAGGCCAATGCATTCTCTTATATATGCGAGGCGACCTATGGTCGACTCGCATATATAAGAGAATGCATTGGCACAGGGTATATGAGTTGATACAAAAATCGGACCTGGCACTCAAAGGGTTAAACACTCCGGTATGGTGATCAAACAGAAATGGAGAATAATCTTGTTCAAAGTAGTATTTTTTACAAATAGTGTATCAAAATTCACAACACAAACACGACATTCTTATATTATCAATTAAATGCAGTGATTAATCAATAGCGAAATCGTTTTCATTAGTTTATCGCCGATATATGTGTCCCGAATCGAGTAGTAAATATTTACAATTGAGCATAGTATTGACGATGTTTTCTATGGAGTGGTATGGCCGATTTGCTTAAAATTTTCGGCAATGTTAGTAGCATGCTACATTCCACCATAGCGCCTGCATACTAACTTATTATTTTCACGCACCCGAACAAGTACATAATATGTCTTTAGTGCTTTCTTGACTGGATATTGATATTTTTCATTGCATTGCTTTAGAATTGCTTTTACCGCTTTTTCTATGACATCGCCTTTTGCCGTAGTTAATTTCCAGGGCTATGTATGTAGCCTACAATGTAAAGTAACATATTAACCCTTACATGACTGGAGCTTCCTGAATTTTTTGTGAAAACCCTGTGCCAATGGATTCTCTGGTATAAGTATCCATAGAGAGCCTCGCATATACTAATATAAGAGAATGCATTGTTCTAACAATATTTACCTTGATCTTGTAAGCCAGTGCAGTCTTACATATGCGAGGCTTTCCTATGGGAGACTCGCATATATAAGAGAATACACTGGCACAGGGTCTTTAATACTGCACCAGCTCCCATCATAAAAGGGTTAAAAGCCAACCAGATCAAATTATATACAACATATTCCACTTTATATACCATTTGAAAGAGGAAGCTTCAAAGGATTGTATTATCAACTTTCCTGTCGAATAAACTGAAAATTATTTTTTCGAGGTACTGACATGTGTTCTGAGTGAGTGGTTCTCTGCTTAATTTTGATCGAGTCTGTTCTGCCAGTCTATTATTTTCAATGCTAGGGTGAATAACTGCATGTATCTCCTAGTTCTCCATTTTGAGGCGTTTTGGATAAATAAGGGGGAGTCTTGGGGGGTGAATCTGAGAATATCTATCACTTGGTGGAAAATCCTAGGCCACAGCTGATCTGTATCCTAGTGTAATATATATATTTTTGGTCTTATATCGTGCCAACAATTGTCGATAACACTGACTCTGTATAGACATAACCGTTGGGGTCTAAAACATTTAGTGGGCCTTTAAAACTTTTAAATATATCACCTCTGCTGGCGATTCTCTGAGATGACCTACAGTAATGCCCTAAGTAATCGACTCCTTAAACACAGCAGAATTATGGGTAACTTTTCAGGATTTAGTCGGAAATATGGCTTGTTGCCATTCATCGGAAAGCTCTCGGGGAGAGCTTTCCGATGAATGGCAACAAGCCATATTTCCGACTAAATCCTGAAAAGTTACCCATAATTCTGCTGTGTTTAAGGAGTCGATTACTTAGGGCATTACTGTATATATATTTGATATAAACCCTTACTTTACTGAATGGATCAGGCCTCAAAATATACAGAATGAGGTCCCCAGAGGGTGAAATTAGTGTCAATACATCATTCTGCAAATGTCCAGCACCTTATTTTGAGGCCGGAATGGATACTCCCATTCTGTTAGAAAAGTATACCTTATACCTTATACCTTATACCTTATACCTTATATCTTATACCTTATACCTTATACCTTATGTAACCTTATGTTGTTAGTGGACGCTGGCTTCTATAGATGCCACTATATCCACCTCTGATTCTTCATCTTCTATTTCTCCGAACTCTCCTGAATTTTTGTTTTTTGTTTGACTGATCGTATCAGGGTCTGTCAGCCTCAACTCAGCCTTGAAATTTAATTTAATTTCTTGGTCCTGCCAATGGTAATCGAGATTGTTTTTGAATGAATTCATGTCTTCTGCATAGACGACTTTTTCTGTTAGATGATTCCATGGCTCCACCACTCTTAGGCTGAATGAGTATTTCCTCACATCCCTGTTTGCTCCTTCCAGAAATAATTTATAATTATGTCCTCTGGTTCTGAGTTCGGTGCTTCTTCTTAATATGTCATTCACTTCCGGATCATAGGTGTTAAATATCTTGAAGCATTCTATCATATCTCCTCTTATTCTTCTGTAGTTAAGTGTTGGTATATTTAGCTTCTTTAGTCTTTCTTCATATGGTAGTTATACAATGGAATAGTCTGTTATTCATCTTTCACAGTTGGCATGCATCACTAAATTCACCCTCTGGGGACCTCATTGAGAGAGATATTTCAGGAGTGAAAAGTAGATGACAAAAGACAAACAAATAATATAATGGCAGTTTGTTCGACTTATTATCTCAACATTTCCTAAGGCCATTATTCGTCATTGAGTATTTAGTTAAGAAACACCATCCAACAAAAATATAAGAAAAATCCTACCAACCAGGCTACCAGGTAATAAAATATGGGTACGGCAAATGCAAATAGAAATATTTTTAATTGCGACCCAGGTTTTATTTTGTGGGAAGACCTCGTCTTTAATTGCGACCCACTCTCACAGGTTTTATTATGTGGAAAGACCTCGTCAAGACCTGGTCTTTTTAATTAACATGACATATCTCAAGTCTTCAACAAACATCTGGGTAACTGTGTCTGGGTACCCACCAAGGTGATTGGGATAAATGTTCCATAAGTAGTCTTAGCAGGCGAATAATCAATACAATACTGATACAGAAAAGTGGATGTAAACAAATGGAATTATGAGTGTATGTCAGTGCAGAATAGTCTGTAGATCTGTATAAAGGCAAAAAAGATCGGAAAACCTCAGATATGTTGAGGTGATGCCTGATTTCTGGCTAGGGGTATATCCTCATTCCATATGCACCTGTCATGACGATGGCATCGCAGGACGGAGAAGCTAGTATATTCCCACAGGATCTAACGACAGTCCACGCCCATTGGAATTATGCAAGCGGGGAGAAAATTGACGTCATATGGTGCAAAAATCCCAGCAATGGTAGCATGTTGAATTGACTGCTTTATGATTTTGTTCACTGTATATTGTTTAAGTTTGAGACAGTGATGATCTTTAATGGCCATTGCATCCGATTTATGATTTAACATTAAATTGAGTGAATGAAGATAATTGTCACTCTGTATTAACTTGGTGAACATTTATTCAGTTTAAATCACGAGGATGTCAGTTAATTCAAATTCAAACGTCGGAGGAGTTAATTCAAATTCAAACTCCGGAGGTTACAAGTTTGTCCAAGGTGAGTTAACTCTTCCATGACTGGAGCTTCCGGAAATTTTACGAAAACCCTGTGCCAATGCATGCTCTTACAAGCCTTGAAATAGTGTGCCTGTCATTTGCAGAATGAGGTCCCCAGAGGGTGAATTTAGTGACGCTACCCCGTACAGCGGGCTAGCATCACTAAATTCACCCTCTGGGAACCTCATTCTGCTTAGGCCTCAGCAGAATGAGGTTCCCAGAGGGTGAATTTAGTGATGCTAGCCCGCTGTGCGGGGTAGCATCACTAAATTCACCCTCTGGGGACCTCATTCTACAAATGACAGGCACACTATTTCAAGGCTTGTGCTCTTATATATGCGAGTCTCCCATATAGGGAGCCTTGCATATATAAGAGAATACATTGGCCTAACAATATTTACCTTGACCTTGTAAGCTAGTGCATTCTCTTATATATGTTAGGCTCCCTATGGGACTCGCATATATAAGAGAATGCACTGGCACAGGATCTTTAATGCTGCACCAGTGCAGCTCCTGTCTTGAAAGGGTTAAATTCATGTGAAGCATTCCACTGAGGTGTTCAGAAAGGAATAACAGATAATAATGCAAAAAAAAGTTATTTTCATAAATTCGATATCCAAATACGCAGAAAACGGCGTCAGTGCTATAAACGAATTACATAAAGTAACGTGTCTATTCTGAATGGGTTTTCAGGAAAAATAAGAAGATGACAGATAATAAAAGTGCAAAGGAGTCCCAATTTATTGAAGGGTAATGTTCTGATAATATGTTGAACTTATTACCTGATTATTTCGTAAGGGAACTACTCATCAATGAGTATTTAGTATAGAAAGGGTTTAATAGTATATATGGAAATATTACTGCAATCCCTCTTACAAATACATTCTGGCTTTTCACATTTAAATGTGTTTGTGTTGGTTTTCTGTCCACCCTTATACCTGGATGTCATCCTGTCACCCATTTACTGCTTCCAGGCCTCAGCTTGCAGGTTGAGAATAGGGAGAAGTGACTTCTCCCTCTGGCAGAAATAGGGAGAAGTGAGGGGAAAATAGGGAGAAGTGAGGGGAAAATAGGGAGAAGTGAGAGACTGGAGAATCATTTCATCTGATAATTTATTTAATATGTATAGGTTAAACAAACGAAAAAAACATCATAGAAATTTTTTTTTTTTATTTAAATGTAATATAGATTGTTTATATCATGCCACAATTAACGGCCTTGAGTCCTTGACATCGACTACCGAGTGTCTCTAAAATCACTGAATCATTGGGAATAAAATTACGATTTTCCGGTTATGGATCACGTTTTATTTCGAACAAGGCAATACAACGTTTAAAACTTTATTTGCACACTATAGTATATAAACTGGTGCTCTCGGATAATTTTGTCGCCAAATATATTCATCGGATAATTTAAAGGGAGTGGGTTGTTTTGTGGTTGGCGATTATGTTTGAGGCCCGTTCGATTAGCGTTCTGTTATTGCGTAAAAACACGGAATACCACAAAGACGGAAACGGAACTAAAACAAACAAAACGTTTAAATCGGCAATATAATAATAATTTGAGTCGGCGGTTTTAAAGCAGTCAGTCGGGACGAGTAGAAACCAACACTTTATTAAGTATGGCCAAAACGGAAGGCTTCTTTGTTTGATATATTATAATCCTTGTCTGGACATTGAAGACCGCATTTACTTACTCAACGCTGTTAAACAAAAGGAGTCGACCTTGTGTCAACATTTTGTCCCTGTTTGACTCGCAGGCGATATATTCATAATTGATTTGTAACACTATATAGCATGCATGGCTTATCGCTTGCTACAGCCGTAGGCTAATTTTGGGTTTTATCTTTTGAATCGGGAGATTTCATTTCCCTATCGGGAGTATGCACTGGAGAAATGACACAAAATCGGGAGACTCCCGCCGAAATCGGAAGGCGACTTCACTTCTCCCTGGCGTGACACTAAGGCGACTTCGATGCGTCGAGGGCGACTATTTCGCCCTACTCGCCTGGTAAGCTGAGGCCTGACTGCTTCTACAGCAAACATCTGTGGTCAGCATGGGCTTGCCAAGCTACAGTAATGCCCTAAGTAATTGACTCCTTAAACACAGCAGAATTATGGGTAACTTTTCAAGAGCTTTCCGATGAATGGCAACAAGCCATATTTCCGACTAAATCCTGAAAAGTTACCCATAATTCTGCTGTGTTTAAGGAGTCAATTACTTAGGGCATTACTGTAAACCACCTCTTAGTCTCAGTGGTGGGACACAGATCCCCAGAAAAAAAATTTACCCCACACCCAATAATACTTAATCCTATAGGATGTCATCTGGGTTCAAGTGGTATGACTGATATTATTAACTCTTGTAAAAAATCCTGAATTAAGTAGTCCAACAAATAGCCCACCATGCAAGATATCACTATAATTTATATATATACATATATATATATATATATATATGTATATTAATTTATACTATATATAATTGTATTCATGTATCTCATGCATATTACTGTTTTAAAGTGTAAACATGTATGGAGCTGATTCATTAATCCCTGCAGGCTGTGTGCTGTAAGATTCAGGGATTACTCCCAGACATTAATTATAATACTTAACATTGTATCTCCAGTGCTATGACCAACGCCCTGTAACAAAGTGTACCTTATAAGGATATATGCTTGCCATCTAGAGCGATACTGCTGCACAGTCAATATCAGCTTTTCCTTATTAGGTAAATAGTATTGGGGATAGCGTAGTCTGATAGGAACATGGCCAAAGGTGCTCCTGTACCGAGCAATATAATCGAAGGCGATAAACCTGCATAGTCATGATCGCTTGTTGCGTGCTGTATTGACACACTGCACAGTGTTTAGTGCACTCCGGTTAACTAGCAGATAATGGCGTCATGGTCTAGTTAACTGACGGACACACTGCTATTGATTAACTCACCTCTAACTATTAATAGACATTCTGAGCCTCTATATTAAAGAGATCAGAATGTCACCTATAATGTGTACTATCCACGTGGGACACATTAAATTCACTCATCTTTAACCCTTTTATTACTGAATGGATTCACCCATTCAGTTCTTAACCCTTTACCCAACAGAAGGGCCCTGTGCCAATGCATTCTCTTATATATGCGAGTCGACCATAGGTCGCCTCGCATATATAAGAGAATGCATTGGCTTAACACATTAAAAATTATAAAATTGTTTAAGAATGTAAGAAAAAATGGTAAAAAGTGTTAAAAAAGTTTTTTTTTAGGCCAATGCATTCTCTTATATATGCGAGGCGACCTATGGTCGACTCGCATATATAAGAGAATGCATTGGCACAGGGCTAACTGTAACTATCACAATGTGGTCAAGGAGCCGGTTCCAATGATATCATTATTTGTATGGTTCTATTGAGACAGACCGAAGATATTTTAGGCTGTTGAAGCTTTATTTGGCCGGTTTTGGCCGGTTTGTTGGGTAAAGGGTTAAACTATGCATTAGAATGGTTCATTTTTCATTTATAGAGATATTTAGGCCATAAAATATAAATACTTTGATTACAATGTATAATCATCCCCCACCCTGATATTTCAAGATTCCCCACATTATGGAAATCGCCACAATTGCCACACAAATTCCAAATACAGAGAAGGACTTTTCTTGGTCACAGTGAATGGTACATGGTGCCTAGAAAATAAATAATAAAATATAAAATCAGAAAAGATATTTAATTAACTTGTTTCAATTAAAGTGATATGGAACACGCCCCACCTTTATAGACAAATAATATATCCAATATTAAGTTTGTCAGTATTTTATTCACAGAAAGTGTTATTTATAGTCTTGAAATATGTTTTTATAAAAAATATGATGTTGTAATTGTGGCCTGGAAGAGATAAAGTTTGTATTGTGAAAATGTGAATACTCAAGTTTCTATAATCACATTTTCAAAGAAGAGATAACCTCTGAAGGAAACTGAGGTGTGGATTATATAATCACATTTTCACTATACAAACTATTAGACCATCTTTAACTACTGGTGTTGTTAAAGGTACACAATTCGATTTGATGGTCCCTGTATCAACAGTATCATCACATTCCAACAACAACAACAATTCTTCAAAAGACGCTTTAGTTATCAGAATCGATACCAAAAAATAATGCTAAGCACTGTCAACTGTAACATAAAATTATCCAAAACATGTTATATATCAACATTTTGTTCAATGCAATTTGGTATCGATAGAAATGTCGGTCGGCTCGTTGAATATTTGCTAGGCCGCCAAATATTCCAGGGGTGAAAAATAACAGATTTCAAAAATCGATATCTGACAACTCTGAGCTTTCATATGTGGGTTCCTCGACTCGTATCAAATATTTTTTACCACGAAGCCAAAGAAATAGTAATTTAGGGGCGTTAATTCGGATTATGTATCTTTGATGTACAAATGTGAAACTGTAGGATATGGCTCATCACACAGAAGATATGCAGCATGTTTATTGACATAAAATCCTTCAAATATGGTACTTCTACACCATCCATGTATAGTTTAACCCTTTACCCAACAGACGGGCCCTGTGCCAATGCATTCTCTTATATATGCGAGTCGACCATAGGTCGCCTCGCATATATAAGAGAATGCATTGGCTTAACACATTAAAAATTAAAAAATTGTTATAAGAATGTAAGAAAAAATGGTAAAAAGTGTTAAAAAAAGATTTTTTTTAGGCCAATGCATTCTCTTATATATGCGAGGCGACCTATGGTCGACTCGCATATATAAGAGAATGCATTGGCACAGGGCATAACTGTAACTATCACAATGTGGTCAAGGAGCCGGTTCCAATGAGATCCATATTTGTATGGTTCTATTGAGACAGACCGAAGATATTTTAGGCTGTTGAAGCTTTATTTGGCCGGTTTTGGCCGGTTTGTTGGGTAAAGGGTTAAGTCATGGATGGCCTTCATGGTGGGTATTGCTGTTAAAATAGTTACATCTGTTAAAACTGCCATAAATGGAAAGAATATTAAAATATAGACAGTTTTGTTCTTATACCAATCATAAATATCACATAAATAGCATGTTATTGTCAAGATTGTACACCTTGTTAGTAATCAAATGCCATACTGTGTATTATGATACAGTACAGTATGTAAAGAGTGTGCAAAACACTCAACACTGGGGTGACCCCACTATAATGAACTTTGGTTAAAATTGACACCATATTGTTTACCACATACCGATATAGTGCTCGCTAATCCTCGCCATGCAAGATTTCAGTGTTGAATGGGTCACTGTGAATCACTCTCGCAAAACAATCGCCACAGTATTGAGTGTTTTACTTATCGCATATACTCTTTACGTGCCAGTCCTTTCCACGAGAGCACTTATTAGTCCTCGCAATTCAGAAAAGGGCTGTAATTGTACTCGTAATATAATTGTAAGTTGGGTATTTTTCTTCAAACAAAATGTCATTTTGTAATAGACCTATGTCCAGTTACACTTTCACATGCCCATAACTGAGATGAGAAAAGTTCTAAATATACCTTTAAATACTAATGTTCGGGTGCGTGAAACTGATAAGATAGTACTCGGGCGCTATGCCAACTGGAGGGATGTAAGATTCTACTAATGTCGCCGAAAATCTGAAGAAAATTGACCGTACCACCATAGAAAACATCGGCTGAACAACTCTCAATTGTAAATATTTACTACTCGATTTGGGATGCCTCTATCGTCGATAAACTAACAACAATGATTTCGCCACCGAGAGTCACTGCATTTAATTAATATATAAGAATTACGGTGTGTGTTGTCCATTTGGATATAATATTTCTAAAAATTACTACTTTGAACAAGATTATTCTTCATTTATATTTGATCACACTACTGGGGTGTTTCACATCACTTTAAATATTGAATCAACAATTTACAGTGACCATAGACATTTTGACAAAAGAGACGAGTGCAAATTTTAGCCCCCATGAATGTAAAATTGCGAGTGTATATGGGTGCGTGAGCAATCGCTCCCGTCTCCTGGGAAGGACTGACGTACTATATATAAACAAATGCTCGGTTCACACAAGGTGTGTGTTGTGGATAATATTGGATTTGTATAATCATTACACTATACTATTAGTATATTCTTGAAGACATTCATACTGTGGTAATTTTTAATTCTAAATTATAACCTACATGTACAAGTCTTTAAACGAACTGATCTTTTAATGAGATGTAGTATAGAGGCTGCCTTGTGAATATGGAATGCTGATGACTTCAAATCTGAGTTTAGTGTGCATGTCATTTGCAGAATGAGGTCCCCAGAGGGTGAATTTAGTGATCCAGAGGGTGAATTTAGATCACTAAATTCACCCTCTGGGGACCTCATTCTGCTTAGGCATCATATTCTCTGCTAAGTTTATTTTATTATCAAATTGCTATGGAAACTTCTTCACATAGATTCTATTTCTTTTTTATCGGTAGTTTAGTTTTTGAAATATCCCCAAATTGGCAGATGACGCATTGCATAATTGAGGTTCCCAATGAGTGTATATCACAATATTCACCATTTGGGACTTCAATCTGAGTCTATGTCTCCCATAACAGATGAGGCCTTGTAGAATGAGGTCCCCAGAGGGATAAATTTAGTTATGCTAGCCCCGCTATGCGGGATAGCGTCACTAAATTCACCCTCTGGGGACCTCATTCTGCAAATGACAGGCACACTCTAAACTCAGCCTTGGATGACTTCTCTGCACAGTGCACAAGGGGTCTGGATCTTTGGTCACAATCATCAGTCACCATGCTGCACAACTACAGTAATGCCCTAAATAATCGACTCCTGAGAGCTTTCCGATGAATGGCAAAAGCCATATTTCTGACTAAATCCTTAAAATTTACCCATAATTCTGCTGTGGTTAAGGAGTCGATTATTTAGGGCTACACAACTAAATCGAGTCAGACTGCAAGGATTGCAGTATGTTGTCTCTATATAATAATAACAAAGCCTAAAATATGGGGGCTCCAGAGATTCAGTAAGTAAGGTGAGCAGCGTATTAGGTTGATGGCGAAGCTGCTTCATTTCCTTCATTTCAGTGAGAGCTTTCCGATGAATGGCAACAAGCCTTATTTCCGACTAAATCCTGAAAAATTACCCATAATTCTGCTGTGGTTAAGGAGTCGATTATTTAGGGCATTACTGTATCACAAGAAACCTTCAACCGAGACATCTTCACCTGAGAGCAGAAAACAAAAGATAGAATAAAATCTCAGAGCAAAGTATATAAACCGTGGAAACAAAGACAAATATAAAATAATCTAAGCAAATTTCATTCATGGATTAATAAGGGGGCATTTCTATAAAACATGAATTTCTACTGAGAGCTTTCCGATGAATGGCAAAAGCCATATTTCTGACTAAATCCTGAAAAATTTCCGCTGCGGTTATGGAGTCGATTATTTAGGGCATTGCTGTACTAGGGGTCTGTCTCTCCAGTTTCTACGTACAGTCGAATGATTTCTCTGTGAAATTGACCATCCACAGTCTTTACTCCACAATAAAACTGACGTCATTTATAACTTATATGGCCTAGCAACTCAACAAGTATATGTATAAACTCCAATAAACCAAACCTTGATATTGACACTTTCATATATTAAATTCACATGGAAGTCCGTGAAATGTATGAATAGACTTGTGTTTGCTTACACATAATATAGCACTTGTGCCATGCATTCTACTGATATATAAAGTGCAATATTTCATTCTCTATATCGTAAAAATGCCTGAATTATGTGCAGATTGATTTGCCATCACATTCAAGTCTCCATTCCTGTGTTTGACAAACACTTGTGTAACAATGACGTTCAATCTTCAGGCATGTAACTAAGATTGACTAACAGCCCTATGGGCTCAGGCAACAATAAATAAATTGCTAGGTTCTCATCCAACCTGCAGATAGGTCCCCAGAGGGTGAATTTAGTGATGCTATCCCTCACAGCGGTCTAGCATCACCAAATTCACTGTCTGGGGACCTCATTCTGCTTAGGACTCATCTTCTTGGAAGTATCTATAGTTTCAAATTAACATTTTTTTTAGTTACTTTTTCGCTTTTGGGAAGTTTCTATATCCCCTAATTTGCAGAAGATAAAATGCATAATTGAGGTGACTAATAAGTGAACATCACCAACTTCAGCTGGGGAACTCATTAGTGTAAACATATTTTTATTTCCAAATCCAAACATAATACACATAATACACAAATGACATAAATCATTGAATAGGCCATTGAGGCCTAAGTAGAATGAGGTTTTCAGAGGTTGAATTTGGTGACACTTGCCCACTGTTCGGGATAGCATCACTAAATTCACCCTCTCGGGACCTCATTCTGAAAATGACACATAATGTTTGGAGGTTTTCTTTTGAAAATGGTGGTAGGTGAATTAAATTTTCCATAGCCATTTCTGAAAATTAAAGTAATATATCATACCAAATGCTTTGAAACTGCCAAGTTTGATTCAAGAGGTATTCAGGGTTCCAGGTTAATTTTTTGGGAAACCTTCCATGTTTTAAACATTTTTTATTTAGATTCTGGTGTATAAAATAAAACTTTTGGAGCAGGAAGTGCCAGTCCGATTTTTGTATCAAAGAGCTCTTTCCATCAATGTATCACATTATTATAATCAATAAATTTGAAAAATGATCAAGGAAATATGGGTTGATACAAAAATCGGACTTGGCACTGAAAGGGTTAAATTAGATTTTATATGTTGTTGTCATGGCTGGAGGCCTGCATGGAACCCTGCATGCATGTTTAAATTTGATTGATTATGACAAATAAAAAATATTATTTGAGTCTGACACCGCCGCATTGAAATAAACGGCCAGAATTGGACGTTTTATTTCGATTTTTGATATTCTTGGTATGTTTTTCCAACATGTCGATACGTATTGAGCATTAATTGCAAAACACATGCACTCTTAACATATCTCTATGTAATGTGTGAAGATTAACTATCATGTATGCACATAGTGACATAGAACGTTAAGTAAGATGACTTCATTGAAGAAAATGGTTAGCTGATCATCATAGCCTGGTGTACTTATTGTAACTCCAAAACAATTGAAAGACATTGGAGGAAATTTAGGATCAATTGTTAAAATGGAGAGGTGTCAATTTATAGACAACAATAACAATTGTGAACAGTAAAGAGCATTAGAACATTATTAGTAATCAATAATTGGTACATGTACCATGCAGAAGTGCAATGTCATTTTTATATCAGATTAAATGAGTGTATATGCAAAACAAATTTCCCTCTACATTTCTGACTATTACTAGATAAGGGAAGCTTTCACGATCCATGCTTACGACATGCAAAAAAAATATATATAAAAACATAAAGTCCTCCCTCTTTCATTAAATCAGAAAAAATATTTGTTTTGAGGCATTCACAAGTGCACCAAAACTTGGATGAGAACCAAGCAATGTTTAATATAAGCCTTTAATATCAATGACATGTCCCATTTATTAACCTCCTGATACGATAATGATGTCTTCTATATGACGCTCCACACGGGGCATTACACTCCTTCATCCAACCATGAAAATTGAGAACCTTTGTTATGTACCTTGCTCAGTGGTTTTTTGTGTAGTTAGTTTACCATAACCATCCCTGGCATGCATTGTCAAGTTTGAATTAGTTTTCTATATTCTTAAACCCAGCGTGTGGAAATTTAATTGAAATGGAAGAACACTTATTTTCAGAGATGCTTTGTTAGGATGACCGGCTGCCTCATTTCAGGGTCAAATGCATTACTGATATGGGTCTTTATTCCTCTGTACTACATATGGTGGTGCACACAAGTTGCATTTTTGGTGGAGTAACTCCACTGGAGTTGTATAACAAAATTATGGTTTGATGATTGACGGGTATGCCAGCACCGCTGGTGCAACCTCTTGTTGTCAATGGTCTTCTGCATCAGATTACTTTGATTAGATACAGTAATGCCCTAAATAATCGACTCCTTATCCACATCAGAATTATGGGTAACGTTTCAGGATTTATTCGGAAATATGGTTGTTGCCATTCATCGGAAAGCTCTCACTGAGAGCTTTCCGATGAATGGCAACCAGCCATATTTCCGACTAAATCCTGAAAAATTACCCATAATTCTGCTGTGATTAAGGAGTCGATTATTTAGGGCATTACTGTAACTCCACTGGAGTTGTATAACAAAACTATGTTTTGATGATTGACGGGTATGCCAGCACTGCTCGTGCAACCTTTTGTTGTCTATGGTCTTTTGCGTCAGATTACTTTGATTAGATAAGTACACGATCCATTTAAAAATCACAGTGTATTGATGATTATGAGGTTATTTAATTATTATGGCGACTGATTTGAGTGTTTCTCAGAACTGTTCCATACCTTCACTCTTGTAAACTTACTTTACACAATAATTCGATTCGAGATTCGATACTATTTCAAATCTTCTGCCTGATTCAATCAAGATTTGATTCGAAAAGAAAACCCCCGTTTCGCAGGGCCCTAATCCAATTGAGATCAAATATGGTTCATCACTTGATCATGAATATCTTGGATGGTTTGAAATGTTACTAGTATGTCAGGAGTTATTCCTCTTTGATTGTTTTCCAGGTGTCCATTTTGTGACATGAGAACGCAAACTCCAGCAAGCAGTGTATCTGATAGTGACAAAATTTGGTTGACAGCTTCCATGCACTCATGAAAATCTTTGATGATTTTGAAAAATATTCAGCTGGAATTTTATGTCAGGAGCCTCTAAAGATTATTATTGGGTGTCCATTTCACTAGACATATCCATCATTCCAGCTTACATTATCCAATTAGGACCAAATTTGATTCATAGCTTAAATTCGTGAAACTATCCATTTAGTTGGGCATCAAGCATACATTATATACTAAAATAATGGATGCTAATCTCAGTTTATTGGACAGTTGATTTAATGTTCACGATCGCAGCAGTACAGTAATGCCATAAATTATTGACTCCTTAACCACAGCAGAATTATGGGTAATTTTTCAGGATTTAGTCGGAAATATGGCTTGTTGCCATTCATTGGAAAGCTCTCAATAGTCGATTATTTAGGGCATTACTGTATTTATCTATTATCCTTCAAACTGATTGCATTGAACAATAGAAGGATGCCATTGGCGCCGTTATCAGTAATACTATATATTAATTACTGGCTCCATATAGAAATAATCAGGGACTAAGCAATTACTTTGCCCTTTAAAGGGACAGACAGCCTTGATATTAAAGTGATGTGAAACACACCGGTAGGGTGATCCAATAGAAATGGATAATAATCTTGCTCAAAGTTGTTCTATATACGAATATTAATCCAAATTGCCAACACACACCGTCATTCTGATATATTAATTAAATGCACTGACTCTGGATGGCAAAATCATTTGTGTTTGTTTGTTGCCGATTGTTGCGTCCCGAATCCAGATGTAAATATTTCCAATTGAGCGTAGTTTTGATGATGTTTTCTATTGAGTGGTATGGTCGATTTCATTGAATTTTTCGGCGATGTCAGTAGAATGCTACATTCTCCAGGTTGGCATAACACCTGAATACTAACTTATCAGCTTCACGAACTCGAACAAGTCCATAATAGGACTTTAAACTGGCACCTGTGCATAATTTTATAAGTCTGTAAACCATCACTGCAAAGAAAAACATGGAGCAATATATTGACCTCATTTTTATGTTTATTGCATAAATAGCCCCTAAATCTGTCCTCATATTTTTAGTATGACACACGTGTATTATCGGCATGCGTAGTGACATAAGAGCTTAGCGAAATGATATTGATGTCAATGCCGGAACTTAGTATTATGTTAATTAGACTATAATTATGAAATTTAATTTTTGTTGGGTTATTTAGTGTTGACAGTGAGATAAACATGTGTGATAATGGTGGTTGAACAATTTTTTCAACATGAAAACATAAAATGGAACTATATTTTGTCTTGGAGGTGTCTATACTTCCTATTTGATTGTGATTGGGAAATCAGTATTTATTTTTTTTAACGCCAGCCATTTCGAGATCACTTTTCCTTGCTAAAATGTGATTACTAGTATGTGATAAAATGGATCTCATATTCATCGCAATTCTATATGAAATTTATTAACATCATCCACTAAATTTGATTCGAGCCTCGATAAAGCTCGACTCGAATAAAATTTAGTGCACTCGGTTAATAAGTCTTCGTATAGAATTGCGACTCATTAGAGATTATCTATCTATCATTGATAACTATCCAGTAATGCGATTCCATGTGATGCAACCATTGATATGTACAGTAATGCTGTAATTAATCGACTACTTAACCACAGCAGAATTATGGGTAACCTGTTCAGGATTTAGTCTGAAATATGGCTTGTTGCCATTCATCCGAAAGCTCTCACTGAGAGCTTTCCGATGAATGGCAACAAGCCATATTTCAGACTAAATCCTGAAAAGTGCCGTTCGAATGTATTGGTTGAAAATCTGATTCAATGCTCTGACCTTTTCTAATATATATCTTCAAGATTTTATCCGATTGATACCAATTGTTTGCATGGGTAACCTTAGTCCCATTGGAATAATCTCATTTCTAGTTATTAAATATCCAATAAACAAATGGGTACGATTCTGCCAATATAATTTTGTGCTGCCAAATTTGGTGCAAAGTATAATAAAATGAATGCGCGTTGCACCAGTTAGATACTAACCAACACATACGTAGACTGCATGCAGTGGTAGCAAATAACACTACTATATAGGCACAACGACAACTTAGAATATGACATATATAACAATAAGATTTTAGCGTTCCTGTAGTGATCTTTTATTAAATTAGCCAATTAAGAAATGCGGCTCTCAGGCCTGAGAATAGTGTGCCTGTCATTTGCAGGATGAGGTCCCTGGAGGGTGAATTTAGTTACGCTATTCTGCATAATGGGCTAGCATCACCAAATTCACCCTCTGGGGACCTCATTTCTGTGGAAACTTCTTCTATTTCTTTTTTAGTTTAGTTTTCTGTATGCCAAAATTGGCAGACGACACATTGCATAATCGCGATGGGTGTACATCACAATATTCACCATTTGGGAATTTCAATCTGAGTATATGTCTCCCATAGCAGATGAGGCCATGCAGAATGAGGTCCCAAGAGGGTTAATTTGGTAATCCTATTCCATTGTGTGGGATAGCATCACTAAGTTCACCCTCTGGGGACCTCATTCTGCAAAACTAAAGTCAAGCTTGGTAGTGGATCTTTTATTAAATTGGCCAATTAAGAAGTGCAGCTCCAGCTGTCTAAGAGTGTCTGTCTTCAGAAGTTCACCAAACTTATCTTAATAGCCATATGCTTCTCTGGAATTCAGCTATTGTACTCTCACCTGCCAAATAATAGCAAAGGTCAAATATAATATCGAAGAGGTGCATTCTTGGCTGAAATTATTAACAGTTAAGCTGCCAATTATTGGCGAATGAACACACCAAAGTCACGAATTAGCCAAATATGCATCCTCTTCACTGTTAATTTCAGCCAAAAATGTGAGAGCTTTCCGATTAATGGCAACAAGCCATATTTCCGACTAAATCCTGAGAAGTTACCCATAATTCTGCTGTGGTTAAGAGGTCGATTAATTAGAGCATTACTGTGTATATATATATATATGTACTCCAGTACCAATATGGTCACATATACATTTTCAGAGGAAGCGCATTATGCTGTTCTCCAATAAAATGGTAGACCTGTTTGGTTCCAATATTCAAACCTATGAGCAGACTAGAGATATGCTTCCCAACTCTCGGCAAAAGGGCTTCATTTTAAAGGTTGTTCCCGCAGCGAGGTGGTTAGGTCCAGTATATGATCATCTAAGTATGGGCCAGATAAGGTTGGCACGGGTTCGAACCCCGACATGGGTTAAAATCAGGACCAATTTTCAAGCTTAATTTGAGTTGAGGGATATATATCTCAGTGAGCCATCGTGGCAAGTGAGAGTACAGTATCTGAGTTCCAGAGAAACATACAGTAATGCTCTAAATAATCGACTCCTTAACCACATCAGAATTAGGGGTAACTTTTCAGGATTTAATCGGAAATATGGCTTGTTGCCATTCATCAGAAAGCTCTCGGTGAGAGCTTTCCGATGAATGGCAACAAGCCATATTTCCGACTAAATCATGAAAAGTTACCCATCATTCTGCTGTGGTTAAGGAGTCGATTATTTAGAGCATCACTGTATATGGCTAAACTGACACACCAAAATACTTAACATAATTTTCTGAAAGATCAATACTCTGGAGTTGAATAAAGCTGACTAAATTCCACATTATAGCCAGAAAGTATAATCGCTGTCACATCAGTAAGTGTTTCATGTCACTCAAATCATGTGGATAAATCAACAACTCAAAGGTGGCATCCCTGGCATTACTGTATTGACAGAGAGATACAGTAATGCTCTAAATAATCGACTCCTTAACCACAGCAGAATTATGGGTAATTTTTCAGGATTTAGTCGGAAATATGGCTTGTTGCCATTCATCGGAACGCTCTATTAAAGTGAGAGCTTTCCGATGAATGGCAACAAGCCATATTTCCGACTAAATCCTGAAAAATTACCCATAATTATGCTGTGGTTAAGGAGTCGATTATTTAGAGCATTACTGTATGTGGTATATTGCCTGAATTACTGAAGTGTGCATCCTTGAGGTGTTGATTAACTCTTTCTTTACTAGATACTCATTGATGAGTAGTTCCTGTAGGAAATGTTCAAATAATAAGTTCAACAAATGTTTGTTGAACTTATTATCTGAACATTTCCCTCCAATGAATATGAATCCTTCTGCACTTGTATTATCCTTTTTTCTGTTTGTTGTCCGCTCATTTTTCCCCAAAATGAATTATAGACCATCACAATTCATAATTTTAAAACTCAAATCGAGAATCTATGTAACAAATACATAGAATTACATGAGTGTTAATGGGTTTGTTGATACGGCACGAATGTTAGCACGAATGTTAGCGTGGAAGGATAGAATGGGAGATGTTTATTACATGTCACCCGTCCTAGAATCTGTGCATTAAAAAATACAGGCTTACAAGATTTACTCGGGGCACATACAAGGCTTGTTTTGTCATATGTGATGATGCTTTTATTTTATAGTTTTGGTTTCATGGTTGAGTCGAATATCATGTACGTCTTTGACGTCAATGAAATAAGGGTAACTCAAGGATTGATAATCTGAAAAAATAACATCAGATAGTAGTGGGATAAAATCAATCCAGCATGGAAAAGGTTAAGCGTTATGGGTGCAGCTTGATGGATTAGATATACTTATACTTGATTATATATTAGATGCTGTTAAGTTATGTGAGTCCCCCCTCCCCAACTACACCCAATGGTGTTCTGTATATTTGAGTGGTACATAATTTGGTCAATAAAGTCATGTCCATTTTAGGAAGTTTCAATGGTAATTTTCACTGGTGCTATTAAATGTACTGACTGACCTTAAAGGAGGACTGTACACTAAATCCGGCCATTTATGGGACCATCTCCTTTTATACTCAACATAATATATCCAACAAATGAATGAATTTGAGCCATGGATTAGTGCAAATTACACTCATTTACTCATGAATGATGTAAAACAACATGGTAATTATAATGAAAATTAGTTATTGGCTCGAGTCATTAACTCATTTTCATTATAATTACCATGGTGTTTACATTGTTCTTAGACCACATAAGTGTATTTTGCACCAATCCATGGCTCAAATTCATCCATTTGTTGCATGTATTCTGTTGAGTATAATAGGAAATGGTCTCATAAATGGCCGGATTTAGTGTACAGTACCCCTTTAACCCTTTACCCAACAGAAGGGCCCTGTGCCAATGCATTCTCTTATATATGCGAGTCGACCATAGGTCGCCTCGCATATATAAGAGAATGCATTGGCTTAACACATTAAAAAATATAAAAAAAGTTTTAGGCCAATGCATTCTCTTATATATGCGAGGCGACCTATGGTCGACTCGCATATATAAGAGAATGCATTGGCACAGGGCATAACTGTAACTATCACAATGTGGTCAAGGAGCCGGTTCCAATGATATCCATATTTGTATGGTTCTATTGAGACAGACCAAAGATATTTTAGGCTGTTGAAGCTTGTTTTGGCTGGTTTGTTGGGTAATGGGTTAATTAAAGAAGTTTCAACAGGTTTCAATGGTAATTTTCACTGGTGCTATTAACCCTTTCAGTGCCAGGTCCGATTTTTGTATCAACCCATATACCCTGTGCCAATGCATTCTCTTATATATGCAAGTCGACCATAGGTCGCCTCGCATATATAAGAGAATGCATTGGCCTAACAATTTTTCATCATTTGTTATTATTTTTTATAATTGTTAATACAATTTTAATAATTTTTTCTTATATTCTTTAACAGACTTATTTTGTAGGTTTAGTGCCAGGGAATCTTACGTTTTTCAAGGGAATCAAAATTATTACTATGAATACTTGGTGATAGTTTTGAATTATAACATGCCCCTAAGGTTTTATCCAGTTTGTTTTTAAATTCGCTATAGCATGCTTAAGCATACCCAAAAAAAATTCAACCCAAAATTATTTATTTTTATTTTTATTTTTTTTAGGGCCGATTTTACAGACCGTAAATTAGGGCCGATGGGTTAAAGAAGTTTCAACAGGTTTTGATTGTAGTTTTCACTGGTGCTGTTAAATGTTCTGACTGACCTTAATGTCTGTGATCCTCTTATTAATTTATGACCTTAAAATGAGACAGCCCAAACAAATAATGCTAAATCACTGCCTATTGTGTTCTGTACATTCGAGTGGGTCAATAAGTCTTTGGCTATTATGTTTGAATAATACCTAACTATACCTAACACACGTGTATGAGGCATTACATGGCACTACCGAGCCTCATTCGAAGTGAAATATCTTCTACAAAACCATTGAATTAGAATGATTAATCATAACATTGTAACAGTGCTTTAATGTCTTCTGTGGATTCCTTGATGAATGACCTTTAATAGATAGATGTGTGCTACAATGGTGTAGCCATACTATTTTGGAGTTTATTTCCATATATTAGCTTCCTATGATGGATAAATATTCTGGTAAAAGTGAGTATGGTCTGTTCATGTTGGTTGTGTTTATGAACCTGAGATACAAGTTTTGAAGTAGTTCTATGAATCTCTGAATCAACCATTTGTCTCTAGTCTGTCTGTCTGTCTGTCCAGATGAACCCACTTGTGAACATTTAACCCTTTCTATACTAAATACTCTTTGACCCATACAGAGCCCCAGACAAACATGAGCAGACGACACTCTTCTATATGCTTCTATATATGTGTGGGGCTCCCTGCAGGGTAATGGATGTTTTTTATTTTATGTCCTAAAAAATTGTAAGAAACATTTATTTAAAAAAAATGATAAAAAATTGTTAGGCCAATGCATTCTCTTATATATGCGAGGTGACATATGGTCGACTCGCATATATAAGAGAATGCATTGGCACAGGGTAAAAAATAGGAAATGTTCAGATAATAAGTTCAACAAACATGTTGAACTTTTTATTGAACATTTCCTTTCAATGAATATGTATCATTCTGCACTTCTATTATATTTTCCCATGTCTGTCGTCTGCTTTTATTACCTGAACATCCCTCCAAATGAATAATAGACCATTCCAATGTATTCCTTTATAGCTGAATGGGAGAATCTATTGAGTATAGAAAGGGTTAAACAACAATGAATTGATGGAGTGAAATTAACCTTTCATGGCTGGAGCTTCCTGAAATTTTGCGAAAACACTGTGCCAATGCATTCTCATATATGCGAGTCGCCCATACAGCACCTCACATATACAGTAATGCTCTAAGTAATCGACTTCTTAACCACAGCAGAATCATGGGTAACTTTTCAGGATTTAGTCGGAAATATGGCTTGTTGCCATTCATTGGAAAGCTCTCACTGAGAGCTTTCCAATGAATGGCAACAAGCCATATTTCCGATTAAATCCTGAAAAGTTACCCATAATTCTGCTGTGGTTAAGAGGTCGATTACTTAGAGCATTACTGTATCATTGAATACATTGGCCTAACAGTATTTACTTTCATGACTTCCTGAAATTTTGCGAAAAATAATCTCATCCTTTCACTCTGAAACAGTTATGGTCTCACATATGATTTAAAGGTATGCAAACATGCCAAAGGCAAACTTCTGAGGTGACAGCTAGGTAAGAAGTGATTGTACCTGTCCCCAATAACAAGTATATAGTTCAGAACATTTCGAGCGATGTGAGGTCGGTCAGAAAGGAATTAGGATATTATGTTTTATATTCAGATTATATTCAGATTTTCATAATACTGATTGAATTAATATTATTCTAAATTACAGGTAGAGTGTCACCAGTTGATGTAGAGCTTGTTAATGGAAAAATAGGTAAGAATGTGATGAAAAGCACATATCCATAAACAGTAGTGTAACTATCCAATATTGTGGGCATCTTAATGAATTATCCAACAGAACGGCCCGGTGCCAATGCATTCTCGTATATATGCGAGTCGACCATAGGTCGCCTCGCATATATAAGAGAATGCATTGGCTTAACACATTAAAAATTATAAAAATTTTAAAGAATGTAAGAAAAAATGGTAAAAAGTGTTAAAAAAAGATTTTTTTTAGGCCAATGCATTCTCTTATATATGCGAGGCGACCTATGGTCGACTCGCATATATAAGAGAATGCATTGGCACAGGGCATAACTGTAACTATCACAATGTGGTCAAGGAGCCGGTTCCAATGATATCCATATATGTATGGTTCTATTGAGACAGACCGAAGATATTTTAGGCTGTTGAAGCTTTATTTGGCCGGTTTTGGCCGGTTTGTTGGGTAAAGGGTTAATGAATTACTACCATTGTGCTATGTCCTTCAGTAGATGTTAAAACAATTTTAGTCCATTGGCTGGTAGGACCCCCTTGTGCACACCCCTCCCCCACTACTTAACTTTTTTGGTATTTTCATGTACCATAATATGTGTATTGGTCAGGACTTAGAATTTGCCAATTATTTTGGTTTCCGGATAATGACATTAGTTTTAATTTTCTGAATGTTTTGAAACTTTGTATGTAGATTAACCACATGAAAATATAGGTCAAGCTCAATTTTGGTTTTGGTCTGGACATTTTTGCCGTTGTATGGTCTTTCTTGACTTAGAATTTGCCAATTATTTTGGTTTCTGGGTGATAACTTTAGTTTTAGTTATCTGATTGTTTTCAAATTATTTTAGTGGACTAATTGGACTTTGATCGGTTTGATCAGCAATGTAGTTGTAACAGAAATGTTCAAATAACGATTTACATGCAAAATCTTTTGGAGAATTATTGATCATGATAATAGGAACAAAGTAAGCCTTGAAATAGTGTGTCTGTCATTTGCAGAATGAGGTCCCCAGAGGGTGTATTTAGTGATGCTACACCGCATAGCGGGCTAGCATCACCAAATTCACCCTCTGGGGACCTCATTCTGCTTGCACCTCAGCAGAATGAGGTTCCCAGAGGGTTAATTTGGTGATGCTAGCCCGCTATGTGGGGTAGCATCACTAAATTCACCCTCTGGGAACCTCATTCTGCAAATGACAGACACACTATTTCAAGGCTTGGAACAAAGTTATATATTTTAACATGTACTTGTTGATGATAGTTGTTTTACAGGCATCTATGACTTTTCACATGTCCCTATTGTGTCCCATTAACAAATTTATGTTGATTCCCATGCATTCCATGGAGTATGGATAAAGTTCATCTGACACAAAACTTCATACTCTTTGTATGGCAAAGTCCTTCGGAGCACCCAAAGGACCAACTCCCTCATCCAATTATTTTATGGGACTAATTGGACTTTGATCGGTTTGATCAGTAATGTAGTTGTAACAGAAATGTTCAAATAACGATTTACATGCAAAATCCTGTTATATTGGAGAATTATTGATCATGATAATTGGAAGAAAGTTAGTATGTTTTAACATGTACTTGTTGATGATAGTTGTTTTACAGGCATCTATGACTTTTCACATGTCCCTATTGTGTCCCATTAACCCTTTACCCAACAAACCGGCCAAAACCGGCCAAATAAAGCTTCAACAGCCTAAAATATCTTCGGTCTGTCTCAATAGAACCATACAAATATGGATATCATTGGAACCGGCTCATTGACCACATTGTGATGGTTACAGTTATGCCCTGTGCCAATGCATTCTCTTATATATGCGAGTCGACCATAGGTCGCCTCGCATATATAAGAGAATGCATTGGCCTAAAAAAAAAAAATTTAACACTTTTTATCATTTTTTCTTACATTCTTTAACAATTTTATAATTTTTAATGTGTTAAGCCAATGCATTCTCTTATATATGCGAGGCGACCTATGGTCGACTCACATATATAAGAGAATGCATTGGCACAGGGCCGTTCTGTTGGGTAGAGGGTTAACAAATTGATGTTAATTAATTCCCATGAATTCCATGGAGTATGCATAAAGTTCATCTGACACAAAACTTTCATCACATATAAATGTCTGACCGACTTGCATTCATCTTCCATCCATCTATGCATCCGACTGTGCGTCAGTCAGTCAACAATTTCCGTTAGCACATCTTACATTTCACATCTCTCATCCGATCGTCACCAAACTTCATATGGATCTTCAGGGTGACCTCTAGATGGGAGCCATTAATTTTTTACGAAATTCATTTTCAAATTTGAATCCATCGCTACAGCCCGTATTTGTTTTGAAAATGTACAGGCATGTTTTGGATCACCTCTAGATATGAGCTATCAAATTTGAAAGATTTTTGGTAAAAAAACAGCCATCTTGTATTTTACTCTTTACACGACTAAATCCTTTGCCACACCATACAGACCACATGCCTCATCCGATCTTCACCAAACTTCATATGGATCTTCAGGGGAGAACCACTAGATGGGAGCCATGAAATTTTTCCATATATCATTGAAAACAAGCATCTTGGATTTTACTCTTTGTATGACTACCGGTATGTCCTTCGGAGCACCCAAGAGACCAACTCCCTCATCCGATCATGACCAAACTTCATATGGATCTTCGGGGTGACAGGTCTGTACGCAGATAGGAGCCATCTCAGATTTTACTCTTTTTATAAGTATTTCTGCATCCTGTGGCACTCCCTGCAGCCAAACTTTTTCATCTGATTAATCCCAAACAGTTTATGCATCATCAGGGTAACCTCCAGTTACTTAAACATATAAACTGTCCGAGTTCCCTTTCACTCTATGGACTGTAATATGTGACCCGCCATATCAAATCCAGTCGTAAGTCGGGATTTTTTTACCCTGTGCCAATGCATTCTCTTATATATGCGAGTCGACCATCGGTCGCCTCGCATATATAAGAGAATGCATTGGCCTAACAATTTTTTACAATTTTAATAATTTTTTCTTGTATTCTTTAACAATTTTATAATTTCACCCATACAGAGCCCCAGACAAACATGAGCAGACGACACTCTTCTATATGCTTCTATATATGTGTGGGGCTCCCTGCAGGGTAATGGATGTTTTTTATTTTATGTCCTAAAAATTGTAAGAAACACTTATTTAAAAAATTTGGGAACAGTGTTAAGTGGGCTTATTTTGATATGCTCGAAGGAATCTGGTGGCAAAGGACCTAGAATTGAATGATAATTAACTTCTTTTTCTAAGTACTTCCTAAGGTCCATTGGATACTCTCTGGCCCCTTTATGGTTTATTTGGAAAGGTAATTTCTCTACATCTCTATTACCAGTATAGCCTATGGGAAATCCAAATTCCAAAAATTCTACAACTCTAAAATCTTTATAATTCCTAAGCATTTGTTTGATATTATCCAGTTTAAAATGGGTTTTCAATGGTATCCTACAGCCTTCAAAATTATATTTCCCTGAATCTGAAATTACCTTGTGTATATCTAAAATGTAGCCCTGGAATGAATGATCATTTGGAGAAGGAGGAATTTGTGTTGGTGCTGCCAGATTCTTTTTCTCTTTATGAGCTCTATCTAATTTAGAGAGTGTTGTCTGACAACTTCCAACAGAGACTTCCTCTAGCTCCGAAATGAACACCTTAGCCAATGGATTCAATGTCACCTCTTTAACCTCAACAATGTTGTTGTTAACTGAATGTTCTTGATTCATTTCCACTTCTGACAAAGAACCTTTTTTGGTCGAAACAGGCGTGTTTCTCATGCACGTTGAAGTTTTTGAATCTGACTTACTGATATTGAGACCATTCTTTGTCATATACTCAGGATAAAACATATTGGCTGCTGGATTTAATTCATGCAAGTGTGAACACTTTCCATCTAGTCACCATTTTTTAATAAAGGGACACACGTTGGACGACTCTGCGTGAAAGGCCTTTTCTCTTCTGACTTGCCAACAAGTGGCACAAAAATGTTCCAATGACCTTGATTGCCCCCTAATGAATCCAGGATGTGGAGCCTGTGAAAAACACTTCCCCCTGTTGAACATTGAACAGAACCAAGGTCCCTGTGGCAACGACTCATGACTAACTCTAGAATTTTGACCTTGACTTGATTGAGATGGCAGAGGGTCACCAATGCTAGAGTTACCCCACTTAGGTCTATAATTTTGACTTTGCGATGACGGAGCGTCACCAACCGAGTTACCCCACTTAGATTTAGTCCTAACATGTTTGGCGAGAATAGGCGTTTCAATAATAGCAGGGTCGTCTGTCCATGTATTTGCCCCTAACTCTACTCTACGGAGCCAGTCTCCATAAAATGTTGTTAATAAGGCCTTCCATTCATATGTTGTATAATAATACACAATCTTAGTGAGAAAACTTAATCTACCTCTCCTTTCAATTTCATGAATTCCTGCTCGCTGGATGGTCTCCAGTTCCCCCGCAACAAATTGTTGGAAGGACAAGTCTTTGAATGCTATGTCCATTCCCACATACTCATGTTGTAATGATGCATGAGGGAAAATTTGAGGGAATTGAACTCTATCACTTGCTCTAGACTCTATTCCAGACCTGAAAGCCACCCTCGAACTTGAAGCATGCAACTTTGTTGACTTTTCATGCGTTTCTTCTGACTGTGAACAATGTTCAATATCATCAGTAAAACCACCAGACTCGTAAAATTGTTAGGCCAATGCATTCTCTTATATATGCGAGGCAACCTATGGTCGACTCGCATATATAAGAGAATGCATTGGCACAGGGTAAAAAAAATCCTGACTTATGACTGGATTTTATATGGCGGGTCACATATATGACATGATCCCATTTCCAAGTTGAGCTACAGTGTCATTATATTTATACTCAACATGCAGATTAAACTTAAGCATATAGCAGCAATTTTCAATGATATTTTGGTAGTGCACTGCAAGTTGTGTCTATACGCTTTGGAAGCAAGTTGGGGCCGCACTGTCACATGATTTGATTTCAACCAATCAACATCCTGCATTCATGTTCCTCAGTGTAAATGAGTGTAGATATTTTCCCATATTCCCACTGATATTCCCAGATCAAAATGGTGAAGCGGTCAAAGATGATAAAGATGATAAAAAGAAAAAAAAGGAAGAAATCAAAATGGTTGGACCACTTGAAATGGTAAGCTATCCATTGTCGCAGTCATATTAATCCTGTGATCTCTACATGTATTTGCTCTGTCAGAAGAACTGAGAGCTTTGGATATTTTCAAACTAGTGGCCATTTCAGTTAAAAAAATTGCCTAAAAGTCTGCAAAAAAAAGGAAAATATTCAAATTTTTTTCCAAGAACACACTAAATATGTTGAAAAATCCAATTATCAGAACCATTTTAACCATTTTATGATGGGACCTGCACTGGCTCAACATTAAAGCCCCTGTGCCAATGCATTCTTTTAAATATATTTTATTTTTTTATCAGTATGATACTTGAATAGTATTTGACAAAAATTCATGAAACATGAAGATGAGAAAGTCCCGAATTTGCATCCGGTCTGTCTATTTCTGATGGCGCTATGCCCCTTTTCGATTTAAAATTTGTTGGTTATTTTGTTGATAATTATGATGATAACTTGAATATTAATTCACTTTATGACTATTCTAGTGTCTAATCAAACATGTTAACAGCATAGACAGTTGGAAGCATCAAGAATAAGAATTTTAATTTCGTAAAAAGCCACCGGTGTACCACGTTATGTCCCCCCCCCCCTGGATAAGTCACCCCGCGGGGTTACTTATCCTAGGATAAGTTCCCCCCCACCCTGGATAAGTTCCCCCCCCCCCCCCATGTACGACTAAAAAATAATTTCACTCATTTGATATCGTTTGGTCCTCAAATGGCCAGAAAAATGTTTTTTGAGATTGAATTTTTTTTGTTTTTTTGTTTTTTTGTTTTTTTTTAAAGTGACAAATTTTTTTTATCACGCATTTGATTGTTTGTTCCTGAAATGGCCAGAAAAATGTTTTCGTTTTGAATTAATTTTTTTTTTTATAAATGTCCAGGCTTGGATATTCCCCACCCCCCACCCAGCACCTACATGACAAATAAAAATCATCTTATGATTTTATCGCTTATTTTGCTTTATATATTCATGAAACAGCGAGAAATTAACTTATGAGAAAAAGTTTTTTGAGTCAGGATTTGGGGGGGGGGGGGGGGGGGGGGGAGATGTCCAGGTCAGGATATCTCCCCACCCACCACCTACATGACAAAAAAATAATCTTATGGTTTTATCGCTTGTTTTGCTTTATCTAGTCATGAAACGGCGAGAAATTAACTTCTTCTGAGAAAAAGTTTTTTGAGTCAGGGTTTGGGGTGGGGGGGGGGGAAGATGTCCAGGTCAGGATATCTCCCCCCCCACCCAGCACCTACATGACAAAAAAATCATCTTATGGGTCTTCTAGGGTCTTCTCCTTAGCAGATAGACATCTGTCCAAGGGAATGAGACAGCTAGCAACCTTCGAAACACTCTCGAAGTTGTCCACATATGCCAATGCGTTCGCTGAGTTTGTGAGTTGACGAACCATCTAGTGAGAAGTGACTAGCTAACTGGTTCGCCAGGTGTACATGTCGTTATCCCATGGGGTATGAGACACATACATAGAGATGACCTTCTGTAAGCTGGATACCGGAAAATGAATTGTTTGAAACGTTATGATTAGAGGGACCCTACTCCCAGGAAGTGGTGAATACTTTGTCGGTGTGAGCGACCTAGATTTATCAGACAAAGAAATGGAAGCTGGTCCAGATAATTATGGACGTGACGTGGCAAATCAGAATCTGTTATCAGGTAATTGTTCTGATATAACTATTCGGGCGCACCTACGCTTACGGCCATTATCGGCGCTAAGTGGAGACTGGATTTCGAAATGCCACATCGCGATATTAATTATGGTGATTCATCTTTCCTGAAGGATACGAGCTATGTTATGCGTTTTGATACCTTTAAGTTGACTAGTAGATGGTTTATGTACAATTTCGTCCATACATACCGATATTATGACAAAAAGTTGAAATTAATATGTGAAAATATCGATTTCTTTTCAATTTCTAGCCGCCAATTTACCAGCGATCTTGGCTGTGAGTATCAATTGCCAAACCCTAATGAATACTTCATGTCACTATTCCATATCAACATGTAATGGTGGATAGAAATCGCGAAACAATAACGCCCATCGTAAGAAAGTAAAGGAATGTAGACTTGTTTTCAAATTTCGGTCGCCATTTTGGCCGCCATCTTCGATTTGGAAAACCATTTCTTGCATGAGATGTAATGTAATTACTTCACCTCAGTATTTCCAACTCAATTGTAAGCATGAGTGGAGTTGTCTCGACAATAATGCCCAATGATGTGAATATGAGGGAATTTCGGTGATTATTCAAAATCTGTCGCCATTGTGGGCGCCATTTTGGATTTGGGGGACTTTTATTTGGATATGGTACAAGGAAAGTTCTTCGCCTAAGTGTTCCCAACTTACAATAGTAAGCAGGTGTGGAGTTGCCATGACAATAATGCTCACTGATGTTAAAATCAGCGATTTTCGGCGATTTTTTATTTCTGGTGGCCATTTTGGCCGCCATCTTGGATTTGGGTAAATATTCCTCAACTCAGGTATAAGAGGAATCCTAGCTCGAGTATCTCCTGCAAATATATATACATGGGTGTTGTTATAATAGCAATAACATTCATTGATTCGAAACATAACATCGCGTTATTAACGGAGATTAGGCTTTGACCTATGATACTGGCATTTGGGAAGACGTGATATCGGACAAAAATATCCTGCAATGAATGCATATTATGGTCCCCATGTGTTCGCCAATGACTCCTCTATATTATAAATGTATATTATAAATGTAACATTTTCCCACAGAGACAAACGAAAGGTGGTAACATGTCAGAAAAATAGCATAATTTCACATTTCGGCGGCCATCTTGGCCGCCATATTGGATTCTGGTTTCAGATTTTTGGTTAATTTGTAAGGGTTGTGTATTAGCATAAGAATCGAGCGGAAAACAAGACCGCATGTGCTATCATCTTTACTATAATGGCGATTAAAGAGACCTGGTGCATTACAAAAAAATGGCCGCCATGATGGACGCCATCTTGTCTGGAGTCTCTGCGGCCACTTTTTGTTCTTGTTAACAAGTGAACAAAATTAGAGGAGACCTTAAGGAAGAAAATTAGTGGGGTGAAGTTAAGTCCTGGGGGGGTGCAGAGGTCGACCAATATCTCCTGGACTATATCCTGACCTGGACATCTTACCCCACCACCCCAAACCCTGACTCAAAAAACTTTTTCTCAGAAGTTAATTTCTCGCTGTTTCATGAATATATAAAGCAAAATAAGCAATAAAATCATAAGATGATTTTTTTAGTCATGTAGGTGCTGGGTGGGGGGGGGGGGTGGGAATATCCAAGCCTGGACATTTATAAAAAAAAATTGAATTAAAAACGAACATATTTTTCTGGCCATTTCAGGAACAAACAATCAAATGAGTGTAAAAAAAAATTGTCACTTTGTTTTTTTTTTAAATAAAAAAAAATTTAATAAAACAAAATTCAATCTCAAAAAAAAAAATTTCTGGCCATTTCAGGACCAAACAATATCAAATGAGTGAAATTATTTTTAGTCGTACATGGGGGGGGAAGATATCCAGGGGGGGGGAGATATCCTGGGGGGGGGGGGCTGTGGCCTGGCTGCCTTTTATTGTAATTCAATGACCACAGCCTGCAGGTCTCTAAGGCAACTATTTTGATCAAACAGACTCATTTCCAAATAGACTTCTTGATATTGAAATTTCAAAACATCACATTCCGTACAGTAATGCCCTAAATAATCGACTCTTTAACCACAGCAGAATTATGGGTAACTTTTCAGGATTTAGTCGGAAATATTGCTTGTTGCCATTCATCGGAAAGCTCTCAGTGAAAGCTTTCCGATGAATGGCAACAAGCCGTATTTCCGACTAAATCCTGAAAAGTTACCCATAATTCTGCTGTGGTTAAGGAGTCGATTATTTAGGGCATTACTGTAGTTATTTTTCTTCCTTCAGTTCAAATATTGCGGTGGCTTGGATGTCTTCCTAATGATTGTGGGAACATTTTGTGCCATTTGCCATGGATGTGCTCTACCGGGAATGATCATTGTATTCGGAGACATGATTGACATGTTCGTCAACTCTGGAGCACTTGACATTAAAATTCAAGCAATCGCGGACGCGGGCTACATATCCTTCTACAACTTCACTGCACAAATGTTCAGAGATGATCCTCTCCTTATATTGTGAGTAGCGGTTCATAAATAGACAAAACAAAAATCATATCATGCGAGTCCATAGGCCGAGCCTAATATTGATTTCGCTGAGCCTCACATGACACCATATCCGACTACTAAGCGTCCCGTAACGTATTTATTATGTCAGTGGACAAAATCCAAAATATCCATTCAATTAATTGTCGCTGTAATTGATTTTAATTTGGTAAGTTAAATGTGTCGCCTATTGCCATTAACTTATGTAACGTCATAGTGACGTGCCATGGGCGTTGAACGTCAACACATTGAGTCAATGGCTAATCACCAGAAGTAGGACAACTTGTTGAGTTAGATCTGACTCATATGAATATGGGTTCATATAACGTCACTATTTATCGACGCTGATTGATTAATCACAAGAGCTGACATAATAGGGGTCAATGTTACTATGCTGGACAAATAAATTTCAGTTTACTTAATTGTCCAGTTTTGTGCAAAATTGCATCAGTATATACAATGTATATGATGATGTACAATTCCAGCCAAAAGAAAGGTACAATGTTGAAGGACCAGCTACTTTGAAGAAATCTTTTCCCTAATATGGGCCACCTCTCCCTATTTTTGTCCTAGTGACTTCTCTCTCATACACCAGATTCCATATTTAAAATCAGCATTTTAGCTCAATTTGACAAAGTCAAGTTTGAGCTATTGCCATGGGTTGGCATCCATCATACATCCATCTGCGTGTGTCTGTCAACAATTTCCATTAGCACACCCTTCAGGTAAAATCTCTCATTCGATCGTCCCCAAACTTTATATGATTCTTCGGGGTGACCTCTAGATGGGAATTAACCATCAATTCTTTTTTAAAACATGGCTGCCAGCAGTATCTTGTATTTCAAATTTGAATCCAACGGCACACTCTGCCGCATATATTGGAGAATTCTTTGGAAAATTTACAGTCATGTTTAGGATCACCTCTAGATGGGAGCTATTGAAGTTGGAACAATTTTCGAAGATCTTGGATTTTATTCTTTGACCAATCCTTTAGCACACAGAACAGACATCCCTCATCCATTTTCACGAAACTTGATATTCAGAATCTCTTCTAGATGGGAGCTATCAAATTTGAATCCTATTTTTCCAAATACATGGCTGCCGGCAGTCATCTTGGATTTTACTAAATACTTCAGCATTCCCCCACAGCCAAAAGAATTTTTCATCCAATTGCGATTCCGGTTGACCTCTAGTATTACCTAAACATGTATTCTTTCTGCATTCCCTATTTCTATAATGACTGTAATGTATGACATTATCCCCTTTCCAAGTTGAGCTACAGTGTCATTGACACTTTTGGTCATGGAATTTCCAAATTATCCTTTAATTACCCATGAATTTGAAGCATGTGGGTAAATTGTCATTATCACTGGGCACCTTTAGAAGATAATACTAATTTAATCCTTTCATGATGGGAGCTGCGCTGGTGCAGCATTAACAATCCTGTGCCAGTGCATTATCTTATATATGCGAGTCTCCCATAGGGAATGCACTGGCTTACAAGTTCAAGGTAGATATTGTTTGGCCAGTGTATTCTCTTATATATGCGAGGCTCGCATATATAAGAGAATGCATTGGCACTGGGCTATCACAAAATTTCAGGAAGCTCCAGTCGTGGAAGGTTTAACTGATACTGAATATGAGTTGTGAAAAGTTATGAACTATATATTTATTTTATCATACATTTAACTGAAATACTGCATAGCGAAGTCTGGAAAAGTTATGGAATTTCATTAGCTTGAGTTTAAAAATCCTGGAAAGTCATGGAATTTTACCCATGGATAGATGTATAACCCTGTAGACAAGGCTGCAAATAGATTGTCTGTGATGCTATGACACACAGCATGCTAACATTACCAAATTCACCCTCTGGGGACCTCATTCTGCTTAGGCCTCAACTGCTACGTGAGACCTAGGATCAGATTAAGTTCCCCAGTTGAAGTTGGTGATGTTCACCTCGATTATGCATTTTATCTTCTGCAAATTAGGGGATATAAAACTTCCCAAATGGGAAAAAGTAACTAAAAACAATGTTAATTTGAGACCATAGATTCTTCCCAGAAGATGAGGCCTAAGCAGAATAAGGTCCCCGTTACTCTTTGGGGGAACCTCATTCTGCAAATGACAGACACACTATTTACAGACTTGTCTGTAGATATCAAGTCTCACTCAGCTTGCTGTTTGTAATTTAAAACATTTACTGATTTCAGCACAGAGGCTGATAAAATATATGCTTTCACAAACGGTACATTGGACTACACAAAGGATGCATCTAGAATGGAGGATGACATACTCAGTCTAATGGAGAGTTACTCAATATACTATTGTAGTAAGTGTATAATCAGGGGCCAACACAGATGTTTTACCCCCCCCCCCATATAAAACATTTGGCGGGACTATAGAAATCACGGTGTCCATGAGTCAGCACCAGAAGGTTTCCGGAGAAGCCTTGAAATAGGGTGTCTGTCATTTGAAGAATGAGGTCCCCAGAGGGTGAATTTAGTGATGCTAGCCCACTATGCGGGGTAGCATCACCAAATTCACCCTCTGGGAACCTTATTCTGCTGAGGTGTAAGCAGAATGAGGTCCCCAGAGGGTGAATTTGGTGATGCTAGCCCGCTATGCGGGAGAGCGTCACTAAATTCACCCTCTGGGGACCTCATTCTGCAAATGACAGACACCCTATTTCAAGGCTTGTATCTGGATGACATCTTCAGTAGTAATAAATTAAACTAAAAAATATTTGATATGTCAGCTTTTTGGTATGGGTACAGGTCAACTTGGAATATGGGTGAGGTCTGCCCATTTTTACCAGAGTTATGGTCCTTGTCGACTTATAATTTTATATTTTGGACTATTTTGGTTTCTGGATGATAAGTGGTAATGGCCTTTTATAGAACTCACTTTTCCCTATTGGTTTATTAAGAAGAAGTGGAAATGTTGCCTTTTAGAGATCTCCGAACGATAGCTTTAGTTTTAATGAACTGACTAAAATTACCCTTGGTCACATTGATGGACTTTCCTGCAATCCTTAGGTGATAAAATGCTTATTTACTGACACTTGTCATTTGCGTTGTATGCATTGGGACTGAAAATGGTTCATTTTAGTCAAAAAAAATGTTAATATTAATGTTTGCATTATAACCAAGGGGCATAACTCATCAATGGACTGGTGACTAATGGAGTGAACAAACCAAAGTTTAGATAGTTGTTTCCTCTGACCATTCCTGTCTGAATATGCCACAGCATAAGTAATTCGCCAACATCGTTGAATATTGTGTACTGCTACCATTCGGCCAAATAAGTACAAATTTGGTGTTTTCAGCACCTCACTCATCACTGAAAGGTTCTTTTAGAAAGCATCGTCATATTGTTTTTTTAATATTTTCTGTTAGTAATATTGGATTTGAAGCTTTGTACAAGGAAATTTTTTTGTTTGTTTCTGGAGTATGTTTTCCAGATCTTGAGAATTTTTTTCACATAAATAGCATCCCTCCCTCATCTAAAAAAATTGAGTTCTGATTGCCTGAGAACACAGATATTTTATTTTAATGGGAAATGCCATTCTACTGCATATATTTAGAATTGCATTATATATACAACTTTTTCTATGGTATTGCCTTTTGCTATCGCTAATTTCAATGTCTGCTTGTTCTTAGAATTACAGTGATCCTGCTGTGTGATATTTACAAAACCGTATGACCCACGTACAGTAATGCTCTAATTAATCGACTCCTTAACCACAGCAGAATTATGGGTAACTTTTCAGGATTTAGTCGGAAATATGGCTTGTTGCCATTCATCGGACAGCTCTCCCCCAGAGCTTTCCGATGAATGGCAACAAGCCATATTTCAGACTAAATCCTGAAAAGTTACCCATAATTATGCGGTGGTTAAGGAGTAGATTAATTAGAGCATTACTGTATGTGATACCCATTTAGTTGATATCAAACGACCTAAGTGATGTTTGCCTCAACCATGAAATCGCAACTATAAAATAATGTTATCATCATGCATGACAAAACAAGTCCTGTATGTGCCTGAATAAACCTAATGAGTCATTTTTAGCTCAAATTGACAAAGTCAAACATAAGCTATTGCCATAGGTTGGCGTCAATCCATCCATCTGGCAACAATTTCCTTTGGTTCACCCTACAGGCCGCATCCCTCATCCGATCATCACAAAACTTTGTATGCATCTTCGGGTGACCTCTAGATGGGAGCCATCGATATTTTCCAATATTTGTTAAAAAACATGGCTGCCAACAGCCATTTTGGATTTAAAATTTGAATCCATCATCACTCCCTGCAGCCCGCATTTATTGGAGAAATGTTTTTTTTTAAATACAGCATGTTTAGGATCACCTCTAGATGTTAGCTATTAAATTTTAGCAATTTTTTATGAAAAACATGACCACCAGCAGCCATCTTGAATTTTAATCTTAGCATGACTAAATACTTTGGCACACCCTACAGACCACATCCCTCAACTAATTGCCACCAAACTTCATAGGGATTTTCAGGATGACCTCTAGATGGGAGCCATCAATTATTTCTGAAATTTGTTACAAAACATGACCACCAGCAGCCATCTTTGATTTCAAATTTGAATCCATCAGCACACCCTGCAGCTCGCATATGTCAAAGAAATGTTTTGTAAATTTTGACTTGATTAGGATCACCTCTAGATGAGAGCTATCAAATTTGAATGAATTTTGATGAAAAACATGGCCACTGGCAGCCATCTTGGATTTTACTGTTTGCATGACTAAATCCTTTGGCACACCATACAGGTCACATCCCTCATCTGATCATTCACAAAACTTCATATAGATCTTCGGGGTGACCTCTAGATGGGAGTAAAAAAAATAACTCCTTCCCATGTTGAGCTACAGTGTCATTGACACTTTCATTATTTAATTCACAGATTCTGGGGTGGTGAAAATTCCTCGAATAGATTTTATACGCCCATTTTGAAGAAAAAAACGAGATGTATTATTATGTGATTGGTCCGACTGTTCATTCGTCAAGTTCAAATACAGGTTCCACCGCCAATTTTCACCAGAGTTATGGCCCTTTGTTAGAATTACCACAGGTGTACTTTGCCATGCCCTGGCAATGCTCTTGTTGAAACTTGAAGGAACTTCATCCTGAACTTGGATAGGTGTATGAACCCTTGATTCATCAGAGTTATGGCCCTTCATCATTATTAATCCAGAGCACATAATCAACATTTTCAGTCGCATTTATTTCTTAACCCTTTGGAGAGTAATTATAACATCATATAAATGACATCATACGTGAATTTAACGTTAACCTCATAGCAATAATTATTAAAAGTTTGGGTCAAAAGGGTCCAAAAATTTGTTTTAATTTATGTGAATTTTCTGTTTACGTGTGCTATCATAATCTATTGCACTTATACATTGGGACATTATATTAATCAAAAGATCTCCAAAACAATTCATTTATAAATCAGATGAGTAATTATTATGTCTATAAAAAATGACACTTCCTGAAACGACATATATGTCGTTGTACTCGCGAACTGTACGGCGACATATATGTTGTTTTACTCGACAAAGTGCTAACCCTTCCAACACTGGAGGTTCCTGAATTTTTTTTTTTTAAAACCCTGTGCCAATGCATTCTCTTATATATGCGAGTCTCCCATAAGGAGCCTTGCATATATAAGAGAATACATTGGCCTAATAATATATACATTGACCTTGTAAGCCAGTGCACTCTCTTATATATGTGAGTTTCCCTATATGGGAGACTTGCATATATAAGAGAATGTACTGGCATAATGTCTTTAATGCTGCACAGCGCAACTCTCATTATGAAAACGTAATTTAATCTACTATACATTGACAGTTATTGGTGTTGGTGTCTTCGTTGTGGCATATGGTCAAGTAGCGTTCTGGTCAGCAGCAGCAGAGAGACAAACGTACAAGATTCGACTGAAGTTATTCCGCAATATTATCCGACAAGAAATTGGATGGTTTGATACTCATGATTCTGGGGAGCTCAATACCCGCCTTTCTGAGTTAGTATCTCTTATCTACGGCCAAAATTTAGATCATGCCATGAATCTGCGTCTAATATTGCTTGATGGGCCATGGAAAATTCTAGAGACTCCTGGAAAAGTCAAGGAATTTCACCCGTGGATACAGTAATGCCCTAAGTAATCAACTCCTTAACCACAGCAGAATAATGGGTAACTTTTCAGGATTTAGTTGGAAATATGGCGTGTTGCCATTCATCGGAAAGATCTCACTGAGAGCTTTCCGATGAATGGCAACAAGCCATATTTCAGACTACATCCTGAAAAGTTACCTATAATTCTGCTGTGGTTAAGGAGTCGATTCTTTAGGGCATTACTGTAGCTACGCCTGTAGAGATCATATTCCACCAGTACAAAACCTGGGACCTTTTTGTCCCCCGACGTTTCCGTCGGAGGACTATAGAAATGACCCTCGTCCGTCCGTGCATCCGTGCGTCCGTCCGTGCGTCCGAGATTGGGTACCTTCATGGTGTAATCAACTCCTCCTACAGTTTTAAACGTAGAGATTTGAAACTCTGGGATATTGTTCCTAACATGTTGGTGATTTGCAACATCTATATAGCTAATCAAAAATATAATTTTTTCCATATTTTTTGGGGGGGGGGTTTTCGACTTAGGAAATTTGGAACATTTTTGCCTTTTGGATGAGATTGGGTACCTTCATGGTGTAATCAACTTCTCCTACAGTTTTAAATGTACAGATTTGAAACTCTGGGATATTGTTCCTAACATGTTGGTGATTTGCAACATCTATATAGCTAATAAAAAAGTATCATTTTTTCCATATTTTCAGGGTTTTTTCGACTTAGAAAATTTGGAACATTTTTGCCTTCTGGATGAGATTGGGTACCTTCATGGTGTAATCAACTCCTCCTACAGTTTTAAATGTAGAGATTTGAAACTCTGGGATATTGTTCCTAACATGTTGGTGATTTGCAACATCTATATAGCTAATATTTTTTTTATGGAGTTATTAACCCTTTTCGACTTAGAAAATTTCAACATTTTTTAAAATTTCTTTAACAAAGCGGCATCGACTTGCCATGTTGTCGGGGGACACTGTGGTCTGCTGACCTTTTATTGTAATTGTGACAAGGAAGTGTAACAGTACAGGCTAATATATTTCTTAGTTTTGACCTGTTTCTTAATAATGTACTTCACTGTAGGTGAAGGTTCCAACTCGAAATGCACGATTTAAGTGATTTTGTGAGCGATTTTGCTTTGCATTGCTTACAATTACAATTGGAATTTCTCCCTTTTAATTTATTCAATGTTTATTGCGATATCAGCTCACAAAAGTTACAAAAAGGCATGCAGTCTCAAGCTGGGACCACCCCCTAAAGTGAATTAGATTATTGAGGAATAAGTATTAACCATGAAATATTTTCCCTGCCTTGTTTGTTGTCCCCCGACGTTTCCGTCGGAGGACTATAGAAATAACCCTCGTCCGTCCGTGCGTCCGTGCGTCCGTGCGTCTGTCCGTCCGTGCGTCCGTGCGTCCGAGATTGGGTACCTTCATGGTGTAATCAACTCCTCCTACAGTTTTAAACGTAGAGATTTGAAACTCTGGGATATTGTTCCTAACATGTTGGTGATTTGCAACATCTATATAGCTAATCAAAAATATAAATTTTTCCATATTTTTGGGGGGGTTTTCGACTTAGAAAATTTGGAACATTTTTGCCTTTTGGATGAGATTGGGTACCTTCATGGTGTAATCAACTCCTCCTACAGTTTTAAATGTAGAGATTTGAAACTCTGGGATATTGTTCCTAACATGTTGGTGATTTGCAACATCTATATAGCTAATCAAAAATATCATTTTTTCCATATTTTTGGGGGGGGTTTTCGACTTAGAAAATTTGGAACATTTTTGCCTTTTGGATGAGATTGGGTACCTTCATGGTGTAATCAACTCCTCCTACAGTTTTAAATGTAGAGATTTGAAACTCTGGGATATTGTTCCTAACATGTTGGTGATTTGCAACATCTATATAGCTAATCAAAAATATCATTTTTTCCATATTTTTGGGGGGTTTTCGACTTAGAAAATTTGGAACATTTTTGCCTTTTGGATGAGATTGGGTACCTTCATGGTGTAATCAACTCCACCTACAGTTTTAAATGTAGAGATTTGAAACTTTGGGATATTGTTCCTAACATGTTGGTGACATGCAACATCTATATAGCTAATACAAAAATATCATTTTTTCGCGTTTGCATGCGTTTGTTCATCGGGTTGTTTTGTCCAAGAAATTTTGCGGTGGTTTGCAACATCTATATACTGTATAACATTGTTGCAAATAGTATCCTTCTAACAATTCCAATCATGAAGTTTACCACTCGAGTCGGGGGACATGTGGTCTGCGACCTTTTATTCAATCTTATAAAGTTCCTGTCAGACGTAAAAAAGTTCCCAGATTTTGTACTGGTGGAATATGATATCTATGGGCGTGGCTAGAATAGAGATTCATGGCATGATCTTTGGCCAAAATTATTATTTTGTTTGTTTGCCCACCCCCTACCTACCCAAGAAAATGCCCCCTGCTGGAAACATTTTATCAGCGTGACAGACATGAAATTTTTATTCATTGTACAGCCATATATTATGACTTCGATTTCACAAAATTGATATTATTTTTTCTTAAAGTAATAGTAATGGCAATTTTACTTGATGACTTTTTGACAAATACTGGTGATCAGGAGCAAGTTTTCACACAAAAATAATATTAGTGCCAACACTATTACAGGGCACCTGAGAGTAATTGGGTTGTAAGATAATACATTTTACAGATAAAATTAAAGTTAAAAAATTAAGTTGTTAATTAAGAAAGTAATAAAAAATATTAGACGACCAACCTTCCCAGACATTTTACTTTGATTAGAGTAAATACGCTAACAAAGATATTAACCCTTCCTTGACTGGAGCTTTCTGAAATTTTGCGAAATCCTGTGCCAATACATTCTCTTATATATGCCAGTCTCCAGTAGGGAGACTCGCATATATAAGAGAATACATTGGCCTAAAAATATTTGACTTGACCTTGTGAGCCAGTGCATTCTATTAATTATACGAGGCTCCCTATGGGAGACTCGCATATATAAGTGAATGGACTGGCACAGGATCTTTAACGCTGCACCAGCGCAGCTCCCATCATGAAAGGGTTAATAATAGCAGCCTTACCCCTATAGAAGTTCCGTTTTTCAAGACACACCCGTGTTTGATAGTTACATAAGTTGAGTTGCTATATACAGTTGAGTCTGCTTCTACAATACATGTAGGATAAAATTACAGATAAAATATCTCTGCTGAGGGTGTTATCCATTTAGCATTCCTTTAACCCTTTCATGACAGGAGCTGCGCTGGTGCAGCATTGAAGATCATGTGCCAGTGCATTCTGTTATATATGTGAGTCACCCATAGGGTGCCTCGCTTATATAAGAGAATGCACTGGCTTACAAGATCAGGGTAAATATTGTTAGGCCAATGCATTTTCTTATATTTGTGAGGTGCCCAATGCATGGTCGACTTGCATATATAAGAGAATGCATTGGCACAGGGTTTTTGCAAAATTTCACAAAGCTTCAGTCATGGAAGGGTTAACAGCATGGGATATCATGATTGGTGAAGACTAAACATACTCGCAGATTGGAAATGTAGTTTTTCTAGAGTAGTTGATCATTCAGTCCTTCCCATGAGGAAAATACTGTGTTCTCAAAATTCTGAAGACAGGTGTAATTGCACCCGTAATATAATCATAAGTTGGGTATTTCCCAAACAAAATTGTCACTGTAGGATAGGCCTATGTCAAGTTACCTTTTCACTTGCCCATAATATAACTGAGATGGGAAATGTTCTAATATACCTTCTAATAGTTAAATATTGAATAAACGATCCCAGTGACTATAAACATTTTGACAAGAGGGAAGAGTTTGAATTTCAGCACCGGTGAATTAAAAATTGCGAGTGCATACGGGTGTGAAAGCAATTGCTCCCATCTCCTGGGAAGGACTGATAATTAAACCTTTCTAACTAAATACTCATTGACGATTATTTCCCTTAACCCTTTCAGTGCCAAGTCCGATTTTTGTATCAACCCACATTTCCTTGATCATTTTTCAAATTTATTGATTATAATAATGTGATACATCGATGGAAAGAGCTCTACCTTGATCATTTTTCAAATTTATTGATTATAATAATGTGATACATCGATGGAAAGAGCTCTTAGAGCTCTTTCCATCAATGTATCACATTATTATAATCAATAAATTTGAAAAATGATCAAGGAAATATGGGTTGATACAAAAATCGGACTTGGCACTGAAAGGGTTAAAAGAAACGTTTTTATTGAACTTTGGTATTTTATTGAACTAATTAGAAGTTGATCAGTAATGTAGCTGTAACAGCAAAGTTTACGTAAAAATGGTTTGATATATGAAATCACATTATTGAAGAGTTATTGATAATGATCACGGGGTAGGAACTGCTCCGTGAGGCTGATACCTCTTCCGATCTTCGGTCCAGTTCTTATCCGATCTGGTCAAGGTCACTGGGGATTTTCCCCATGGTAAATAACGCAAGTTTTACGCAACAGAGATATATATGCAGTTCATTTGTTGTATATACCTTGCCAGCTACCTCAACTGTCAAGACATACTAGTTGGAAATTGTTAAGTAAATGTGGAATAGTAGAATTCATCCATTTTAAGAAATGTTCCAGTTCACTAGTGATGGGGTCCCAGTTCACCATTGATAAGATCCGTTCACTACCTGAACATCTATGCAATAGATTTTTGGTAAAATAAGTGTGCACATATGTTTGAACTAAAACTTCACACCAGACTCACTTTTGTTTGAATTTAATCGCCAATTGTTATTGCGATACGGTAGTTTGGTACATGATGAAAGCACGTCTGTTTTGGACCAAGTACAAAATCTCGCAAGTGAACTGGACACGGATCGATAGTGAACTGGACCGAAAATCACAAGAGGATCTTTTCTCATGGAGCAGTTCCTACCCTGTGATGATGATAATAACAACAAAGTCGGACTATTTTGGTTTTACAGATGTTCATGACTTTTCACATTACGTGAGCCCATTGCGAGGACCTTGAGTCCCTTTAATATTTGTATTTAACTGCTGAAAAGCATATTCAATTCCCACAATACTAAAATATTGTTGAAGGTTCATGTGTATCCTTAACCCTTTGGAGAGTATCTGTAACATTATATACATGACGTCCTGAGTAAATTTAACTTCAACGTCATTGCAATAATTATTAACAAGTTCGGGTCAAAAGGGTCCAATAATTTGTTTTAGTTTATGTGCATTTTCTGTTAACATGTGTTATCATAATCGATTGCACTTTTACATTTGGGACATTATATTAATCAAAATAACTCCTATACAAATCATTTATAAATCAGACGATTTATTGAAGTTATGTCAACATAAAATAACACTTCCTGAAACAATATATATGCGTTATACTCCTCAACCTATAGACGACATATATGTCGTTCTATTCGCCAAAGAGTTAACTTTCAGTTATCAGTGTCCAGACCAATACCTGAAAACTTGGGAAACTTCACGCGGACATTTCAAAGGGCCCTTCGCTGATTCTATTTTTAGTATTTTACTATTCTTTCAGTGATGTGTTGAAGGTCCAGGAAGGATTAGCAGACAAAAATGGAGCTTTCTTTCAATGGTTCTCATCATTTCTAACCGGATTCATCATTGGATTTGTGTATGGATGGGAGCTAACTCTTGTCATATTAGCTATTAGTCCTCTGTTGGCTGCATGTGCTATTATTATGTCCAAGGTATGTAACCTAATCAAGACTTGAAATAGGGTGTCTGTCATTTGCAGAATGAGGTCCCCAGAGGGTGAATTTAGTGATGCTACCCCGCATAGCGGGCTAGCATCACCAAATTCACCCTCTGGGGACCTCATTCTGCAAATGACAGACACACTATTTCAAGGCTTGAACCTAATCGATCTTTTCACAGATGTCACTCAAATAATTATTGGGAGATATATTCTACCAATCAGCGACTGAGTCAGTCTTTTGCTGCAATAAAAATTCTTATTCCATCTCTGTTCACACTAATTTGGATATCAGCAGGACCGAAATATATTCTTGCCAAATATTTTGCCAAGTAAAAATATGTTTTGCCAAATCTTGTAGAATTTGCCAAATGCTATTCCTGATAGTATCATTTTTTGCAACTTATAGTTTTATGTTTCGACAATCAGGGACTTTTGATATCAATATGAAAGCAGTTAGTTAATAGTTATACTCATAATTATATCTCTGTTGTCATGGTTATCACAGAACAATCACCGAACAATAAAATTATAGAATGGTTGCTTCACCAGAAGGGCACATCAAAAGAGGATAATAGCTATGTAAACAACACCACAATAAATACGGGCAATCCATCCACCCAACCATAATAATGCTATCTTCTAATAACAGTTTCCTGAAATGAATGGTATTGATTGATCAATAATGTTCAACTTTCTTGAGGAATTAAAAAGAGACATGCAAAAACTTTTGCAAACTGAAATGTTTTTAGCCAATTGTGAATTATTTTTGCCATTGGCAAATTTTTCAAGAGGCAGTGTGAACCCTGGATATCAGTCCATATTTTCAGTGTTAAATTGGCTGTTTGAAACAGTCTATTTATGCCCCATTTTTCCTCATTATTAAGCTTGGATCGCAGCCCATAAAGACGCTATCCAATGCACCAATGGTATGGTTAAGCAACATAATCGTTAATTCCCCAAACAATATATCCCTTTTTCAGTTATTAATCCATGAACATCCATCACCTCATTAATGGGCTTTGATGCTGACCCCCAGAGACTGTGATCCAATCTACTAATGGTATGGTTAAGCATCATAACTGATGCTTTCACAGTGATGCTAACATTAGATCCCTTAATCATTGATGAATGTAGGTCAAACTAGACTCAATGCCCTACCTACAGTAATGCCCTAAGTAATCGACCCCTTAACCACAGCAGAATTATGGGTAACTTTTCAGAATTTAGTCGGAAATATGGCTTGTTGCCATTCATCGGAAAGCTCTCCCCTAGAGCTTTCCGATGAATGGCAACATACATATTGGTAGTCATGATTTATTCAGAATGCATATAGATTTATATATGTGTATATCATTTACATATAACAAGGTAGGGCTTACACAGCATGGGGACAGTATTGACAAATCCAGGACCAGCACATCTCCAGTATCGGCCCCCCTCAAATTCAAATGTTGGTTTTATTGTCTAATTATAATGTTCTGAACTTGTATTATGTATTGAACTCTATTGGCCTGTGTACTTAGTATATGATCTGATGTTGAAAATTTATCCCTGACTATAACAGTGTCTTTCATGTTGTGTGGCGCTCGTAATTATCGCATTTAACCCATTCCTGACGGGATCTGCGATGTTGCAGCATTAAATATCCTGTGAAAGTGCATTCTCTTATATATGCGAGTTGCGAGTTTCCCAGGGAGCTTCACATATATAAGAAAATGCACTGGCTTAACCCTTTCAGTGCCAAGTCCGATTTTGTATCAACCCATATTTCCTTGATCATATTCCACCAGTACAAAACCTGGGACTTAATAATAATACTTGTTCTGAACTCCACAAGAGTTGTCACCTGTAAATTGTAATTTAATGTGAAAAATATATTTTATCACATTGTTTACTTAAATTCGAACTCATTTCACCTCGTAAAGTGTGTATTAAATGTAAACAAACCAAGGTTACTCATAATATTAATCGGCATACTTGATACCTAATTTAACATAAAAGTTGGATTATAATGCCATCATTATGTCCGTAAGATGTCACTCTTTCTGGTATAGAGCATCATGTATTGATTTGTAGGGTAAAATTTATTAACATTGACCAAAAAAAATTTCACCACTGGATCTGGGCATAAAGTAAATCGTAAAACAACATTATCACAACCGATGTCACAATCTGGTTTAACTTTATGCCAAAGGAAACTTCGACTATTATTCCATAAGTAATTCTAAGCTTTCAATTGGTGCTCTGGTGGAGATTGTTTTCTATAATGACTATTAACCCTTTACTCAACAGAACGGCCCTGTGCCAATGCATTCTCTTATATATGCGAGTCGACCATAGGTCGCCTCGCGTATATAAGAGAATGCGTTGGCTTAACACATATTAAAAATGATAAAATTGTCAAAGAATGTAGAAAAATATTATAAAAATTGTTTAAAAATGTAAGAAAAAATGGTAAAAAGTGTTAAAAAAAAGATTTTGTTTAGGCCAATGCATTCTCTTATATATGCGAGGCGACCTATGGTCGACTCGCATATATAAGAGAATGCATTGGCACAGGGCATAACTGTAACCATCACAATGTGGTCAATGAACCGGTTCCAATGATATCCATATTTGTATGGTGTTAGTGAGACAGACCGAAGATATTTTAGGCTGTTGAAGCTTTATTTGGGCGTTTTTGGCCGGTTTGTTGGGTAAAGGGTTATTGAGTTTTATCTTAAATACAGCTAGTTGCAGCTATGACCTCAAAAGAACTGTCTGCCTATGTGACCCGCCATATCAAATCCAGTCGTAAGTCAGGATTTTTTTACCCTGTGCCAATGCATTCTCTTATATATGCGAGTCGACCATAGGTCGCCTCGCATATATAAGAGAATGCATTGGCCTAACAATTTTTTACAATTTTAATAATTTTTTCTTGTATTCTTTAACAATTTTATAATTTCACCCATACAGAGCCCCAGACAAACATGAGCAGACGACACTCTTCTATATGCTTCTATATATGTGTGGGGCTCCCTGCAGTGTAATGGATGTTTTTTATTTTATGTCCTAAAAATTGTAAGAAACATTTATTTTTAAAAAATGATAAAAAATTGTTAGGCCAATGCATTCTCTTATATATGAGAGGCGACCTATGGTCGACTCGCATATATAAGAGAATGCATTGGCACAGGGTATATGTGTTGATACAAAAATCGAACTTGGCACTGAAAGGGTTAATAAGTTTTATTTTAAATACAGCTAGTTGCAGCTATGACCTCAAAAGAACTGTCTGCCTATGCAAAGGCTGGTGCCATCGCAGAAGAAGTGCTTAGTTCTGTAAGAACTGTAATGGCGTTTGGAGGGCAGCAGAAAGAATTAGACAGGTACGATAAATAGAGGATCTCATACGAGTTTCTATTTTATACGGAATTTATTAACCGAGTTCAATAAATTTGATTTGAGCCAAGGTTTACCGAGGCTCAAATTGAATTTAGCGGTTGAGGTTGATAAATTAAGTATAAAATAGAACGAGTTTGAGATACCTTTTATCACATGATCAAATAAACGCGAAGCAACGTGAAGTATTCATAGAAAACAACAATCATAAACTTTAGCAATCGCAAGTCATTTAAATAATGGCGTGACGTCATCGCACACGCTAATATTACACGTGTGTCTTACCAATAATTATGAAGCTTGTTTTGTGGGTTAATTATGTGATAATAGGCTTTATTATCCCCCGCAAACGAAGTTTGGTGGGGATATAGAAATGGGCTGCGCCCAACAGTGACTCCATCCGTGTGTCTGTGAGTCAGACTGTCCATGAGTCTGTCCATCAGTAACAATTTGAAGCTCCATATCTTAGCCATCTTTAGTTGGAATTCAATGATCTTCGGTAAGTTCATGAAGCAACATGGGGGGGGAAAGAGTATTTACAAACAGCGAGTTTCGTCCATTGATTTTTTTCCAGGGTTACGACCTTTATTGTGCAATGGGATTTAATGTGAAGATTGATTTTACTGCAACTAAATCCTTCGGCACACCCTTGAAGCTCTATATATTTGTCATCATCAGTGGGAATTCAATGATTTTCAGTTCGTTGATGAACCAACATGGCCTGATTAAAACACATCAGAAAAATAATATAACTCAGCAGAAAGCCATCTTGGCAGGGGATCCTCCGGGCAGTGCACTTTCTGCCATTTTTCTGCCAAAATACAAATTGTATACCCAGTTCTGGAAACCTATCCAACTCCCGGGCATTTTTACTACTCCCAGTGATGACAGATTGTTTATCCCAAGATCGCAAGTCTGTTCTGAGTGTAATCCGACATAAAATCAATGAATAAGGCCAAAAAAAAAAGATATTTGATTGTCAGGCAACTTTTTTTTTAAATCAATGTGCGGGTGAGGGTTTAATTTTTATATTTTATTTTGTTCTGCCCTTAGCTCCTACTCGATATTTGAAACATAACTAATTTCCGTTTGACAGTTTCCTATTTTCGTGTTACCGGTTTACAACTATGGTGGAAATTTGAAATCCAAAATCAAAATATAATCGTCCCAACGCGGGTCATTTTTTTCGATGTGGCGATGCCTGAGATCAAAACCCTTTTATTTGGGCCTAAAATGACGACGTTTTCCTTAAATGGGGGTAGTATATTATCATTGCATGTGCGGCAGTAGTAAAACATGAATGAATGACATGATCCTTTACCTTCTTTGAATTATTTTGGTATCCTTGTGCGTAATTTTAATAGAAACAGACCAATGTTCAGTGTCTATTTTGGTTGAGTTATTTATGTAGGCTAAAAAAATGATGAATCCTTACTTAACCTCTTCGCTGCTAAATGATGTTATGACGTCGTGTGCTGGGCTGTTGACATGATTGTCATTTTCCATTGGAAAACTCTAATTGAAATACCACAAGAATCATAAAACTGACTCGGTTGAAAGGCTATTATTGCTCGCAATCATGGAACATCATACACTGTTTGAAACTTCGAGATACAGTTATTCAGATGCACTAATCTCTATGTTCCATTTATGAATAATGGCCTACTGCTAGTTTGCTGAAATAGGTCCGTAGGTACTTCTCCCATTTTATCAGAAGCCACAGCCTTCAGTGTAAAGACTGAGTTTAGTGTGCCTGTCATTTGCAGAATGAGGTCCCCAGAGGGTGAATTTAGTGACGCTATCCCGCATAGCATCTGGGGACCTCATTCTGCATGGCCTCATCTGCTATGGAAGACATAGACTCAGATTGACGTTTCCAAATGGTGAATATTGTGATGTACACCCGTTAGGAACCTTATGCAATATGTCGTCTGCCAATTTGGCGATATAGAGAAATAAACTAAAAAAGAAATAGAATCTAAGTTCCTATAGAAATTTGATAATAAAGAAACTTTCCAGAGGAGATGTGGTCTAATCAGAATGAGGTCCTCAGAGGGCGAATTTAGTGATGCTAGCCTGCTATGCAGGATAGCGTCACTAAATTCACCCTCTGGGGACCTCATTCTGCAAATGACAGACACGCTATAATCAGGCTTGCTTCAGTGTTAAGGACCAATGAGCATCTCATATTTATATTGGGGGACGGGATTCATAGTGAGCTATCCCTACAACTCATCTTATATTTATATTGGGGGACGGGATTCAATGAGCTATCCCTACAACTCATCTCATATTTATATTGGGGGACGGGATTCATAGTGAGCTATCCCTACAACTCATCTCATATTTATATTGGGGGACGGGATTCAATGAGCTATCCCTACAACTCATCTCATATTTATATTGGGGGACGGGATTCAATGAGCTATCCCTACAACTCATCTCATATTTATATTGGGGGACGGGATTCAATGAGCTATCCCTACAACTCATCTCATATTTATATTGGGGGACGGGATTCATAGTGAGCTATCCCTACAACTCATCTCATATTTATATTGGGGGACGGGATTCAATGAGCTATCCCTACAACTCATCTCATATTTATATTGGGGGATGGGATTCAATGAGCTATCCCTACAACTCATCTCATATTTATATTGGGGGACGGGATTCATAGTGAGCTATCCCTACAACTCATCTCATATTTATATTGGGGGACGGGATTCAATGAGCTATCCCTACAACTCATCTCATATTTATATTGGGGGATGGGATTCAATGAGCTATCCCTACAACTCATCTCATATTTATATTGGGGGACGGGATTCAATGAGCTATCCCTAAAACTCATCTCATATTTATATTGGGGGACGGGATTCAATGTGAGCTATCCCTACAACTCATCTCATATTTATATTGGGGGACGGGATTCAATGAGCTATCCCTAAAACTCATCTCATATTTATATTGGGGGACGGGATTCAATGTGAGCTATCCCTACAACTCATCTCATATTTATATTGGGGGACGGGATTCAATGAGCTATCCCTAAAACTCATCTCATATTTATATTGGGGGACGGGATTCAATGTGAGCTATCCCTACAACTCATCTCATATTTATATTGGGGGACGGGATTCAATGAGCTATCCCTACAACTCATCTCATATTTATATTGGGGGACGGGATTCATAGTGAGCTATCCCTACAACTCATCTCATATTTATATTGGGGGACGGGATTCAATGAGCTATCCCTACAACTCATCTCATATTTATATTGGGGGACGGGATTCAATGAGCTATCCCTACAACTCATCTCATATTTATATTGGGGGATGGGATTCAATGAGCTATCCCTACAACTCATCTCATATTTATATTGGGGGACAGGATTCAATGAGCTATCCCAACAACTCATCTCATACTTATATTGGGGGACGGGATTCAATGAGCTATCCCTACAACTCATCTCATATTTATATTGGGGGACAGGATTCAATGAGCTATCCCAACAACTCATCTCATATTTATATTGGGGGACGGGATCCAATGAGCTATCCCTACAACTCATCTCATATTTATATTGGGGGACGGGATTCAATGTGCTATCCCTACAACTCATCTCATATTTATATTGGGGGACGGGATTCAATGAGCTATCCCTACAACTCATCTCATATTTATATTGGGGGACGGGATCCAATGAGCTATCCCTACAACTCATCTCATATTTATATTGGGGGACGGGATTCAATGAGCTATCCCTACAACTCATCTCATATTTATATTGGGGGACGGGATCCAATGAGCTATCCCTACAACTCATCTCATATTTATATTGGGGGACGGGATTCAATGAGCTATCCCTACAACTCATCTCATATTTATATTGGGGGACGGGATTCATAGTGAGCTAGCAATAAATTTATAGACGGCTCAATCGCTATGTATTTTGGTTGAGTTATTTATGTAAGCAAAAATATGATGAATAGTTACTTCATCAATGTGAGACATTTTGCCACCTCATTCTGCAAATTATAGACACTTATTAGCTTGCTATTTATACTGCAAAGTAATCTGTTTTCATAGTAGATATGGTACAGTAGCATGTTATATATATACATCTCCGAGACATGGTGAGCATTGCTCTTTGACCATGCCTGGGACTATACAACACACAAGGTGCCTATGGTGCCATATTACTATATATGTGACCCGCCATATCAAATCCAGTCGTAAGTCGGGATTTTTTTACCCTGTGCCAATGCATTCTCTTATATATGCGAGTATAGGTCGCCTCGCATATATAAGAGAATGCATTGGCCTAACAATTTTTTACAATTTTAATAAATTTTTCTTGTATTCTTTAACAATTTTATAATTTCACCCATACAGAGCCCCAGACAAACATGAGCAGACGACACTCTTCTATATGCTTCTATATATGTGTGGGGCTCCCTGCAGGGTAATGGATGTTTTTTATTTTATGTCCTAAAAATTCGAAGAAACATTTATTTAAAAAAAATGATAAAAAATTGTTAGGCCAATGCATTCTCTTATATTTGCGAGGCGACCTATGGTCGACTCGCATATTTAAGAGAATGCATTGGCACAGGGTAAAAAAATCCCGACTTACGACTGGATTTGATATGGCAGGTCACATATACACAACTGACCTTAAAATGTGCATATAGTATCCTAACTGCGACTTCCGAATACAGCAGCCGTTTGAGTTTCCATTTTTTTGTGGTCGCTTCGGTGGCCGTGTTGTATTGAAATCCGACTTTGGCACGCCATCATGGGCTGGGAATCTAATCCCACCCAATCCCCAAACAATTTACACTGTCTCAAAATTACACGCTTCTAAACTGTTTACATTTCAGGTACACCGACCATTTGTCAGAAGCGAAAGCCTTCGGTATAAGGAAAGGGTTTACGAATGGCTTAGCCATAGGTATAGTATGGCTTGTGGTGTTCGGTGCCTACGCTCTTGGATTTTGGTATGGTGGGAAATTGGTTGTCGAGCAAAAAGATCTATATACTCCTGGAGATGTACTCATTGTAAGTGTACATTAAATATTGATATGTGCTTTTTAGCTCAACTTACTTTTGTAAGTTTGAGCTATTGCCATGGCTTGGCGTCCGTCGTCCGTGTGTTCGTGTGTCCGTGTGTCGTCAACAATTTCCTTTGGCGCGGGCTACAGGTCGTACCTTTGGTCTGATCTTTATGAAATTTTGCATGAATGTTGACATTGTCATGTTGTTGGGAACGAGTCATTTTGGGGTCATTCGGCCAAAAAACATGGCCGCTGGTGGCCATCTTGGATTTCAAAATTCAATCCATTGGCGCGGGCTACAGGTCGTACTGTTTGTTTGATCATCATGAAATTTGTCATGGATGTTAACAATGACATGTAGATGGGAACGAGTGATTTTGGGGTCATTCGGCCAAAAAACATGGCCGCCAGCAACCATCTTGGATTTTACTCTTTGCATGACTAAATCCTTTGGCGCGGGTTACAGGTCATATCTTTGGTCTGACCTTTACGAAATTTGTCATGAATATTGATATTGACATGTATATGGGAACGAGTCATTTTGGGGTCATACGGCCAAAAAACATGGCCGCTGGCAGCCATCTTGGATTTTACTCTTTGCATGACTAAATCCTTTGGCGCAGGCTACAGGTCGTAGTTTTGATCAGAACTTCATGAAATTTGTCATGGATGTTAACAATGACATGTAGATGGGAACGAGTGATTTTGGGGTTGTTCGGCCAAAAAACATGGCCGCCAGCAGCCATCATGGATTTTACTCTTCGCATGACTAAATCCTTTGGCGCGGGCTACAGGTCGTACCTATGGTCTGATCTTTATGAATTTTGTTTTAAAGTAACTTGCCGGTTTGTGCTCATAATTGACCAAACAATATTCGTTTTTGCATTTTTCTGGGAATAAAAATAGGTTGATAATAGTTGAAATACCTTCATATGAACATTTCATTATATTAATAATAATGACAGTCTTATATAGCGATCAACCAATTACAGTAATGCTCTAAGTAAGCGACTTCTTAACCACAGCAGAATTATGGGTAACTTTTCAGGATTTAGTCGGAAATATGGCTTGTTGCCATTCATTGGAAAGCTCTCCCCGAGAGCTTTCCGATGAATGGCAACAAGCCATATTTCCGACTAAATCCTGAAAAGTTACCCATAATTCTGCTGTGGTTAAGAAGTCGTTTACTTAGAGCATTACTGTCCTTGCGCTAATATGCTTTTAAACATTACTATATTACCCCAGTCATTTGTACAAGCCAACCAATGAACCGGCTGCAGCCATTGCAGGCGCTGCTCTAGTTTGATCAGAACATGCTCTGATACTCTATAGAATGAAAAGCTGATTGGTACTCCTTTAACGCGTGAGTGATGCGAAGCCGACACAGTACGAGTGACCTTGCTCAAGGGTCACAACTTGGTGCATGATTTGAAATGGCGAACATTCCGACAATTGCACGTCTTTCAATGCGGCCAAGCCACTGCTCTGTGAAGACTCACAATAGACCAGTGATGCGCTGCGAACTCATATTGCTGTATTTACAGCAAATATAAGTCCGAAACACTAACGACTGGACCACAGAGCTCCACATTACACACTTATTCTTAGAATTACAGTGTCCTGTTGTTTCATATTAACAAATCTGCATGACACATGTGTGGTATACGTATTCCGTTACCTTTACACAATGTAAATGACGTTCACCTCAATTATGAAATTTGAACTATAAAATAAAAGCATCATCACACATGACAGAACGAGTGTGGCAGAACTCCGTACGTTGGAGATACGATGTTCCGACCGGACTTCACGTTGTGTACTTTTTTGGTGTGACGACAACTCATGGAACCGTAGATATCGGTTTATTTCTAGAGCATAACTTCGCTTCTCAAGATAGGTCAGCTGATGCTAGAATTCTCAGGCTCTTCTGGATCAGTAAGTCATTCCCAGGGCGGTACTCATAGGAGGACTCAGTCAACTGAACGCTGATGGATAAAACATCAGTGCTTATATGTAAAAGTGGTAACATACTTTTCAAAATCATGTGACGATGTTACTGGCCAGGTTTGACAACTAGTTGTCAACAGCTCGTCACTAAAGTTAGCTTTAGTATATCACGACCAGTGCAGTGTACCAAAAACAACTAATAACTTTTAGACCTCTGCACTGGTTCGACTGGGAACTTTCCTGAGAACTAGCTAGAATCAGCATCGCGTGATCTCGTCATCATGCTAAGTACGGCTGTCCGAATAACAATCCCACGCCTGTTATTCATGCATCGTAATAGTTGGAACTGATGCAATAGTTTACAGGGGCGTGATCAGGCAGGGGCGCACATCGTTCTGTTACACGAGTCCACTATTACATGAAGAAACCTTGTAAGTCTGTTTTTTTTTACAATTCACGGATTCTAGGATGGGCGGAATTTAACCCTTTAAGTGCCAGGGGCCGATCTCATCGGCCCTAAACATACAAAATAAGTCTGTTAAAGACTAAGAATAAATTATTAAAATTGTAAAAAAAAAAAAATTGTTAGGCCAATTCATTCTCTTATATATGCGATGTGACCTATGGTCGACTCGCATATAGAAGAGAATGCATTGGCACAGGGTATATGGGTTGATACAAATATCGACCTGGCACTCAAAGGGTTAATAAACACAGTACGACTCGTGTGTTAGGAAACCCATTAACACATTCGTGTCATTCTGTGTCTGTATGTCATACTTCAGGTCCCAAAATCTTGGAAAGACATTCCAATTCATTGAAGCTGAACAAAATTCATGACTGTCTGAAAAAAACATATTTAAGAAATAACTCTTGTTTTAATTAAAGTTATGCAGTTATAACAGAAAAATTTGAAGACAAATTCTATAACACGTAGCGCTGTTATATTAAATTTTTCTTTTGGTTATAACTCATAACCTTAATCGAAACGAGTTATTTCTTATAATTTAATCCGTCATGTTACAGGAGAACTACCATAATTAGAAGGTATAAAAAAGAAGCGTAAAACATTGCTGATGAAAAAGTTGCATCCAATGTTGAAATTGACATGCAAGTTTGAATTTGGATTTGGTCCGCCCATTTTTGCCAGAGTTATGGTCCTTGTTGACTTATAATTTGATGATTGTTTTGGTTTCCGGGTGATAGTTTTAGTTATAGTTATCTGTTTGTGTTCTGTCAAATGAAAATACAGGTCAAATATTTTGTCCATATAATATATTTCTACAAAGCTCCCGCTCCAAATGAAGCAACATTTTCGGGGGAGATTGGCCGAGCACCCTTTTATTTATATATATTTAAGCAAAATAAATCAAAATACTTTATTCTCAAGCACATTCCTTATTGCTCAAGTCCTTAACAGAACTGTTTATTTACAAATTTATCCTGAATTTTCAAAGGGTTCATAACTCAATCTCCAAATGATCTAGTTTTCTTATCAGGGTATACCAAGTGGGGTTATACACCAGCCAACAGTTCAACTCTTGTTAAATTTCGGTAGCTGAAACCCTGCCATATTACCAATTTACTCACTCTCATTTCTTGCAGGTATTTTTCAGTGTGATAATTGCAGCTTTTTCTCTGGGACATGCAGCACCAAGTCTGCAGAGTTTTGCAACTGGGCGTGGAGCTGCTTACATCATATACAACTTAATTGAGAATGTATGATACCAATTAATTACATACTTAGTGTTGTTTTTTAACCCTTTGAGTGCCAGGGGCCGATCTCATCGGCCCTAAACCTACAAAATTATTAAAATTGAAAAAAGTTGTTTAAAAAAAAAAAAAAATAAATGTTAGGCCAATGCATTCTCTTATATATGCGAGGCGACCTATGGTCAACTCGCATATATAAGAGAATGCATTGGCACAGGGTATATGGGTTGATACAAAAATCGGACCTGGCACTCAAAGGGTTAAAGAATGTTAAAAATATCAGTAAATAGAATTCATTCATGGTTTCCACGAGTCAGACCTAATTTAACCAAAGTTCCTAGTGGGGTCTCCCATTGTTGAGTGTTTTGCTTATCACACACTCTTTGCGTACTGCATTGTTAAATAATATTGCTTTTGTTACCAACACAGTGTACGATCTTCATAATAACATGCTATTTATGTGATATTTATGAATGGTATAAGAACAAAATCTGTCTATATTTTAATATTCTGTAGTATTCTGTGGTTTTAACGGATGTGACTATTTTTACAAAAATACCAATCGCGAAGGCCTTCCTGATCTGTAAATATTGTGTAATGTTAAATTTTCTGTTTTTGTTTTTAGAATCCAGATATAGACAGTGCGTCACAGGAAGGTTGTAAACCAGATACTAACAATGGAAGCATTAGATTTAGTAATGTCCGATTCAATTATCCATCACGAGACACTGTCAAGGTTTGTATTCTTATTGGAATTTACAATGCAGATGTCATTCGTAATGTTTCCCCAAAATTATCGGAGGACTATTGTAATCAGCCCCGTCTGTCCATTCGTGTGTTAGTCTGGTTCCTTGTCCAGACGTTAACTCCATTTCAAACTATCTGATCGAAACTTGGTATGAAGAATAGACATCACTTTATTGAGGTCCAAGTTTTATTTTGGTTATGGTCCAATGTCTTTTGACGGAGTTATGCCACTTTTTTACTTAGAAATTAAAGGTTTTGGGTTATCCTGATGATAACTTGAGCAATATTTAATATAATTTCTTGATATATGGTACATGATTCTTACTTGAGGAAGTCGCAGACCAAGTTCAATTTTGGTTATGGTCCAATCATTTTTGATGGATTTATGTCCCTTTTTTGACTGCCACTTCATTTCAGGCAACATGAGGTCTGCAACCTTTTATTTCTTTTTGAACAGATTGCATCACATGTTTATCTTTATAGAAGTTTGGGGGGATCCAATACAATTGTTTCAAAATGCCACAGATGTTTATATTGACTAGAGTTTTTGTTGTTTTATATAATATAATAAATTAGAGGCACTGTACGAATAGGAAAATGAAGATATTAAATGCAGTCTGTTACCAAAGTGTTTGAATTTGTAGATTTAACTATGGCCTAATAAATAAAAAAAGTCTATTCTCAGGCACCTCACTTGTCACCCGAACACTTTTTGTTTTAGTTGTAATAATAGGTAGAATGCCTTGCAGGATAGATTCTGTAGATTACTTAGAAATTGGTACAAATTTATTCCATAAAATTATCCATAAAATTCATTACTTTCAAGGATTTTGGAAAATATAAAAATCCACTTACCTCCATCTAATTTCCCATATATACCACTAATTGTCTGGAATCACAGGTATATAATTTAGTAGCCAAATAATAGGGTTTATCACTGACTTTATAACAGATCTTATATTATATATTACCTGACATCACCTTAATTATAATTTGATTGTGCTCAGGTATTGGACGGCTTCAACTTGGATGTGGCCGTTGGGCAGACTGTCGCTCTCGTCGGACCAAGTGGTTGTGGAAAAAGTACAACTGTTCAACTTTTTCAGAGATTCTACGACCCGACGGGTGGAGATGTTAGTACAGTTTATAGTCAAGCCTGCAAATAGTGTGTCTGTCATTTGCAGAATGAGGTCCTGCACAGCAGGCTAGCATCACCAAATTCACCCTCTGGGAACCTCATTCTGCTTAGGCCTTAACTGCTGTGGGAGACCTAGTATCAGATTGAAGTTTCCTAGTTGAATTTGGTGATGTTTACCCATTAGTAACCTCGATTATGCATTTCATCTTCTGCAAATTGGGGGATATAGAAACTTCCCAGAAGGGAAAAAGTCACTAAAAACAATGTTAATTTAAGACTATAGACACTTCCCAGAAGATGAAGCTAAGCAGAATGAGGTTCCCAATGGGTGAGTTTGGAGATGCTATCCTGCTGACGGGATAGCATCACTAAATTCAGCCTCTGGTGACCTCATTCTGCAAATGACAGACAGACTATTTGCAGGCTTGTTTATTGTGTGTAGTGATTTTAAATCAGTTTCTTTATGGTCAAATTATTTTTGTGTGACTTGCATGAGTGTAATCAGTGGGCAGTGTAAAATTAGAATATGCAGCTACTGTCATGTGTGTTTGTAAAGACATATAGTATACTTATTTCATTGAGTAAAATTAATCAGTTAGTATCCAAACACTACACCCATTAGAAGAATGTTGCAATGAACACAAAGATAATTCCAACCACATCAAAAGTACCATTTCAGAGTACACAGCGTTTGAACTACGCACAAATGTAAATATTTATGACTTTATTCTGGAATCATTATTAGGCATAAACATCACGACAATGATTGTGCCAATGGTGGTCACTGTGTGGCATGATTATTCAAAATTCCGTCCTGAACACTTCAACAGAGTGTTTCACATCACTTTAAATGTAATCAATTGACTTATCGTTTTCATGATTGGAGATGCGCTGGTGCAGCAATAAAGATCCAGTGCATTCTCTTATATATGCGAGTCTCCCATAGGGAGCTTCGCATATATAAGAGAATTCACTGGCTTACAAGGTTAAGTTAAATATTGTTAGGCCAATGTATTCTATTATATATATGAGTCTCCCTATGGGAGAATCGCATATATAAGAGAATGCATTGACACAGGGTTTTCGCTCTGGTATGGTATCTTTAATGCTGGACCAGTGTATCTCACGCCATGAAAAGGATAAGTTAATTGATTACATTTACAGTGATGTGAAACACTGATGTGTTCCGAATGGAATAATGAATGATCATGCCAAAATTTTCATAAATATGTGCACATTAGTTTATTTTGCACTAATCCATGGCTCAAATTCATTCATTTGTTGCATATATTCTGTTGAGT